>CM055120.1:417258148-417858148 GCA_029206835.1 Rana muscosa
TACCTGGGTTTGAATCTGGCTGGAAACATTGAAACAGAACAAGTTAGAGAAAGAGACATAACGTCACTGAAAAGGCAATATTTAAGGAAGAACACCGTACAAATGTAAAATGCTAAAAAAAATAAAAAGTATTATTTATGTGGCTTGTCTTGAATCAAACAACCCATTTGCACATGGCTGTTTATTCAGTACTATTTCTGACTGCTCACAGTAGTCACATTCAATTTGTGAGAATTTATTTATATTTCTGTGAGATCCAAAAGACCAGAACACGACTTGTTTGATGCACAATTTGAGCAACACAGGTAAAGTAAATCTTTGGATGCAACTAGTTTATGTGTCTTTAATAATTCATATATTTTGATGGATTTAAGATGAATAATTATTAAGTGTGTTATAGCACTACGCTTTTACCTGAAGTATGACTCGTGGGGACTGTGACTGATACCATAGTGGAACCCCAAACAGACTGAGAAGGGCAGTTTTGGTTTCATAGGTCTCAGAGCACCTAGTGTTTAGAACACTGGCTCCTACAAGAAAATATATAAGATGAAAGAAAAAAAAAATCAATAACACACATTTCAGTTTTTGTGGGCTCATCTTTATGTTGGATGAAGACAAACAAACCTGAAGATTCCAGGGCATAATCCACCAAACCAATTCGGTCTTCACTATATCTCTGGAGGGCACGATTTACAATTCCATACACCTCCTAAAACAATAAAAATGCTATAAGTTATGGAAGGGGTATATAGAAAATGTTATACCTTTAATCAAAGAAAGGAGACTGAAGTAAAATTCAACAAGCTGTATTAATTCCCTCATGCTGATCGTGTCTGATTTGCATTTCCTGCAAGAGGGAACAGGAATCTACTGTACATATCAGCATTGTGACTTCTAACTTAGTACCCATCACCGTATTTAATTTGTTTAGTGTGGTCTGGAAATTAATACTACAGAAAGCCTCCCCTTTACCTTCAGGCTGGACTGCATTGAGGTAAAGTGCATGTTCTACAATGTGCTATCATAATATATTGGACTGTGGTACGTTGCTGCGCTATTCACTCAAGGTGCACATGCGTCAAATGTCCGTTGAAGTGTACTGGCAGGTCATTCAAAGTAAATGGGCTGCTTTAACACAATAAATGTTAACATGTTAGCTTGTGGAAACAAAGCACATCAGTGTAAATCCAGCCTAAAGTTTTTAGATCATCCTATTTTAATCATCAATAAACTACAACAAATCAGCAGACCTTTGTTTCTAGGCACAAGGTGAACTGATGTGCAAAAAAATTGGGGCTGTACACGGCACACTGTCTACCTGGAAATTATTCAGCCTACAAAGTGGGAAAAGTATTCACTCCCCCTGGAATTTTCCACAATTTGTCATGCATTTGTATTCAGCACCCCTGAGTCAATACTTTGTAGAACCACCTTTCACTGCAATTACAGCTGTAAGTCTTTTTGGGTATGTCTCTACCAGCTTTGCACATCTAGAGAGTGACATTTTTGCCCATTCTTCTTTGCAAAATAGCTCAAGCTCTGTCAGATTGGAGAGAGCATCTGTGAACAGCATTTTAAGTCTTGCCACAGATTTTCAATTAGATTTAGGTCTGGACTTTGACTGGGCCATTCTAACACATGAAATTGTAGCTCTGGCTGTATGTTTAGGCTCATTGTCCTGCTGGAAGGTGAACCTCCGCCCCAGTCTTAAGTCTTTTGCAGACTCTATAAATTAGGGGTATCTCGCGCCAATACACTTGAAAAAAGTTAATGTATAATAATTTGCAAATTAAAAGCTGCTCCAACATTATAGGAGTTCCTATACTGTGAATATTGAATATATATGTGAGGGGAGAGCCAATAATGAGGTAAACTACTAACTCATAAAAATAAAGTGCAAAAGGTGCATAAGTAAACAATTGCAAGTACATACATAGGGGAAAATTATTATGTGATCCCCTGCAGATTTTGTAAGTTTGCCCACTTACAAAAAAAAAAATTAAGGGTCTATAATTTTTTATTATGGGTGTATTTTAAATGATAGAGACAGACTATCAACCAACAATACAGAAAAAACACATGATACAAATGTTATAAATGGGAGTTTGAGTTCAGTGAGTAAAATAAGTATTTGATGGCCAAACAAAACCTGACTTAGTATTTGGTGGAGAAACCCTTGTTGGCAAGCACATTAGGTAAGACGTGACCAGGTTTGCACACATCTCAGGAGGGATTTTGGTCCACTCTTTACACATCTTCTCTAAATCCTTAAGGTTTCTTGGTTGTCGCTTGGCAACTCAAAGTTTCAGCTCCCTCCATACATTTTCTATAGGATTAAGGTCTGGGAACTGACTAGGCCACTCCATGAACTTGATGTGCTTCTTGAACCACTCCTTTGTTGCCTTGGCGGTATGTTTTGGGTCATTGTCATGCTGGAAGTCCCAACCATGTCCCATCTTCAGTGTTTTGGCTGAGGAAAGGTTCTCATCCAAGATTTTACAATACGTGGCCCTGTCCATTGGCCCCTCATTGCGGCAATGTTGGCCTGTACCTTTATCAGAGAAACAGCCCCAAACATAATATTTTCACTCTGTGCTTGACTGTAGGGATGGTGTCAATAGGGTCATAGTCAGCATTTTTCTTCCTTCAAACACAGCGAGTTGAGTTAACTCCAAAGAGCTCAATTTTGCACAGAGGTGGAAACATTATGCTTTGGAGCTGTTTCTCTGCTACAGACTGACTTTGCCGCATTGAGGGGCCCATGGATGGGACCATGTATTGTACAATTTTGGATGAGAACCTTCTTCCCTTAGCCAGAACACTGAAGATGGGTCATGGATGGGTCTTTCAGCATGACAATGACCCAAAACATACCACCAAGGCAACAAAGGAGTAGCTCAAAAAGAAGCACATTAAGGTCATTGAGTGGCGCAGCCAGTCTCCAGACCTTAATCCTATAGAAAATTTATGGAGGGCGCTGAAACTTCGAGTTGCCAAGCGACAACCAAGAAACCTTAAGGATTTAGAGAAGATGTGTAAAAAGAGTGGACCAAAATCCCTCCTGAGATGTGTGCAAACCTGGTCACGTCTTACCTAATGTGCTTGTCAACAAGGGTTTCTTCACCAAATACTAAGACAGGTTTTGTTTGGCCATCGAATACTTTTACTCACTGAACTGAAACTGTAAAAAAAAAAAAAAAAGTGGACCAAAATCCCTCCTGAGATGTGAGCAAACCTGGTAACCAACTACCCCTGTGCTTGCCAACAAGGGTTTCTCCACCAAGTACGAAGTCATGTTTTGCTTGGGGATCAAATACTTACCCACTGAGCTGCAACTCAATTTATAACATTTGTATCATGTGTTTTTTCTGGATTTTTGGTTGATATTCTGTCTTTAGCATTTAAAATACACCTATGATAAAAATGATAGACCCTTCAATTCTTTGCAAGTGGGCACACTTACAAAATCTGCAGGGGATCAAATAATTATTTTCCCCACTGTACATCTGTGATACAGAAATAATAAAGTGCAATGTGCTTGAGCTCAAAATATGATCAAAACAAAACAAATGTGCAACACATTATCAATGGAAAAAAAAATAAAAATAAAATCAAGAAGTCCTTTGAAGAAAACAGTTCATAACTTCTTTTATATCATGTCTTCAATATGTTAAATTGTGGGAAACCATCACCAACTTGAATGTAATAAAAACACCCAGAAGTGCTCAGCTGGATGTCCACTCACCAGAAGACCATGACCCCTTTAGCTAAAAATAGTAAAATAGTGCCCGTGTTATTTTTTTTCTCAGGAGTTTTTCACATCTGTGCTCCTCTCCACCATAGCACTGCATCAATGCAAGAAAAGAGGGGAACCAATAGCTTGATACCGTCTATTAAAACAGTAAATGGCTACTTACATTTAGAAGTGCCTGTCACCCGGCACTAAGGATTGCATGCATAGATTTTGCTGGAAATCGCCGCCACCCAGCTTGCACTGAAGTGCCGGCATGCTTTCCACTGCCGAATAGCAAAAACCCGGAAGGCTAGGGCCTGGAAACAACGTGACGTTTTGTCTGGCGTCATCAGGAAGCATTTGGCACATTTTGACGAAACATAGGTGGAGACGTAGTATTCTGGTCACGTAACTTCCAAATTCATGGTTTCCCACAATTTACCACATTGAGGTCATATGATATCGAAGAAGTTATGAACGGTTTTCTAAAAGGGACTTCTTGATTTTTTTTGTCCATTGCCATTTTGTTGCACATTTGTTTTGATCATATTTTAAGCTCAAGCACATTGCACTTTATTATTTCTGTATCACATATATATATATATATCTGTATGTACTTGCAATTGTTTACTTATGCACCATTGCACTTTATTGTGAGGAGTTATTAGTATACCAATGAAGTATTTACATATTATTGGGCACCCCCTCACATATATATTCACTTTTGCAGACTCTAACGGGTTTTCTTCTAAGATTGCCCTGTATTTGGCTTCATCCATCTTCCCATCAACTCTGATCAGCTTCCCTATCCCTGCTGAAGAAAAGCACCCCCACAACATGATGCTGCCACCACTATGTTTCACAGTGGGGATGGTGCGTTCAGGGTGATGTGCAGTGTTAGTTTTCCGCCACACATAGTGTTTTGCCTTTATGCCGAAGAGTTACATTTTGGTCATATCTGACCAGAGAACCTTCTTCCACGTGTTTGCTGTGTCCCCCACATGGCTTCTCGTGGATCTCTGCAGGTCCTCCAGAGTTACCATGGACCTCTTGGGTGCTTCTTTGATCCCCTTGCCTGGACTGTCAGTTTAGGTGGACGACCATGTCTTGGTAGGTTTGCAGTTGTGTCATACTCTTTCCATTTTTTTTTTGGATGATGGATGAAACAGTGCTTTGTGAGATGTTCAAAGCTTGGGATATTTTTCTATAACCTAACCATGCTTTAAACTTCTCCACAACAATCCCTGACCTGTTTGGTGTGTTCCTTGGCCTTCATGATGCGGTTTGTTCACCAAGGTTCTCTAACAAACCTCGGAGGGCTTTACAGAACAGCTGTATTTATACTGAGATTTAATTACACACAGGTGGGCTCTATTTAATAATTAGGTGACTTATGAATGCAATTGGTTTCACTAGATTTTTGGGGTATCAGAGTAAAGGGGACTGAATACAAAAGTTTGCCACACTTTTCGGGTATTTGTAAAAAAAAAAAAAAAATTAAAAACCATTTATCATTTTCCTTCCACTTTACATTTATGTGGCACTTTGTGTTGGTCGATCACATGAAATCCCAATAAAATACATTTACGTTTTTGGTTGTAACATGACAAAATGTGGAAAATGTCAAGGGGTATGAATGCTTCTTCAAGGCACTGTATTAGCAGAGAAAATCAATCTCTTCCTCTGCCAACAAGTGGCCAGTAAACAGTCACTTAAAAGGGGTTGTTAAACACTTGGGTTTTTTCACCTTAATGCATCCGATGCATTAAGGTGAAAAAAATTCTGTCAGTGACTGGGCCCCCAGCCCCCCCGTTTTACTTACCCGAGCCCCGTATTTCCCTCGACGGAGACGCGCTGTTCCTCTCTGCACAGGGTCCCAGCTCTTTATTGGATAGATCGATAGCAGCGCAGCCATTGGCTCCCGCTGCTGTCAATTAAATCCAATGATGCGGGAGCCGGGGGGCGATTCCGGCATGCGTGTCTATGGACGCCGAATGCTGGACTCGGAAGCGCGCCCGCAAGGTAACCCTCTGGGAGAGCGCTTCTCCTAGGGGGGTTATCTGATGCGAGGAGGAGCCGCGAGAACCGCCGAGGGACCCCAGAAGAGGACGATCGGGGCCACCAGGGTTGCCAACTTTCAGTAATTCTATGAACAGTTTATAAAATCTATTCTTTTTGCATCTGTCCTTGAATGTCCATTACAGACATGTAGGCTGCATGTCTGTAACTGACATTCATGGACAAATGCAACAATTATGGATTTTACAAACTGTTTGTAAATTTACAGAAAGTTGGCAACCCTGGGGGCTACTCTGTGCAAAACGAGCTGCACAGTGGAGGCAAGTATGACATGTTTGTAAGCCTTATTTTTTTTTAAATTTAAAATCACAATCACTTTAACCACTTGCTTACTGGGCACTTAAACCCCCTTCGTACCCAGACCAATTTTCAGCGCTGACGCACTTTGAATGACAATTGCGCGGTCATACAACGCTGTACCCAAATGATATTTTTATCATTTTATTCCCACAAATAGAGCTTTCTTTTGGTGGTATTTGATCACCTCTGCAGTTTTTATTTTTTGCGTTATAAACAAATACAGAAAAATTTAAAAAAAAAACAATTTTTTTTACTTTTTGCTATAATATTATCCCAATTTTTTTTTTTTTAACTATTTTTTTTTCTCAGTTTAGGCCGATACGTATTCTTCTACATATTTTTGGTAAAAAATGTCAATAAGCGTATAGTGATTGGTTTGCGTAAAAGTTATAGCGCCTACAAAATAGGGGATAGATTTATGACATTTTTATTTATATATTTTTTTTTTTACTAGTAATGGCGGTTATCTGTGATTTTTGTCAGGCCTGCGATATTACGGCGGACATATCGGACACTATTACTTTTGACACTATTTTGGGACCATTTACATTTATACAGCGATCAGTGCTATAAAAATGCATTGATTACTGTATAAATGTGACTGGCAGGGAAGGGGTTAACACTAGGGGGCGATCAAGGGGTCAAATATGTTCCCTGTGAGTGATTCTTACTGTGTGGGGGAGGGGACTGACTGGGGGAGGTGACCGATCTGTGTCCCTATGTACAAGGGACACAGCATCGGTCTCCTCTCTCCCTGACAGGACGTGGATCTCTGTGTTTACACACAGAGATCCACGTCCTGCCTCTGTAACAGCCGATTGCGCGTACCGGGCGGACATTGCGGCCACCAGGCATGCGCATCGACATCATGTGACACGGCGGGCACAGCTGTTCCCCGCCGCACACCCTCAGCGGCGCGCAGGGGGGAGTGAAAGAGACAGGACGTCCACTCAGCACTTGAGAGCCACGCTGCAGACGTCTTTTATCTATAGCGCGGGTCTCAAGTGGTTAAAACCTGAACCATATGTAAAAAGCTTGGCACTGACTACTTCTTCCTCACAAGAAAACATTTGGCGAAGTTACAGATACAGATGCAGATGAAGTGCAAATTTCAGTAGCCTGGTTTGGATACAGGAGCTACCTAGGTATGGCCACATAAAAGTTTGCTCTTAAAAAGGCAGTACAACTTTGGTCTAACAGTAAGAAAAAGAACTATCAGAGGCAGTACGGTGAGATCTTTCCTACCTCTTGCGATACTCCGGACAGTCCGCTTGCCTGTATCTCCTTGTCTATGGTTATATGAGCCCGAGATCCCTGAAGTTTACTGTCTGCAGCCACGGCAGCAAGGATTTTTTTTTCCAAATCCAATAAAGGTTTCTGCAGCTCATCCCGGCGGAGGAAGGTATTCGAGAGTGAACTGGAAACCGTTTTCTCTGACTTCAAAATACTCAGCAGCCAGGTTGGGAATAGAGTTTGCACCTAAAAGAACACATATGTAGACACATTATTAGCTAAATAATAATGGGCATACACGTAATGATAAATGATCAGCTGATCATACATTAATCAAGTGAAAACAATACTTCAAGCGTAACTCCACTTTTGTTGAGAAAAAAACATTCCACTCTGGGTGATCTATGTACACTGCTAGGATTATAACAACCTTTGTTGCAGATTCCTACCTTTTGTTATTCTGAACAAATCACTGTTTGTTTCTCTGTGCCTCTGGACTGATTGGGTCTAATGGAAGTGGTTTCATAATTATCTTTTAGCTGTGCACCTGCACAGCACTAGTAAGGAAATCTGATGGGCCTGCATCCCTTTAGACGTGTTCATAAAGGGAGTATCTCACCAAAAATGAAATTTTTGTTGCAATCTGAAAATCTGACTTGTATCTTAGGCAGACTTCTGGGAAAATTGGTGAGCCAATCACACAAGCAGGAAATTCGGTTTCTGGGGTGTGTTCAGTACACATTCTGTGTACAGAACAACTCCAGGTAGCCATATTGCACTGCATTTACAGAACATTACAGCGGCTGCAGATTGAAAAGGTTTTAAATAACATTCAATTACAATATGGCCTGTGTCGCAATTGTATATGATATATTATCTTTTCTTTATTTTGTATTTTTTTTTCCTCACAAAAGTGGAGTTACCCTTTCAATAAAGTGGTGGCTTTAACCACTTAAGCCCCGGACCATTTGGTAGCTAAAGGACCAAAGGTGATTTCAGAATTTTGCACTGCGCTGCTTTAACTGTAAATTGTGTGGACATGCAATGTTTGTTATAAGAAAAATCGAATAAACTCAATTTTAGTCATACATTTAGGCCAAAATGTATTCAGCCACATGTCTTTTGTAAAAAAAAATTCAATAAGCGTATATTTATTGGTTTGCGCAAAAGTTATAGCGTTTACAAACTAGGGTACATTTTCTGGAATTTACACAGCTTTAAATTTATGACTGCCTATCTCATTTCTTGAGGTGCTAAAATGGCAGGGCAGTACAAAACCCCCCCAAATGACCCCATTTTGGAAAGTAGACACCCCAAGGAAATTGCTGAGAGGCCTGTTGAGCCCATTGAATTTTTTTTGTCCCAAGTGATTGAATAATGACAAAAAAAAAAAAATTACAAAAAGTTGTCACTAAATGATATATTGCTCACACGTGCCATGGTTATATGTGGAATTACACCCCAAAATCCATTTTGCTGCTTCTCCTGAGTACGGGGATACCACATGTGTGGGACTTTTTAGGAGCCTAGCCGCGGGGTGTAATTCCACATATGCCCATGGCATGTTTGAGCAATATATCATTTAGTGACAACTTTGTGCAAAAAAAAAAAAAAATTATTTTTTCCGCAACTTGTGTCAACATATAAAATATTCCATGGACTCGACATGCCTCTCAGTATATAGCTTGGGGTGTCTACTTTCCAAAATGGGGTCATTTGGGGGGGTTTTGAACTGTTCTGGCATTTTATACACAACATTAGGAAGCTTACATCCACTCTTCTAACCACTTGAAGACAAAGCCCTTTTTGACACTTTTTGTTTACATGAAAACATATTTTTTTTTGCAAGAAAATTATGTTGAACCCCCAAACATTATATATATTTTTAAAGCAAAGGCCCTACAGAATAAAATGGTGGGTGTTGCATTTTTTTTTCTACAGTATCTGCGCAGCGATTTTTCAAACGCATTTTTTGGGGAAAAAATGCACTTTTTTTTATTTTAATGCACTAAAACACACTATATTGCCCAAATGTTTGATGAAATAAAAAAGATGATCTTAGGCCGAGTACATAGATACCAAACACGACATGCTTTAAAATTTCGCACAAACGCGCATTGGCGACAAACTACATACATTTTTAAAAGCTTTTACAGGTTACCCCGTTAGATTTACAGAGGAGGTCTACTGCTAAAATTACTGCCCTCGATCTGACCTTCGCGGTGATACCTCACATGCATGGTGCAATTGCTGTTTACATATGACGCCAGACCGACGCTTGCGTTCGCCATTGAGCAGGGCAGGACAGGGGTGCCTTTTTTTTTTTATTATTAATTTTGCTTTTTTATTTTATTTTTAAATTGTTCCTTCCATATTTATTTATTTTTTTATCATTTTTATTGTTATCTCAGGGAATGTAAATATCCCCTATGATAGCAATAGGTAGTGACAGGTACTCTTTTAAAAAAAAAACTGGGGTCTAGACCCTAGATCTTTCCTCTGCCCTCAAAGCATCTGACCACACCAAGATCGGTGTGATAAAATGCTTTCCCAATTTCCCAATGGCGCTTTTTATATCCGGGGGGGGGGGGACATTCCCTCCCACTGCTTGTAAAAGCAGTCCAGAGGCTAATTAGCCACTAGGATTGCTTTTACATGAAAGCCGGCCGCTGGCTGAAAAGAATGATACCAAGATGATACCTAAACCCGCAGGCATCAATCTGGTATAACCATTCAAAGTCCAGCAACATACCAGTACGTTGCTGGTCCTTGTTGGACATGTATTGTAATCTTTTTTTTTTCATGCAGCCAGTTGGCTGAATGAAAAAAGAGATTGATCGGGTGGGTATGCCCACCATTAGAATACCGCCCTTCATCCACCCACTTCTAATGATGGGCATACATGCACCATTTATATATGCCGAAGCATGGGGGCATCCTCCCGCAAAAAAGTTATGCCGCACACACATGGTCAGACTTTTCCACAGGCAAGCCTCCGTCGGAATTTCGACCGTATGTACGCGGCATTAGGAGCAAAATCACTCCTCCACCCCTACTGCCCCAATGCTTCGGCATATATGCTTTTTTTTTTTTAACTGTGGTGGTGAAATCACCTCCTACAGCACTGGAGTCGCAGGGATCAGGCCTGTCTCTGCGAACGCTGCAGTTATGTGTGTTGTGTTTTGCAAGTGACAGTGATCGATCGATACTGCACTTGGGTGGCCTAGGCTGGACGGAGGGGCAAAACGCAGGTGCTAGCAGGTATCTGGGCTGATCCCGCTAACACTGCGTTTTTGGGAACCCTAAACTGCTGGGGACGCTAGTATAGATCTGATCAGATCAGATATTGATCTGTTCAGATACTATACCACCATTAAGGAGGGTGTATGCTTCACGCGTGGGTGTTAGCGTTACTGGCACTAACCTGACGCTGCCTGGGGTGTGACGCAGACCCTCTCTGACGCTAAAACCTAATTGATATCACCCGCCGGGCGATCGGGGTTAAACCTTTATTGGGTTATATACGGCGGGTGCCCTGACACTATAAAAAGAAAACTAACTAACCAGCGTCACCCGTAACACTTATATGATGATCACTGGTGAAAGGGTTAACTAGGGGCAATTAGGGGGTTAAAACCTTTATTAGATAATTTATGGGGGTACCTGACGCTATAAAAACCTGCGGCGAACCTAAAAAAAATTACTGGCTACCGATCTGCATCACCGACGCTAAGACAGCCATCAGAAAAATGATCGCTTAGCGACGGCGGTGCTAGGGGGTGAAAGGGTTATCTGGGGGGTGATCAAGGGGTTAAACCTTTATTAGGGGGGGGTTAGGGGGCTACACTGGACCTAAAACTAAACTGTAGTGACACTTTTACAGGTCACAAATGTCACGGATTGCAGTGATCAGTAAATAAATGGTCACTGCAATCAGTGACACTGTGACTGGGGGCTGGGGGGGCCTGGGGGGGCGATTTATGTGCCTATGTGTGCTGGTGTTAGTGTAGTGTTTGTGCACTAACCTTGATGTCTTCTCTTGTACGGCGCTCGGTATATGTGAGCGCCGCACAAGAGATGACATCACTTCCTCCTGCTTCCTCTGCCTGTGTTTACATTACACAGGCAGAGGGGGCATTCTCATTCGCCGGGAGCGATCGCGGGGGGGTGGCCGGAATCGAACGGCCGCCCCCAGACGAATTCCGACCGCTCACTGTACAGAAGGGGGGTCCGATTGGACCCCCCAACTGTACAAAGGCAATCACGTACACTGTACGTGATTGTGCCTGTCGGTGCCATTGTGCCGACGTATATGTACAGTGAGCGGTCGTTAAGTGGTTAATCTTCGTAATTTTAAAGTAGTGGTTGTTTTTTTCCAGGAATAAATGGAGAAAACTAAAAACAGGTTACAATAATGACTAGCATATAAGCAAAACATTAGTAAACCTATGTACCAGAGTATACAGATTAAAAGAGTATGTAATCCCAACAGTTCATATTCCTGATATGTGCCTGCTGTACCATGTACATGTATAAAAAAGTATACTTTTGTTTTATTGCTTCCTTTGTGTGAAATCCCTGGATTTTCTGCCAGTTCCTCCGCTTTCCTATTAAAGGGATATTAAAGTCTTGCTTTTTTCTTTAAAATAACAAACATGTTGTAAATAAAAAATTTGAAAAAAAATATATAACGGAGGAACTGGTCCACATGGACCCAAACAGTAGGTAACAGACATGTACATTCTATGAGCAATATAATACGCAGTTCAGAGAGACACACAGAACACACAACTCCTAATGGCCATCTGTATATGTACATTCCCACAAGAGGGGTATGATCCCCCTGGGTCTCAGTGCATCCATCTGCAGCCCACCTGGATATGTCTGTTAGGGAGTCATGGACATAGGAGTGCCCGGGTCCCGTGGGTACCTCCTCCTCTCCAATTTTCACACTTATCTAAGAGATACAAACACAGGAGGTGCGGTACCTCATATAGAAAAGAACTGGATAGAGCCCAGAGAAAAGAAAAGGGAGGGAAAGTGAGCGGAGAAAGAAAAAGGAAGAGAGTAAAAGATACAACAGGGAGGGACAAAAGAGCAGGGAAGGGTGTGGGGTGAGGAAGAGATCGGGTATACATGCGTCTAGGTAAGGGTGACAAATCAATAAGATTTTCAAGACCTCGGTGAGACACCGGCGTGCTGAGGGCGGGCAGCAAGCTAACAACACCTCCGGGGAACAGAGAGTCCGGGCAAAGACTCAGGTGTGCAGATCAACCCCTCTAAGGGTCTGCCCTTCGTCAGAATATCTAAAAATGTTCCACAACTGCCAGGTCCTGGAGTATGTCTCGCATCTGTGCTGACTAGAGAGGATCAGGTCCTCCATAAGGCTGATGTCATCGACTCTGCGGAGCCACTGTGCAATGGACGGTGGGGAGGGGGATTTCCAGTTAAGGGGTACAAAGGCCCTAGCTGCGTCCAGAAGGTGGCGGACCACCGATCTCTTATACACCTTTGCAGGCGTGTCAGTTACATGTAAGAGGAAGTAGGCTGGCGTCTCTGGCACATTACGGTCGGTAAACTTTTGGGTCACCTGTCTAACCTCCCCCCAAAAATCCTGTAACCGCGGGCAGGACCAAAAGATGTGCAAGAGAGTCCCCTCCTCCCCCTGGCATCTCCAGCAGCAGTCAGAGGTATCAGGAAACAATTTGTGTAGAAGAGAGGGGGTCCTATACCAGCGTGTGAGCAGTTTGTAGTTCGTTTCCTGGGTCTTGGTGCACAGAGAAGACCCGTGAGTAAACCGAAGTATATGCCGCTTCGGGTCGTCTGAGAATTGGCAGCCAAGATCCCGCTCCCACCCAGCAAGGCAGGGAACCCGAAAGGGCCCCGGCGGTTCCATCAACATGCCATAGCACAACGAAAGCGTGTGTTGGATCCTGCCCGACTCCGTGCACAATTCCTCCAGGGGTGTAAGGGGATGTCTAGAATTACTGGGCGGGGGCGGAATGCCCAAAAGAAAGTGGCCGAGCTGTAGAGCCCTCATGAAATCAAGGCCGTACGGGCCCCTCGGGTCCGACAACTCCGCATATGACCTCCATCTCCCTCGTACACCAAAGTGGGATGCCTGGTAGAGCCCCGCCCCCCTCCGCGCTAGAAAACTCCTATCCTGCAACCCCAGAGAAAATTGGGGGTGGCCCAGGACCGGACGCAGAGGAGAGTCTGGGGACGAGAGTGAAGGCCGGGACAGCAAGGTCGAGCATATACTCAGGGTGTTGCCTTTTCAGTGGTGGTGGCAGGGCCGAATGGCACCAGGGGGCCCTATCAAGGGGTATGTCACTCTGATCTTGTTCGAGGCTCGTCCACAATTTGGTGCCTCTATGTCTGCACCAATCCAGGAGCCAGCTGAGATAGGCCGCCCTGAAGTATGCACGGACATCCGGCATAGCCAGGCCCCCATGGGGCTTCGGGAGGCAGAGTACAGTCCTGTTCAGGCGTGGGTGTTTCCCAGCCCAAAGGAACCTGGTGAAGGCCGCCTGGACCTGCCTAAAATAGGTCCCAGGGATGGCTATCGGGAGGGCCTGTAGGAGGTAGAAAAACTTAGGTAGTATCATCATTTTGAGGATGGCGCATCGGCCAAACCACGAATGGAGGCCACTGTCCCATCCATCTAAAAGTCCCTGAACCGTCTTCAGTAAAAGAGGGAAGTTAAGTGCAAACAGTTTCGGTATTGTCATGGGTATGAATGTCCCCAGATATCTCAGTGCCGTGTCGGTCCATTTTAAGCTAAAGCCGTCTCTAAGTTGTTTAAGTAGGGGTGGCGCTATCCCCACGCCCATTGCCTCCGACTTGGTGAAGTTAATCTTGAGATTAGAGAGGGAGCCGTAGGCCTCAAATTCTCTCAGAAGGTTTGGGAGCGATATCGTGGGGTTTGTGAGGGAGAACAGCAGGTCATCTGCGTACGCCGACACCTTATACTGCGTCCCGTTCTTTTCCACCCCCTTGATATCCGGATTCCGGCGCACATGGCACAGGAAGGGCTTCAGGGTCAGGGAAAACAGCAGGGGAGAGGGCAGCCCTGCCTAGTCCCATTCCAAATGGGGAACGTCTCAGACAAAACCCCGTTCGCCCTCACCCTGGCCGTCGGTGTCGTATAGGCTGCGGTCACCCAGTTCCACATCGTCTCTCCCAACCCTATGTGTCTCAATGTAGCGAACATGAATCCGCAGTGAACCCGATCGAACGCCTTTTCAGCGTCGGTACCGAGGAACACGCAGGGCATCTTACTCTGGACTGTGATGTGTAGCAGGTTGAGGACCTTAGTGGTATTGTCTCTGGCCTCTCTAAACGGGACAAAGCCCATCTGATCTAGATGAATTAGGTCAGGGAGATGTGCTTGCAGTCTAGAGGCCAAGATCTTGGTGAAGATCTTGAGGTCTGCATTCAGTAGGGAGATCGGGCGGTAACTTCCACATAGCCCCGGGTCCTTGCCCTCTTTAGGTATAACCGAGATCTGCGCCAAAAGTGTAGAGTCATGGAAAAGTGTCCCTGAACCAATTCTGTTGAAGAGATCAGCCATATGCTGGCCCAGTGAAGGCAAGAGGGTCCTATAGTAGATAGTGGTCAGTCCGTCAGGGCCGGGGGCCTTGCCTGGTTTGGTATTCTTAAGAGCCACCTGAATTTCAGTCAGCGTAATGGGTTCCTCCATGGCAGACCGCGTCTCTCCCGTGAGTGAGGGCATGAGGGATTGATCTAGGTACTCCCGCATGGTCTCTGGTATGGGTCGTGTGTCTGGTAGATTGTAGAGGGAGCGGTAAAAGGCCCCAAATTCTTGCGTGATATGCTGGGGAAGGCGAGCCTTCTGCCCAGAAGCTGTCTGGATGTGTGGTATGTAGGCAGCCGCACGCTGAGCCTGCAGCGTTCGGGCCAATAGTCTCCCACATTTGTTGCCCGACTCATGATTTTCTGCGGCATATCTGCATCGCCACCTAGCCTTAAATAGGAGGAGATTTTTTATCTGCGATCGGACCGTATCGAGGTCTATTCCCAGTTGTTTGGATGGTGTAGCTTTGTGGGCCGTTTCCAGGGCCTGCAGCTTGGCGAGGAGCAGGTTGAGTTGCGCCGTCCGCTCGCGTTTCAGTCTGGAGCCGTGCCTAATGAGGGACCCCCGAATTACCGCCTTGTGGGCCTCCCATACCACCCCGGGGTCGCTGTCGGCGGACTTGTTTGTGGTAAAATAATATCCCAGTTCCCTGACTATGTTGGCCAGGACCACCGGGTCCTGAAGGAGGCTCTCGTTTAGTCTCCACGGGGGACATTGCCCCGTCGATGTGGCGGATAGCGAGTACCGAAGCCCGACCGGAGCATGATCAGACCACGTGATAGACCCGATGTAGGTCTCCCAGATCGCGTGTAGCTGCCCATGGGGTATCAGGAAGTAGTCAATACGCGAGTACGACTGGTGGGTCGCGTTCTCCAGGGTGCATAAGGCACCAGGCGTCTATCAGTTGGGCTAAGTGTAGCGTATCGCCAATACGCTTACGTATGTCTCGGGTAGTGGAGGAAGACCCAGAGGAAGTGTCCTCAGTCGGAATCAGTGGCATGTTCAGGTCACCCCCCACTATGAGTTGTCCCTCAGTGAAGCGCAGGAGATGTTCCACGCGCCTCCTGATGAACGTGTCCTGGTGGTCGTTCGGGGCATATAGATTTGCCAAGGTAATCTTCCTGTCACCCAGCATGCCCTTCAGATATAGGTAGCGGCCCTCTGCGTCAGTCAGTGAGTCTAAATGTTTCCAGGGGACCTTGGCCGAAATGAGGATGGATACCCCTCTGGTTTTAGCACCCGTATATTTACAGTGGTATGCCAGGGGGAAGTGTCTGTTTTTAGGTATGGGTATGTGTGTCTCCTGCACAAATACTATATCCGCCCTCACACGCCGCATGTCATGTAGCAACATCCGTCGTTTTTCGGGGGTGTTAAGACCCTTAGCATTGATGGACACAATGTGGATGTCACCCATGTTTAGATAGGGATACGATCAGAGCAAGTATAGGGGGTGGAGGAAAAGGAGGGGGGGGGATTGAGGTGGGACCAGGAAAATAAAAACGGAACAGACTGATAGCAGAGCAACTAGAGAAAAATAGGGGGGGTGTTCCCAAAGAGAAGAAAGGACAGAAAATTAGGAGGCTGGCACTAGAGTGCAGCAACTGAAGTAAAACTAAATTAGCCCTAACGGCTTAAGTACTCCCCAGGAAGATCCCGGATCTGGAGCACAGTCCTAAATGGGGAAGTGGACAGACAGAGCCAGAGTGGGAGCCCCCAGCCCTCTCCACCCACCCCCGGCAACCTATAAATGTTGTGTAAATAGTAAACCAGTACAACTTAACAGGCAAAATACAACTTGAGCATATAGATCAGGGCTCGACAAACCCCGGGCGCCAGGTCGCCATTGCGACTAGAATTAGCGATCTGGCGCCTGGGGCAGCACAGCTGGGGTATCCTGTGTCTCCGTGCCCCCCCCTCCGCGCCGCGGGATCGCGTCGGGCCGCGCCAGCCGGTAATTGAGGCCGCGGCTTTGCGGCCTTCTGCAGGCCTATGCTTCCTTCTGTGAACTAGCGCCATCTTGTGGTGACAGTTGGTATGACAACCAGCAATGCTAATGGAGTTTCCCTGTCTGTTTTCCCTGCCATCTCCTTCCCTCTAATTAGAACCCCCAAACATTATATATATTTTTTATTCTATCACCCTAGAGAATAAAATGGCGTTCGTTGCAATACTTTCTGTCACACCGTACTTGCACAGCGGTCTTACAAGCGCACTTTTTTGGGAAAAAATTACACTTTTTTTAAATAAAAAAATAAGACAACAGTAAAGTTAGCCCAATTTTTTTTTTATATTGTGAAAGATAATGTTACGCTGAGTAAATTGATACCCAACATGTCACACTTAAAAATTGCGTCCGCTCGTGGAATGACGACTAACTTTTACCCTTTAAAATCTCCATAGGCGACGTTTAAAAAATTCTACAGGTTGCATGTTTTGAGTTACAGAGGAGGTCTAGGGCTAGAATTATTGCTCTCGCTCTACCGATCGCAGCGATACCTCACGTGTGGTTTGAACACCGCTTTCATATGCGGGCGCTACTCACGTATGCGTTCGCTTCTGCGCGCGAGCTCGGCGGGACAGGGCGCGTTCCTGGCTCCTAACTTTTTTAGCTGGCTCCTAGATTCCAAGCAAATTTGTCAAGCCCTGATAAAGATGCATCCTAGAAAACATACAACACAGAGATAGTGCAAAACAGAGCAGCAGCATTACATAAGTCAATGCAATATCCCATGAGGCCTGAGCCTCACGCCCCCCCCCACCCACAGCAGCTCAACCGCCTCCCCGTCTCTCCCCCTCCATAGAACTGCCAGTCACATAAAGGCACCGCGACCGATCAGCGCAAGGTTCATAACGGAGTTCTCCCCCGCGCATCTCAGAACAGTGCAAAGCGGGAAACACCGGTCAGCTGGAATGAACAACAATAAAACCCCCGGCTGAATCCCTCTGGTTGCCGTCCCCCACCCCCCTCCCCCGGGCAGCACAGCAGGGTAGGAAAAGCTATATGGGTACAGGGGGATCGCATCGATCCGGGAGCGAGAGAGCCCCCCCCGAAGGTGGGGGGGTGTATCGCTGCAGCCACCCCAGCTCGCATCCTGACTCGTGTGAGCGTGACCAGGGATCCGAACGTACGGGGTCCAGTCCAGGTCACCAAAATGATGATGTCTCCCTCTCGCATACCGCCATGGAAAGTGTCTTGGGGGGGTCACGGGGGGAGGCGGGGGGCAGCGGTCAAACAGCGGGCCGCCGCACTAAAGTTGCATCACTCGGTGTGGGCCAGCGTAGAGGGATATAGGAGAGTGGTCGGAGGAGCCGGCCGAACGGGGCATTAAGAGTGGAACATGGCAGTCAAGCAAGCAGTGGTCAGGGTAGGGCGGCCCAAGGCCTACTCACGTGGCTCTCTTCCGGACACCGAACGGCGTCTCAGTCTGCCTCTCTGCCGGCGGGGCGGCAGCGGGCCGTGTTGCGCTGCTGGACCCGATCTGCACATCTGGCGAGGAAGAATCTGGAGCCAGTCCGGGACCTGAATTGGCATCACCTCCAGGAAGCGGAATAAGGCAGGCAGGTCGACCATGGTCAGGAGCGTTAATGACCCAGAGTCTCTGCGGAATGTCACCGATAGTGGATATCCCCAGCGGTAGGTGAAGTCTTTTTGTTTGGCTAGTTCTAGAATAGGACGCAGCAGGGCTCTTCTCCGTAGGGTCGCTCTCGATAGGTCCGTCAGGATCTGTATTCGCGCGTCGCCCCGTTCGATATCACCATGCTCCCAGGCCGCCCGCAGGATCGACTCCTTCTGCGTGTATCTGTAGAGCCTGCAAATCACGTCTCGCGGCCTATCCGGATCTACCGACCTAGGGCCCAGGAGGACTTCTGCATTGGGTCGTCCAGCACCGTCCGGAATATCTCCATCACAGCTGCACCGACATCTTCCATAGACTCCGGGACGCCTATGAGCTGCAAATTGTTGCGTCGGCTGCGGTCTTCGATGTCTTCTAAGTGTAGTTGAAGAGCGATCGCGGTGTCCCGGTGTTGGTCTCTCGCGCGTTCCAGGTCGGAGACTCTGTTCTCGAGGGAGGTCAGAGATGCTTCGCCCGATCCCACACGGTCCGCCAAGGTAGATACCTCACCCCTCACCTCCTGAATGTCCCTTCTGTGTGTCTCCTCCAGACGTAGGATCAGGGCCTCTATAGCCGTCTGGGTCGGGAGGGCTTGCAACATCTCCCGGATGTCTTGGTCCAGAACCGAGACCTCCGGTCGGTGTGGGGAGGACATACCGGCTTCCTGGGGTTCTGCGAACAGGTCCTGCGAGCAAGCCGGGGGTGTAGAGGTCTCTGGCTCAGATGCCCCGGTATCATGGCGTTTAGGCCTTCTGCGGGCCTCCACGTGCAGTGCCACGTGCTGCAGCCACCGTCGCTCCAGGGGATGTCTCTTTTAGGTTGAAATAGCGGCGTATTTCGCCAGAAAGTTTGCCTGCTGGGGTCCCCTTGTCACTGCCCGTGTCCTGTGTAGTTTGGTCGAGCTCATACCGGTTTACGGTCGTGGGATTGCCAAGGATTAGGGGATCAGGCCCGGAGCTCAAGATGAACACAACCTCACACAGCCCAGCCATGCCAAGCCACGCCCCCCAACACGTTAGAACGCATGAAGGTAAAAAACCTTGTGCCTTTACAACCACTTTAAAAACTAACCACACTAAGTAAGAGAACACAACGTTGTCAGTTCTCTAGCTGTGCTGATCCTGTGCTCTCCTCCAGTGATTACAGTTGTCCTGCCCCCCCCCCCCGCACAGCCTTTCACTTGAAAGCTCAGTGTACTGTTGCTCTTATGCAGCTGAGAACAGAGGGAATGTGATCACTTGAAGAGGGGGGGGGGATTTATAATGTTTTTTTTATATCTATACACAAATGTTTTGCCTGTCATTTCTACTTTAAACTGAACGAGTTGTTTTACAAGGTGATCATTTACAAATCACTAAACCACTTAAAGACTGCAATAAGAATATATACATTGAGTTTTTGAAGTGGTTTACCGGGGTTATGGCTGAAGCCATCAGTCATAACCCCAGTATTCTTTTATCACCTGCTGATTCAGTTTCTTATAAAATGTGATCCGAGGAGCCGATTACCCGCTGGCTCACCATTAGAAGTGGCTGGAGGGGTTGTCCATCCCCCCTCCCGCCAGTGTTTCTGGGGCTTACCGTTCTTACCAGCGAGCGCGGAAAATGATCTGGGGATTCGCGTGGCTGGTCACAGCGGTGAGACGAGACCAGATTGTCTCTCCCCACCTGTATGAACTAGGTCTAGGAGAACTGGAGCAATGTCATGATTTGCCCATCTAAGGCAAAGATAAACTTTTTTTAAAGCATAAGATCAATGTTTTTATTATATAAAAAAATAAATATATTTTGCTTTCAAAAAGGTAGGAGAGATTTGGACCCCAGCTCTTTCCATAAAAAGGAGGACCCGTCATCCCTTATTTCTATTAGGTGGTTTACATTCCTTCTAATAGACCTAAAAGTGATAAAAAAAAATAGTATTTTTGTACTCACCGTAAAATCCATTTCTCGGACGTCCGTTGACAGACACAGCCTCTTCAATCTTGACAAGTCCCTGCTCATAGGAGAAGACTAGGCAGAATGTTAGATGTTTTAACATACATTACATTACTAGAGCTAAACAGCCTCGCCCAGGGGGCGGTCCCTCCGGACATAACCTTCCTCCCTGCAGCCACTAGCCTCAGTTCGTAACAAAGCAGTACAAACCTAAAAAAGGAGGGGTGGGTGCTGTGTCCGTCCATGGACGTCAGAGAAATTGATTTTACGGTGAGTACAAAACTACTATTTTCTCTTACCGTCCATGGACGGACAGAGCCTCTTCAATATGGACAAGTGGGACGTCCCAAAGCAGTGTCAAAGAAGAAGAGGGGTGGGAACAGGATCAAGGAAAAAACCAAACTTCACCCCACACAAGCAGAGCTCCTCAACGGAGGAGTTGCAACGTTAAACAGCCGCCTGCAAAACCTTGTGGCCGAAGGAAGCATCAGAAGATGCAGCCACATCAACCTTATAAAACTTTGAAAAAGGTATGAACGGACGACCAGGTCGTTGCCTTGCACACTTGTGCAACAGACGCTTGATGTCGGAAAGCCCAGGAAGCACCAATTGCCCTGGTTGAATGCGCTGTAACCGGAAAGGGAGGCGCCCGCCCCTTAAGGGCATAGGCCTGTATGACAGTCTGTCTGATCCACCGAGAAATGGTGGCAGCCAAGACCACCTGGCCCTGTTTTGGACCAGACACAGACACAAACAGTGAGTCAGACTTCCGAAAAGAAGCCGTAGCGGACAGGTACACTCGCAAAGCGCGTACCACGTCTAACGTGTGAAGCGCAAACTCTCTGGGATGCGATGGACGAGGACACAGGGATGGAAGAACAATGTCCTCATTAAAGGTGGAAGGCAGAAACCACCTTCGGGAGAAAAGAAGGCTGTGGGCGGAGCACCGCCTTATGCTTATGAAGGACCAAGTATGGCGGTTTGCAAGACAAGGCCACCAATTCAGACACCCGTCTGACAGAAGTAATGGCAACTAAAAAAGCCACCTTCTGGGATAAAAGTTAAGAGAGGAATATCTCTGATGTTTTCAAACGGAGGTTCTTGAAGAACCAAGAGCACCAAATTCAGATCCCAAGGAGGAAGAGGTGGTTTAATAGGGGGGAGCACATGGCAGACCCCCTGCACAAAGATGCTAATCAAAGAATGGCCTGCTAGCGGCCGCTGAAAGAAGACCGCCAAGGCCGAAATCTGACCCTTGATGGTGCTTAAGGCAAGCTTTTGGGTCACACCACGCTGTAAGAACAGCAGAATCCTGGGAACGGAATACGTCCGTGGACGCCAATCCAGCTCCTCGCACATAGCGATGTAGGCCCTCCAGGTACGTTGGTATATCTTCCTGGAAGAAGATTTCCGTGCCCTCAGCATGGTCGAGATGACCGAATCCGAGAGACATCGGTCCCTCAACACCTGGCTTTCAATAGCCATGCCGTTAAAGCCAGCGACTGTAAAGAAGGATGAAGTATGGGACCTTGAGACAGAAGGTCCTCTCGCATTGGCAGTCGCCAAGGAATGTCCGCCACGAGGCGCACAAGATCTGCATACCAAGGACGCCGAGGCCAATCTGGAGCGATGAGGATCACCGGAATCCCCTCGGCCTCCACCCTGCGAAGCAAGCAACTGCAGTGGAGGATAAGCATATATCAGCCGATACTGACCCCACGGGGCCACCAACGTGTCTGACGCATCTGCCCAGGGATCCCTGGGCCTGGCCACGAATCTCGACACCTTGCGATTGAGTCGAGAGGCCAGCAGGTCCACATCCGGCGTGCCCCACCGCCGGCAAAGGAGTTGAAACACTTCCGGATGCAAGGACCATTCCCCCTGACCGAGTGACTCATCTGGATCTGACGATCCAGTGATAACGGGGACTTGTCTCAGCTGGACAGGATCCCCTTTTGTAAGGCCCGAATGTGAGATTGGGCAAATGGAACAGCCTTGAAGGAAGCCACCATGAGTCCCAGGACCCTCATGCAGAAACGGAGTGACGACCAACTTCGGGACGACAGTACCCATACCGCAGTTTGAAGAGTCTGCAATTTTTCCAATGGTAGAAAGACCCTCGCCTCCGAGGAGTCCAGGATCAACCCTAGGTACTCCAGCCGCTGAGTTGGAACCAGGACCGACTTCTGAGTGTTCAGCAGCCAACCGAATTCTCAGAGGGTCTGACTGACTATCAACACATTTTCTTCTAATTCTGAGCCAGAGACTGCTCTCAGAAGAAGATCGCCCAGATAGTCCACGATAGCAATGCCTCGCGTTCTCAGCAAAGCCAGAATCAGGGCAAGCACCTTGGTGAAAACCCGCGGTGCTGACGCCAAACCGAAGGGAAGGGCCACAAACTGATAGTGGTCTTCGCCTATCGCAAAGTGCAGAAACTTCTGGTGACCCGCGCAGATTGGGACATGCAAGTAGGCGTCCTTTATGTCCAAGGATGCCAAAAAGTCCCCCGGGTGGAGCGCAGCAATCACTGAGCGAATGGGTTCCATGCAGAATCTTTGAACCTTCACAAGGGCATTCAGAGCCTTGAGGTCCAGGATTGGACGAACTCCGTCATTCTTTGGGACCACAAACAGATTAAAAAAAATCCCTGAAACCTCTCCTTCGACGATACTGGCAGAATCACCCCGCACCTCAGTAAGTCCTGCACTGCCCCCAATAGGGCAGCCTGACGCTCTGGAAGAAGAGGGAGATTTGAGGGAAAAAATCAGTTTGGTGGCCAGGAAAGGAACTCTATCCTGTACCCCGAGGAGACCCCCTCGCATACCCACCGGTCGGAGATCCGGGAGGTCCACCGATCCGTGAACCTGCAAAGGCGTCCCCCCCACCCCAGAGTCGGGCGGGGGCAAGACTTCATGCGGTGGCAGGCTTGGGCGCCGGCTTGTTTGGCTTACGCACCCAGGGACGCTTCTGTCCTCCAACCAGTCTGGGAGAATTTTCCCGTGGGCTCTGACTGACGGAAAAAAAAAAAAAAAAAACTCTTTTGTGCGGGAAAAGGGCCCGGTTTACGGCGCGGCTCCTTCCTTAGTAGGCTGAGGAAGCAGGGTGCTCTTACCACCCGTGACATTTTTAATAATGTCATCCAGGGCAGCACCAAACAGTCTTCCGCCTTTAAAAGGCAAGTTCGTCAGGAGCTTCTTAGAGGCCAGGTCAGCAGACCAGCATTTCAACCATATCAGGCGATGCAATACCACCGCCGACACTGAGGCCCTAGAAATCAGGGGGGAAGCATCCATAGTGGCATCGCACACATACACCAGACCCTGTATCATTTGGTCTGCCAGTGCAATGCATTCCGGTGGAAGATTATGCTCCTGCACAGTCTAGTGCAAAATCTTTGCCCATTCTGTGAGTGTCTGAGACACCAGGGTCGCCGCTACAATGGGCAATGGGACGTAGCGCGGATCCCAGCATGGTGAACATGGCTCTGCTCACCACTTCCGACCTCCTATCAGTAGGATCCTTAAAAGGCAGGAGTCCCCTCAACCGAGAGAGTCGTGGCTTTATTCAACCGGGCGACCGGGAGGGGGGGGGGTTTCGACCACCGGAGGAGAGGTCAATTTCTTAAGCAGGCTCTCCTCAAATGGGTACCTAACAGACAGGCGCTGCGAGACCACGAAAGTCTTCTGCGGTTTGTCTCATACCTGGTCTATGAATTTGTCAAAGAAAGGTGTGTAAGGAAAAACCTTTTTAGAAGAATGCCCTTTAAATGAACCAAAGGAGACAGCCTCCACCAGAGGTTCCTCAGCCGCAGCATCCAGCTTGAGAGAGTGTCCCTCACAGCATCAATGAGTTCACTAACAAGCGACCAGTCATGCACTGACCCAGATAAGGAGTCTTCTTCACAAGGAATGTCCTGGTCAAACATATCCAAAAATTCAGAGCTAGGGTCCTGTGCCTCAGCAAGGCCCATATCCGAATCAGAGCACTCCCCTGGAGATGGTGTAGGGCGAAGGCGCTTTTTAGCTCCCCTGCGCTCGCACGTCGCTTCCATCCTGGCAACAAATGATTTCAGGACTGCTGACAACTGGTCCATAGGGACCGCAGGAGCACTGCCTGTTGCCTCTGACAGGAAGGGGGAAGCAGGTGACATTGACTCCATAACACCACCACTCTGAGACTTTTGCCAATATAAGTGGAAAAAAGCCCACCCTCCGGCTGCGCTGACTGTGGGGGGTTACCCAGGGGACTCACCAACCCAGTCAGGACCGCTCGGCTCCGCTGCCTGTGCTGCGCTCCCAGCGCGAGTGAACAGAGGAGACTTGAGGAGAATCGCGCTGTTCTAGGCAGCGATAGAGGCCAAACTAGCACAAAAAGCGCGCGCGGCTTCAAGAAAATGGCCCCCACAATACAAGTGCGCCATAGCGACGCTACGGCAAGATGGCCGCCAATGCGGTTCTCAATGCAACAGAAAAATACATGGCGCCGAACGGCGCACAAGGCCCAAAATGACACAACACACATCCCACAGTTCCATGTAGACCAGAATGAACCCCCACCGGGACAGAGCGACCCCCAGGAACCCCCAGTCAGCGCATCGCCAGAGTAGGTGACAGAGAGAAGCAAAAAACAAGGGGGAGACAGGGAAACCCCCCATAACATAGGAACACACAGCATGTACTCACCTGCGGAGGCAGGAGAAACTACTTACCCGTCCACTGGTGTGTTCCTGACAGACCTATCACAGTGCGGTACTGAGTAGCTGTCGGCCCGGTCCACTGTGAAAGATACAGCCGGGCTGTTCAATCATATGTGGACCTCGGAGCAAAAGCTCACCGGCTACCCCTGGAGCCGTGGGGTATGTCGTGGACTGATCTCACGCAGAGCGAGGATCAGCACGCTCGATGGTCGGACTGGGAAGACTACGAGGATAGCGAACTACCCAACTTGTTGCCCAGCCGACTGTTGATAGAGAATCTCAAAAATAAAACAACAAAATTCAAAAAGAATTTAAAAAAAATCTTCAGGAGACTGGCTCCGAAGAGAGCCACGTCTTCTCCTCTGCTAGGCAGAAAAAAAAGGCTGCTGGCTTTTGAGCAGGGACATAAACCCACTTGTCAAGATTGAAGGGGCTGTGTCCGTCCATGGACGGTAAGAGAAAAAAAAAAAGGGGGGCAGTGTAAAAAAATTAAATATAAAAAGAACAAAACAGCGCAGAAGTGAACGCATACCTAAGTTGCGCACACATTTGTAAACAGTGTTGGCAGCACAAATGTGAGGTATCACTGCAAATGTTATAGCGAGAGCAATAAATTCTAGCGCTAGACCTCCTCTAACTCTGTAAAAAAAAAAAAAAATTAAGCGTCGCCCATTGAGATTTTTTTAGCGATCGCAATTTGTCGCCAATCCACGAGCGTGCGCAATTTTTTTTTTGTTTACAAACTTTTATTGTAAAAGGTTTAAAAGAACAGTGCATGAGAACAGACAAATGCCAAATGACAGATTTAAACTAATACAGTCAAAATAATAGGATTTTTTGTACTCACCATAAAATCCTGTTCTCTGTTGTCCATGGACAGACACAGCTCCTTAAATCTTGACTGTTGGGTATGTTCCGTCAATTAGGAGAGGACTAGGCAGAACATGTTAGATATGCATACATGTTATTTAAACAGAGTTGAAACAGCCCCGCCCATGGGGTTGTCCCTCTGAACATAACCCTTCACCCTGCAGCCAGCAGCCTCAGTTTGTAGAAAAGCAGTACAAACCAAAAAAGGAGGGGTGGGTGCTGTGTCCGTCCATGAACGACAGAGAAAAGGATTTTACGGTGAGTACAAAAAATCCTATTTTTCCTTTTCGTCCATGGACGGACACAGCTCCTTCAATCTTGACTGTTGAGACGTCCCAAAGCAGTGTCAAAAAAACGAGGGGTGGGCACAGCAATCAAAAGAAACCAGTTTCACTCCAAACAGGCAGAGCTCCTCAATGGAGGAGTTGCAACCTCAAACAGCCGCCTGCAAAACTTTGCGGCCGAAGCTAGCATCCGAAGATGCACTCACATCAACCTTGTAGACTTTTGAAAAGGTGTGAACGGACGACCAGGTTGCCGCCTTACACACTTGAGATACAGACGCTTAATGTCGGAAAGCCCAAGAGGCACCAATAGCCCTGGTCGATTGCGCCGTAACGGGAAAGGGAGGCGCCCGCCCTTTAAGGGCATAGGCCTGAATGACAGTCTGCCTGATCCACCGAGAAATGGTGGCCGATGAGACCGCCAGGCCATTCTGTGAACCAGACACCGACACAAACAGTGAGTCAGACCTCAGGAATGGAGCCGTGGCAGACGGATACACCCGCAGGGCACGTACCACGTCCAAGGAATGCAACGCAACCTCCTTGGCATGCGATGGCCGAGGACACAAGGATGGAAGCACAATGTCCTCATTCAGGTGAAAGGCCGAAACCACTTTTGGAAGAAAAGAAGGCTGCGGGCGTAGCACCGATTTGTCCTTATGGAGGACCAAATACGGGGACTTGCAAGACAAGGCCGCCAATTCAGAAACCCTCCTAACGGATGTGATGGCTACCAGGAAGGCCACCTTCTGAGAGAGTGTCAAAAGAGGAATTTCCCTAATGTCCTCAAAAGGAGGTTTCTGAAGCGCCGAGAGCACCAGATTCAAATCCCACAGAGGTAGTGGTGGGCGCACCGGAGGAGCCACATGTCGAACCCCTTGCACAAACGTACTTACTAGTGAATGAGCCGCCAGGGGTCGCCGAAAGAAAACAGCTAAGGCCGAAATCTGCCCCTTAATGGTGCTTAAGGCAAGTTTCTGATCTACTCCATGCTGTAAAAACAGCAGGATCCTGGAAACCGAATAAGTCAGTGGACGCAATTCCATCTCCTCACACAGAGATGTAGGCTCTCCATGTGCGATGGTAGATCTTCCTAGAAGAAGATTTTCGTGCTCTCAACATAGTTGAAATGACCGAATCCGACAGGCCCCGGTCCCTCAGTACCTGGCTTTCAATAGCCACGCCGTTAAAGCCAGCGACTGTAAAGCAGGATGAAGAATGGGACCTTGCGAGAGAAGGTCCTCCCCCATTGGTAGTCGCCAGGGCACGTCCGCCACCAGCCGCTCGAGGTTCGCGTACCAGGGACGCCTGTGCCAATCTGGGGCGATGAGAATCACCGGAATTCCCTCGTCTCTACCCTGCGGAGTAGACGAGGAAGCAACTTCAATGGGGGAAAGGCATAAATTAACCGATACGGACTCCACGGAGCCACCGACGCATCTGCCCAGGGATCCCTGGACACGAACCTCGACACCTTGCAATTGAGTCGAGAGGCCAGCAGACGTCCGGCGTGCCCCATCTCCGGCAAAGGAGTTGAAAAACCTCCGGATGTAACGACCATTCCCCGTGGTCCAGCATCTGGCGACTCAGATAGTCCGCCTGCCAGTTTTCCACACCTGGGATGTAAACTGCCGGTAGGGCCGGCACGCTCCTTTCCGCCCACCGTAGGATGTGAGCGACTTCCGACGCTGCAGCTGAACTTCTTGTTCCTCCTTGATGGTTGACGTACGCCACAGCCGCGGCGTTGTCTGACTGGATCCTGACTGGATGCCCCTGCAGTCTCCGAGACCACTTGGAGAGGCATAGCCTGATCGCCCGGAGTTCCAGAACATTGATCGACAGTTGGGATTCGGTCGGGGACCAGCGGCCCTGAGCCGTCTGAACCCCCCAGACCAACCCCCAACCGGTCAGGCTTGCGTCCGTCGTGATCACCGTCCAATGAAATGGGAGGAAGGACTTCCCGGACCGAAGAATCGGGGATCTCAGCCACCAACTCAGAGAAGACCTGACAAGGTGACTTAACTGAATCTGACGATCCAGAGACAAAACGGAGATTTGTTCCATTTGGAGAGAATCTCCTTCTGCAAGACCCAAGTGTGAAATTGGGCATACGGTACTGCCTCGAAAGAGGCTACCATGAGGCCCAAAACTTGCATGCAGAAACGGAGAGACGACCATTTGCGGGATGTCAATAACCTGACTGCCGACTGGAGTGTCTGCTACTTCTCTAAGGGAAGAAAGACTCTGGCCTCCGAGGAGTCCAGAAATAAACCCCAGGTACTCTAGACGCTGGGTTGGTACCAACACCGACTTTTGGAGGTCCAGTATCCAACCAAACTCCCGTAGGGTCTGGCTGACTATAAACACTTCCTCCTTTAATTCTGAGCTTGAAGCAGCTCTCAGAAGAAGGTCATCCAAGTAGCCTACGATAGCAATGCCGCGCTGTCTCAGCAAAGCTAGAATCGGGGCGAGCACCTTGGTGAAAACTCTTGGTGCCGATGATAGGCCAAAGGGAAGAGTCACAAACTGATAGTGGTCTTCGCCGATCGCAAAGCGCAGGAACCTCTGATGCCTGACGCAGATGGGAACATGCAAGTATGCGTCCTTGATATCCAAGGACGCCAGGAAGTCCCCTGGATGAAGTGCAGCTACCTCCAAACGAATCGACTCCATCCGGAATTTTTGAATCCTTATGAAGGCATTGAGGGCCTTGAGGTCCAAGATTGGACGAACTCAGTCCTTCTTTGGGACCACAGATTCAAGTAAAAACCCTGAAACCTGTCCTGTGGTGGTACGGGTATGATCACCCTGCACCTCAACAAGTCGTCCACTGCCCCCTGGAGGGCAGCCCGACGAGCTGGAAGGAGAGGCAGATTTGAAGGAAAAAATCTGTTTGGTGGACAAGAAAGGAACTCTATCTTGTACCTGAGGTGACCACCTCGCAGACCCACTGGTTGGAGAGCAGGATGGTCCACCGAGCTGCAAACCCGCAAAGCCGTCCCCCCACCCTGAAGTCAGGCAGGGGCAAAACTTCATGCGGTAGCTGGTTTGTTGGCTTGGCGAGCTTACGCACCCAGGGACGCTTCTGTCCAAAAAGCTGGACCTTTGTCCGCACGGGAGGGTCTGCCGGCAGGTCCTGACTGAGGAAAATACCGCTTCTGTGTGGGAAAGGAGGGTCCCGGCTTACAGCGCTGCTCCTTCCCTTCAGTGGACTGAGGGAGAAGTGTGCTCTTACCTCCAGTGACATCCTTAATGATGTCGTCCAGTGAGGCACCAAAAAGCCTCCCACCCTTGAAAAGCAACTCTGCCAGAGTTTTCTTAGAAGCTTGGTCAGCGGACCAGCATTTTAGCCATATTAGGTGGCGCAGTACCACCGCAGATGCTGAGGCTCTGGAAATCAAAAGGGCTTTATCCAGGGTAGCATCACAGACGTACACAAGTACTTGTACCAACTGTTTAGCCAGTGACACGCATACTAGAGGAAGCTGGTGCTCCTCCACAGTCTGGTGCAAAATTTTTGCCCACACTGAGTGTCTGGGAGACTAAGGTAGCCGCCAAGATAGGCCGCAATCCTGACCCCAGCATGGTGAACATAGAGCGGCTCACCGCTTCAGACCTACTATGGAGTAGGGTCCTTAAAAGCAGGGGTTCCCTCCACCGGAATAGTGGTAACTTTATTCAACCGAGAGACCGGGGATCAACAACCGGAGGAGAAGCCCATTTTTTCAAAAGGCTAATGGACCGCCATGCGCTGAGGGACCGCAAAGGGCCTCTGCGGCCGTTCCCATTCCTTATCTATGAACTTGTCAAAGAAATCAACATAAGGAAAAACCTTAGCAGAGCGGGTAGGTTTGTGCGACCCAAAAAAGGGACAGACCCTGCTGTGGAAGTCCCAGCTGTATCTTCCAGCTTGAGAGTGTCCCTCACAGCATTGATAAGTGCACTGACAAGTGCCCTGTCCTGAGCTGACCTGGATGAGGGGTCCTTCTCACAGGGAAGGTCCTGGTCCGCATCTTCTGACACAGCAGAACCGGGGTCCTGAGCCGCAGCCAGGCCCGAGTCAGAACATTTCCCAGGTGATGGCGTGGGAAAGGGGCGCTTAGTACCCCCTTTACGCTCGCACGCCGCTTCCACCCTGGCAACAAATGACTCCAGGACTGCTGACAAAGCGTCCAGGGGAATAGCAGGTGCAGGGGCACCGGTTGCTGCCTCTGGAATGTCTGGGGGAAAAAAACGCCAGCTTCTGACTCCATGTTGCCCACTGACAGCCCTTAGGGACCCAGTCAAGATACCTGACAAAAATTACAGTCCACCCTCCTTGCTGCACTGACCGAGGTGGGGGAATACCCAGGGGACTCACCGCCTAGCCAGAGACCGCTCAGTGCCGCTGCCCGCTCTCTATCCGCACACCGCGTGTGCCTGAGGAACTGTGTGTGGTAAATCGCGCCGTTCGTGCTGTTCAGGAAGCCAGCCAACACTAGAGGCCAAAACCTACTCCAAAATGGCCGCCGAGTGACTCAGAGAAAGCGCGCGGACCACAAGAAAATGTCCCCCTGCAATGCATCCTAGCACGGCCATGGCAAAATGGCTGCCAATGGTAATTACAATGCAATGCACAGGCCCCCAAAAAAATGGCGCCAGTGCCTCAAAAAATGGCACCCAGCAAGCAAGGTGGACGAGAAGGCCAGGCACAGAGGCTTCCAACAAATTACACCCCCCTACACAGAGAGTGGACCTGGACACCCCCACAGCCCCCCGCCGGGACCTGGAGCCCCCCCAAGGTATTCCCCGGTCGCAGCGAACCCCGTAAGGGGAGGAGGAAAAAAGGGGGTGACAGAGGGAGAGAAGAGAGGGAGGAGAACCCCCTAACGATCCCCTTAGGAATGCCCAGCTGTTCCATCCCACTGAAGCAGAAGGAACCGTACTTACCTGTCCTGCGAATACCTGCTAGTGCGTTCCTGACAGACCTACAACTGAGCAGTACGGAGTAGCTGTCGGCCCGGTCCACTGTGACTGAGACAGCAAGCCGCTCGGTCATATGTGAACCATGGAGAATAGCTCACCGGCCACCCCTGGGGCCATCGGGTATGTCGTGGCCGACCCCGCAAGGAGCCAAGGTCTGCTCACGCTCGATGGCTGGACTGGGGGGACTACAAGGATCTATATTATCCTGCCTATCATGCCCAGCCGGCAATTGATAGAAGATTAAAAAAAAAAAAACAATAAAAATAAAAAAATTCTTCAGGACTCTGGGCCCAAAGGGAGCCAGGTTCGTCTCCTCTACTAGGCAGAAAAAAACTGGCTGCAGGGTTATGTTCAGAGGGACCGCCCCCTGGGCGGGGCGGTTTAAACTCTGTTTAAATAACATGTATGCATATCTAACATGTTCTGCCTAGTCCTCTCCTAATAGACGGAACATACCCAACAGTCAAGATTGAAGGAGCTGTGTCCGTCCATGGACAAAAAGAGAAATAATACGGTAACGCAGATATACTAGATGCTCCAAACTCCTGTCCCTGAGTCTGGAGCCCTAGGAGGGGTTTGTCCAGTAGCAAAACAATCAGGAATCAGAGGGGTATACCCAAGTCTAGGTAGTTTGTATATCATCTCAAAAGATAACATTGAAAAATGAAATGAGAACTATTGTCTGTAAGGGAACAGAAAGAAACAAGACTAGATCTAAAATGTAAATCCATTACATGGAAACCCACTGTTATGAAGACCATAATTGTTAGAATTAACTTAATCAGAATTGGGGGTAAATGAACCATGGTTCCCATTTTGCATCAAAAGATGTTTGGAATCGTGCAATGTATGAATTTTTTTTTTACATCAACATAATTTGGTCAAATGCGGGATAGTAAACAATTAAAATTGGTTAGGAAAAAAAAATGCACAACCAGCAATTGGTAGATCCATGGAGAATAGCACACCCAAGCAAAAAGGACTACACATATCACTCATCGGTGCACGAGACGTATTCAATTATTGACTACATTATGGTGGATCATGGGGTTTTGGAATATGTAGTTGAAACTTCAAAAAGCATAATATCAATCTCCGACCATGCCCCAGTAATAGTAAAAATAAGATTTATTGAAATAGAGCAAAAAAAGGGGGACATGGAGCTTAAAACGAAGATCTTATAGAGTATATAGAAGTAGGTAAGATAATAACAAAAGAAATTGAACAATAGTTTGGGATAAATAATACATCAGAAGTGAGCTCAGCAGCAGTATGGGAAGCCCATAAGGAGTACATCAGGAGCAAACTGATCTCCATAGGGGCAGGGAAAAAGGAAAGAGAACTAACGATGAAAAATACAATAAATGAATTACATGAACTTGAACAAAAACATAAAAAACACATCAAGAAAGGGAAACACATCAAAAGATGGTAATCAAGAGGGGCCAAATTAAGAGACCTGATGGAACAGGAAACTAGAAAAGTATTTAAGAATGTCGCAAAAGAAAGATACAAATGGGGGAATAAACCTGGGAAATATTTGGCTAGATTATCTAAAGAAAAAAAAAAACTAAAATTATATAGAAAAGATAAAGAACCAGACAGGAGAGATGAAGTATAAAACATTTGAAATTGCAAATATGTCTTCAAGACATATTACAGCACACTATACTCCATTAGAACGAACGAGACCCGACAGGATGAGGAAAGTAGAAAAATTCAAATAAAGGAATACTTAGAGGAAGCTAATCTACCAAAGATCGCCCAAGATAGTGCTGAGCTCCTAGAAGGCCCAATTACACAGGTGGGAATATATAAAAGCTCTTCAAGAAACGACAGGGGGAAAAAGTCCAGGCCCGGATGGATTCCAGACTATAAAAAATTTAAACCACTGGTCCCAGAACTATGTAATTATTTAAACAGAATAGGGGAGGATGAAGAAATAAGAAAATAAATCACTCGTTGCCAATATTTCAATTATACCAAAAGCAGGAAAAGATGGAACTAGCTGCTTCAACTACCGACCAATAGCGCTGCTAAACGCAGACACAAAAGTATATGCGAAAATATTGGCAAGGAGGATAAAAACCCTAATGCCGGAACTGATAAAATGTGGACCAGGCGGGTTTCGCAGCAGGAAGGGAGGGAGGAGTTAATAGTATAAGAACAGTATTATTAATGCGTAAAGATAAATAGAAGAAACCCCCAGTCGTACTCATGTCAATAGATGCTGAAAAAGCATTTGACTGAGTCGACTGGGTGTTTATGATGGATACACTCTGGAGTATAGACCTGGGACCCAGATTTATGAGATGGGTAAATAATTTATACAATCTCCCTACGGCGAGGGTTAAGGTCAATGGGAGTGTGTCGTCTGTTTTTGAGATTTTCAATGGAACTAGAAAAGGGTGCCCACTCTCACCTCTCCTGTATGTAATATCATTGGAACCACTATTAGCAAAAATACGGAATAACCCAGATATAGGAGGGGTGAGAGAGTGGGGGGGGGGGGAGGACATAAGGTGGCTGCGTATGCAGACGACAGACTCCTATACGTAACAAAACCAAGGTTGTCACTGCCTAACGTAATAAGGAGAAAAAAAAATATGGAGAACTTTTGAATTTTAAAATTAACCCCATAAAAAAACTGTAATCTTAAATTTAGGAGTAGATAAAAGCGAAGAAAAAGCACTACAGAAGGAATTCCCATTCCCCTGGGAGACAAAAGCATTAACATTTGCAGCGCTAGCAAGGATATGTGAAAGCAAACACTTAAAACATTAAAGAAGTGACTCAAACACTTATAAGAAGATAACTTACAATCGTTGTCACCATATAACGTATTAATAAACCTGATTGTCCATTAGTGTTGCCACTGTGCTCATTAGTGAAAAACAAATTATGAAACAATGAGTGAAAAAACTTATAAATTCATTAGAGATGACATCTGTGCCAATCTTGGAAGACTGAGTGTTTCCACAGCAGAAACCAAATAGTTAATTCCTTTATAGAGTTCCCCTCTTGTGGCCCCACTCACCAAAAAGGGGATGAGCAATTACATGCGAGATCACACCAACTTGGATTCAATAAGTTCATCACATGCGATAGATAGACTCCATAATATCGGCAGAGGCATTTAGTAAACATACGGAAAAAGGAAAAACATCATGTGAAGTACCGCTTATGAACATCCAGCATAGCGCTGCTAACAAAGAGACTCACGAGACTGCGATGTTAAACGAGCGTCAGTGTTGTTCCGGGTACACAGCGTGCGTTCCACAGAAACCGGAAGTAATGTCACTGGTTCTGGGTTGGCCGGAAATTGCGTCAACGCATTTTGCCCCTCCTCCAGGGCATCATCTCTAATGAATTTATAAGTTTTTTCACTCATTGTTTCATAATTTGTTTTTCACTAATGACCACAGTGGCAACACTAATGGACAATCAGGTTTATTAAAGTGGTTGTAAACCCAGTCACTATTTATTTATTTTTTTGTCAACCTGCAAGAGAAAGGCATAACGAGCTAGTATGACTAGCATACTAGCTCATTATGTACCACTTACCTTAGATCGGGGCCCCCGAAGCAGTCCGCGTCCCTCTGTCCAGCCGCAGACATCACTGCGGCGATAGCCGGAATGTTACTTCCGGGTATCGCTGCACCAGCCCCCGCTCCGGCGCTGTGATTGGCCGGAGCGGCGAAGACGTGACTCCGCGCATGCGCGCATGATCCGTCGAATTCGGCTACGTCGTCGAATGCTGCGACCTAGCCGAATTTGTGAATAGGATTAACCCCATGAATGCGCCGTTGTCTACGGCGCGCATGCGCTGTAGACAGCGGCGCCTGTCTTTTTAGTAAATATCTCCTAAACCGTGTAGGTTTAGGAGATATTTCTTGCACCTACAGGTAAGCCTTAATCTAGGCTTACCTGTAGGTGCAAGTTGAAAAAGTGGGTTTACAACCACTTTAATACGTTATATGGTGACAACGATTGTAAGTTATCTTCTTATAAGTGTTTATGAGTCACTTCTTTAATGTTTTAAGTGTTTGCTTTCACATATCCTTGCTAGCGCTGCAAATATTTGTTAGGACCTTTTGTTGCGGCAGCTGCAGATTTATTTATTCTTCATAACTATCACTGCACATTCTTTAAGCGCGGGTTTCAGTTTTTGTATAAAAGCATTAACATACCTAGAAATTAAAATAACACCTACTTTAGAAAAACTTTATCCGGCCAACTACTTCCCCTTAATTAATGAGATAAAACAAGATGTGAAAAACTTAGCGAGGAGACCTATTTCTTGGATAGGAAGGATTAATGTATTAAAAATGATGATCCTACCAAAAATAACTTATAAATTTCAGATGCTTCCCATAAGAATACCACAAAGCTTTAAGGTAAATAAAACTATAATTTTGAAATATATTTGGCAGAGTAAAAAAGGCCAGAGTAAACTTTACACTTTTAAGTCAGGGAAAAAAATAAATCAGGGGCTGGCACTCCCAGATGTAAAAGGTTACTATAACGCGGTCATATTAGCAGAATGGGCAAATCCATATACTAAAAAGAAGTGGGTACAAATGGAAGACACATTAAGCACGACACATCTACACAAAAACATTTGGATACCCCCAAAATCAAGAACACTAGACACCGACACTCACATTATAACTAAAAATGTATTCAAAGTATGGGACACAATTCACCGGCGTGAAAAATGGAAATATAACTCCCCGCCAATTCCATTATCGGGCACTCATTTGTTTATTCCAGGGAATGGGACACGGTTGGGAAAGCAATTAGGAACTACACAACTTCGGGACATAACTACACAAAGGTAAAATAAGGACAAGACAAGAGCTAAGGTGTATGGGGATCAGCAGTTTAGTAAATGGGAGTATCTTCAGTTAAAGCACTTAGTAAGCGCTAGATCACAACCAATTAGAGATTACAAAAACACTAAACCCAATGGAAAAGCTTTGTAGTATAGAAAAACCTTTGAAACATGGCATATCTCAAATCTGTGAAATATTAACAGAATTAAAAACACAGGGAACATTAGCATGTATAGAAAAATGGGGACAGGATGTGGGTAAAAAGCTGGAAGAATCACATATGATCAGGGCAGTATTTAATTCCACACCCGATATAGCGACAATCGAAGTAAACTATAAGTATATGGTACGCTGGCACCTGACCCCAGAGAATGAATAAAATCCATTCAAATAACTTTGCTATGTTGGAGGAACTGTAAACAAAAAGGAACGACCATTCATATTTGGTGGGATTGCCCGAGAATAAAGGAGTATTGGGAGGAAGTTTTAGAGTACATAACGGAGGAGAAGATCCCACAAAACCCCTGGACATGTCTGTTCCATGGTACAAAAAAAACAATATGAAAAAACTTTGGTCCTGTCACTGCTCAACGCGGCAAAGGGACTGATCCCAAAAAATGGTTACATCCAACAAGGCCATCCATAAAAGAGTGGATACAACGAGTAGATCATATAGCCGAAATGGAATATCTCAGCCGCGGAGGGCGAAAGGTCTGGAGCAATATGGGAGAAATGGAGAGCCTTAAATTGTCAGATAAATTCGCGCAGGGAATGACCGAAATAGACAGATGAAAAAGTAGAAAAAGAAGAGAGAATGGCAGATCGGGGGAGGGGGACACGGGAAATGGGTAACGGGAAAGCTTAGGAAATATGTATGTTATTTTTGATATTATTCTTTTTATACACCAATGTGGGTGTGTTTTGTACTTGAACAATCTTCTAATAAAGAATAAATAAAAATAAAAAAAAACATAATTTGGTCAATACGTGAGAGAAAAAAAAAAAAAGGTACCATATTGGATTTCCAATTTAAGGCAATTGACTATTTCATAGCTACACAGGTAGTGTGTAAGAGTCTCAATAAATATTTGGGGACATCAGGAATTTTATCTAACAGAAGGCAGCGTTTGTGTGTCAAAACTAGATGTCTGCCTGCCAGTCTGGGTGAATACCCATAACTAAGGACTAACGTCCAAAACGCCTAGGCCGTCTTACAGCTTTGTACATGTATCTAATAAAGAAATATCATTTTGGATGTCATCCTGAGTGCCGACTATCCCTTTCCTTATTCTGGTACATTGGAGGTGTCAACAGCCTCAAGGTCTAAGCACCGGGCAGAGCTTTTATGTAGGAAGATTGTAGCGCCTGTACACCTGTTTTCCTAGGGTGAATAACTCCCTCCAGGTAGGTTGTAATCCATCACATTCCCAAAAATAGCATGAAAAGGAACCAGTGAAAGCACAGCCACGAAAACAAGACGGGGAGACCTGAGGATAAACAGCATGGAGGCGTAAAGGGGTATAATACCAGTGTGTGAAATGTTGCAACGCTGTTTCACTTCCCGTTAAATGATTTTGAGCAATTGCGCATATTAAGCCCCCCATATTCCGAGCCTAGCTCCCACTTAGTCATATATAGTAATTTGGAGTCGCCACTTAAAGTGGCCATAGATCTATAAAGACCGGAAATTAAGCCCTTTTGTCTGGGTGCATTCCTGCACATAAATTCAAAAAAAAGTGTGGGCATCTGCTGGGACTAATGAATAATGGGTTAGAAAAAAAAAAAAAAAAAAAAAGTGTCCATTTTGTAGGTAATGATAGTATTCCCGAAGGACATTTTTTTGGGTCTGCAACTAGAAAAAGGATATAAACTGATTCATATTGAAGATCCATGACCGTAGTCAGGCCTTGGTCTATCCACCCTTGGAATTCCCTTGGATCCTCAAAGGCTGTGGGAAGTCTGAGGTCCCCTAAGAATGAAGCCCAGGGGGGAGCTTTAGAAATAAGTGACAATTTATGTCTACATAGACTCCACAATTTCAGTGATTGAGCAACCACTCAATACGTCCGATATCGGAGCCTTAGGAGGACCATAATAACCCTGGAATGTAGTATGGAGAGATAGCGGCCTGTTCAAACTTGAGACAGGGGACATGAGATTCTACAATATTCCAATGTGATAATTGTGTAAATCTACTGGCCAAATAACCATATTTGGGGATCCCCTAAACCCCTTGTTTTGTGGGAACAGTAAAATACCGCCTTGGCGAATCTAAGGGATTTATCTTGTTAAATTAAGTTATTCAGGTCGGTTTGGATTTTAAAGAGATAGGTCTTAGAAATAAAAACAGGTAAGGATCTAAATAGAGATGAGTTTGGGGAGAACAGACATTTTTATTGCTGTCACCCTACCGAGAAAGGAAATGTGACAGGCTGACCAGGTTTTGAGTAGATGGTTAATTTTGGCCAATAAAGGGGGGAAGTTACTGTCAAATAACCGTTTATAGTCTCAGGGGTGTGTGATCCCCAGATAAGACGGAGAATAATGGCCAAACGAAAGGGAAAGATGCTTTAAATGTTTCCAGCTCAGAAGAGGTATTGACAGGGAGGGTCAACGATTTAGTCACATTAAACAGAGAGACCCGATATTTTAGTAAATTTGGTTAAAATTCTGAGCATATTAGGTAGTGCGATTGTGGGATTTGTTAAAAATATCACCACATCGTCTGCATACATGCAAATTTTAAAGTTCAAAGGTTCCTTAACATATCCTGTAATATCCGTATGTCGTAGGATAGCAATGGCAAGGGGCTCAATTGCCAATGCAAAAATCAGAGGTGACAGGGGACAGCCCTGCCGGGTACCCCTACCAAGCTGGAAAAAAATTGGAGTTGCAGTCCGGAACTCTAATCCAGGTTCTAGAGTTGTGGTAAAAGGGCCTGGAAAGCTTGGAAAAATACACCCTGAAAGCCATAGCGCTGGAGAAGGAGAGACATTTAGCCCCATGACACTATCAAAGGCCTTGTGAATATCAAGGCTGAGAAGCAACAATTTTTTAGAGTATAAATTCCTCAATAGAAATTTTGCCTTAGACCACCTTAGTGCTTTTTCTACCTTAGCTGATAACAGGGAATCTAGTTCTAATCATTTCTGTTCAATGGAGTGTTCAATGTAGTAGAAGCTGAATGAAGATCTGGGGGAAATTTTATACAACGGTCTAATGCTTGAGTAAGGTATAAGATTTTTTGTTGATTCATTTGTTAAGCGTCTTCCCAGAACAAGGCTAGTTTACCCCTCAAAACCGCTTTATATGCAACCCATTGTGTAGCAATAGGGGTTTCCAGTGAGGAATTTAGTACTCTACTAGTGCCTTTGAGACCTCTGCTTCCATCGATGCATCCGAAAGTAGAGCTTAATTTGGTCTCCAAGTGTATGGAGTAGGCGAGAGCGTAATAAACTTAGTGTCAAAGGAGGTTTTTGATGGTCAGACCATACATAATTATGGATAGAAGCCTCATTTGAATTGGCTTAAATTATAGGTGTTGAGAAAATGTAATCCAGCCTCGCATAACTGTTGTGAGGATGTGAGAAAAAACAGGATTTTTATAACAGCTTACCTGTAAAATCCTTTTCTTGGAGTACACCACGGGACACAGAGCCAGTCATTACATAATGGGTTAAGGGTCACCAGCGGTGATTGGACACTGGCACAAGCAATTAAAGACAGTTCCCCCTCCATATAACCCCGCCTATCAGGGAAGTACCTTAGTTTTGTAGCAAGCAGTACGTTTCCCATAAGAAGGGGGGGACCTCTGTGTCCCGTGGTGTACTCAAAAAAAGGATTTTACAGGTAAGCTGTTCTAAAAATCCTGTTTTCTTTATCGTACACCACGGGACACAGAGCCAGTCATTACATAATGGGACGTCCCAGAGCGATGCACAATGAAGGGTGGGAGACACAGATCAAGCAGGCCGCTTACAGACAAGAAGCCCTATACTGCTGCCTGCAGCACGCTACGCCCAAAATCCTCATGTCCTTTCACATCTACTTGATAACATTTGGAAAAATGTATGGACTGAAGACCAAGTAGCAGCTTTACAGATCTGAGCCATCGAAGCCTGGTGATGCACTGCCCATGAAGCACTTACAGCCCTGTTAGAGTGCGCCTTAACAGAAAAAGGAGGAATCCTGTTCTTTAAACCATAAGCTTGAATAATTACTTGTCGAATCCACCTAGAAATGGTGGATTTTGATGCCGCTTGTCCTTTCTTGGGACCGTCTGGCAAAATAAACAAAACATCAGTTTTACGCATCTGAGCGGTTGCCTGCAGATAACCTTTCCTCCGCTGTCCGCGGGTCAGGAAAAAAAGAAGGCAGAACAAGATCTTGATTCAAATGAAACGCCGACACCACCTTTGGTAAAAAGGTAGGATGGGGTCGTAGAACAATTCTGTCTTTGTGACAAATTAAATAAGGCTCTTTACAAGAAAGAGCTGCCAATTCTGATACTCTCCTATCAGAAGAGATAGCAATCAAAAAGGCCAATTTCCTGCTCAAAAGGATCAAAGGAATATGGCGAATAGGTTCAAAAGGTTGCTTTTGCAATACTGACAATACTAAATTCAAATCCCATGCACACAAGGGAGACTTGACTGGCGGATTGATCCGCAGTACCCCCTGCATAAAAGCCCGAACTAGGGAATGAGATGCCAGCGGTCTTTGAAAAAAAAAGATTGATAGAGCCGATATTTGACCCTTAAAATGGTACCAAGGGCTAATTTCATATCCACTCCTAACTGGCAAAAGGAGAGAATCCTACTTATGAGGATTCTATCTTCTGGTTTTACACCAGGGAACTTATGCCTTCCAGACTCTATAGTAGATGAGCCTGGAGGCTGACTTTCTAGCATTAAGGATTGTAGAAATATCCGAGATCCCGAGATCCCTCGTTTCTTCAAAATGTGGGTCTCAGTAGCCAGACCGTCAAATTGAGCTTTTGTAAGGAAGAATCGAACACTGGACCCTGCGACATCAGGTCGTGACGAAGCGGAAGCTTCCAAGGTCTTCCTACCGCCATCTTTATGATCTCGGCGCTGCTGGCGACTCAGATAGTCCGCTTGCCAGTTTTCTAACCCTGGGATGAAAATTGCAGAGAGACAAGGAACATGATCTTCTGCCCATGCCAAAATCCGATTCACCTCCTTCTGAGCACCCCGACTGTGGGTGCCACCTTGGTGATTGATGTAAGCTACTGCAGTAGCATTGTTGGATTGAAAACTGAGGGCTAGATATACTGCCCGAATCTCCAGTATGTTGATGGGCAGGCTCTCTTCAGTCCTGGTCCAGGTTCCCCGGGCTGAAGCTTCTTCTAACACTGCTCCCCAGCCCAATAGGCTGGCATCCGTAGACACCACCTTCCAGGTGACTGGGAGAAAGGATCTTCCCTCTCCGCAAGTTCTTGGTTTTTAACCACGACTGAAGCTTTGGCGCACTTGTGGAGACAGGCGCATAGGTAGCTTGGATCTTCCTGTTCTAGGCGGCTAAGATACTGCCTTGAAGTAGTCTCGAATGAAACTGGCCGTAAGGGACAGCCTCAAAGGAGGCCACCATCTTCCCTAATAGCCTCATGCAAAGGCGAATGGACAGCCCTTTTGCCTTGACCTTATGGATCAGGTCTCTTAGAAACTTGATTTTTGACTCAGGCAGGAATACCCTGCTTTGGGCTGTGTCTATAATCATGCCCAAATGCTCTACCCTTCTCTGGGCTTGTAGAGAGAACTACTGTAGGTTTACGATCCATCCTAAATGCTCCAGGTATTTTACTGTAGTGAGCACAGCATGATCTAATCCCGCCACTGACTGATCTATCACAAGTAGATCGTCTAGATAGGCTGTTACCGCTATGCCCTGTGTCCTCAGATTTGCTAACAGAGGGGCTTGCGCCTTTGTAAAAACTCTGGGTGCGGTAGCCACACCAAAGGGCAGAGCCACAAATTGGAAGTGGCGATGTTCTACCGCGAACCTTAGGAATTTTTGGTGAGCGGGATGGATAGGCACATGCAAATATGTGTCCTTGATGTCTATAGACGCCATGAATTCTGCGCCTTGTAAGGTGGCGACCACAGATCAAATCGTTTCCATACGGAAATGGCGAATGTTCAGAAACTGGATTTAGAGATCTTAGATCCAGGATGGGTCTGACGTCTCCATTTGGTTTTGGAATCACAAAGAGGTTTGAATAAAAACTTGAACCTTGCTCTTTTAGGGGTACTTCTGTGATCACCCCTTGAGTCAGCAAGTGATCCAATCCTTTGAAGAAGGATCCTCTCTTTAGTGGATCTTTGGAGAGCCTTGAACTTCGGAACTGAGAAGATGGGATCTCTCGAAATTCCAGCTTGTACCCTAGGGATACTGTGGATACTACCCACTTGTCCTGGATTTCTGTGTGCCATGCCTCTGAAAACTGACAAAGTCGTCCCCCCACTCTGCCGAGCAGGGGCGCCTCTTCACAAAGAGGCTTTGGGGTTTTGCTCATTAGCTCTTGAACCCCACGGTTTCTTGTTTTTCTGAGCCTGATCTTCTTTAGCCTTTGTGGCTGGCTGAAAATGCCGTCGCCACTGGCTGGAGGCAGGTCTTCCGGGAGCCGGGGAAAGAGAACTTTTAAAACAAGGCCGCTTGTTCTTCCTCTTTTCTGAAAAGAGTGGTTTTACCGCTCGATATCTTTTGGATATATTTTTCCAGATCATCCCCAAAGAGGCGTTCGCCATGAAAGGGGAAACTGGCCAAAAGCTTCTTGCATGGAGCTTCTGCTGACCAATTCTTTAGCCAAAGAACTCTGCGCATATGCACCAGCTGGAGTGCGAGGCGCGATGTTTGTTGAACAGAATCTCTAATGTAAAACATAAGGCTTTGGGTAAATTTTCCCAAAATTTGACTTGCTCTGGGGGCAGGTCCTTCAGCCCCTGCTTTACCTGGTCCTTGATGACCTGACACATCCCAACTGCTGCTATAGCAGGTTGAGCAACTGAACCAGCCAAAAGGAATGAAGATTTTAGTAAAGATTCCAACTTCTTTTCAGAAGGATCTTTAAACATCTGTACATTGCCCACCGGACAAGTGATGCCGCGTACACACGATCATTATTCACGGCGGTTAAAAAACCGCCGTGAATAATGACATTAAAAACGAGGGAACGGCTTGTTCCCCACACACGGACGTTTTTCCCGTCATTTTTTTCTCTTGTCGAGAAAAACGACCGTCTGTGGGCTCCGCGGCAGTGTTTCCCTATGGGAAAACTGCCGCGGAAAAAATGTCGGGAAAAACGACGAGAAAAATTAGAACATGTTCTAATTTTTCTCGTCGTTTTAATGCCGTTTTCTCGTCGAGAAAAACGACAAAATGCCCACAGACAATCGTTTTTCTCGTCAAATGGAAAAAATTTTGTTTTTCTCGACGAGAAAAACGGTCGTGTGTACACGGCATCAGGCTTTTATTTATACAAGAAATAGCTGCATCTACAGAAGGCAAACTCCTCCATAGGATAAAGAATATCAAACTTCTTAAGAGGTGAGAAATGCTTAGCTGGGTGTTGCCAGTCTGCGTAAATTAGCTTTTCTAGTAACGGATGGACTGGAAAAGAGCATTCACCTTGCAGGGACTTTAATGAACCCAGGGAGGAGACAGGTGATTCAGTTAGCTCCGAAGAGGGCAACTTAAATGCAGAACGCACTGTTTCAGCATAACATTGCACCTGTAGTTTCACAATCTGGGAGGCAGAGAAAGGTTCCTCTGATATCCCTGATCCATCCGATTCCTCATCGTTCTCCCCTGCAGGTGTTCCCTTATCCTCACCCTCAGATCTCTCTGAAAGGAGATCTAGAACAACAGAGGGAGATCCGCTTTGCTTCTGCGATTAACGTAGTGATTCTCTCTAAGTTGTTCAGGGCTGTTGCCAGAGTGTCTTTTTTTTAAATAGATTTTATTGAGGGATGTAACATACAGAGTATAACATCAATAGTATCTGCAATATTTGTGAATAAAGGTCAAAAATGTAACAGAACACATATGCAATAAAAAGAAGCCTCGTAGCCTAGGGGTGGCGTAGTAATAAGCCCCACATGGGGGGCAACAAAACGTGCACATGATAGCAGTGCAGAATATTCAGCCTACTTAACCTAAGTTGTAACTGGACGGATCTAAGGATGAAGAGTGTCCCTAGGGATACCCAGTTGGTTCTGTTGGATGATTCCATATAGGGGTATTGGGCAGGGAGGGGGTGGAGAGAGGGTAGGGGAGAAGAGCACCAAGTTCATGCAGTTCACGTAGAATGGGGGTAGACAGCAGGAATGAGGCTGTATTTTCAAAGATAGCGTAGTCCATCAGTTTGTAGGAGAAGAGGTGGGTGGGCGAGAGGTGGTCTCGCACAATGATCCATGTTGTGGCAAAAGTGGGGTTCCTCCTGTTGCTGTACTGTCCGTCAAGAGAGAGCAGCTCCATTCTTGGTGTAGGGGGGAGGCCCGTGATATGAAAAAGAGGTTTTCAAAGTTTGCCATGTCCATAGGGGTGAGTGTTGAGATCATAAAAGCATGCCATTTATGGTAGAAGAGTGATTTGGTCTTTTCATGTGTTAAGTCCGTGTTGAGCTTGCCCGTGTAGAGTAGTCGTAAGAGATCTCTTTTGACGTGAGGCGTTTGGGCGAACATTAGAGATCCAGTTTTTCAGGATGGATCTTCTGGCGAGTAATAGACATATCAGGGTCCAGTCTTTGCAATAGGGGGTAGAGTTCAGTGACCAGGGTAGCAGCTGGGGGTCCCAATGACCAAAGATGATAAGTAAGGGGTCTTTGCGCAGTTTCAGCAGGGTCACCTCAAAGATGTACGATAAGACTTGATCCCAGAAGGTGGAGATGTAGGTACACGACCAGAAACGATGTGTCAGTGAAGGCCTGGGGTGTTGACAAAGAGGACGGGATGAGCTTGATTGTTGATGAGGAAAGGGATATGAGCTCTGTGTACAATCTTTAGTTGGGTTTCCCTCCAAGTTTCGTTGGGCACCAGTTTGTGAACGGTATTGAGGCCTTGTAGGAGTTTGTCCACAAGCTCGGTGTCGGGGGAAGTCCTTAGCCCAGTTGGCTGCTGATGAGGATGTCAGTGATGGAATGGTTTTTAGGAGCAGAGGTCGGTAGATGTCCGAGATTTTGTATGAACCTTTTAAGAGAAGGGTATCCACGAGAGAAGATTGGAACCTTTTGCGGCCTTCACTGCAAGTCCTTTTTAGAAAGCCGATACATTGATTATATTGGAAGACATGAGATTGCGGAAGTGAGAACTTAGCAGCTAAGGTTTGGAACGAAGTGGGGCGACCAGTCTCCAAGTCACATAGCAAGGAAAATTTTGTAAGGCCGTTTTTCTGCCAGGTAATGCAAGGTTGCTGGTCCAGACCTGGGGGGAAGCATGGGTTTCCCTGAATAGGGAGGTGGCTGGATATGAAGGGAGAGAGTTTGAGGCTTTTCCTGACTTCTCTCCATGCAATTGCCGTGTCTCTAAGCAGAAGGTTGTGTTGGAGTGGCGGTGATGTGGATTTCCACTTGCAGTGGAGGAGGGCCACCAAGGAGTACGGGTGGACCATTGTGGATTCCAGGGGGAAATTTGAGTGGCGAGATGTCTTCTGGGCTACCCAATCCAAACCTGTCCTTAATAGGCAGGCTAAAAATTGTAGGATCTAATGTTTGGGAGACTGATGCCCCCTTCGCGTCTAGGAAGATATAACTTTGTGAAGGCTATGTGTGGTCGTTATTTCGCCAGAGGAATTTGGATATGGCCGTATTGAGAGATTTTGTGTCTTTATGGTGAAGAAGCAAAGAAATGGTTTGAAGTGGGTAGAGTAGTCGGGCGAAACTGACCATTTTCACAAGATGGCATCTTCCCAGGAGCGAGAGGGGCAGATCCATCCAGTTATCTAGTTCCTGAGAAATTTTTGTGAGCAGGGGGGGATAGTTAAGGTGATAGAGAGAGGAGGGTACTTTCCCAATTTGTATGCCTAAGTAAGTGATGTGGGATTTTGCGACTGAGAAGATAGAATTTCGAGTCCAGGGAGTATTTGACAATTTGACATGGAGCCTATGGGAAGAATTTCACTTTTGTTGTAATTTATGTGAAGGCCTGAGCATAGCCTAAATTGGTCAAAGATGGATTTAATTGTGAGCATGTCAGAGGCGGGGTTTGCTGAGAATAAGGACGTCATCTGCAAAGAGTGAGGTACGTAGTTCGTGTTTACCAATGTGGATGCCATGCAGTGGGGCTATGTAAGATAGATACCTAGACAGGGGTTCCAATGCAATGTTAAAAAGGAGAGGGGATAAGGGGCAACCCTGTCTCGTGCCTTTATGAAGCCGGAATTCATCCAATAGAAGGCCTGCCGCTACCAGTCTAGCTGCCGGGGCAGTGTACATAGAGTTAATAAGGTGAGCGAAAGGGCCGGAGAATCCCATTTTAGACATGGATAGCCATTCAAAACTCACGTTATCGAAGGCTTTCTCCGCATCTAGGGTGATAATAGCGTGGTCTCCCTTTGGTTTGCATTTGGCATGTTCCAGAGCCATCATCACCTTCCTGATGTTCATGGTGGCAGTCCTGCCCTTCACGAACCCTGATTGGGCAGGATGTATCAGAGAGGGTATGATGGCGGCTAGTCTGGTAGCAATAATTTTGGAAAGAATTTTAACGTCAAGGTTTAGGAGTGAGCTAGGTCTGTATAAACCGGGTTTACCTTTTTTGGCTAACAATTTTATGATGGCTTGGTTACCTGTGGGTAGGTAGGCTCCACCTGACCATATGTAATGGTAGACCTTGTGGAGGGTGGGTTCTAAGAGTGGTTGTAGAGATTTGTAGAATTCACCTGTGAAGCCGTCCGGGCCAGGGGCTTTAGATGGGGCTAGGTTCCTAATAACGTTAGATATTTCAGTAAGGGAGATGGGTGTGTTCAAAGTATCCAGTTGAGAGGGAGGAGCGATTTGGGTGGGGTCGTTTTTTCAAGAAAGACAAGTGCGGTCGGTGCATCTATAGGGTCCGTCGCATATAGGGAGGAATAATAGTGTAGCATGGCTTCGTTTATACCCTTCTGGGTAGTGGTAATGGTGCCCGAGGCGTCACGGAGGGAAGTGATGTGGGTCGGGCGGTTGGGGCCCTTGCAGAGTCTGAAAAGTAGCCTACCTGCCTTATTGCCGAACTTGTGGAGGGTGGCGTCCATGTGCGCCTTTTTGGTTAGTTCCAGAGTTTCAGCCCATGTGTCAAAGGAATGCTTGGTTGACTGCCATGCCTTCCTATTGTCAGGGGAATCTGTCGTATAAAAAGGGATCGCTGAGCTTGGTGTAGTTGGGAACTGGCCAGTTTGTAATGTTTCATAGCATTCCGTTTGAAAGAGGCAGCATAAGAAATTATGTGTCCCCGAAGGAAGGCCTTGCCTGCTTCCCAGAACAGGTATGGGTTATCAGAATGCAGAGCATTGGACGAGGCGTACTCAGACCATGCCTGCTCCATGTATTGTCAGAAATCAGAGTTGTTCTGGAGGTAGGATGGGAAGCGCCAAAGCTTGGGACTCGGGTGTATGTCAGGGTTGTCGAGAGTTACCGAAATAGGCAAGTGGTCCGATATAACAATGTCGTGGATGTCAGCGTCGGATATCAGTGGTACAAGGTCAGAGCAGAAGAGATAGTCAATTCTGGTAAAAATATTATGGGGGTTGGAGTAGAATGTGAATTCTCTATCAGCTGGGTATCCAGCCAGATATCGCAGAGGTGGAGGAAGTCAATCGTGGAAGCTAATAGAGACTGAGCATTGGGCTCCGAAGGGGAACGTGAATGTTTTGGAGAGGATCTGTCGTTGATTCGGTGAATTGTGGAGTTGAAGTCCCCGCCGATTATGTGAGGGAGATGTGGGTTATGAAGGAGCCAGGTCGAGAGATCACTATGAAACTGTTTAGTGGGGTTATTAGGTGCATAAACATTAGATATTATCAAGTATCTGGTCCCTAGTAGAACGTGGGCTGATAAGAGGCGTCCCTGCGAGTCTGAATCAACCGACAGGACCGTGCAAGGGAGGTTTTTATGAACGAGTATCAGAACTCCTGCTTTGCGTCTGTTTGAGTCAGATCCTACGACTGTGCTCACTCACAATTTTTCTGCATGGAGTCACTGAGAGGGCCAGCCCCCATTACAAGACCTGTATGCTGCAGCAATGTAAACCCACGAACCAGAGGGTGGTGCATGCTGGCAGTTTTTGGGCTGTGTATGGGTAGAGTGAACCGAGCCACGCAGGGATGCCATGGGAAAAGATCGTAGAACAAGATCAAACACCAAAACAGTTATAACATTCCAATAGCAAATAAAACATTAGACAAAACTGTATAAATAACTTGGCCTACCAGTAGGTGTATTACTCGATAGGGAGGAGGGAGCACGACTTGAGGAAAAAAAAAGAAAAAAAGAAGAAGAGGTAAAAAGCAGAGAAAAAAAAAAAAGTGTATGTGAGAGTTCTCTCGGCTAGCGTTGAAACGGCATGGCCGATGGAGGAACAAGTGTTCTCAGCTCCAAGTGTTGCTGGAAGAACACTCAATGGAGGTGCGGAGCGATGTAGGTCAGGGCTGGAGGTTTTGAATCACTTCGGAGAGTCTTTGCGCGGGCTCCTTTGGTCTAGAGCACAGTTGGTAGGAGATGCATTGGGAGAGGGGCTGACAAGAGGACCCGTGCGTAGCGACCTGAGGAAGGCCTCCGCCTCAGAAGGATCATGAAAGAAGAGCTGGTCGCCATTAGGGGCTTTGAGCCGGAGGTTGGCTGGGAAAGCCAGGGTAAATTTGATTTGTCATTGGTGTAGCTCCAAGCAGATTTGTTGGAAAGCTTTCCTTTTCTTGGATACTTCTAATGAGTAGTCCGCGAAAATCAGGACCTTGATCCCGTCGACCTGAAGAGATGTGGATTGCCTGAATTTTTGAAGGATGAAGGCTTTATCAGAATAGTTGAGGTATTTGGCTATTATAGGTCGGGGTGACTTGCGGTCAGAGGTAAAGGTTCCGATGCGGTGTGCGTGTTCCACAGGGGTACAGGGGCCCAGGAGGCCTAGTGTTTCAGGGATGCGCCTCGCGCAAAAATCCATGAGGGCTGTAGGCTGAAGAGATTCTGGGACGCCAACGAAGCGCAAATTGCTCCTTCTGGACCTGTTCTCTAAATCGTCCAGCTTCTCCAGAATATATTTATTTGTCCTGTCTTGGGCCTGTACAGAGGATTGAGCCTGGTACATTTCCTCCTCAATGTTTGCTATGCGGTTCTCTGCCTCATTTAACCTGGATGTATGCTCCCTGACCTGGGCCTGGAGTTTGTGTATGCCTGCAATGACTGCCTGTTCTACTGAGGCAGTAATCATTGGGGAGAGAAGCGCTGCCACAGCCTGCGCTATAAGGTTGGTGTTATAGTCCCCTGCAGGCATCTGTGCAGTGTCAGCTTGTGAGGAGGGGGTGGCCTGGGCGCCGCTTACCTCCATAGCCGGCGTCGTTTCTGGGGAGAGGTCCGTGTAGGCCGAAGCCGGGGCCTCGATTTGCAGCTCCGCCGTTCACGCCGTTGCGGCCTCATACGATCGCGTGCCGGTTTTCTCCACAAAACAGTCCATGTCGTGGCCGGGCAGTGGATGGAGATGCTGCCGGTGATTGAGGTGGGTTAGCAGGCTTTTTAAGCCGTTTTAGGAGTCTCGCTGCGGGAGCTGAAGAGGAGAGCAGCTACTCCATGCGGCGCCGGAACTGGAAGTCGCCAGAGTGTCTTCAGTGACATATGCAGGCACCGGCACCACAGGAGAGGCTGTTTCTCCCGATAGCGGCAATGGCTCATCCTGTATAGGTGCGTCCGATAATACCGGAGAGGAAGGTACCGAGCAGGCCCGACTAGAGCCTCCTGTCTCAGGCGGCGGTGCTTTTTTTTGTCTTAGTCCCTGTATTTCTTCTCTGGGAAGACACGTTACTTTAAGCAAAGCCGAGGTACCAACCGTGTATCTACTACTGTGCTAGTTTAGCAAATAACAAAGTCAGCAACTAGTAACACACAATTTCATGCATAGAGTATAAGTGTCTCTTTTGGTAGTGCTCAGCCAACCACATAGTCTTACGTGCCCCCGTAATGCTGCTGTGTCCTATCAAGGAGAGAGCTGTCAGCATGTGAGGTCCTTTTAAGGCTTCCTGTACACAGCGCCGTTCAAAAGACATGCCCGCGCCTGTGCTCGTTCATGTGCCCGCTCGCGCACCACTCCTCCTCCCCTTGCACTGATAAAGCGTGCCCCCGTGCGCGCGCACACACACACACACACCCTAGGGCGAATGGCGGTGGTCTGGGGCGAGGGAGGTATGCAGTGTGCTTGTCCACAGACTGACACTGTATGGAGCATGGTGAGTACAAACTCAACTCTCTACTCCCCCCAGTTGTGGCAAAAGAGAAAACACTTACTCACTATTTTTTGGAAAGGTCCTTAAATTATAGTTAGGACTCCTTTCCCCTTACCTTTTCCCCGCCGCAGGTATCTCTGCTGAAATCAGCAGAACCAATCTTCACCCCTCACAGCAGTTTTTGTGTGCCAACCTTCAGGGATATGGGTTCCTATTTAAATTAGACCTCTCCCCTGGGCATTGTAAAGGACTCTTACCAGGACTTTTAGCGTAGTAGCGAAAGTGCTGGACCCTAGAGCCCAGTCCTCCGAGGAGAGACTTTACAGGCGACGCCTCATGCATGAGGCCCAGATCCCATCCAGTTTGGCGTAAAATTTTTAGGCATCTTGGATGGATCCGAAAGCATAGCCCTCTTTTACCCCCAGAGGGTCCTTCTTGGCAGAGCTTTCTTTTTAGCATCCTAATCGCGTCCAACACCTTAGACACTGGCGAAAAAACAGAGGTACTTCCCTGATGGGAGGGGTTATATGGAGGGGAACTGTCTTCAATTGGTTGTGCCAGTGTCCAATCACCGCTGGTGACCCTTAACCCATTATGTAATGACTGGCTGTGTCCCGTGGTGTACGATAAAGAATTGTATACTCTTTGGTCCCAATATTGTGAGCCCTCCAGGTATCAATCAACTGGGAAACATGAAGTTTAGTGGTAAGAGACTTGGGGAATGATTTAGAATGTGCTGTGGGTGCACGCCTATCCGGTGATGTGTTTTCGACCATATTAAAATCACCTCCAATTATCATATGGGGAAATTGGTACTTCGTAAGTCGCTCAAAAAATTGAGTATAGAATGAGGCAGAGGAATCATTGGGAGCATATAAGCTATCAATTGTGAGGCCACGACCAAGAAGAGTACCTTTCATAATAACAAATCTACTTTCTTTATCTTTATAGACTTGTTTGACTTCCATTGGAAACAAAATTATGAAGGAATATGGCAGCAACTCTGCTTTTAGAAGAATGCACAGTGTAAAATAACTGCAGATATGCCAGATGAAAAAATTTCGGGTGGGAGAGATCAGTGAAATGTGTTTCCTGTATTAATACATTTTTTGCTCCAAGACGTTCATAATAAGAAAAGGCTTTACATCTTTGTTAGAGGAATTAACCCCCTGTACATTATGGAAAATGCACTTAATAGTCATAGGTCAACCTATAAAAATAGCACCGCAGAAAGGGATGGAGCAAGTGATAAAGGTGCCCGAGCGGAAGTATGTGTGAATAGGAGGTGTCAATCATTCTCAAAAGGTGATGCCATACATGACCTACAAGGTGAATAACCCAGTGTAGCTACAAGACCACATATAGAAATCATGGTACCAAATCTTTGTTAGAGATATAAAACTTGGGGGGGGGGGGGGGGGGGGGGGAAATACCAATTTAAAAAACAACCAAAAATAAAAACAAAATTTATGTTATATTTTAGTAGTAAAATTTTTAAACTTGAAACCAATAGTAAACCGATTGGGATCAGGAAGTGCAACACATCCTGATAATCGAAAATCAGAACCGAGACAAAAAAAGTCCCGAACTCAGTTGAGAGAATACCAAAAGATAACTGAACCAGAGAAAAATATTAATAAAAATGTAAAAAAGTATGCATATTAGCACATGAACAAGGCAACATCACAGCTGGGTGGGGAGGCATTGCATTGAATGGCGTCCGGCTGTTGGAGTAGATGGTAGTCAGAACTTGCATGAGGCCTTAGGTCCAATGAAGAAGTCCAGGTGAGAGTGCCCAAAATAAAAACAAAAAACAATTCAACTGAGCACATATGCAGGGCGTCGTATCCACTGTAGGGGTCTGACTTTAACCAATTTCATGTTGGAGTCTGACACTCTCTCCTGGGTGAAGGCGTATGCCAAATGAGCGATGGTCTGGGAGTAGAGGGTGGATGAGGTATCGCATCAGCCTCCATGAGACCCAATTTCACCAGGATTTCTTGGCCTTCCAAGATTGTATTAGCTACATACGTGAACCCATTATGTGAAAACCCCAAATGGTAGTGAATGCAAGCTGAAGTGCAGAAGTGATATCCTTCATGTTGTGGCACCTATCCAGGGTCGCAGGGGAGATATCGGGAAAGATTTGCACCCTGTAGCCATCAGCCATTCATTATGTTAGGCGTATTTCTGGCTGCACGCAGAATCTCCTACTTCACCAGGAAGTCCTTCATACAAAGGATAATGTCACGCGTTGGTTTAGGCCTAAGAGCATTGTGTATCCTGTCACACGTGAAAGATGCCGATTCTTGGTCAGGCAGCAGAGATTTAAATAGAGTAACAGCTGAATCAGGTCTGTGACCGACTCAGGGATACCCTAACAATTGGAAAGGTGATACATCAGAAGAAATGACTTACCCCAGTCCTCAGCAGTCCAATCCCTGTACCTTTTGCAGAATATCAGTCTGCCTATGAGGTTTTTCCTGGAGAGAAGGGGATTCTTTGCTGCCCTTCGGGACACCAGGCCATCCTCCAAGTCTTCACTTCATTGTGCATGCAGATGTACTTACACCTGCTGCCATTCCTAAGCAAGCTCTGCATCGGTGGTGCCCTGATCCCACAGCTAAATCAACTGTAGGAGACGATCCTCGCGCTTGCTGGACTTTCTTGGGTGCCCTGAAGCCTTCTTCACAAACGCAGTGGGAGGTGCTTTTTAATGGGATTAAGTTCATTTTGATGGCAAAGAGGGACTTTGCAATTAATTGCAATTCATCTGATCACTCTTCATAACATTCTGGAGTATATGCAAATTGCAATCATAAAAACTGAGGCAGCAACTTTGTGAAAATTAATATATATATATGTGTATGTATGTATGTATGTATGTATGTATGTATATATATTTTGTGCTCATGAATTCCAACTTTTCTAAAAATTGCAAAAAGGAAAAATGCCCAAATCACCTCATCCCGGACTCCTTTTATCTTGCCAGGAATGGCTGCCATTTGCTGAGAAACATCACCCTGGGTCTTTCTAACAGTTTCCAACTCTTGCTGGAGATGTAGGAGTTTTGTCTCCAGTTTTCCCAAGTCTTGCAGGAAAATTTCCCTTAAACTTTCCTGAGGTGGGCTGCAAAGAAAAGAACAATTAAGCTTGCATTTTAATACCAAGACTAGTAAAAGTGTGCTTGTTTTAACAGGATGAATACTGACATACATGTTGGGGCTGTCAAGTGCAAAAGTGTGCATTGTTGCGGTGTCAATGGGGTGGATTTACCCAATCCCATGCAAGAAAAAAAAAAACAACAATATTTTTGCTTACACATGAGCGGATGATGGAAGTCAGTAGCACTTCCCCTCATTTACTAAGCTCTGGAGCAACTGCATTTGCAGAGTGCACAGTCTATTGCCTTAAGTAGATCCACCCCAATAAGTGCCAGAATGCACAAAAGTGTTAGCAAATAAAATACTGCACATCACTGTGGTACTAGCAAATGCAAAAGAGCATATCATTCTCGTGTCATCAATTGCAAAATTGTGTATTGCATTAAAAATCCAAAAAGGTGTACCATAGCAGTGTTGTCTAGTGCAGAAGTACATGCTTGTGTTGTATTGGCCACTGCAAATGTGCTGGTCAGTGTTGGAAAGTACAAAAGGTCATGCTTAGTGCGATGTCAGCATGTAGCTGCATTGTCAGCTAGTGCAAAAATCAATGCATGTGTGGTGTTGGTGAATGCAAAAGTGCATGTTGCAATGATGGAAAGTGCAGAAAAGGACATCATTGCATGCAGAAGGCACTTAGTTGCAATGTTGCTGAGTGCAGAAGAGTACATTTTGGCAAATGTGCATGCAGTGTGTTTGTCAGTAAGTGAAATGCGCAGCAATGTAGAAAGCAAAAAGGTGTAGTGGTGGTAAGCGGGGTCTTGCTTGCAAGGTGCAGTGGCGGTGAGTAGGGTCTTGCAGCGGCAGTCGATGGGGTCTTGATAGCAGTGGGAAAAGGGATCCTTTCAATCTGTGAATTGGGTCAGATGGCTCAATTCACATAAATATTTAGCAAAGCATTTATCTCTAGAATATAGATGAATGCTTTGCTATATGTTAATGTGCATAGAGCCAGCTGGCTAGGTGCACATTGTAAAGGCCTCTGAAGCCAGGTGGAGTGCCGACCCATTCCCCTGTACTTTGAAGAGAAGGCCGTTACTCCCCCTTTCTGGCAAGGGAAATTGAGAGAGACAGAGAGCTGGAAGAAAGGGCTGTGGTCACAGTATGTGGGCAAGGACTGGTGTCAGGCTGTGGACAGGGCCTACTATCAGACTGCAGTGCCCTCAGTTCACTGCACTGTACCGGAAGCGAGGGGTGAATATTCCGCTGCACACTTCGAATGGACATACACAGGTGAAGATTAATCGTAAAAGAAACCTACGGAATCCCTTATACATGCTTCCGAACACTTCTGACTCTGGCTTCTATAAGGCTGCCAAGAGTTCTAAATCCCGTTGTGCGCTCTGCAATGGCCCAGGAGGTGTGAGGGAGTGTGGAGCTTGCTGTTCCTCCCACTTCCTGGGGTTTCATTTTATTTATAGGGATTTTTGTCTACTTTCACATCGGCCATGACTTATAATTTTACCTTGAGGACGCCCTGGAGGAAAGGCGAAACGCTTTGACACATTTCCGGTTCCCTAACCAACGACGCCACTTCGTTGTTGGTTAGGAAACCGTGGAACGCACGCCGAGTCGCTGCGAACTGTGAGAGCCCCACTCTTGTCCTATGCTACTTTTTATCTGCAATCTTGGAAGTATTGCTTATGATTGTGCAAATAAACACTTTTATACAGTACTTCACTATGAGCTTTTATTTTTTTTGTCAAGCCGGGTGGATATCTTACCTACCCCTGAAACCTTTATTTGGAGATCCCATTAAGGAGTTCCAGAGTCCTGTCTTTCTCACACCAGTAACAATCGTGCCCCAGACTACAAAGCTGCACGTCTATTTTTTCTGGTGAGTGGGGATACGAAAGGGAGTATGGCACAAGGCACAGCATGTTTACGTGAAGCACTTCAGCACCTTCTAAATCATTTTGGGGCACCAAGTACTTTATAAGAGACTGTTTATAAGCACTTTATAAAGAGACTGTTTTTGCAATTGTTTTTTGTCATAGGACTTATTTTTATATTATCACAAACTGTAAGCACTGGATTATTATTTTGAAAACAACATATAGGACTATCCTGCAGCACCACTGATGCAAAGAATCCAACCACCCACTGACATACGTGTAACTTTCTTTATTTACCTTTTAACCTCTGCCCTGAGCTGCAAAATCTGGTCTTCTACATCCTGTGGAAAGAAATGACAATCTGTTTTCAGTGAAAATATATACAAATGTATATATATCACCACAACTGTCCATCTCAAATGGATTCAGTCTGGCATGAAAGTATTGCATACTCATCTCCCTGTGTTTTTCCTCATCAGTACATTATCATGCTAGAACATAAAAGCTTTTTTTTTTTTTTTTCCAGTGTTCATCTTACATATTTTTCTCACCTTAGACATTTGAAGCATTTTTTTAAGAATGTCCTCCAGGTGATCTTGTTGCTCCTGTCTCAGTCCTATTAATGCAGTCTAGAACAATGAAACCCACAAGTACAGTGAAATTGCGTTATTTAGTCACCATTCTATGCATGTACAGTACTGTGCAAAAGTGTTTAGGCAGATGTGACGTACTGTAAAGAATGCTTTCAAAAATATTTAACTTGTTTATTTTTATCAATTTACAAAATGCAAAGTGAGAGAACAGAAGAAAAATCTAAATCAAATCAATATTTGGTGCGACTACCCTTTGGCCTCAAACCAGCATCAATTTCTACACTAGCACACTTTGTACAAAGTCAGGAAATTTGTAGGATTAGAATTCGGTGTATGGTGAACCAATTATGCCAAACAGGTGCTAATGGTCATCAATTTCATATGTGGGTTGAAGCACAGTCAATAACTGAAACAGAAACAGCTGTGTAGGAGGCTTAAAACTGGGTGAGGAACAGCCAAACACTGCTACAAAGTGTCAGCAGCGCGTAAACACTCCTGTTCCATGACAGCTGATGGTTTTGGCTGTGATGCATCTGCCTTTCCACCTGCAAGGTGATTGATGTAGACAGTCTTTGGGTGGAGACCAAGCCTGATTTAAGCCAGCCAAGCCTGCAGTCTCATGCCTGTCTGAAGCAAAAAGACACAAGGTAGCTATATTGCATCAGCAAGGTCTCTCCCAGGTGAATATTTCAAAGCAGACTGGGGTTTCAAGATGTGCTGTTTAAGCTCTTTTGAAGAAGCACAAATAAAACGGGCAACATTGAGATCCGTAGACACAGTGGTCGGCCAAGAAAACTTGCAGCAGATGAAAGACACATTATGCTTACTTCTACTTCCCTTTGACATCGTAAGATGCCCAGCACTGCTATTAGCACAGAACTAGTGGAAACATTGGGACCCAGGTACACCCATCTATTGTCCAGAGAAGTCTGGCTAGAAGTGGTTTTCATGATAGAATTGCAGCCAAAAAGCCCTACCTCCGACGTGGAAACAAGGCTAAGCGACTTAACTATTCAAAAAAACAACCCAAACAGCCAACGTCATTAACAAATCTGTGTAAAGAAGAACAAGGAGTCCTAGAAGTGCTGGTTTGGCCCCCACTCTCCCCTGATCTCAACATCATCCAGTCTGTCTGGGATTACATGAAGAGACAGAAGGATTTGAGGATCTGTGGTTAGTTCTCCAAGATGTTTGGAACAACCTAGCTGCAGAGTTGCTTCAAAAACGGTGTGCAAGTGTACCTAAAATGTATTCTGTTTTGAAGAAAAATAGTGGTCACATCAAATATTGATTTGACTTGGATTTTGCTTCTGTTCATTAACTTTCCATTTTGTTAATTGATAAAAACAAACTTTTAACACTTTTAATTTTGAAAGCATTCTTAATTTATAGTATTAAACGTGCATAAAACCTTTGCACAGTAGTGTAAATCTAAAAAAATAAATAATTCATCATACCTTTGTTTTCTCTGTGCCTTCTTGCAGAATCTCTTCTCTTAAAGCTGAATCTCTGGAGCTGGAAAGGCCTTTGAAAATCTGAATAACCTCTTCTCGATTTATTCCAGTGTCTGTGGTGGAGGCCAATTCCATATTTCTTAACAATTTTTGTTCATCCTCTAAGCCCTGAAACCTTTTTTCTAGAGATTTCATCTGAGACATTAATTCAGCCTTTTAAAGAAAATAATGTTTATAAGAAAATGTATAAACACGATATAGTCGTTGGAAATTGGAAAAAAAAAAAACGATCATTCATTACCCACCATAAAAAAACGTTTTTTTTGCCAGTCGGTAAGAGAGATGGGGTCATCTACTGGACATATGCCAGTAGTTGACCAAGTATATTAAAAAACACTTTCTAAAATCGTGACATGTGTGCACCTGCAAATGTAGGAACTCAAATGTATTACAGTGCCTTTTTTAATCTCTATTGTCACTCTGGATAGCCAAAGATGAGGTGGACCTGGCCTTCTATACATATGCAGACAGCCCCTGGGATGGGGAAAGAGACATATACTTGCCTGACAACCTGAAACTAAAAAGTATAAACTGATTCAAGTGTCACACAAGAATAAGTGTGCATGAAAAAACAAGGGTGGCAAAACAGTTCAAAAGATTCACAAAAAAATACACTGTAGCTGACTACAGCAGACATTATGCATACACAAGAAATTCCCTGAAAGGTGCATTAAATCAGTACGATAATGGAGAATGATGGAATTTGTAAAAATAAAAACAAAAATAAAAACCAAAAAAACAACCTTGCTACTTACCTCCATGCTGCAGAAATCAGTTTTAAGATGCAGCTGCACCACACCAGTTCTAAAACTGAGAACTGAAAGATCACATGACCACCAATTGCTCAGTTCTTGGTCTCCTCTGAGCAGAGACCGGTAACGGTCAGTAATCACTTTTGGCTCTGGCTGGAATGTGCTGAAAAGCAGAGCCAGCTGTTATTCAGGCTGCCAGGTGAATCCCGACAACATTGTCGGATCCTTACAGAGCATGGGGTGGCTCTGCCCCATCAACTGATAGCAGGCAAAACCCGCTATCAGCTGACTCTGGGTCCTAGAAGAACAAAAGAAAGTGTACTCCTGTGAACCAAAAGAGAAATATGGACAAAAAAGCTTTGGCCATACTTCTCTTTTAAAGTGGTTCTAAAGGCTAAAGGTTTGTTACCTCAATGCATTCTCTGCAGCTCCCCCTCAGCCAACCCCCCCTCCCCGCTTATACGTACCTGAGCCTGTTCTTGATCCAGTGCTGTACATGAGAGCAACAGCTCTCTCCATTCTCACAGGCTCAGACATACAGTAGCAATGGAAGCCATTGTCTCCTGCTGCGGTCAATCACAGCCAGTGAGGAGAGAGAATGGGGCAGGGCCGAGCCACGCTCTGTGCGTCAATGGACACACAGAGCCGGCTTGGGAGTGGGCTTGCACGAGTGCCCACATAGCAAACAGCATGCTATGGGGGCATGCAGTAGGGGACAGGATTCAGGATCGCCAACGGAGGGACCTGAGAAAAGGAATATTGGGTTGTCTTGTGCAAGACTATTGCACAGAGAAGGCAAGTATAACTTTTAAGTTAGAGCATTTACAATAACTTTAGGAGAATATTTGTATAGTTGTAGGCTCCTGCACAATACTGGCTTATGATTCCCAGTTAAGCATGCTTGTGGCAAATTTAATTGGCTGGGAACTTTTCTGACTGTTCATTATTGTCACCATCCACAGTGCTCCTTGCTCCATCCTCCACAGGCACAAACATGCAAGTTCTTTTGAAGATATTGTTTAGCAGCTGGGTTGCGCATGCATTGCCCCTACTTTTCAATGTCCATCTAAACAGAATATTTTTATTGGTTTGGACTCACTTTTTTTTGACAGATGACAAGAATATATCAAAGGCTGGTTAGGGTACAAACCTGGAATTTTAGAGGCTCTAGTTGGGGTCCTGGATTGTCTCCTCTCAAGGCAATGTCTTCCGCAATTTTTTGTGAGCCAGAAAATGCAGCCATTGGAACAGATAACAAACCACGGAGTCCAAATGGGTAATAATGCCATAACCCTGATAAGAGAATACATTAAAAATTAAAAAGATCCTCCCTACATTAAAGAAACCCCAAAGGGAACAGTGAAACAGATAAGCTATATATTTTAAACTTGGATCACTTTTTTGGGGTAGGCAAATATGTTTCTACTGGCTTACTTGAGTTTTAACCCCCGCTAGCGGCTGAAAAAGGGTCAATACCGCCGGCAATGCGCCTCTGTAGAGGCGCATTGCCGGCGGTATTACCGCGGTTTCCCATTGCTTTCAATGGGAAGGAGCGGTGTAGGAGCGGTAAACACACCGCTCCTCTCACCGCTCCAAAGATGGGGGGGATAGATCGGTAAGCTCTTGATGAATACCTGCAATCGGGAGTTTTCCAATCATGTGACTGCTGTGACAACCAAATCACAGCGGTCACATGACCCAAATGGCCGTCTTTGCCTGCCAGCTTTTAGAACCCTTAAAAAAAAGGACCAGGAGGCGATCGCCGGGAAGAGGTTAAAGCGGTTGTAAAGGTAAAAGATTTTTCATCTTAATGCATTCTATGCATTAAGATAAAAATCCTTCTGTGTGTAGCAGCCCCACTAATACTTTCCTGAGGTCCCTCTAGATCCATCGATGTTGCAGGAGTATCTCGGCTGCCCGGGACTCCCCTCAGTGGTAGAGACAGCAGCACAGTGCCATTGGCTCACACAGCTGTCAAAGTCAGTCAGCCAATGAGGAGAGAAAGGGGGCAGGGCCGGCACAGCTCCTTGTCTGAATGGACTCAGGGAGCTCTAGCTCGGCTGCCCCCACAGCAAGCAGCTTGCTATGGGGGCACTCAACAGGAGGGAGAGGCCAGGAGCACCGAAGAGGGACCCGAGAAAAGGAGGATCTGGGCTGCTCTGTGCAAAACCATTACACTCACTTTAATCTATAATCTTTTTTGTTAAACGGTTTCTGTCTGGAGCATAGATCTCGTCCCAAGCATGTTTGAATCCACCTACTGTTGACTGACTCGCTACCGCTGCTGGAAGTCAACTACCCAAACATCAACTACCCTTTCAGTAAAAATAGGATTTTTTGTACTCACCGTAAAATCCTTTTCTCTGACATCCATGGACTGACACGGTGTCTCTTTACACTTTACACGTGGGTTTATGTCCCTGCTTGCAGGAGAAGACCTAGGCAGAATGTGAGATGTTATACATACATTCTAAAAGCCAGAGCTAAACAGCCCCACCCAGGAGGCGGTCCCTCCGGACATAACCCTCCCACTACAGTCAGCAGACTTCAGTTCATAACAAAGCAGTACAAACTTAAAAAGGAAGGGTGGGTGCCGTGTCAGTCCATGGATGTCAGAGAAAAGGATTTTACGGTGAGTACAAAAAATCCTATTTTCTCTTATCATCCATGGACTGACACGGTGTCTCTTTACACTTTACACGTGGGATGTCCCAAAGCAGTGTCAAGAGGGATGGGAGCAGTATAAATGGAAAAACCAAAAACTTCACTCCAAGAAGGCAGAGCTCCTCAACGGAGGAGTCGCAACTTTAAACAGCGGCCTGCAGCACCCTGCGGCCGAAGGAAGCATCCGAAGATGCAGCCACATTAACCTTATAAAACTTAAAAGGCATGAACAGACGACCAGGTCGCCGCCTTGCACACTCGTGCAACCGACGCTTGATGTCGGAAAACCCAGGAAGCACCAATTGCCCTGGTGGAATGCGCCGTAACCGGAAAGGGAGGCGCCCGCCCTTTGAGAGCATAGGCTTGAATGACGGTTTGTCTGATTCCCCTAGAAACGATGGCAGACGAAACCGCTTGGCCCTGTTATGGACCAGAGACAGTCACAAACAGTGAGTCGGACTTCCGAATAGAAGCAGTAGCAAACAGGTACACCCGTAAGGCTCGTACCACATCCAATATGTGCAGCGCAAACTCTCTGGGATGCGATGGGTGAGGACACAAAGACGGGAGGACAATGCCCTCATGTAGGTGAAAGGTCGACACCATCTTTGGCAAAAAGGAAGGTCGCGGATGCAACCCCGCCTTATCCTTATGGATGACTAAATATGGCGACTTGCAGGACAAAGCCGCCAACTCAGACACCCGTCAAACAGAAGTGATTGCCACTAAAAAGGCCACCTTCTGAGACAAGACAAGAGGGGAATATCCCGGATATTCCCAAAAGGAGGTTCCTGGAGGACCGAGAGCACCAAATTCAGATCCCACGGTGGGAAAGGAGGCTTGACAGGAGGGAGCACATGGCGAACCCCCAACACAAGGTGCTAACCAAGAAATGACCCGCTAGAGGTCGCTGAAAGAAGACGGCCAAGGCCGAAATCTGATCCTTGATGGTACTCAAAGCAAGCTTTTGGGTCACTCCACACTGCAGAGGACGCAGGATTCTGGGGATGGAATACGTCCGAGGACGCCAGTCCAGCGCTTCGCATATGGCGATATAAGCTTTCCAGGCACGGTGATAGATCTGCCTGGAGGAAGACTTCCGTGTCCTTAACATTGTCAAAATGACCGAGTCCGAGAGACCTCGGTCCCTCAACACCTGGCTTTTAACAGCCCTGCCGTTAAAGCCAGAGACTGTAAGCCGGATGAAACATAGGACCTTGAGACTGAAGGTCCTCCCTCATCGGCAACCGCCAGGGAACGTCCGCGACGAGACGTACCAGTGATGCTGAGGCCAATCCGGAACAATTAGGATCGCCGGAGTTTATATCAGGCGATAAGGACCCTATGGGGCCACCAAACGCATCCGAGGCATCGCCCAAGGATCCCTGGATCTGGCCACAACCTCGACCCTTGCGATTGAGTCGAGAGGCCATCAGGTCCACATCCGGCGTGCCCCACCGTCTGTAAAGGAGTTGAAATATGCAAGGACCACTCTTCTTGGTCCGGCGTCTGGCGATTGGCGACTCAGATAGTCCGCCTGCCCATTGTCTATGCCCAGAATGTAAAATGGCCTACAGAGCCGGCACGTTTCTTCCGGCCCACTACAGGATACGGACTACCTCGGAAGCCGCAGCTGAGCTCCGAGTTCCCCCTTGATGGTTTACATACGCCACCGCCGTGGCGGTGTCCGACTGGCTCCTGATGGAGCGACCCTGTACTCTCTCCGACCTGAGGAGAGACACAGTCCGATGGCCCGTATTTCCAGAACAGTGATTGGTAAACGGGCTCGTCCGGAGTCCAAGGCCTGAGCCAACAGGACTCCCCAGACTCCACCCCAGCCCGTCAGGCTGGTGTCCGTCGTGAGTACCGTCCATTGGATGGGAGGGGAATGACTTTCTGGACCGAAGAGCCGAGGATCTCAACCACCATGTCAGGGGCGCCCTGACCAGGTGAATCACCTGGATCTGAAGATCCAAGGACAACGGGGATTTGTCCCAGGTGGACAAGATCTCCTTCTGCAATGCCCTGGTGTGTGATTGGGCATACGGAACGGCCGCGAAGGAGGCCACCACGAGTCCCGGGACTCTCATGCAAAAAACGGATTGGCAACCATTTTTGGGATGTCAGCACCCACACCGCAGACTGAAGTGTCAGCAACTTCTCCAGAGGTAGGATACCTTTGCCTCCAAGGAGTCCAGAATCAGAACTAGATACTCCAGACACTGAGTCGGGACCAGGACTGACTCCTGAATGTTCAGGAACCACCCGAGTCCCTGAGGGTCTAATTGACGATAGTCACCTTTCCTCTAAGTCTGATCCACTTTCTGCTCTTAGCAGAAGATCGTCCAGATAGCCCACGACAGCAATACCTCGCTGTAACAGAAGGCTAGAACCGGAGCAAGCACCTTGGTGAACACCCTTGGTGCCGAGGCTAGGCCGAAAGGAAGAGCCACAATCGATAGTGGACTTCGCTGATCGCAAAGCGCAGAAACTTCTGGTGACTTGCGCAGATCGGAACATGCAAGTAGGCGTCCTTGAAGTCCAAGGACGCCAGAAGAAAATCCCTTTGGTGGAGTGTAGCGATCACCGTGCAAATGGATTCCATGCGGAATTTCTGCACCTTCTCGAAGGCATTCAGGGCCTTGAGGTCCAGGATAGGTCGAACCATGTCCTATTTTTGGGACGACAAACAGATTCGAGTAGAATCCCTGAAAACTCTCCTGTGACGGAACCGGCACAATCACTCCGGACCGGATCAAATCCTGTACAGCCCCCAAGAGGGCTGCCCGACAGCTAGGAAGGAGAGGAAGATTTGTGGCAAAGAATCTATCTGGGGGCCAGGATCGGAATACTATCCTGTATCCTGAGGTGACCACCTCACACACCCACCAGTCGGAGATTCGGGAGGACCACCGATTCGTGACCTGCGAAGTCGTCCCCCCACCCCAGAGTCGGGCGGAGGCAAGACTTCACGTGGAGGCGGGCTTGGGAGCCGCTTGTTCGGCTTACGCACCCAGGGGCACTTGTGCCCACCAGCCGCACTGCCGTCAGTCTGAGAGGGCCTACCCGTGGACTGACTGACAAAAAAAAACAGTTTTGCTGGAAAGGAAGACCCCTGTTTGCGGCGGGCCTCCTCACCCTTGCTAGTCTAAGGAAGAAGAGTGCTTTTACCTCCCATGACATCCATGACGATGTCATCCAGAGCAGCACCGAAAGGTCTACCACCTTTAAATGGTAGATCCGTCAGGAGCTTCCTAAGGCTAGGTCAGCAGACCAGCACTTCAACCAGATAAGACGACACAATACCAAAGCCGAGACAGAGGCCCTGGATATTAAAGGGGCCGCGTCCAACGTGGCGTCGCACACATAAACCAGGCCCTGAACCAGTTGGTGGGCCAGAGCAACTGTGTCTGGAGGAAGATTATGGTCCTGTACAGCTAGGTGCAACATTTTTGCCCAACCTGTAAGTGTTTAAGACACAAGGGTCGCCGCTACCACAGGCCGTAGGGCGGATCCCAACAAGACAAACATGGCTCTGCTCACCACTTCTGACCTCCTGTCAGTGGGGTCCTCAAATGCAGAAGTCCCCTCCATTGGGAGAGTGATGGCCTTGTTCAACCGGGCGACTGGAGGGTCGACCCTGGGGGAGAAGCCCACTTTTTAAGTAGGGCATCTTCAAGGGGTATCTGATAGACAAACGCCGCGGGACCATAAAAAATCCTTCTGCGGCTTTTCCCAGACCTTATCAATGAGCTGGTCAAAGAAAGTACATATGGAAAAACCTCTTTAGAAGGCCTGGCCTTAAAAGAACCAAAGGAGACTGTATCCGCCTGAGGTTCTGCATCCGCAGCATTTTAGCTTGAGTGTCCCTCACCGCAGTCATGAGTACACTAACAAGCGCCCTGTCATTTACTGACTCAGAACTGGAGTTTTCCTCATAAGGAATGTCCTGTTCAAAACCATCCAATACATTCAGAACTAGGGTCCTGAGCGGTAGTGGCTAGGCCCATATCTGAATCAGCGCACTGCCCTCATGAAGTAAAGTGGGGAGAGGACGCTTTTTTGCTCCCTTGCGCTTGCACACAGCTCCCATCCTGGTCAGAAATGATTCCAGGACTGCCCACAACTGGTCCCTAGGGACCGCAGGTGCTGAAGCACTGCCTGTTGTCCACTGACATTTAGGGGAAGCTGGTGACAGACTCCATATTGCCCCCCTCTGAGACTCCTCAGATAAAAAGTCCACCAACAGGCCGTGCTGACTGAGGAGGGGGCGCCCAGGGGACTCACCAAACCGGACCAGGGACCGCTCAGTTCCGCTGTCTGTACCGCGCTGTGTCAGCGCTGGTGAGCTCTGAGGAGATTGTGAGGAGATTTGCGCTGTTACAGCAGCGCTAGAGGCCAAAACTAGTGCTGAAGAGCGCGCGGGCTACAAGAAAATGGCCGCCGCACTTCACTGAGGCGATCCGCGGCAAGATGGCCGCCATGACTCAGCAAAAGTGAAAAACAACAGCACACACACAGCGCCACTCAGGCCCCAAAACACACAAAAAAAGGCCCCAAGCATATCTGCAGACCAGCATTAGCCCCTCCAAGAACAGTGTGACCCCCAGGCACCCCACACAGCACAGCGCCAGCAATGGTGACAGAGAGTGACAATGAAATACAGGGGGAGACAGGGAAAATCCCCCACAGAGAAACACACAGCCTTTTGTACTCCCCTGCAGGCAGGAGAGACTACTTACCCGTCCCCTGAGGGACCCACTGGTGTGTTTCTGACAGGACTATCACAGTGCAGTACTGAGTAGCTGTCGGCCCGGTCCACCGCGAAAGATACAGTCAGTCAGGAACTGTTCAGTCTTGAGAGGACCGTGGGAGCATGAAAGCAAACCCGGCCACCCCTGGAGTCATGGGGCCTGTCGTGAACTGAGTCTCACGCACACAAGGCGAGGATCAGCACGCTCGATGGTCGGACAGGGAAGACTACGAGGATATCTTGTACCCAACCTGTTGCCCAGCCGACAGTTGATAGAAAATTCTCAAAAATAAAATAAAAAAGAATTCCAGAAAAGGAATAAAAATAGGTCAGGAGACTGGCTCCTGAGGGAGCCACGTCTTCTCCTTCTGCTAGGCAGAAAAAAACTGAAGTCTGCTGACTGTAGTGGGAGGGTTATGTCCGGAGGGACTGCCCCCTGGGTGGGGCTGTTCAGCTCTGGCTTTTAGAATGTATGTATAACATCTCACATTCTGCCTAGGTCTTCTCCTGCAAGCAGGGACATAAACCCACGTGTAAAGTGTAAAGAGACACAGTGTCAGTCCATGGATGATAAGAGAAATAATACTTTTCAAAATTAGTTTTGAACTTTCCTAGTTTGAAGCCCTGTCCACGTTTTCCTGATCTTGTCTTCATATTAAAAATAGTACCCTCCTGAACAATATTCACCCACCTAATGTTGTTTAAAGGTTTCAATCATGTCTCCCCTTTCCCTTCTTTCCTGCAGACTGTATATTAAGTTCCTGAGTTATTAGGGTATATTGGTTCAGGGCTTTTCCCTCTACCCCATCTCCTAACTGTAACCCTGCACCTTCCTCTACATAGGCCTCAGCCAGCAACTGATAGGTGAGGTCCAAACTCCTCTCCAGGTTATCAATACTCCACAGCGTTACTAGTTGATTATTTAGATTCAGAATCTGGGTTTCCAAACAAGCAACTCACTCACATCCTGCACAACAATATTTACCCTCAAACAATTGCTTAAGAAGTGCATAAATAGAGCAGGAAGTGTACTGAATTGCATTACTACTCAGGAAGGACATAATCAATATTACCTATAGGGAATAATAAAAAATATGAATACGGTTACATAAAACAGGAGTGCTAAAGATTTGTTTCAAAGCTTTATCTTCCTCTGCTGCTCCTTGTTGTGTTATGTCCGTATGTTATACTTTGCACTTAGCTGCACATCAGCTGTGGGTGAAGGTATTTAAAATACATTTTCTCGCAAAACCTTAAAGTGGAACTTTAGTTAGGTAAATTAAAACAAAACACTTACCTGCAGCCATCAGAGCCAAAATCAGAAGTAGTAGTAGAATCAACAGTGCTTTCTTTAGAAATTTATAAGGCCTGCAAAAGTAAAACATGCTAAAATGTCATACTTTATGTATGTATGTATGTATGTATGTATGTATGTATGTATGTATATATATATATATATATATATATAAATAAATAAAAGGTTCAGGGCTCATGCACGTGTACACCAGACCCCAAACTAAGTCAAATGCTGCATAATTACAAGGTGTTCCTGAATTGTTTTAACTTGCAGCTAATATTTTATTTGCTCACTGCTCAAGTAGTTAAAGTCATACTGAACTCTGGTTAAAAAAATTAAATAAAATAAATAATATTCAAGTATGTATTTCTATCTAGCTCAAAAAAGCACCTTCAACCGCTCTCAGCCTCCTCCAATTATTCAAATTTCATTGTTTTTGCTGCTGTGATCTGACTTCCTGTTAGAGCATTCTCCATGGTTCCACTGTATATAGGAATGTAGCCCCTTCTCTTGCTTGCTCCCCAGATGGGCTAGGGACAACTGATTATAGACTATGGCCTTTGTAGTGTGCATTTGACCGCAACTAACATGCACTGCTCCTTCCAAACAAATGAAAGTGAGATGGAAAAGAAGAAGTTTCGGAGCTTACTAAAGGACATTACAAGGAGATGAATAACCGTAAAATAATTTTATGAGAAATAGAATACAGGACTATTAAGCACTTCAACGCCGGGCTTTTTTTACCACATCAATACCGGGCCTATTCTGGCACTTCTCTCCTACATGTACAAATCATCATTCTTTTGCTAGAAAATTGCTCAGAACCCCCAAACATTATATATGTTTTTTTAGCAGACATCCTAGGGAATAAAATGACGGTCATTGCAACTTTTTTTCTTGCACGGTATTTGCGCAATCATTTTTCGAACGCCTTTTTTTTGGAAAAAAAAATGGTTTCATGAATTAAAAAATAACAAAAAACAGTAAAGTTAGCCCAATTTTTTAGATACCTAACATGTCACGCTTTAAAATTGCGCACAGTCATGGAATGCCGCCAAACTTCGGTACTTAAAAATCTCCATAGGCGACGCTTTAATTTTTTTTACAGGTTACCAGGTTAGAGTTACAGAGGAGGTCTAGTGCTAGAATTGTTGCACGCGCTCTAACGCACACGGCAATACCTCACATGTGGTTTGAACGGCATTTACATATGTGGGCGGGACTTACGTGTGCGTTCGCTTCTGATCGCGAGCTACTGGGGACAGGGGCGTTTTAATTTTTAAATTTTAATTTTTTTTATTTTACTTTTTTTAACACTTATTTTTACTTTTTTTTTTGATCACTTTTATTCCAATTACAAGGAATGTAAACATCCCTTGTAATAGGAATGTGTGCGACAGGTCCTCTTTATTGAGAGATGCGGGGTCAATAAGACCCCACATCTCTCCTCCAGGCTGGAAAGCATGAGATCGTTAATTTTTTTTTCACTGATCTCATACTTATTAGCCGCAATGGCGGCTTTGTTTACATCTGAGGACCCGGGCGTGACGTCATCAAATCGCGCCCGAGCCTCCGACGATCATAGAGATGACTGGTGACCATCTGGTCACCAGTCATCTCTATGCTCGTCACGTGACCCACCACCGGCGCCGGACGATTCTCTCCGGGTCCCCGATGGCACGGGAGAAGCACCGGATGGTGGCGGGAGGGGGGGGGGGGATGTCCCCTCCCGCCGCCTATAAGAACGATCAAGCGGCAGAACTGCCGCTATGATCATTCTTATGGTGCGCAGAATCACCGGCACAAGAAAAGCATATATGAATGATGCCTCTAGCTGCAGGCATCATTCAGATATCCCCCCACAAAGCTGAGGACGTCATATGACGTCCACCCAGGATGGGAGATCCAATCTGTGGACGTCATATGACTATGGGCGGTAGGGAAGTGGTTAAAACGGTACTTCGGTAATTTTTTCAACTTTCCATCTATTAAATCTTCTGCCCTTGTTGTTTTAACTTTGGATAGTAATTTTTTTTTTTCTGCCAGTTAACAACTTAAGGACCGAGCATCTTTCTGAGATTTGGTGTTTACAAGTTAAAAACATTTTCTTTTGCTAGAAAATTACTTGGAACCCCCGAACATTACATTATATATAAATATATTATATTATATTATATTATATACACATATACATATACACACACACACAGTGGGTACGGAAAGTATTCAGACCCCCTTAAATTTTTCACTCTGTTATATTGCAGCCATTTGCTAAAATCATTTAAGTTCATTTTTTCCCTCATTAATTTACACACAACACCCCATATTGACAGAAAACACAGAATTGTTGAAATTTTTGCAGATTTATTAAAAAAGAAAAACTGAAATATCACATGGTCCCAAGTATTCAGACCCTTTGCTGTGACACTCATATTTAACTTGGGTGCTGTCCATTTCTTCTGATCATCCTTGAGATGGTTCTACACCTTCATTTGAGTCCAGCTGTGTTTGATTATACTGATTGGACTTGATTAGGAAAGCCACACACCTGTCTATATAAGACCTTACAGCTCACAGTGCATGTCAGAGCAAAGGAGAATCATGAGGTCAAAGGAACTGCCTGAAGAGCTCAGAGACAGAATTTTGGCAAGGCACAGATCTGGCCAAGGTTACAAAAAAATTTCTGCTGCACTTAAGGTTCCTAAGAGCACAGTGGCCTCCATAATCCTTAAATAGAAGGCTGCAGATGGACACAGATCAGGCTACATTGAGGCTGCAGATGGACACTGACCTTTATTTTGCTTCAAAGTGGTTTATTTTATTTAAAAAAGTTTTCCTGAAACTTCCCTCTTAAATTGAAGGTGCGTGTTATACGCCAATAAATACGGTAATCTAAATGAATTGAATGTCTTTTCATGCAAATTTACAGTTTTACGCGTTCAAATTTACAGTTTTTTTGCTGTACCGGTTTCCAGTGTCTTCACTATATCATACTGATTGAGGAGACATAGGGTAAAATAGGATAAACTCCTTTTATATAATGGGAGCACTGAGATTTGTCAGCCCTGCTAAGCATTGAGACGAACGGTGCCTTACACGAGGGAATGAAAGCTTAAATCCCTATACACGTGGCTATATAGTGCCAAGTCTATGCACACCAAACAAGCTTACCTTTTTATTTTCATACCACAATGCGGGCAATAAGCCCTTAGTGTGGCAATTTACCTACCAGTTGAAGGATTATAGGAGGAACCAAGAAAACCCCACACAAATGCAGGAAGAACATATCAGCTCTTAGTGTTCTAATGTTTCAAACCCAATACCTAGAGCTGCAAGGCAAGACTTCTAAACGGTTTTCCCTTGTGCACAATGATACCATGTTGCTTTCAAGGTGTAACGGGAGGGCCCGGGGAACCCAGAATCTCTTAGAAAGTATGAGATACCCTTGCTTCAGCTTCCCCAAGTTGACCCGAGAAGGATCAAGCCGGGTCTGCCGGAGTGTCCCACATGGAGGGAGCCATGTAACGGGAGTCCCTTTGGGCATAGGGTGACTGAGGAAATATATCTTGGACTACCTGAAATGGGTCTGTGATATTTGTCCACCATATTCTCAAGGATGTCTGTAAAGGACTATTTACTGATTCTGAACTCAACAGGTTAATTGAGAGATAAGGATGTGTTCAGCTTCAATCACCTGTCTGCCTAGTGTAATGCTAATGAATCCCAGCTTCTAAAAGACCTGTTCATTGTTTGTGGTGATGTGGATTGGAGCTGGTAGCCCATCTGGCTGCCTATTATGGGATGTTTAAGTGTCTCTCTGTGAGGAGGGGGGGGGGGGAAATCACCCCTCCTGCTAAGACTGTTTACTGAAAGAGAAGTTTGAACACACCTGACCTGTATCACCATTGTCATTGGACAGTTTAACCCGCCCTGTTCCCCAAGGATGGGAGGGAAGGGTTTTGAAGAGAAATGTGTTACCATGTGCTTGTAATAAAGTCATTCCCTGTTTTTGGAACTTGAACATGGAGCGTTGTCTCGTTTGTTCTGGAAGAATTATTCCTATGGGAAGCGGTCGCCTAACTGTGGAGTGTCTGGTAGCTGATGTGTGTTCGGGAATGGAATATACTTAAACGACGTTAACCCCTGTCGTTACACAAGGATATTCAGGGACAAACATCTTCTAGCAGTGGTAAACTGCTGCTTGGGGTGCTGCACACTACTGATCAATGGTCATGCAAGCAATTTTTTTTTCAGCTGACCAGAACTGCCCCTAAAAAATGTATTACTTCAATTATGTCAATTATTTGCATACATTCTATTTGCTTTACTGACCGGGTTAAAATAAAGACATCAAGAAGAGAAGCAGAGGTGGTCATACGATACCAGGTTGTACCAATCCACCAGTAAAAGAGTCTGAATACCTGACCTAAAGAATGGAAGGAAAAAAAAAAGTAACTGAGATTAATACATCATTCAGAATAGATAAAATTATCTAAAAAGAAAACCCCATGCATTTTTTTATATACATATATACTGGAAAGATGAACTCTCTAGGATGCCATTACCAATACCTTGTAGTTTTATTCTCCAATATGGACTACAATCATGAAATGGACAATCACAGATTTTTCTGATGATTTTATACATGACATCCATATAGTGTGCTTTGGCTCTATAATCAGCTGCATCCTGCTCTGTTATTTCCTTCATATAACATATTGTGAAAAAAGTTCTAAAGCAGGGGTCTCAAACTGGTGGCCCTCCAGCTGTTGCAAAACTACAAGTCCCATGAGGCATTGCAAGGCTGACAGTTACAAGCATGACCCCCACAGGCAGAGGCATGATGGGATTTGTAGTTTCGCAACAGCTGGAGGGCCAACAGTTTGAGACCCCTGTTCTAAAGGCTCAAGGTTTTTTTTTATCTTCAAAATCTTCTCTGTGCAGCTTCCCCCCCCCCCCACCAATAATTACCTGTGCATGTCAATCACAGCCAGTGAGCCACTGGGGAGAGAGAGGGGGCAGGGCCGAGCCACAGCTGTGTGTGAATAGACATGCAGAGCAGTGGTGTGGGAGAGCACCTGCTCGGGTGTCCCCATTACAAGCTGCTTGCTCTGGGGGCACTCGGCAGGAGACAGGGGCCATGAGCACCTGCGGGGGACCAGAGAAAAGGAGGATCAGGGCTGCTCTGTGCAAAACAGCTGCACAGAGCAGGCAAGTATGACCTGTTTATTTATTTATTTTAATATTGCCTTTATTATCACTTTAATGGCACCACTTGTTAAAACGCATAAAACATATTATGGTCTCATGCACACTTGAGCACAAAAACGCTGCTCTGAGTTTTTGAGGCAGGGGGTGAAGAGCAGTAGGGGGAGTCGGAGAGCACATGGGGGCAGAGAACACAAGCAGGGGCAGAGAACACGGGAGACGAAGAGCACAGTAGGGGTGGAGAGCACAGAGGGGCTGGAGAGCACTGGGGGGGGGGGGGTCGGAGAGCACAAGCAGGGGCAGAGAACATGGGAAGTGAAGAGCACAGGGGGGGTGGAGAGCACAGAGGGGCTGGAGAGCACTGGGGGGGGGGTCGGAGAGCACAAGCAGGGGCAGAGAACATGGGAAGTGAAGAGCACAGGGGGGGTGGAGAGCATGGGGGGCTTGAGAGCACAGGGGGGGCCTGAGAGCACTGGGGGAGGGGGCTGGAGAGCACTGGGGGACCAGAAAGTTCAGGGGTGCTGATGAGCACTAGGGGGAGCCTGAGAGCATTAGGGAGGGGCGGAGAGTACAGGGGTTGATGAGCACAGGGGGGCCTGAGAGCACTGGGTGGGGCTGGAGAGCACTGGGGGGGCCTGAGAGCACTGGGGGAGGGGGTTGGGGGCTGGAGAGCACTGGGGGGGCCTGAGAGCACTGGGGGAGGGGGTTGGGGGCTGGAGAGCACTGGGGGGGCCTGAGAGCACTGGGGGAGGGGGTTGGGGGCTGGAGAGCACTGGGGGGGCCTGAGAGCACTGGGGGAGGGGGCTGGAGAGCACTGGGGGAGGGGGCTGGGGAGCACAGAGGGAGGGGGCTGGGGAGCACAGAGGGAGGGGGCTGGAGAGCACAAAGGGAGGGGGCTGGAGAGCACTGGGGGGGGCAGAGAGTACAGGGGTTGAAGAGCACAGGGGGGCCTGAGAGCACTGGGGGAGGGGGCTGGGGAGCACAGAGGGAGGGGGCTGGGGAGCACAGAGGGAGGGGGCTGGGGAGCACAGAGGGAGGGGGCTGGGGAGCACAGAGGGAGGGGGCTGGAGAGCACAGAGGGAGGGGGCTGGAGAGCACAGAGGGAGGGGGCTGGAGAGCACAGAGGGAGGGGGCTGGAGAGCACAGAGGGAGGGGGCTGGAGAGCACAGAGGGAGGGGGCTGGAGAGCACTGGGGGGGGCAGAGAGTACAGGGGTTGAAGAGCACAGGGGGGCCTGAGAGCACTGGGAGGGAGGGGGCTGGAGAGCACTGGGTGGGAGGGGGCTGGAGAACACTGGGGGGAGAGGGGGCTGGAGAACACTGGGGGGAGAGGGGGCTGGAGAACACTGGGGGGAGAGGGGGCTGGAGAACACTGGGGGGAGAGGGGGCTGGAGAACACTGGGGGGAGAGGGGGCTGGAGAACACTGGGGGGAGAGGGGGCTGGAGAACACTGGGGGGGAGGGGGCCGGAGAACACTGGGGGGCCAGAGAGAGCACTGGGGGGCCAGAGAGAGCACTGGGGGGCCAGAGAGAGCAGGGGCCAGAGACCAGAGAGAGCACTGGGATTGATGAGCACTGGGGGGGGCGGAGAGCACTGGGGGGGCTGGAAAGCACAGAAGGCTGGAGAGCACAGAGGGCCGGAGAGCACTGGGGGGGCTGGAGAGTACAGGGGTTGATGAGCATAGGGGGGGCCTGAGAGCACTGGGAGGGGCTGGAGAGCACTGGGAGGGGCACTGATGAGTACTGGGAGGAGCTGGAGAGCTCTGGGGGGACCGGAGTGTAAAAGGGGCTGGAGAGCTCTGGGGGGACCGGAGTGCAAAGGGGCTGGAGAGCTCTGGGGGGACCGGAGTGCAAAGGGGCTGGAGAGCTCTGGGGGGACCGGAGTGCAAAGGGGCTGGAGAGCTCTGGGGGGACCGGAGTGCAAAGGGGCTGGAGAGCTCTGGGGGGACCGGAGTGCAAAGGGGCTGGAGAGCTCTGGGGGGACCGGAGTGCAAAGGGGCTGGAGAGCTCTGGGGGGACCGGAGTGCAAAGGGGCTGGAGAGCTCTGGGGGGACCGGAGTGCAAAGGGGCTGGAGAGCTCTGGGGGGACCGGAGTGCAAAGGGGCTGGAGAGCTCTGGGGGGACCGGAGTGCAAAGGGGATGGAGAGCTCTGGGGGGACCGGAGTGCAAAGGGGATGGAGAGCTCTGGGGGGACCGGAGTGCAAAGGGGATGGAGAGCTCTGGGGGGACCGGAGTGCAAAGGGGCTGGAGAGCTCTGGGGGGACCGGAGTGCAAAGGGGCTGGAGAGCTCTGGGGGGACCGGAGTGCAAAGGGGCTGGAGAGCTCTGGGGGGACCGGAGTGCAAAGGGGCTGGAGAGCTCTGGGGGGACCGGAGTGCAAAGGGGCTGGAGAGCTCTGGGGGGACCGGAGTGCAAAGGGGCTGGAGAGCTCTGGGGGGACCGGAGTGCAAAGGGGCTGGAGAGCTCTGGGGGGACCGGAGTGCAAAGGGGCTGGAGAGCTCTGGGGGGACCGGAGTGCAAAGGGGCTGGAGAGCTCTGGGGGGACCGGAGTGCAAAGGGGCTGGAGAGCTCTGGGGGGACCGGAGTGCAAAGGGGCTGGAGAGCTCTGGGGGGACCGGAGTGCAAAGGGGCTGGAGAGCTCTGGGGGGACCGGAGTGCAAAGGGGCTGGAGAGCTCTGGGGGGACCGGAGTGCAAAGGGGCTGGAGAGCTCTGGGGGGACCGGAGTGCAAAGGGGCTGGAGAGCTCTGGGGGGACCGGAGTGCAAAGGGGCTGGAGAGCTCTGGGGGGACCGGAGTGCAAAGGGGCTGGAGAGCTCTGGGGGGACCGGAGTGCAAAGGGGCTGGAGAGCACTGGGGGGACCGGAGTGCAAAGGGGCTGGAGAGCACTGGGGGGACCGGAGTGCAAAGGGGCTGGAGAGCACTGGGGGGACCGGAGTGCAAAGGGGCTGGAGAGCACTGGGGGAAGTTGGAGTGCAGTGGGAGAGCCTGAGAGCATGGTGGGAGCCTATGGTCACTAGGGGGCAGTAGAAAGAGGCTGGATAGGAGAAGCAGCTGCACACACAGTAGAAGAATCCATCCCTTTATTTTTCTCCTACAACCTCTGAAAGCCCACGGAAGGGAGAGAGAGTGAGAAGCAGGCATTCAGAGGCTGTGGAAGAAAAATAAAGAGATGGATTCTTCTACTGTGTCTGCAAGGGCTTCTCCTATCCAGGCGCATGCATGGAGACTGAGACACACTCACTTGAACACCAGCCGGCGGCCGCGTCTCATGTAGATCCTCTTCCTCTTCACGGTCACAGGTAATGTGACCTGTAGTCTCCGCCCCCAGCCCAACGGCCGAACTGTAATGGAGGCCGGACGGACTGACGGCCAGCCAGCCTCGGAGAGGGCAGGCGAGCGGCGGGGGCTCAAGGAGCAGCCCAGCTGCCTTGGCCCCACAAGAACATGCGGCCCATGGCGGCCCGCCGGGCAATTGCCCGGTGTGCCCTATGGCCAGTCCGGGCCTGCATGTAAGTGTAAAGTTGGATGAGGGGGCGATACAACCACTGGGACATTTTTTGTCCTGCCTTTAAAACTATAGCAAGCAAATCATTTTTTGGTAAATATGTTTCAAAGTTTCTTACCTGTAGATCCTGCCAGTAGTGTTGAGTTGTTAGCCTGTTGTGCTCAATCCTTCAGATGGCCATTGAGTTGCCACCTGCAGACAGACCTAATAGGAAGTCCAATGGTCAACTGAAAAAGTGTGCATGGCAGGTTAACAATATTGCTGCCAATTTTAGGGTAGCAGCTTAGCAATGTCAGCCTAAAGTAGTAAGTACTGTTACTGGCAGGATCACTAGGTAAGGAACTGCAACAGATTCACAAAAACGATTTGCTAATGAACACTGGAAAGAGGAGTTATGGCTAACATACTGAAAAACAGACTTCGGATTTACATATCAGTATATAAAACGTATACAGTATACAAAAATTCTGCTCCAGGTAACTCATATGTGGAGCTGAAAGCTACTACTTAACTGCTTGACAATTATAATGAATAAAAATCCCAATCACCCACATCAATGGGTCAAAATTTGTCTGGTTCGATTGAATTTCGATCTATGTTTGGCCATTCCTGCGTGACAGAAGGTTAAGTTAACTACAGATTACGATCGGTGGTTGCAGCCGCTGATCAGTGTATTCTGCCGTCAGAATGCAATGTCTCAGTGGGGTGGATTCCTTTATCCACCTCACTTGTTAGGATGGAGAAATCGTTTTTTTCTTTTTTGGATCACCCTGCTGGCTGATTGAAAACAATTTAAGCAATCTGAAGGATTCTATTGTAATCTAATGAAATTCTGGATAATCAGACAAAGTATGGCTTTAACTTGAACTTTTCTGAATAGGTACAGAGTAGAAAGTGACAATGCCAACAGAGTTCGAGTGCCAAAACGATATGCATATACTGTAGCGGGCATCATTAATGGCGGACCGCGGGCCAAATGCGGACCGCCTCACTCTCCTGTGCGGCCCGCCGCGGGTACCGCCATTTAGCAGCCATTTCTTCCCCCTGCTGTCTCTGTAATCCTTACACAGAGCCGACAGAGGGAGGCGGGACAGTTCTGGATGGAGGGCGGAGCTGCCGGAGGTTAACAAGCAGGCGATTGGCTGCTAGGATGAAGGGCGGTCTTAGCAACCAATCACCATCTTGCAACACCAGCCCTCCATCCAAGACATGCCGTGCCTCCCTCTGATCTGTGCAAGGTAAGAGAGGGAGGGAGTGAGCGAAGTTACAGGGAGTGAGGACACTAGTCTGAAAAGGAGGAAAGTGTGTGCTGACTTGCTGAGGACATTAAAGTGGAGTTGTTAAAGGCTATGATGTGGTGGGCTGAGGACATCAGGGGGGGGGGGGGGCTGAGCGGACTGTGATGTATTGGGAATTCTGAGATGTGGACATTACAGTGGGGGGAGATGTGGACATTACAGGGGGGGGGAGATGTGGACATTACAGGGGGGGAAGAAGATGTGGACATTACAGGGGGGGGGGGAAGAAGAAGATGTGGACATTACAGGGGGGGGAGGGAAGATGTGGACATTACACAGGGGGGGAGGGAAGATGTGGACATTACACAGGGGGGGGGGAGATGTGGACATTACAGGGGGGGGGGAGGGAAGAAGATGTGGACATTACAGGGGGGGGGAGGGAAGATGTGGACATTACACAGGGGGGGAGGGAAGATGTGGACATTACACAGGGGGGGAGGGAAGATGTGGACATTACACAGGGGGGGGGGGGGGGAAGATGTGGACATTACAGGGGGGGGGGAAGATGTGGACATTACAGGGGGGGGGGAGGGAAGAAGATGTGGACATTACAGGGGGTGGGGGGAAGATGTGGACATTACAGGGGGGTGGGGGGAAGATGTGGACATTACAGGGGGGTGGGGGAGGGAAGATGTGGACATTACAGGGGGGGGGGGGGGGAGGGAAGATGTGGACATTACAGGGGGGGGAGGGAAGATGTGGACATTACAGGGGGGGGGAGGGAAGATGTGGACATTACAGGGGGGGGGAGGGAAGATGTGGACATTACAGGGGGGGGGGGGAGGGAAGATGTGGACATTACAGGGGGGGGGAGGGAAGATGTGGACATTACAGGGGGGGGGAGGGAAGATGTGGACATTACAGGGGGGGGAGAAGATGTGGACATTACGGGGGGGGGAGAAGATGTGGACATTACAGGGGGTGGGGGGAGAGATGTGGACATTACAGGGGGGGGGGGAAGAGATGTGGACATTACAGGGGGGGGGGGAAGAGATGTGGACATTACAGGGGGGGGGGGAGAGATGTGGACATTACAGGGGGGAAGATGTGGACATTACAGGGGAGGGGGGGAGATGTGGACATTACAGGGGGGGGGAAGATGTGGACATTACAGGAGGGGGGGCAAGATGTGGACATTACAGGGGGGGGCAAGATGTGGACATTACAGGGGGGGGGGAGAGAAGATGTGGACATTACAGGGGGTGGGGGGAAGATGTGGACATTACAGGGGGGGGGGGATGTGGACATTACAGGGGGGGGGAGAGAAGATGTGGACATTACAGGGGGGGGGAGATGTGGACATTACAGGGGGGGGGAAAGATGTGGACATTACAGGGGGGTGGGGGGAAGATGTGGACATTACAGGGGGGGGGAGATGTGGACATTACAGGGGGGGGGGGGAGATGTGGACATTACAGGGGGGGGGGAGATGTGGACATTACAGGAGGGGGGGGGTAGATGTGGACATTACAGGAGGGGGGGGGTAGATGTGGACATTACAGGGGGGGGGGGGGGTAGATGTGGACATTACAGGAGGGGGGGGTAGATGTGGACATTACAGGAGGGGGGGTAGATGTGGACATTACAGGAGGGGGGGGTAGATGTGGACATTACAGGAGGGGGGGGGGTAGATGTGGACATTACAGGAGGGGGGGGGGTAGATGTGGACATTACAGGAGGGGGGGGGAGGTGTGGACATTACAGGGGGGGGGGGAGATGTGGACATTACAGTGGGGGAGATGTGGACATTAATAGTGCGGCAGCAACATGCGGTTTGGCACATGCGAAAAGGCGCCACGGGTAACGACATGATGTTCGGACCTCTGCTGGAAGAAAATTTTGCTGACCGGACCTCAGTGAATATTAATTCATTACCCCTGCTGTAGCACAACACGCCACAGAGAATGAAGAGACTCCAATAACAGGGCTGCCAACAAGCAGTTTCTGTATACAGTCACTAGGTGGCAGCACAGTCACACTCAAAAAAAGATAACAGATGTGGCTTTCAAAGTTAGCGAAAATTGGCACATGTTGAATTCCAGTTTTAAAGGAAAATCTTGAAGTCACAAATTAAAGTTGTGCAGGAAGTAGGTGTAATAGAATATTTAACAATTACTTATGCTGTACTCCTTGCCAGAACAGAGCTTTGAAAACACAGCTCTTAGTGCTGCAGTACTAATAAACCATGCCTCAGGTCCCAGCACTATATCATATATAAAGCGAACGAGACCGTTTTGCCGATGAACCAATGTCTGTATACCTGTCGAGCATATTATGCTGGTACAGGTATATCAAGGTTTTTATGGTATGGAACTGCAGCACTGTAGACTTCTAATGCCGCGTACACACGACCGTTTTTAATGTCATTGAAAAAAAAACAGCATTTTTCTAAACGTGATTTTTCGTGTTTCCTCTCAAGCCTGCCTTGCCTACACACTATCGTGGAAAAAAATGTTTGAGTAAAGCACGGTGACGTACAAAACGTACAACGGTACTATAAAGGGGAAGTTCCATTCGGATGGCGCCACCCTTCATGTTAGTAAAGTTTGTTCAGCGACGATTCGCGCTTTTCAGCCTCGTGCTTTTCAGTCCGTTACAGCGTGACGAATGTGCTATCTCCATTACGAACGCTAGTTTTACCAGAACGAGCGCTCCCGTCTCATACTTTATTCTGAGCATGCGCATTTTTTTTTCACGTCGTTAAAGCCCACACATGGCCGTTTTTCATGACGAGAAAAACGACGATGTAAAAAAACGGACGTGAAAAATTAGAGCATGGTCCAATTTTTCTCGTCGTGATTCTCTGCGTTTTTCTCACCGGGAAAACTGCTGGAAAGCCCACACACGATCATTTTTAATGACCATTTTAAAAAATTTCATTTTTCTCATCATTAAAAACGGTCGTGTGTACGCGGCATAAGGGTTTATGAGTCGCCAGGCTATCAATAGATTCCATTTAAAATTTACGATGCAATCTGACCCTCTAACTACTGTTTCTTGAGAGTATATTACACACACACACACACACAGCTAGCACTCTGGGCACATCTCTTTAAAAGAAGCCCACTGCGGGAAATACCATACTCCATGCAGCAAGAACATACCGTATTCACAATACCTGCGTATCAAACGGAATTGTTCTACTGAAGAACAATTTCAAAAGAAGGTGGGACTACTGAGGTTTAGAATATTCCAAAGAGGATATACCAAAACTACTTTGAAAAAGGCTTATAATAGAGCCAAACAAAAGAATAGACACGATATGTTGTTTGGTAGTAGGGTAGTTAAGCGTCTAGATACTGTTAGAATAGTGACCACTTTTTCCAACCAGCACTGGGCGATAAAAGATGCCATTCAAAAGCATTGGCATCTGTTAACCGATCATCCCACATTGAGGAAATATATCACAGAATATCCACAACTAAAAGGTGAGATCGCTTAGGGACAGACTGGTCAAAAGTCACTTTCAGGAAGGATCCCGGACAGAGGAAAATATACATGGTATGTTTAGATGTGGGTTGTGTGAATATTGTGAGTGGATTTTAGAAGGCCCCCTCTTTTGTCTTGCCGAATGGATGCACGCATTAATTGAGGCAATATGTGGACTGCCAGACATAAGGCGTCATTTATATTATGTTTTACAAATGCGGGGCACTCTAAGGCGGCAAGACAATCAGACATTTTTGGAGGAGAATATACGACCACATCTATTATAACAGAAAAATACTTTTATACACTTCTATAGGCAGACACGTGGCCTTGAAAACAATCATGAAACCTTTATGGTCAAATTCACTGTTCTCAAAAGAGTTTTTGATGACTCAAGGAGGTGAAAATTTTGATAGAAAACTATTACAACGAGAGGCAAGGTGGATTTATAATCTTAATGCCACCACCCCGCCAGGCCTAAATGACGCTTTGAGCTTTAAATCCTTTCTATGAGAAAAATATACCTTGTGGGTATAGTTTGGTCTGTCTAAAAAATAAGACAGTTTAGAATTGATACATATACTATTTGACTTTGTATATTTATTCGATATATAAATACCATATAGCTTTAATTATGTGTAACTGAATTGTGTACATATAGTTAAAAATGATTGCATATAAAATTCCTCCACAATATGCATGTTTGGGACTCTGCTTGTGCTGGTGACAGGATGGGTATAGGTGGTATGTAGATATAGTTATAATTATCTATGGTCAATAAGGACCCCCCACAAAGTATAATAATGGAGGCTGAAGGGCATCTAAATGGCCGTTCTGACCTCCTAAGGAAGTGGAGATGAGGTTGTGGATGTAGGGGGAATCCTTCGGTTTCATGGGTTATTTGTTTATTCGTGAATGACTCTCGTATAGCCATTTATGCCCCCCCTATTGTGGAGGTTCTTAGGGAAATATCTGGACATATTTGGTGCTTGCAGGTCATTGGTTTTTTATCTAAGTATACCTATGGCTGGGATTTTCACCCCTTCCCTCTTTACTTCCATTGAATCCAATAAGAATTAAGAGATATATCCACGTCCAATATCCTGTCACCATCTGAAAGCTATACTCTTAAAGAGGAAGTAAACCCTGATGGGTTTTACGTCCTCTTTTGCACGCTGTATAGCCTGCAATTGAAAAGCATAATGAACTAGTATACATCGTATATTAGCCCATTATGTGCCACTTAACTGCAAAAGAATCCAGCGATGTCCCCTGTGTAGGCAGCGTCCATCTTCTGGCCCCTCTTCCTTCCGGCCCGCGGACTCCAGCTCTGATTCGCCGGAGCCGCATGACGTCACTCCCACGCGAGCCGCAATTAACGGCTCAGGCTAGGGAAGAAACGGCACTTCGTTTAGTTTCTTCCCCACGCATGCGCCGTTGGAATTTTCGGCGGACTACAAGTGAAATATCTCCTAAACGGCGCACGTTTAAAGATATATCCAATACCTATAGGTAAGCCTTATTCTAGGCTTACCTATAGGTAGAAGTCTAAAAAGTGGGTTTACAACCACTTTAATGTGATGCGTAAGTGACATAGTATGCTTAGTAATTTACACCTAAAACTCTAAATATTATGTGTTATGTTGCTTATGTATATATTTTTTTCTCGAGTAGGCCATTTCTCTTTGCGACTAAAACTAAGGAGGTCCTGAGGAAGCTGGTTGTTGGGAAACACGTCGACTTCTTGGATCATACACCAAAGATAACTTGTTACAGTTCATTAATATGGTTTACACCGCATTTAAGAATTATTTTCAATGTTTAAAAAAAATATTTTTACCGCTATTTTTGTAATAAATACATTAATTTTATAATGTGTGTGACAGTCTCTCTCTGGTACAAGTAAAGTCCATAATAAAAAAGGAAATGTTTTTTGGTAGAGGGTATATATAAAATTACATAAGTTGTCCCCATAGCATTCCATGAAGGAAACTGCTTCTGATTACTGCTTTGTTTTGAAAGTGCCCTTCCTTAAAAAGGCCAGGTCAGTGGTAAATGTAAATTTTCCATTACACTTATCTCCCACAATACTTTAAAGTGGATGTAAACCCTCACATATACCCAGTGAAGTGAACAGCTCAGATGATACAAATCTCCCTACATAAGTTTTACATGTATATCTTCTCTCTTCATCCTGCTATATTCTTTAGAATTCTTACATGGTGTTAGAATTTTCACTTCCTCACTCAGCACTGTGTGTAGTCTTGGCTTACATGAGGAGATAGCTGATTGGAGGAAAGGCACACCCCCCCCCTCCACATAGGTAGAAGAACGAAGATACTTTCAGAGCTATGCTGTGACAAGACAAGCTCTCTGCTAATCTATTCATAGCAACCTCCCAGGACACACATTTTCAGCGGCTTTCATCTCCCACCTCAGAGAACTTGTCAGAAGTTATCATGATAATAACAGAGGAATGAAACAGCAGAAACACACAGGCTTTGGAGAGAGATAAGAAAACACTGCAGATATATGTGCTTAGGTCAAATTAAGGTGTGTTTACATCCACTTTAATTTATGATTTCAGTGTTCTTGTTTACATTTTTAGACTTCATGCACACAGGACTTTTTTTTCCTCCCCTGGATTGTTTGACTGTTCATGGATTCCATTGGCCCATATATTCATTTATACTGCCCATTGGAATGAATGATCAAGCACAAAATGTGCCTTGCGTTTAGTTGAGCTTACATGCGCCTAGATGCGTCAAAGGTTTTTCCTGACCAAAATCTACTCTTTAAAACACAAAGGTGATGGGGTTTTAGACACCAAGAAAAAAAAATTCAAATCCCATTTAAAGTTCTGTGTGCATGAGGCCTGAAGCTTTAACCAAAAAAATAAAAAGATTGTTTTTTGCTTCACTTGACACAAAAACCTATAGATACAAGTGATGCCTCGTACACACGACCGAGTTTCTCGTCCAAAACCGGCAAGAAAAGTGCCGCGAGAGCTTTTTTGGTCGAGAAAACCGTTCGTGTGTATGGTTTTGCGACAAGAAAATTGCAGTGAATCTCGACGAGAAAATAGAGAACCTGCTCTCTATTTTCTCGTCAGGATTCCAGATTTCCTCGTCGAGTTTCTTGTCGGCCTGTTTTGTGACGAGAAAATGGTTCGTGTGTATGCTTTTACGACTCTTCCAAAAGCGCGCATGCTCACAAGCAACTATGAGACGGGAGCGCATCTTCTGGTAAAACAAGCCTTCGTAATGGAGATAGCACATTCGTCACGCTCAAAATTTTTGCATCGTTTAAATGTTGTGCATTGAAATCTTCGTTAGAATGTGACATTAATCCAAACGAATGAACTTCTTTTGCTGCTGATATTCACACAGAGTTATGACTATCTTTTTTTAACCTTTTTCATGCTGCTCTTAAGAAGATTTATGTGTATTATATCGTGCAAGTTTTTAGGAATATTTAAAAATTAGTTATTTTTCTAACTGATGTTAATTGTAATTTCGCAATGTTTTGGTAGTGATCTCCCATTGAATCTTTTAATATATATGATTTAAATTTTACACACTTTTTTGGGAAACACGATTTAGTTATTTTTTTGGGGGGTTGTTATCTGTCCCTTTTTTTGTCAGTCAAATGTATCTGCTTACTCCAAAGCTAGATTTTACATTTTTACAAATACACATAGTCAAGTATGAACTTAAATAAAAATAACATTTATTCATGTTTGAACTAAAATAAAGAGAAGGCAGCGCTGGAGAAGCTGCTGCCATTTGTGCATCCCAGGGACCCCAGACCACACAGCAACCCTGTGTGGACACCAAAATTGGGAGCTTGAGAAGGCCAACATTTCTGAACACAATCTGATGCTGGCCTCCCAGAGGTCAGGAACAGCAGCAGGTGATATATATGTCCCAAGTGTGTGGTACTACAACAGGCTGCCTTCTGTCCGACCACAATGAAGCAAGGCCATCACTTCCTCGTCTTCCTGGCAACCTTTCCTGAAGCCTTCCCTGCAGCCTTCCTTCTTCGTTTGGCTGGAGGCTGGGCCACTGGAGGGGTACTCCTGTCAGGAGGAGGAGGAGGAGAAGAGGGTGGCGCAGAAGAACAAGGTGGAGGAGAAGGGGGTGGGGCGGAAGAACAAGGTGGAGGAGAAGGGGGTGGGGCGGAAGAACAAGGTGGAGGTGGAGGAGAAGGGGGTGGGGCGGAAGAAGAATGTGGAGGTGGAGGAGGAGGTTGAGGTTGGGACAGTTGTGCCACCTCACAAATGGCGGTATTGGGGGTAATTTTTTCCATCACCCCCTTGTTGAGCAAGGTGATGAGCAGGGGCTCGCATAGGAGGCGTTGCTCCATGCTCATCACCTTGAACTTTGCCTCCACTAGGCCGGCAATGGCCTCTTCAGGGGATGTGGGCTCTTTGAGGGTGGCATGGGCCTCTTTAATAAGGGCCATTGCTGCCTCACTGGTGGTCCTGTCCCTCCTGCCTCTTTTGGGAAGCCGGATGGGAGGCACCTGGGATCTGGTGCTTCTCCTTTGCCCTGCCACCTCCTTGCTGCCACTGGGCCCTGCCACCTCCTGGCTGCCACTGGGCCCTGCCATCTCCTGGCTGCCACTGGGCCCTGCCACCTCCTGCCTGACAGTTTCCAGACCCTCCTCCTGGCTGATTTCATCCTGTGTATGAAAAAGGGACATAGTTTAATATGTTGTTTTAATCTTTGCATCAAACTTTATAAACATGATTGAAGCAATTAGAATGTAAATCCAGAAATCATTTTTTATAATTTACACCTACATCAGATTGACTATTTAGCACCCAATTAAGTGCAGACTAATGTCTCGAGATCTTGATTTCACTTGTGGAACCCAAAATATTGTATGTTTCTCATCTTGACATATTTGTCAAACATTAATTTTATCCCAATACATTTTCATTTAATACTATACCTGGCTCCAGATGGCCAAATCAGGATCATCCAGGATGGCTGCCTCCTCTTGCTCCAGAGAAGGCTCAGGTTGGCTGCAGGGAAGTCTGGGGGGAAGAGTGGAGAGTGATGGCCTTGCCTCAATGTGGTCATCCAGAAAGGACATCCTGCTGTAGTACCACAAAATCGGGACATACACATCTGCTGCTGCTCTTGACCTCTGAGAAGCCAGGACCTTAGAGCGTTCAGTCCTGTAGGTGCCTCTCAAGCTCCCAATTTTAGTGTCCACTTGTTTTGCTGTGGCTGTGGGCACCTTGGTATGCACAAATGGGAGCAGCTTCTCCAGCGCTGCTTTTCTCACCCCTCTTTTTTTTATGGATGGGGTTTTTCGTCTCCCACAGAGTGGGCAGCTCCCTTACCCGGTCAATAAATTCCGACAGGAACTCTTTGTCGCTAATAAAGACATTCATATTGTATCTGCAAGTTTAAGAAATAATATATAACTAATGTGAGGCAAACAGTCTAACCTCCTTAACATCATAGTCACCATATATATCCTACAACATTCTCAAAACAGTATAGGCCAACAATTTGTACAAGTCACAAAATCACATACCTTCGTTCGCACGTCCGTCACTTGACCTCCTCTCTCCGCACACCGAACGTACTATAGTCACATGTGTGTTTGCTATATACACACCACGCATGCGTCAAAATTCGAACACGTCGCTCCGCACACGTCGCCCGCCCATGACGTTCTAACTAACATCTTTTCCCCGCCCCTTGTCTTTCGCCGCGCAGACAGATATGGCGGAGTTACAGCAGGTGTCTGATAATTCCGCAACTAACGAGGAGGAGACAAGCCCGGAGACCGAGGAAACGTCACGATCAAGGAGGAGATTCAAGGCATCGAATATGTCTTTTGCGGAGATGGCGGAGATGGTGGACATCTTGCTCAAGTCTGATTATGACGCAAAGCATGGGCCGTATAGCAAACCAAATAGAAGGAAGGCCAAAATCCTCACTAAAGTCGTGAAGAGTCTGAAGACGAATTTCGGGGTGAAACGCTCAAATGAGCAGCTCAGAAAGAGGTGGTCAGACCTCAAACTGAGGGAGCCAGAGCAGTTAAGGAGCATTAAGAGAATGCTCGCTAAAAGTAAGTAAAATGTACACTTTTATGCTATTAATCCTTTTCTAAACTGACATGTTGCTGGTTTTTTTTGTTTTTCTTATTGGACTCCCTTCCAAAATGTTATATTTTGAACTTGGTTGGGCACAGTAATCGTTCGTTACGTTACAGACACTTCGTTCGGCCACTATCCGCTGTTTTGGATTATTTTACAGACACAAAAGTAATTAGACATCTGCCATTTTTTCGCAAATTTGGGGCACAAAGTTTTAGGCTAGATGATGTGTTTGTAAAGAGAATGAAATGCAAACTTTTGTCAGTGTAAAGGAGAGGACACTCAGCAGCTGCTTCCACATCTGTACTTTGGAGCACTATAGTGTGGGCCACCAGACCCGCCTTTTTTGGGTGTCCCACACAGGTGCTTCAGAGAATTTTTGTGTTGCCTACATGTCTAAAAAATGACAGACAAAAGGTGAATACTAAGCATATTCTTGGTCAGAAATAATGCATTCATCTTTAACTTCCGCCCAAACACACACTTGTACCCCACTTCCAAGCAATTTAGCCTGTTTTTTTGGTTTGTTTAACATAGAGAATTTCTGTGTGATAACTCTACCTTTTGTTTGATTCTCATAGGGGAGAGAAGACTGGGAGGAGGACACTCCAGGGAGCACAAGAACCCCACAGCTTCACAACAACCCCAAACTCCCAAAGACCCACAAACAAAGGATGTAGAGGAAGTTGAGGTGGAGGAAGGAGAAGTGCAGGAAGGAGAGGTGGATGACGTTGTGGAACTGGTCACCACAACAGGTCAGTATCTGTCACCACAGCTTCAGGTAAGAGAGGTAGGCCTGCAGAGTTATAATACCTTTTTATTTTGTTTTTAGGGGATGTGAATGTTGGGGTGAAGGATAGTACAGGTTTCTCTGCTGACAGTGCCCTCCGCCTCATCCAGCAAGTGATGGAATGTAGCACGGAACTGGACAAAATTAAAGAAAGAATACATGTGATGGATCAAACATTTAAAGACATTCTCGATGTTTTGGGGAGAATTCAATAAGGCATCCCAACCCCCTTTTTTTTCATGTTTGTTCTTCAACTTTTAAAAAACTTTTTGACAATCAAACCAGCCAAAAATTGAATCTGCACACAGTGTGTCAACATGTGCCATCTGCCATCAGGGGATATCCATGTACGTCTTTTGGGGGTGCAACCCCTTCCTCGTATCTAAAGTAGGTGAACTGAGGAAGGGGTTGCACCCCCAAAACACGTCCATTGATCACCCCTGATGGCAGATAGCACATGTTGACAATAGGGATCAGGAGTCTAAAATCCCTATAGGAAAATAATCCCAATTGTGTGCATATTCAATTTTTGGCTGGGCAAGGGGTGGCAGGACCCCATATTAGGAGGGGCACATAGAGACATATAGTTTGTGTAAGTGAATGTCTCAGATTGCTCCGAGGTATCCAATTTTGTAATTTTTGGAATGCAACTGTTGTTTTTGTATTTTCCTAAGAAAACAATTGCCGGTTTGTGGCCAGGCAAACAAAAAATGTAAAAAAAAAAAAAAAAAAAGGTGTGTGAATTTGCACATAGTAAAAGATTTGAACACAAACAACGTGTAGCTTCTTTTTCTAATATGCTCTAACCTTATTTTGGTAAATTTTTTAAGGTTACATAGTGAAATGGTTGGTATTTACTAAAGGAAAATACACTTGGCACTACAAATGCACTAAGACAAACTAGGAGACAGGAAACCAAGAAAAGTTAGAAGTTTACACAAGATTTTTATTTGGATCGTTAGACAGCAATCTTTAGACATAGCCTGGCATAGGAATTGCCCCCCTACCCGTGAAATAGTCCATGTATTTGTCCCGAACATCACGGGCATTTTGGGGGGGCAAGCCAGCACGGGCAGATTCCAGGCCCGGCAGGGGATTATCAGGGGAAAGTCCAGCCTCAGGCAAAACTGAGGCTATATATGAATTAGATTTGCGGCAAAGAAAATTGTGTAGCACACAGCAGCATAACACTACATAGTTTATTTTGTAGTCCGCCAAGTGGATGGGAGTCCTAAAAAGGCGGAACCGGCTGGCCATTATGCCGAAGGCATTTTCAACGACTCTTCGGCCCCTGGCCAGCCGGTAATTGAACACACTCTTCTCTGGGGTCAGGGTCCTCTGTGGAAATGGCCTCATAAGATGTGGTCCGAGCCCGAAGGCTTCATCAGCCAAAAAAACAAAGGGGAGTCCTTCAATATTCCCTGCATCCGGTGGCAATGCAAGGTCGTCACTCTGGAGACGGAGGGCAAACTCCAACTGGATGAAGGATCCCCCCATCGGACATCCGGCCATTCTTCCCTACATCAACATAGAGGAATTCATACCGTGCTGACACCACCGCCATCAGCACAATGCTATGAAACCCCTTGTAATTGAAGTAGTAGGACCCAGAACGGGGTGGCGGCACGATGCGGACGTGCTTCTCGTCTATAGCACCACCGCAGTTGGGGAAGTCCCACCGCGTGGCAAACTCTGATGCCACAGTCTGCCATTCCTGTGGCGTGGAAGGAAGCTGTGGAGTCAAACAAGATGAAAAAATATTAGAATACACAAATCAAACATTACAAGTATATTCTAAGAAAATACATTAGAGGCCAACATCAAGCAAAGTCTATGTTTATTAAGGTGTTTTAAATAAGTATAATGGAAGGCTCATGTATCATATTCATCACCCCCTATGATGGTCCATTAATAAATTATAATGGGGAGGGGGGGGGGGGAGATGTGTTTGGCCACAGGATAGCATTGCAGTGGCGGTGCGCCCAGAGTGGGCGCTGGAGCACTGCCCCCTCTCTCCTGTGCCCGTCACTCAGAACAATACATAGGTTTATGCCTTGCATTAACTTATGTATTGTCTATGCCGCCCACTATTCAGGTGGATGGCCCCCTGTTAAGCGACCGACATATGAAGAACTGCGGCATTTATGGGCTTAAAATTGCATAGCAGAAACAGTAAGGAAAATTGTCTTGCACATTACAGCCTGAGGGATGTAATTGGCTGCAGAAAAGTTAAATAGGGGACGCAGGGGGGGGGGGCATTCCTTGGGTAAACACTGACAGGCTGCTCTGCCAATCATGTTCACCAAGTCTGTTTAATGGTAACATGATTGGCTGATGCAACATCAAGGGAAGGAGAAGACATCAAGGACAGAAGAAGGATGGCGCTGACCACAAGAAGGTAAGTGCAGGGCTGGGGGGGAACTGGCTGCATTGGAGGGGACAAAATGGCTGCATTAGAGGGGACAAAATGGCTGCATTGGAGGGGACAAAATGGTTGCATTGGAGGGGACAAAATGGCTGCATTGGAGGGGACAAATGGGGGCGTTTAATAGGCACCAGAGCAAAAAAGGAGGAAGTTTATTTCCTAAATTAGGTTTGAACCCCCAAACATTTGGAGCAACAGGCGCCCCTGCTGGAAAGGTTAGTGAAGGAAAATATGCATGGAGGAGAAAAAAAGGGGCAATCTAAAGCATCAAGCATGCATGAGGACAAAGGGGACATTCTCAGCATATTACAATCATGGTAATTAGGGAAGGATGAAAGAAATACAATACATTAGCATACATGTAATACATAAAATGTGATGTTAATGGAGAAAACTTACCCTAATATAGTCCTCCTGCAGGACTTGTATAATAGCAGAACAGGTGTCTGGGATTATGAGGCCCAGAGCCTGGGGGGAGATGCCTGTCGTGAACTTCAAGTCCTGAAGACTTCTCCCTGTCGCCAGATAACGTAACGTGGCGATGAGCCTCTGCTCAGCACTGATGGCTTCCCGCATAACGGTGTCCTTCCTGGTAATATAGGGGGACACCAAAGCCAACAGTTCCTGAAAAACGGGGTCAGACATCCGCAGAAAATTCCTGTAGTCCTCAGGATTATTCTCGACGATCTCCCGCAGCAGAGGCATGTGGCAGAATTGGTCCCGCTGGAGCAACCAATTCTTGGTCCATGAACTCCTCCTCACACCATTCATGGACTGGTCTTGGTCCAAAACAAGCAGACCAACACCAAGTGCACGCACAGCATGAACTCGACGACGAGAACGTCCAGGCGACATGGCTAGGAAACGGTCGTCTTATCAGAACGTACAGAACAGAACACACTTTAGAACAGCAAGGCCTATGAATAACGAACTGAAAAACAGAAACGAACAGGCAAGAACGCACTGTAAAACAGATACGACCTGCCTAGACGCCCTGAAAGTCAAGATACGAACCCACAAGCACAAACTGAACCGCAGAAAACGATCTGAAAAGTACGAAGACTGAAAAGCGCGAATCGTCTCTTCCCAAACTTACTTCACACGCGGTAACACGAGATCAGCAAAAGCAGCCCAAGGGGTGGCGCCAAGAAAAAAGATCTTCCCCTTTATAGTGCCGTCGTACGTGCTGGACGTGACCGCGGAGAACAACGAGGAAATTGGGAAATGTCAGTGTGTACGCATGGAAAGCTTGACGAGAAAATCGACAAGGTTAACAAGAATCTCGTCGAAAAAAACGACGTGTTTTTTACGACGAGAAACTCGGTTGTGTGTACGAGGCTTGACTGTGTCTGCGTGCCTGTCGGCTGGCTAAAACACCATTTAGCCTTGAACACCAGATATTTATGACCAGATTTTATAGTGGTAAAATCCCTGTATGACCCTGCTCACATTAATATGCTCTCCTCTGTTTGCTCAATGATCCTGTTCCAAGAGCTCCAGGTGCTTGCTGGCTTTAACTGTCTGATATCAATAGTACACTTATAATGAGGCAATATTTTTCTATTACTGGCACCCTGACAGCTTTCTTTTCAACCTAAGAAAATAATCATGCAAGAGGCCACTGTAACAGAAGCTAATTAGAGTATAAAGGTAGCTCAAAGCCATGGCATGCAACCAATGGTTCTCAACCCAAAGTTGGGGAAACTTTGTGGGTTATCTTTCCTACCACCATGTGCTACTAATAATTAGTAAAGGGTGTGCGTGGAACACAATATAGAGCAGCATATGCCTGTAAACTAATAATCTACAGTGGTAAAGCTAGACATTCTTTTACCCGCCTCCCCAAGAGGAAAGTGTCCATAGGGAACAGATTGGTGTCAGTAGGCCAGTGGACAGTGTCATTAGTTTATTTTTTATTTTTTAAATTAGGAGTCCTGTTGGAGGGCTTTGGTGAGATATCAGAGGTCTAAACAGACCCCTGATGTCTCAATTTCTCTTCAAAAGATTTTATTGAAGTTTCAAGATTAAAACATCAGGTTTACAACATAAAATGAGATCAGAACAAAAAAAAGTATAAATGAATACAGGGGGTAAATAACAACGGTCGGAATTGAGAGCCTTACAACTAATAGCTATACTGTAGTACGTAGCTCTATTTGAATTGTGAAGGAAAGGGATTCCTCGGTATTAGGTACTTGTGACAATAGGGGATGCAGAAAGAGGTCCAACTCTCCCTGTCCACACCTAGAGGGAGCATGCTGTGAACAGGAGGGACCTCTTCCGAACTTCCCTAGTTCAGGTGTAGATCTAAAGCGGAAATATGACTTTCCTAGTTAAGGATAAGTTGGGTAGATCAGAGAGACATGTTTTTGTGTATTGTCATCAGGAGGGAATATCATACTTAAAATTACAAGAATTGATCAGTCATAGATGAGGGTTAGCTCTAATTCCAACCTCAGAAAAGGTGATATTTGTTCCCTTTGGGAAATCTCATTGAACCAAACAAAAGGTTTGAGGGTAGCACTGGTGTGCTAATAAAGAAGAGAAAAGAAGAGATGAGCAGAGGGGAGCAAGATTCCCAGCATGGGGGTAGGACTCCCATCAAGGGTATCTGATTTTGTGGTAGAAAAAGAGAAAAAAAAAAAAAGAAGAAGGGGGGGGGGGGGGATTACCAGGGCAAGAGTAGAGACTTGTCAAAGTCAGGAGGAAGGCAATGAATGTTTTACCCAAGGGGTCCATAGCTTATTAAATTGCTTAACGTCATCGTTTGATGGCTGTCATTTTAGCAAAGATAAGGGACTTGTTCACTCTATGCTTAGCTTCAGCCACAACCAACATCTGAGATTTCCATGCCTTTCAAATAGTCTGTTTGGCTGCAGTGGTGAGTTGGGTCTATAAAACGGAATGAGTATGAGTGAGCTCTGAGGGCTTCAAGTTTAAAAGGGCAGTAGCAGGTTCCATGGGGACATTGGTCTCAAGAGCTTTGGATGCCATTTCGAAAATCTTTTTCCAAAAACCTTGAGCTATTGGGCAATGCCACCAGATGTGTATGTGGGTGCCTAGAGCCAAGCAGCCTCGAAAACAGTTTCCTGAGTATGTCGGAACGTATTTTGCAATTCTGGCAGGAACCAGGTACCAGCGTGCCAGGACCTTGAAATTAGTTTAGACTGCTGAACTACTGAGGAGGATTTAGTAGCCATATAGCAGACCAGTCTGCCGTCTCGAAAGAGAGCTTGAGATCGTGGGCCCATTTACTCGTGTAGGAAGGTAGTGGATTATCTGAGACATTGGTTAAGTGTTGATATAAATTTGATATTATTCCTCTGGTGTGGGGGTCGCTTTTGCAGATACGTTCAAATTGGGTAAGTTGGGTCAGCGGTGATCCTGTCTTGAGAAATGGGGTTGGGAAGTTTTTAATTTGTAGATATCGGAAGAGTTCCGATCTAGGTAGTCAAAAAGTCTTGCATAAGGTGGGGAATGTCATCATTTGGTCACGAGTAGTTAGTTGGTGCAGTCTTAATAGGTTTGCTGAGGACCATGCCTTAAATGCAGTCGGGGACTCCCACACTGGATAGAAGGCCAGATTTTTCAGGAAGGACAAGAGGATTATGAGGGGACTGGAGTTTGCAAGCATCCCCAAGTTTGTCCCATATGGCCAGGGAATGCTTAGTGACAGGGTTGGTAATGCCTGTTCTATCGTTAGGCTGAAGCCAAAGCATTTTTGCTACCGATATGGGGTCACATTTGATCGATTCGATAGCAACCCATAGAGGTACTTCAGTGGTGGAATGATACTTGGTGAGTTGGGCCAGCTGTGCAGCGTAGTAGTAGTTTGAGAAATTGGGTACACCTAAGCCCCCACAATTTGTGGAGAAACAGTGTTGTTTTTTGGAATACAAGGCTTTGTGGCCACCCATATGTAGGACATTACTCTACGCTGTGTCAGTCTTAGAAAGTAGGACGGCAATGGGATGGGGAGTACTCTGAACAAATAGAGAAATTTAGGTAGTATTGTCATTTTCGAGGCATTGATCCTTCCCAGCCAGGATAGTGGCAGGGCTTACCATTGAAACATAAGAGCAGTCGTCTGTTTCAGTAGGGGTAAATAATTTGCCGCAAAGAGGTCGGTAATCGAGGCTGTAAGCTGTATTCCTAAGTAAGGAAGTTGGTGTGGTACCCAAGTGAATGGTAAGGAGGATTGAGCATGTTCTGCATGTGATAGACAAATGTTGAGTGCGTTTGATTGCTTGGGGTTAACCTGCAGGCTGGAGATCTGAGCAAAGTCATCCAGTATTGATAGGAGATTGGGGGCAGAGATATGAGGATGTGTCATGAATACAAGGATTATGGTGACCACCCAATTCTATACCCTTGACATCAGGATCTGTCCTGATCAGTTGTGCTAGTGGCTCTATAACTAAGGTGAATAGCAGCAGGGAGAGAGGACAGCCTTGTCTAGTGCCTCTTTTGATGTCGAAAATCGCAGATTTAATGTAGGCCCATGGGTCCATGTATAGAGAGGCAACCCATAAAAGGAAATGATTCCCGAAGCCCCACCGCTGCAGAGTGAATTGTAGGTATGGCCATGCTACCGTGTCGAAGGCCTTCCTGATGTCAAAAGATAGAAAGCATGCAGGTATATGTCTAGTTTTAGCAGCATGTGAAAGTAGGATGGCTCGTCTGATATTGTCACCGGCTTGGCGTGTGGGCATAAAGCCTGTCTGGTTTCGATGAATCAGACTTCCTATAATAGGGTTTAGTCAGGTCGCAATAATGTCCAAATTGAGGAGGGAGATGGGTTGGTAATTGGACCAAGAGGACAGGTTCGATTTAGGTTTAGGTAGCATAGAAATTATGGAGGTTAGAGTCTCGGTTCTAAACGAGTGTCGAGTTAGTAAGGAGTTAAAGGCTTTGGTCGATAGGGGGGTTAGAATGGGCGCAAAATTCTTATAATAGACGGCCGAGAAACCCTCCGGTTCTGGCCTCTTGTTGGGTTTCATCGCTTTTATGGCGTTTGAGACCTCAAGGTCTGTGATCGGGCACTCCAATTGGTCAAGTTGCTCTTGTGTGAGTGTTGGGAGGGCGATATGTGAGAAAGGGGCTTCCGCCTTAGCGGGGTCAAAGTTCTGTGCGGGAGAATAGAGTTTTGCGAGATTGGATAGGAATATCTCAAGGATCCTAACAGGGTTGCAGGTGTAGGCATTATTAGTTGTTTTCAGGCGTATGGTCGATTTGGGGGTGTTGGAATTGCCCGCAAGATGCGAGCCATGGGAGTGTCAGGTTTTTTGGCCTTAAGGTAGTTTCAGTGTCGACGTTTGCACAAGGTTTTCTCAGCGGAATCCGTGAGAAATAGATCAAAGTCTAATCTGGCCCTTTCCAGGCGCGTGTTATCATTAGGGGTGGGGGAGGCTTGGAACACTGCATGGCATACATTAAAGTTGGTTTCAAGTTGTTGGAATAAGAGTTTACGCTCGCATTTTAGGGTGGCTGCCAGCTGAATTAATTTGCTGCGAATGACAGTTTTGTGGGCTTCCCAGTGTCAGGGCCGACATATCAGCAGTCGCTTTGAAAGAGATATTTTCCTTAAGGGCAATTTCAATATCCAGACAATGAGAAGGGTGTGAGAGAGTAGTATTATTAATACACCAGGATGTGTCATGAGTTCTAGGGATGGGGAGGATATGGTGGTGCATACTGCAGAGTGGTCAGTCCGTGAGAAAGGCGTAATGACCGAGGAAATGACTTCCGGGATCATGCTGTTGGACAAGAAGATGTGATCTATGCGTGAGAAAGATTGGTGGAGGATGTGAGTAGTAAGTATAGCACTTACGAGCTGGGTTAAGTTTGCGCCAGGTGTCGGCTAGATTATGCTTAGAGATCAGCTGTTGGAAGTTGCGTTTATGGGAAATAGATGGTGAGGTCGGAGATTTGTTGAGGAAAGGGAAAATAGTTAGATTGGAGTCTCCACAAAGAACTACTGTACTAGATTTATGTTTGTCTAGCACCTGAAAGAGATGGGACAGGAAGACCAGCGGGTTCCGATTGGGAGTGTAATATGACACTATAGTGACTGCTGTGTCTGAAATATGGCCTGTGATCAGGAGGTATCTACTGCGAAGAAAGGGTAAATGGCACGGAGTGGTGGAAGCCGATAAGGGTCCCTCTCTGTTTGGTTGTGGCTGAATCAGTGTAGAACTGGGGGTAAGAGCTACTAAGGTATTTAGGGAAGGAAGAGTCAGTAAAGTGGGTCTATTGTAAACAGATTATGTGGGCTTTGGTGGCTGCAAAGGAACGCAACGCCTTGGTGCGCTTATGGGGGACATTAAATCCTTGAACATTCCAGGAGAGAATGTTTATGGGGGCCATGAGTAGTCCGAAGCTGGTCTATGTGTGTAGAGGGTGGTTCCCTGGAAGAGAGCCTCCACCGCCACGCATGGAGGGAGAGGAATGGAGGGGGAAAGAAGAAAAGATAGAAATAGAACATTATAAGAGAGCATAAACCTATGGATTGCAACTAGGCTTAAAGTAATAGTTCTCCAAAAAAGGGTATGTGAGCGTCCAGGGGGGGCAGCAAGCGGCCCCATGGAGGCTCTTGAACTGCTGTTGGATACCTGCATAATATAAGCAGGGGTCCAAGGGCAGTACCGGAGGAGCATGTAGTTCCGAACGGGGAACGACACCGGAAAGTGCAATTAAAACCAAATAAGGAACAATGTATAAAAGCTAAATAACAGCACAACTAAACAAAATGCTAAACGAGCATAGATGAACACGGAGACTGCCAAAGTAAAGGGGTCTGGTCAGTCTCAGACCTTGGTTAGTATACCGGTTTGGGGAGGAAAAAAAAAAAAGGGACTGGTTAGGAGGCAAAAAACATTATAAACACCACCCAACTCACAGGCCACCAACAAGGCGAGGAATGTCATGGGTATAGAATAATGGAGGGAATGTACTCGGGGCAGATTGGAGCCAAGTTAGTAGGCCATGTGGCTCTCAAGTGTAGAGGGCTGGGTCGGCTTTAAAGGTTACAAAGGGCTGCTGCCCGGGAGAGTCTCCTCTATTCAAGCAGGTCATAGGGGAGACCCAGGCGTCGCAAGACTAGATTGGTGCAAGCATGGTCAGTCCATCGGGTCTTCGGTGGAGGGTGCAGGGTTGTCAAACCGTCCTTTTTTGTAGAGGTTCTGGCGAGTGGAGTTCGGCTGCCCTGGGCCACCCATTTTTTGCTTCTGAGGCGATTGAGAAGCTGAGCGCCTGCAGGAGGAATCCTTATGTGGTGTTACATCCAGATGGCCCAGGTCTGCTAGGGCGGATTGCAATTCTTCGGACGTGCGACAGACGTATTGTGTTTCCAGGTGCGTGAATCTAACAGAGAATGGGAAACCCCAATGGTACGCAATTTGGTTGCGTTGAAGCACCTGCAAGTAGGGTTTAAGAGCTCTGCGTTTGGCCACAGTGAGTGGGGATATGTCAGCGAATAACTGATACGTATGGCCCTGTAATTATAGGGAATCTTTGCCCCTAGCTGTTGCCAGCAGCGGTTTCTTAGTACGATAAAAGTGAAGCTTTGCAATTATGTCCCTGGGCGGGCCATTAGGTTTATGTGGAGATAGACTTCAGATGGACAGAGTTCACAGGGCCCTATCAACTGGGATGCCTAGTTGCAACTCTTGAAATAAAGCCTACATGGTGGCATGCAGATCTAGAATTGTCTCAGGGATTCCTCTGATCCTTAAAATTGGATCTGCGGTCCCTGTTCTTCTGGTCCTCAAGCCTTGATTGCAGAAGCAGGTTTTCCTCTTTCAGGTTTTCAAATTCTGCTGTGTACAGCTGCGTATGGGTCTCTAACTCGTCCACTCTGACCTCCAGCTCTGCTGTTCTCTGCCCTAAATCCCTTATCTTACGAGTCAGCTTATCAGTTATGTGGTCTGATGTTTGCTTAAGGGCTTTGTGAAGCATTCTTTTGAAATGTTTAAACATAACAGATTGTATGACTGATTGGGAACTGCCTGTGTCCGAATCAGACTCACCGTGATCGTTCTGAGAGTTCAGGCTGTGGAGCTGCAGCTGTGCTTTGGCTGATCGCGTTGTGCAGGGCTGTGTTTGTGAGAAGGAGGCGGCCGGCGCCATCTTGGCCGAGGGTCTGGACAGAGCGTCCTTGATGTTGCACGGCTTGCATTTTAATTTGGAGCCTCCCAGGACCATGATAGTGTGCTCGGCGATCGCCGTGAGGTCCGAGGTGTCGGCAGGAGGCGTTGTGCAGCTGTTTCTCCGGCTCCAGTGTGGTTCCCCGTGGAGCGGAGCTGTAATCGTGCATGTCTTGCTCAGTCACACTCCGCGCATGCGCCTCCTGATGCCTCACTTTTAACACATAGAAAGGGACTGAGAACAGATTCCCCAGTCACTTTCTCTGCAGCCGCACTAGACAGTGAACGAATGGAAGTTCTCTGTGCCGAGTGGCTTTCTGTTCATTCATAAACTGAAGCATAATACACAGTTTACTATGCTTCAGTTATAAATTAACACAGTGAGTGATCGGGACCAAGGGGGGGTGCTGGTGCTCAGTGGTGGGACAAGGGGGCACTGGTTCTCAGTCGAGGGATGGGGGTCTTGGTGTTTAGTGGGAGGAGATAGGGGGGTCCTGGTGCTTAGTGAGGGGAGATGGGGTCCTGGTGCTTAGTGGGGAAAGATTGGAGGCACTACCAGTCAGTGGGGGAGGGGGGCACTGGTGCTTAATACCTGGCTGCTTGATCCATCTGGAATCCTGTAGAAGAATCATCCCTGTCTCTCACTGTTCTTCTCTACTTATATTTCTCCATAAAGATGTAATGACAGACCCGGGGATCCTCTGGAGGGACGCTACTGCAGCGATAGCACAGACGATCACTGCTGCCATTTGTAAACAAAGAGAAAAGAGTAAAAGAAGACTTCCTCTACTCACTTCTCTGCTGGGCTCTGACTGATGATATCATCTCATGCAGAGCTCAGTGGAGGAAGCCAGAGGTGGAAGTCTTCTTTTGCTGACGCCCTTTGTTTACTTGGCTGAGCTGTCACTGCACTGGCATCCGTCCATGCCTGCCAGTTCCTGCTAGTTTGTGCTGTCCTCAGGAGTTGCGATAACGCTGTCACTGCTCCCCTACCAATGTTGTGCTTGGGGAATTCTAACATTCCTTATTTATTAAAAATGTGGCCCTCATTAATGGTCTATTGAACCTAAATCAAGGTCTGGACTATATTTCTTCAAATAAATGATTCAGAAACGAGATCCAAATGTTTTGCCTGACAAATTTTTTTTTGCCTAAAGTGTCTTGGCTTTGGAAAGGTTGAGTAGGACTGGTCTTGGGTACTGGATAGGACTGTGGAGTAAAAAAAGGACTTTTCATTCTTCCCTAAAATCAGAAGAAATATAATTAGTTCACTGTGTAGGTATAGTAAACATCTAACCTGGATAGGAAAACAAAAGCCAAGGCACTTCCTTCATTTGCTGGGCCCACCATTTCCAACGAGAGACACGAGAAAAACCTTCTTGAGAACGAGAGTGGCCTAAAATCAAAAGCAGTATACTAAATATTATAAACACTTATATAAAGCATATTGAGTAACAGAAAAAAAAAATTAATAAAAATTCTCAGCAATTGTATCCAGATCATGGTATTTACCACCAATATCCACGGTGTAAATTTTCTAGTCTATATTTTTAGGTACTATCGGATTTCTAATAAAAAAAAAGACTATTGCAGAATCCTGGTTTGCATTTACAGGACAAAGCAAACATGACAGACAAGTTTAAATATATTTCATTATGCTGCTGTGTACAGTATATCATGTGAAGGATATACAATAGACAGTGAGTGTTGGGCTATCTGAAATAGGATATAATCTGAAGTTTCCCTGTCAAAATGTTAGCGGACTTCTACAAAACATCCTAATAAAAAGAACAAATATCTCTAAACATGAAAGCAAGAACAAGCAAGTAGGTTTTCTCTTTCATTAAGGCATGAATACCAATATATTTAGCACTTGTAGTGTCTTTATTCATGTATATATGCCAGTGGTTCTCAAACTGTGTGCGGCGGCACGTGAGATTTGCAGGTGTGCCGTGGGAGTTTTGAAAAATATTTTAATATTGTTAGCCTTTTGAAACCTTGAACATATCAAAAATGTAAAATGCTATATCAAGGTCACAAAAGTTAAAAAAGTAACATATATAAAAACGCAAACTCTGTCAGACCCCATTCACACAGGGGTGACTCGTCAGGCGACTCAGCCGCCTGACAAGTCGCGTCCCGTTCTGTACTATGGAACCGTTCTAATAGGAGCGACTCAAATCGCTCCGACTTAGAAAAAGGTTCCTGTACTACTTCAGGGCGACTTCCATTGACTTCAATACAGAAGTCATTTTGCAAGTCACCTTTGAAGTCGTGTTAAGATCGCCCGGCACTGTTGCGGGACAAGTCGTGCCACCCCTGTGTGAATGGGCTCCAAGTCTGTCATTCATTGGTTCCTTTCGTAAAGCAAGACTTCTTGGGAGAACTCGATCGCTTATAATTAGAGTTTGTTCATTGTTTAGCAAGGGAGAAATACTTAATCAAGTCTGGAATTCTGAAAAGAGAAACTGTTGAAAAGCAAGCGAAAGTAAAACAAAATATATATTGTATGGGATCAGAGGGGTGAACAGCCGGTTTAGAGACAGCCCAGTGAAATAAAAATGGCTTTAGTCAGCAAACTGGCAAAAACAAACAGAAGACACGACAGGCTTGTCACACAGTTGTGCACACAGGTACAGCTCACAGTTTGGCAGCAAAAGGCAATAGTTCATGGTATGGGTACCTTAAATAAATAATAATATAATAGATGAGCATCTTAATGAGACACAATGTACATGGATAGGGAGAATTGTAGACACGCACCCACACTCACTCAGGTTGAACTGGATGGACTGGTGTCTAACTATGGCTCTAATCAGAGCTATCAGTCTTTTATGTGGTTAAAGTGGTTGTAAACCCACTTTTTAAACAAAGACCTACAGGTAAGCCTAGATTAAGGCTTACCTGTAGGTGCATGAAATATCTCCTTAACCTACACGGTTAAGGAGATATTTGTATGTAAATGCGGCGACGCTGACGTCACCCCATTCACAAATTCGGCTAGGTCGCAACATTCGACGACGTAGCCGAATTCGACAGCTCACGTGCGCATGCGCGGAGTCACGTCTTCGCCGCTCCGGCCAATCACAGCGCTGTGATTGGCTGCAGCGGCGATACCCGGAAGTAACATTCCGGCTATCGCCGCAGCGATGGATGCGGCTAGAGGAGGGACACGGACGACTTCGGGGGCCCCGATCGAAGGTAAGTGGTACATAATGAGCTAGTATGCTAGTCATACTAGCTCATTATAGCTTTGTCTTGCAGGTTAGTAAAAAAAAAAAAAAAAAGTTAAAAGGGTTTACAACCACTTTAAGCTGACCCAGCAAGTGCACAATCCAACAATGGATCTTTTCACACAGCATGCTGCTGTGTCTCTCTCTCTCTCCTACGCAAACAACTCCCCTCTGACACTTTCAGCCCAGTAGGTCTGAAGGGGACGTACCTGCCATCTTCAATTAACCTCTTCTTAACCCTGCCCCAGGCTGACCCACTACACAATATGTAAAAATAAAGAATTTGTTTTTTCACCACAAAAATTTAATCTTTTCAGGTGTGCTGTGATAATCTTAGACCTTTTTGGTGTGCCGCAAGACAAAAAAAAATAATTATATATGCTATGTATATATGACATGAGGTCTAAGTGATTATGTATGTGTGTATTTATATTACTACTAGTTTTATTATATAGGATTTATGTGCAAAATATAAAAACGGAGACTAAAGTTACAATACTAGAGGATTAGGGGGGTCCTGCTTATGAGTTTACAATCTAAAAAAGGCATGGGCAAGTGGTACAAAAGGTAATCGATGGATAAGCTAATGAGAAGGTAGAAGTGCATTTTTTAGATGTCCTGCATTTTTTAGATGGAGGCAGGACAGGCTTCTTAGAAGGCATGAGTTTTCAGGACAGACAGAGGATGAGGTAGACAGACAGATTGGGGTAAGGAGTTCCAGAAGAAGAAGAAGAACTCTGGAGAAGTCCTGGAGGTGAGCATGGGAGGAGGTTAAAACAAAGCTAGAGAGCAGGTCTTCAGGGGGGCAGAGTGGACAGTTTGGGTACTCTATATTGCTTGCCTCTGTTTATCATTCCGTTGTCTACATCTTCCTCAATCTTAAAGTATTCCTTTTACATTGGGGAGCTGTCAGAGTCATTTAAGGGTATGGCAAACAAGACTGGCCTTACTTTGCACATCACTGCAGAACGTCAGTCCTTTCAGATTTAAAACATTTGATAAAATCAAAGTTCTACTAATTAACACTTTTCTGAATTATTTCTGTATCTTTTACTTTGAGATAAAAAATATATTCAAATTTGAATTGATAAGGTCTGCAGCAATATTGTTCCATCATAATGTAGTGCAAGCAGGCATAAGTCCACATGACAGTGGCAACTCTGTTCTGAATTCAGAAGCAGTGCAGCATCATTGCATTCCTATCTCAGTAGGTTGCATTAGATTGAATGGAATCTACAGGCAGGCTCAACAAGTACGGTATTTGCAGAAGGACCAAGAGGAAATTACATGCAGATGAACTTTTAAAAATTTAACCTTCATGTATTTTTAATTTTTTTACCTACTGCTGCAGTGACATAACCTACCTGTAATGAAGCATGTCCCACATCCTGCAGGCTGATGGTTCCTAACAAAATCTTCTGTCCTGTTATACCGAGTTCTCTTCACAGCTCTGGGGTTTCAGCGCTGTGGGGGTTAAGAACTTTGAGTCTGTAATGCATTTCAGAAGCTCCCGATGACAGCCCACCCCCTCCTACCCTCTCCATTTGTCTGGTTCCTGAGGAACTGGGTTAAGTTTCAACAGTGTATGGCCAACTTTAGACCCAAAATGATTAGTCCCCCGCAGCTCTGGATGTTCAAATCTGTGAAGAGGACTGGTCATCACAGGACAAAAGATTTCTTCAGCACTCAGGAGTCACAGCTGCAGAACAGCTCTCCCAGTGGGCGGCATACTGTCCTTTGGGAGTGCAGTGCGCATACGCCTATGAGATCACCGGCTGCTACTAAAGTACATAACTCCTAAACAGTGTATGTATAGGAGATATTTACTGTACCTACAGGCAAGCCTTATTAGAAGCTTACCTGTAGGTATAAATCAAAAAGCGGACTTAACTACCGCTTTAAGTAGTGCAGCACATTTTTTTTTTTTTTTTTTTTAAATAGGAGATCAGATTTCTACTTTAACTACAATTTTAAATAACCTGTAAATTATAACTAAAAGGCAAAACTTATTTTTTTAGTTTTGGATAGAATAAAGGGATTAGAATGCTTTATTGCTGTATGTGCCCCTGTTAAGGAGATTCACCCTCTCCATTTGTCCTGTTTACCATGATCATTGAAAGTGAAGGTAAAAAGAAAATCTGTCCCCAGATACAGTGGGGAGAACAAGTATTTGATACACTGCCGATTTTGCAGGTTTTCCTACTTACAACGCATGTAGAGGTCTGTAATTTTTATCATAGGTACCGTATATACTTTTTGTGTTGAAAATGCCCCCCTCGGCTTATACTCGAGTCACATAAACTTGGCACACATGTAGCCCCATTCTTCCTTCACAAGTGTGCATAGTTTGTTGTCCGGGGGACCTTTGGCCGGGGAGCACCGATTTTTCAAAGCCGGGCACCCCTTCCATAGACTCCCATGTTAAACGGGAATTTCTCTGGTGATTTTGCGGACCCGGTACTGGCCAGTCGTAAGTCCCCTGGACCCAAAACTTGGCACACATGTAGCCCCTTTTCTCATCTACAAGTGTGCAAAGTTTGTTGTCCGGGGGACCTACGGCCGGTGAGCACCGATTTCTCAAAGCCGGGCACCCCTTCCATAGACTCCCATGTTAAACATCAGTCTAGTCATGGACACAGTGAGGCATGGGCACAGTGAGGCATGCAGATGGACACCCTAGGCTTATACTCAGGTCAATAAATTTTCCCAGTTTTTTGTGGTAAAATTTTACCACAAAAAACTGGGAAAACTTATATTCGGGTCGGCTTATACTCGAGTATATACGGTACTCAACTGTGAGAGGCAGAATCTAAAACAAAAATCCAGAAAATCACATTGTATGATTTTTAAATAATTAATTTGCATTTTATTGCATGACATAAGTATTTGATACATCAGAAAAGCAGAACTTAATATTTGGTACAGAAACCTTTGTTTGCAATTACAGAGATCATATATTTCATGTAGTTCTTGACCAGGTTTGCACACACTGCAGCAGGGATTTTGCCCACTCCTTCATACAGAGCTTCTCCAGATCCTTCAGGTTTCGGGGCTGTCGCAAGGCAATACGGACTTTCAGATCCCTCCAAGGATTTTCTATTGGGTTCAGGTCTGAAGACTGGCTAGGCCACTCCAGGACCTTGAGATGCTTCTTACGGAGCCACTCCTTAGTTGCCCTGACTGTGTTTCGGGTTGTTGTCATGCTGGAAGACCCAGCCACGACCCATCTACAATGCTCTTACTGAGGGAAGGAGGTTGTTGGCCAAGATCTTGCGATACACGGCCCCATCCATCCTCCCCTCAATATGGTGCAGTCATCCTGGCGAGTGGAGTTTAGACCAAAAAGCTCTATTTTTGTCTCATCAAACCACATGACCTTCTCCCATTCCTCCTCAGGATCATCCAGATGGTCATTGGCAAACTTCAGACGGGCCTGGACATGCGCTGGCTTGAGCAGGGGGACCTTGCGTGTGCTGCAGGATTTTAATCCATGACAGCGTAGTGTGTTTTTTTTGAGACTGTGGTCCCAGCTCTCTTCAGGTCCTTGATCAGGTCCTGCCGTGTAGTTTTGGGCTGATCCCTCACCTTCCTCATGATCATTGATGCCCCACGAGGTGAGATCTTGCATGGAGCCCCAGACCAAGGGAGATAGAAAATGGAAGAAGTTAAAGATGACGGTCAAATAATTGTGCCAACAGTTGTTGCCTTCTCACCAAGCTGCTTCCCTATTGTCCTGTAGCCCATCCCAGCCTTGTGCGGGTCTACAATTTTATCCCTGATGTCCTTACACAGCTCTCTGGTCTTGGCCATTGTGGGGAGGTTGGAGTCTGTTTCAGTGTGTGGACAGGTGTTTTTTATACAGGTAACGAGTTCAAACAGGTGCAGTTAAACCAGGTAATGAGTGGAGAACAGGAGGGCTTCTTAAAGAAAAAAATAACAGGTCTGTCAGAGCCGGAATTCTTACTGGTTGGTAGGTGATCAAATACTTATGGGAAAAAAGGAAACAATCGCGCTATCCCATAGACCTCTACAATGGTGTTTAAACTTAAAAATTAATATATAAATTATAACACCAGTGAGTGAACCAAAATTTGATCAACTCTAGATACCTTAAATTAATATTTACCACATGTGAAAACATACCATTAAAGAACAGTGGTTAACATATAATGAAAAAAGACTTATGTAAAATCATTAGTGAACAGCAGAACAGTGTCCAAATTTTTTTTTGGAAACAGCAATGAATGTCCGTAATTCAAATTATAATAAAACACCGGTGCTCTGTGAAGAAATTGTCCATATAGTGACTGCATCCAAAATAAACCTGTAGATCCACCACCATTTAGTAGAAGTTGCCTCTTATCAGCTGGTGTTGATCCCCCATAACAGAGAATAAAAAAAAAAAAAAAAGGACGCGTATAACAGGTCCACTCTCCCCACCAATCAGCAGATGCGTGATAATAGGTATGCCCAATCAACGGGTCATCACTGAAGAAAAAGCTCATGCACTAGGCTGTCTGCCTTCATCGCTTTCATTAGTGTGGGTGTGTGACCCAGAATAAAGCTAAGGGACTGCTGGGGAAGCTGACAATCACTATAGCCGTCTGTACTGCTCCAGAAGGAGTTGATTTTAGTATTGGAGTATCATGAGATTAGGGATAAGGAGTTCCGTGCGGTGTAATGATAAATCAACAATCGAATCAATTAAGGCAGGGGCACAAATGCAATCTACCCATCACCTGTCGGGTCTATTGTCAGGTAGATTGCAATCGATGGGTTGCCAACCCCCCTTTCTAAAGAAAGCAAAATACAGAAGAGAGAGAGAGCGCGCGAGAGAGAGAGAGAGAGCGCGAGAGAGAGAAAGAGCGCGAGAGAGAGAGAGCGCGAGAGCGAGAGAGAGAGAGAGAGCCCTGAATGTGGTGATTAGCTGAATTGAACGTATTCTCTTGAGAAGAGGTGATTAAGAGGGGGGGGGGGGTATGATCATCAGGTATAAATACATAAGCGGTCCATATAGTGAACTTGGTATAGAGTTTTTCACTTTAAGTTCGTCACAAAGTGCAAGTGGGCACTCTTTATGCCTGGAGGGAAAAGAGATTTAACCTTCAAATACAGAAAGGCTTATTCACCGTAATAACTCCCTTAAGAGTCTGGCCACATCAGCAGAATGTTTAAAAAAAGAGCTGGATTCCTAAATGAACCAAACAATTGGATATTAACATTTATAGGTAACACCACGAGGAATTGATCTAGGGAATATCCAATTGCCTTCTGGGAGATCAGGAAATATATTTTCCCCCACTGGTGCAAATTGGACCATGTCAAGGCATAACCCTTAGAAACGGCACGATCGGCCCTTCTAAAGTGCGCCTGCGCCGTAGACATTGGCGCACGTCTCTATTGTAAATATCTCCTAAATCATGGAGGTTTAGGAGATATTTGCAGCACCTACAGTTAAGCCTAAATTTAGGCTTACCTGTAGGTAAAAGTGGTTGTACAACCACTTTAATACAATAAATAAATGTTTGCCTGTGCTGAGAACAGTAAACTCTAGCATAAGAGAGCATCCTCACATTAAAAGAAGCCCCTTCAGATCTGCATAGCGCTTAAATAAATAGTCTGACAAAGACACCTAAAGCTTTGGGGCTGACGTACATTTAAAAGCTTAGATTTAAGTATTATTGTGATAAAATGCATCAGCCACCTAATGCAGGATCCAATCTGATGTGTACAGTATGTGTGACTAAAAATTAAAGTTTACGAAATAAAGTACACAAGGGTTAAAACCCGTCAGGCATTTTTTTTATTACCCATCAGTGAGATTTGACTTCCTGTCCCAAAGATAGAGGAAACCACTTCTTAAACATTCATCACCAGGACGGTGTCCCTATTGGAAGATTTCTCCTCACCACTTGTCCCTGTGAACACGTTAGAATTTTGGATTTCCTACCACTATTTGAAGTGGAGACAACGTTATCAGGACAGATAGAAAGAGTAAATTTTCCCAGACAGCAACAAAGCATCACAGGGGTTATTACACGTTTCATTCTATTCAACTAAGCAAAAAAGTTCTGGCTTTGCATACTCTTTATTCCTTTGATATTACTCCTTTTATCAAGTAACAGAGATTCAATACAGGAGTCCTTACCATTGTAATCCTCCTCTGAAGAATAACCAGAAGATGAAGGAGATTTGTCATACGTTGTCTGTCTATCTGACAAGCCATTCTTGCTGCTGAGGTGGGAAATATCTATCCCAAGCCTTTTCCGTACCAAGTCACTCTCTCCTGCAGAAGTAAAATTGTATAATAAGCACAGATGATAAAAGTTACCCTTATTATTATTATTAACCAAACCTTTGTGTATAATGTGCATATTTCCAAAGAATGAAAAAGAGAGTATTTCTTACCCATTAATAAAGTGGTTGTATAGTGATTTTTTTTTACTTTTACCTACAGGCAAGCCTATATAATAAGGCTTAACTGTAGGTAAAAAAAAAAAAAAATATCTCCTAAACCTTTACGGTTTAGGAGATATTCCCCTCGCAATGATCTGCTGACTGCAGCGGCGCATGCGCACAGGGGATTCTTGGCTGAAGGCCAGGCAGACGCCGGACCTTGCTGGAAAGAACACTCCCGCGTGCGTGTGACGACAATCGCGGCTCCAGCCACTCACAGCGCTAGAACCGCGATACCTGGAAGACACGCCGAGGCAACATGTCATCTTCCTCGGCGTAGACCAGGTAAGTTACCGACGCCTCGTTCTAAGGTAAGCATTTCATAATGCGCTAGTATGCGGTGCATACTAGCTCATTATGCCTTTCACGGTTAAAAAAAAAAAAAAGAAGGAGAACAACAAGAAGAACAACAACAAGAACAACAACAAGAACAACAACAAGAACAACAACAAGAACAACAACAAGAACAACAACAAGAACAACAACAAGAACAACAAGAAGTTCAGCGGGTATACAACCGCTTTAAAAGTGGGGTCTGTACTCCCTAAATTTGTAAAAAAATAAAAATAAAAAAATAAAAAGAATATATAAAAAAAATAAAAAAAAAAATAAAATAAAAAAGGGGGTCTTCCCACACAAAAACCTTTGACCTATAAACTTTCAATCCAATAACATCTGGCCCAAAATTCCCTTGTCAACCCTCCACCAAACAAGCTTTATTTTTTTATATTTTTTGAAAAGCCAGTGGCGTGTCAAACACACCCAAAAACTCCACCTGGTGCCCAAAAAAGTGCACACACATGAAGAGTGACACAAAACGTGCAACGGGTGTTACACTGTCCTCCACTAGGAAGGACCTTACTCTGATCCCCCGGGGCGTTAGGCTCCAGACGGGGACTGAGGTACTTCACTTGGTCCATCTGGCTGAAATCAGACGGACCCCTTTCTCTGGAGGGTCTGCCGAAACAGACCAACCCAAGTACTTGGTGGGACTCCCCAGAAGGGAGACCACATGAGAGAGGGCGAACTAAGCCAGAAGGCCATATCCACCCCCTCCCAAGACGTTCAGGGTAGGCCCGAGGACCCACACCCTACTAATCACACAGTGACAAATGTGTAGACAACCACCAGATAGAGAGCCCTTCTAGGTTTTCTTAGGGAGAGCTGCGCCCTAATTACAGCCTCCACCGATACTAGCCCTTCCAGGCCCCCATCAATCCAGCAGATTTGCATGGCACACCCCGCGCTCTTCAAACGGGGCATAGCCAGCTCTTCCACCGGATGCCGATAGGAACAGCACCCACACCAACACTGGCCAGAAGGGCAGAAAAGGCCCGCCAAAAGGCCAGACCAAATGGTTCTCCATACCCATCAGGAGGCTACTGCCATTACGCCAAGAGTTTTGCATATGCCACCGCCATCCCTTTCCACCTCGCCGTGTACTAGGGATGGTTAGCATAGCGCCACCTCTTGGCAACTGATAAGAACAGATACTACACTTGATCTTAGCCAAAAGGCCACCAAACAAGCATTCCAGGCAAAGATCACATTAGTGGCAACCCAAAAAACAGATCAGTGTGGGGTTAAGTTAGGGTCTTTATTATTGCACGTTTCCCTGTTGGGGAGATCCACGCTTTAGGGATGAGCACTCATTCGGCCCAGTAACAGGTTAAGACCAAACTCTGCTTGTTCGTGAGTCCTGTCAGGTGTTTTTTTTTTGCCATCTGAATCCCATAGGGGAGATTTCCCTTTACTTACTGTCCAATTACCAAAACAGGATGGAGGAAATTCCTACAAAGTGATAGAAACCCTGGTTATCACCATGGTCTCCAGAACTATTGTGCCCACTGGGAGAGATCCGCTCTATTAGTGTTCTGGGGACAACCTAAAATTTAGTATTTTCTTTCACTTTAGATAATGGTAAACATTAAAAATAGAGAGGGTGAATCCACCTAAGCAGAAAGCAAGAAAAACTGGTTTTCTAATGCCTCTCCTTTAAAGAGGGTGTGCTATAAAAGATTGGTAACTGGCACAGCAGATGAAAATGGGCAAAAAGTCTGCAAAGAGAGAGGAGTGGTGGTGGAAATATACTACTGGATGCATTTTCTTTCTCGTACATCACGGGACACAGAGCGACATAGTCATTACTAATGGGTTATATAGATACCTTCAGGTGCTGGCACTGGCAACTTCCAAAACCGGAAGTACCCTCCCCTATATAAGCCCCTCCCATCCGGGAGCACCTCAGTTTTTTGCCAGTGTCTAAGGTGTTGGCCAAGAAGAAACATGTGTTTTTCACTGAGCTTGCGTACAGGTTCTTTTGGGCCTCAGTAAGCTATTCCGGATCCGACCAAAAAAGCTTCATAGCTAAACGGTCGGTACCCGGGCCTTGCAGAGAAGAGCAAGGTTTTGCCTGTAATGCTTCTCTTAGGAGAGCTGGACCCTGGGATCCAGAGCTCTGGTCATACCCACGACCAAGATGTTTTCTGTGCAGGGTGCTATACAGGTCCAGGGGAGTGGAATCCTTGGGAACCCGGTCCCTGAAGGTTTAATTACAATGCCTGCCGTGATAGGTGAAGTTTGGGCTTCTGTGGCCAAACAGAGTCCTGCGGCGGGGAAAAGGTAAGTGGGGGCCCCTCAGGAACTTGGTTCTATTGAGGGGACCCCCAAGCCTAATATGTCTTTCTGCCTGTTACCTAACGGTATTCCCGCTAAATATTATGCATGCCTGTAACTACTAAAAAATGTAATTTTAATAGTGGTCAAGAAAAAAAAAAATATATAATAGACTGCGGTACCTGTGTTAATCCACTAGAGGCCGCTGTGGAACGTTTCTTGTCATGTGGACTAGTTTCTTTTCATCAGAGCAAGTCCAGGCAGATGGTGAGTTCTCTTGTGGGAAACTGCTTCCTCTGCCATGTTGCAATGCTCGTCCGTCCCCCGGCCTGCGGCAAAAGGGGCCCTGGCTCTTGTCCCTAGTTTCCCTCTTCAAAATTAGCGCCGAGGGCGCACGTGGCCGCGCGTGTGCACGCGCCTCTATATATAGAGGTGAGCTGGGAAAGGGGGCGGAGCTTGGGGGATGACGCTCTGTGCGCGCCACAGCGCTTCTGCGCATGTGCGGGCGTCCCAGCATGTTAAAAACCACAATTATGTGTTGTGAGCTGGCTATGGAGTGCAGAGACAGAGCTGGCAACATTTAAAAAAGGCATACAGCAAGCGGTTGATGCAGGCATCCCCATAGAAAGGCACATTAGTAGACACCAACTGTTTTTATAGCAGCATTTGTGCTAGACTATTGTCAGTAAGTGGTGTATTTCGGCTGGAATACCTCAGCTTTGGGCTTAGGAATATGCCGTCTAAAAACTCCGGGACTAAAAATCCCAGGAAGCATAGGGGGTCTCCATCGGGCTCTGAGGATCTTGGGCATGCTTTGGCTGCACCTATCTCCCCTGAAGAATCAGAGGTTAGTGACCGTAGAGCACCCTCAGGAGTACCTGGTACTGTGGCTGTCCTGAGTTCACCTGCTCCTGTGTATGTAACAGAGGAGGTTTTTTTCTCAGCTCTGGGAGGGCTGGAAGAGAGATTGTCAGCATTGATCGCTGCTTCCCTGTCACAGGAAAAAAGCGCTCGATCTCCGTCTCCTCCCTCAGAGTGCCTGTTAGCGGAGCAACAGTCCCATACAGGGATCGACCTACCTGAAGGGGATCAGGATGAGGTTGATTCTGTTGTAGAGGAATCAACAGTGGAAGAGCCATTCTCAGCATCACATGCTGAAAGATTATGGGTTCAGTCCCTGACTAACATGGTCCGATCAGCATTTAAAATGCCCCTTGCGGAGCCATCATCCACTTCTGTCTCCTCGTTGGGGTCGCTAAAAGCTCCCCAGACTGTTTGTTCCTTTCCGATCCATCCTTTACTGGAAGGGCTCATTTACCAGGACTGGGAGCATCCTGATAAAATATTTACTCCTCCCAAGAGATTTCAAGTGGTCTATCCCATGGAGGATAAGTTCATCAAAAAATGGAGGGTCCCTACAGTGGACGCAGCCATCTCTTGTGTGAATAAATCACTGACATGTCCAGTGGATAATGTCCAAATGTTCAAGGACCCAATAGATAAAAAATTAGAGTCCTTATTAAAATCTGCTTTTGCTACAGCAGGCTTGGTGACACAACCAGCAGTGGCAGCTATTGGGGTCTGCCAAGCAGTGAAGGATCAGTTGAAACAGGTCTCAAGGGACTTGCCAGATCAGCGGGCTCTTGCCCTAGCTGATCTACCTAGAGCCTTATGCTTTGCGGTGGACGCTATAAAGGATTCAATCCATCAGGCCTCCCGCCTTACGCTGTCTGTAGTACATATGCGCAGGCTTTTATGGCTCAAAAACTGGTCTGCTGAAGCTCCCTGTAAAAAATTGCTGGTAAGCTTCCCATTTCATGGTGAACGCTTATTCGGGGAAGACCTGGACAAATATATCCAGAGAATTTCCAGCGGTAAAAGTACACTTTTGCCGGTTAAAAACAGAGTTAGAGGTCCCTCTTTTAAGAGGCCTGCTTCTCCAGTCCCTAGGACATCGGCTGTGAAACAGTTCCGACGGCCTCCTCGGTCAAATCCCGGAGGTAAAAATCAGGGACAATTGCAGGGTAACAAGAAGCCCTGGAGCAGGAGAGGTACAAAACCTCCCCCAAAGTCAAATGCATGAAGGGTTGCCCCCACTCGATCGGGTGGGGGGGAAGACTTCAGTTGTTCACAGAGACCTGGCGGGACACGATCAGAGACAGATGGGTGCTCTCCGCAGTAAGTCTGGGATACAAATTGGAGTTAAAAGACTCCCCTCCTTCCCACTTTATAAGGTCAAACGTGCCAAGGGATCCCCAGAAGAGAGGATCCCTCCTGTTGGCACTAGAACAATTATTGCTCCAAGCAGTAATTATAGAGGTTCCCCTGGAAGAATGGGGGTTCGGGTTTTACTCAAACCTCTTTACAGTCCCGAAGCCAAACGGGGACGTGAGGCCCATATTAAATCTAAAAGGGCTAAACAAATTCCTACATATCAGGACTTTCCGGATGGAGTCGATCCGATCGGTGGCCACTGCCCTACAAGGGGAGGAATGGTTAGCCTCGATCGACATCAAAGATGCTTATTTGCACATTCCCATCTTTCCAGCCCACCAAAAATTTCTACGCTTTGCGGTAGAAGGGCGCCATTTTCAGTTCAGAGCCTTACCCTTCGGTCTGGCCACAGCACCACGAGTGTTCACAAAAATTCTGGCCCCATTATTGGCCAATCTAAGAACACGAGGTGTAACGATAATGGCATATCTAGACGACTTGTTGCTGATAGACCACTCAGTGGAAAAACTAGAAGTGGTTGTTCACGAGACAATCAAGTATCTGGAATATCACGGTTGGATTATCAACCGAGACAAGTCAGCCCTAAAACCAGTCAAAAGTCTGGAATACTTGGGGCTAAGGCTGGATTCAGACCAGAGAAAAATTTTCTTGCCTCAAGAAAAGGGGTCGTCTTTGAGAGATTTGACCCACTTAGTGGGTACAAAAAGACAGCCATCCATACGCCTGTGCATGAGGCTGCTGGGAAAAATGGTGGCATCATTCGAAGCAGTACCCTACGGTCAATTCCATTCAAGGAAGTTGCAAAGGGCCATACTGTCAGCCTGGAACAAAAAAGTTCAGGCCCTAGACTTACCAATGTCCTTGTCCCCTTCCGTTCGCAAGAGCCTCCGCTGGTGGTTGGTTCCCCAGAATCTGGAAAGAGGGAAATCCTTCAGTCCGATTTCTTGGAAGGTGGTCACTACAGATGCCAGCCTTATAGGCTGGGGAGCAGTACTGGAGCAATGGTCTCTCCAGGGCAGATGGTCGGATGCGGAAAAGGCCCTGCCCATCAATCTCTTAGAGATACGAGCAGCCCGGTATGCCCTAGTAGCATGGACATCCAAACTCCAAGGGTCCCCTGTCAGAATTCAATCAGACAATGCCACAACAGTGGCATATATCAATCATCAGGGGGGCACCAGGAGTCGTGCAGCCCAGAGGGAAGTAAATTACATCCTGAAATGGGCAGAAAGATATGTCCCAGCCATATCTGCGGTATTCATTCCAGGAGTGGAGAATTGGAAGGCGGACTTTCTAAGTCGCCAACAATTATGCCCAGGGGAATGGTCCCTTCATCCCGAGGTTTTCCGGACAATATGTCAGCGGTGGGGAACACCGGATGTAGATCTGCTAGCATCCAGATTCAACGCAAAAGTGGACAGGTTTGTCTCTTGGACAAGGGATCCCCTAGCTTGCGGCTCGGATGCCCTAGTGTTCCCTTGGGATCAGTTCAAGCTGATATATGCATTCCCACCGCCACAATTGTTACCTCGATTACTCCGCAGAATCAGGGTAGAAAAGAAACCAGTGATTCTGGTGGCTCCAGCGTGGCCCCGAAGAGCATGGTACGCGGAGATTGTAAAGATGTCTGTGGGGAGTCCTTGGACCCTCCCACATCGTCCGGACCTGCTTTCGCAAGGACCGATATACCACCCTTCCTTACCAGCCCTAGGTTTGACGGCCTGGCTATTGAAGCCCACATTCTAAAAAAGAGAGGGCTCTCTAATTCTGTGGTATCTACCATGATCAATGCCAGGAAGCCGGTATCCAGGCAGATCTACTATAGAATCTGGAAGGCGTACATCGCCTGGTGTGAGGCCAAGAAATGGCATCCACGTAAATACGTAATAGGTAGGATTCTGGACTTCCTACAATGGGCTGTAGATAGGAAGCTTGCCTTGAGTACTATCAAGGGTCAGATTTCGGCCTTGTCAATATTTTTTCAAAGGCCCTTGGCTTCGCATTCACTAGTCAAAGCCTTTATACAAGGAGTGATGCGTATTAGTCCTCCGGTTAATATTCCCATATGTCCATGGGATCTAAACTTGGTTCTGTCGGTTCTACAGAAACAACCATTTGAACCATTACAGCATATTTCTTTGGTTCTTCTCACCAGGAAATTGATTTTTCTAGTAGCCATTTGTTCGGCTAAAAGAGTGTCGGAATTAGCAGCTATGTCCTGTAAGGAGCCATATCTGGTTATCCATAAGGACAGAGTAGTGTTACGTCCTCATCCAGCCTTTCTTCCTAAGGTGGTATCGAGGTTTCATTTGAACCAAGATGTGGTTCTTCCTTCTTTTTTCCCCAAACCTACTTCGGTAGAGGAAAAGTTATTGCATTCTTTGGATGTAGTAAGAGCAGTTAAAGCTTATCTAAAAGCCACTGCTCAGATTCGCAGAACGGATACTTTGTTTATTCTGCCGGAAGGCCCCAGAAAGGGTCAGGCAGCATCAAAATCTACTTTAGCCAAGTGGATTCGACAGGTCATAATGCAAGCCTATGGCTTGAGAAGGAGACCGCCTCCGTTCAAAGTTAGGGCGCCCTCCACGAGAGCAGTTGGAACTTCATGGGCAGCGCATCACCAGGCCTCCCTGGCTCAAATCTGTAAGGCCGCAACATGGTCTTCAGTACACACGTTTACTAGGTTCTACCAGGTGGACGTTAGAAGTCAGGAGGATGTCGCCTTTGGGCGCAGTGTGTTGCAGGCCGCAAAAGATCCTCATGTCTGATAGCGCTCAGCTTATGTATGGTGTATCCCCCCCCTCGTTGGGCATTGCTTTAGGACATCCCATTAGTAATGACTATGTCGCTCTGTGTCCCGTGATGTACGAGAAAGAAAATAGGATTTTTATAACAGCTTACCTGTAAAATCCTTTTCTTGGAGTACATCACGGGACACAGAGCTCCCGCCCCTCTTTAGGGACACTTATTGCTTTGCTACAAAACTGAGGTGCTCCCGGATGGGAGGGGCTTATATAGGGGAGGGTACTTCCGGTTTTGGAAGTTGCCAGTGCCAGCACCTGAAGGTATCTATATAACCCATTAGTAATGACTATGTCGCTCTGTGTCCCGTGATGTACTCCAAGAAAAGGATTTTACAGGTAAGCTGTTATAAAAATCCTATTGTTAACCTTACAGGGCAGAAAATAAGATACAACCTTAAAAGCCTAATTGAACTCTTTTAATAATTCCTGTAGCTCTGCATGTTTGGTATCTGACTGATTTTTTGCATGTATATATATATATATATATATATATATATATATATATATATATATATATATATATATATATATATTTTTTTTTTTTATATAGAGCTTTTTTTTTTTTTTTTATAAAAAAAAAAAAGAATGCTCTATATAAAAAAAAAAAAAAAAAAACGCACCACCTCTTTACCTTTAGGCCCCTTTCACACTGGGGCGGGGAGGTGCACTGGCGGTATAGCGGATTTGCCGCGATATTCGGCTGCTAGCGGTGCGGTTTTAACCCCCGCTAGCGGCCAAGAAAGGGTTAAAACCGCCCGCAAACCGCTGCTACAGCAGCGATTTGCGGATGGTATAGCGGCAGTGTCCCATTGATTTCAATGGGAAGGAGCGGTAAAGGAGCGGTATACACACCGCTCCAAAGATGCTGCTTGCAGGAGATTTATTTTCCTCCCGCCAGCGCATCGCCTCAGTGTGAAAAGCCCTCGGGCTTTCACATGGAGAATGCTGGGGCAGGATTATTTCAGGCGTTATTTATGCGCTATTTTTAGCGCTAAAACGCCTGAAATACGCCTCAGTGTGAAAGGGATGTGTCAGACTGGGCCTGTTACCAAGGCCTGATTTTACAGCTGAAATACTAAATACTTTTGTAATGCTGAAATACTAAATACCATTATGCATTCCTCCATCTAGACAGAGTTTTAGGATACTTTTCTTTTACAACATTTTATTAAAGTAGAATTATAGGCAAAACTTTTTTTTTCCCCCCATTTTGGATAGAGTAAGGGAGGATTATAACTCTTGCCAGTTTGTTTGTCTTCTGTGTCCCATTGGAGAGATTTCCTTTCACTTCCCGTCTCATAGCCAAAACAGAAAGCGAGAAGAAGTCTCTGCAAGTTAAGAGAGGTGAGGGAATGGTCACGGATTTGCTTTCAGTCCTGAGTTTTCCTCAAAATTTGTCCAAGGCTCAAAATAAACCCTTTAATAAAAGGTGATTTTATCATCCAAGCTCACTATTTCCAACCCTCTGATATCTTTATGTTGTTGTATGGAATTAGCCAGAGGCTCGAGTGCCAGAACAAATAGAAGAGGGGATCGTGGTCGAGGGACATAATTATTTTAGTTTGTCTTTCCTAAAACACTTAAAACGTGAAACTTTACCCATTACAACTTGATAAAAAAATAAATGTTCTTTAGCAAGGAACATACATCCCACATTAATAATTATGCTACCAAAATTAGTGTGTGCTGTAAATGGTCTCCAGCATTGCTACCGTTTCTTCTTGCCATTTTGCTGAAGTCCAGAGCCCCTTTACAGCACTAAAACATAAAGCAGAACGAAACCTACCGATTTAACGGTTTCAAAAAACAGTTAGCATTCCCAGCATTCCAGGAATGTAACTGTCACATTTGCTTGTGTCCTCAACCAAACTGTCAAACCATCAAATGGCTGGTGTCATAACTGATCACATGTGCTCCATGGCATTTACAGCTCAACCAGAAGCAGCTTCCTTAGCTGTAAAGGATAGGAGGGTTTATTTCTGCTTTAACCACTTGTTGACCAGCCACCGTAGTTATACTGCGGCAAGCTGGCTTGCCTGCATGAATCACCGTAGGTGTACATTGGTTTGTGCACGAGGTTCTGAGGCGCGCGCACCGATTGGCCAGCGGGGGAGCCATTTAGCTGGAGCGGTGGACTAGATGTCCGCCGGCCACCCGCGATCGTTCCCCACATAGAGAGAACGAGGATCGGCCCAAGTAAACAAGACAGATCTACGTTCTGACAGGAGATGACAGGTGTAAGGCTGGCCGCAGGCCAGCCTGTATTTGTGGGAGAAGGCTGAGAGGGCTACTTAAGCCTCCTCCCCTGTCGGGTCTGGGTTGCCGTCATCTCTGGGCTGCAGCCAGCCCCCTCCTCCTGCCGTAATTTCTGGGGACCGCGTCACTTCCGGTTACGGCAGATCGACCGATGGAGTCTCGTGGCGGTTCCTCTCCCAGTGCTCACGCCGGGTATCGTCGGGGGGGGGGGGGGTCTGCCTGCCTGCTATCCCGGTCCTCACGCTGAGCAGCAGGGGGTAGCTTGTGTCCTCAACCAAACTGTCAAACCATCAAATGGCTGGTGTCATAACTGATCACATGTGCTCCATGCCATTTACAGCTCAACCATAAGCAGCTTCCTTAGCTGTAAAGGATAGGAGGGTTTATTTCTGCTATAACCACTTGTTGACCAGCCGTCTGCGTTTTGCTGCCCCGGGATTTCTGTCATTGCGTTTTGCTGCCGCGGGATTTCTGTTATTGCGTTTTGCTGCCGCGGGATTTCTGTCATTGCGTCCAGTCTCAGCATTTCCGTCGTAGCGTATCTGCCCTGGTTTTTTCTGTGATGGCGTTTCTGCTCAGCGTTCTGCCCCAGGTTTCTGGCATTGCGTTTCTGCCTCAGCATTTTTCCGTCTTCACATTTCTGCCTCAACGTTTCCTTCTCCGCATTTCTGTCCTTGCTTTTCTGCCCCAAAATTTCTGTCGTATCGCTTCCGCCTCAGCGTTCAGTCTCAGCATTTCCATCGCTACGTTGCGGTCTTAGCTTTTCAGAGGGGCGTTGTGGTTCAGTCACGGCATACTCCGGTAGCTGTTCTTATCTTCGTTGGTTACCATGTATCTTTGTCCATGTTTGTACCTGGGTTAGTTAGCTAGGGCTCACATTTTGGGATCTGTCACATCTACAGATCCATACAGGCGGAGGTTTTGTTTGTTAAATGATTGTTGACCACAATCTTCTCGCCCGTATACCATACGTCATAGGATGCACGTTCATTCATTACACCTATACGATCACCCAACACGGTCCGTGGGTACACCAGCCCTGAGTGTTCAGTTTAATTACCTGTCTCTGCGCTACAGGTTACTCGGGCTCACTCGCCACTCACACAAGGGGGGGGGGGGGTCATCCGTCATCAGGTTCATGTACGCGCGGTGGTCTTGCCATTTCTGCATATTCTCTTTCTTAGGTAGGCTCGTTGTTCTCATGTCTGGTTGTCTGTCATTTTCTCTAGGTTTGTGTTCTCAGGTTGGGTTGATCTTCGCCATTATCTACCATGCTTGCACTCGCTTCCATCAGTCCTGCCCGTTCCCAGGGCTAGTTGATTGGTGCGGATGTCATTCACCTCTGGGCTCACCCTTGGGTAGGGAGCAGTCTTCTTTTTCTTTCAGTTTTCGTTCTGTTACTGAGGCCCTGGTCACCACCTAGGGTTTCACAGTCTCTCAGGGTGTGTGCTGAGCCACGGCCCCTTGTCAGCCACAGGGGTGGGTTTGGGCACGTCGTCATGTTTCTGGGTTCCGCTAGTGGCTCTGTTCTCTTGTTTGGGCATGTCTGCATCATGCCATGAGACTTTCTTGCCCGGGATGGAGTCTGACCCTCCTTCCTCGGTTCAGGTTTCAGACTCGGTTGTCAGGTCACAGGCGGTGGCACGACCCGTTCGAGTCAGGTGGGACAAATGTTCTGTGTCTGGCATGTTTCTCCATGCTTGACGATGCTCATTGCCATAGCGCTTTGGCCTTATCCGCCTATTCCTGCATCCCATCCATCAGGTATCCAGCCCTACAACTCCTGCCAGTTGTCCATTTTTGCCACCACCCTCTCTTCCCCATACCTAGTATGGGTAGGCCAGGGGGCACCTCGCGCCAGCCTGTGCTTCCTTTCCCCCACGTATCCTCTCATTTACTAGCAGGTCATTCTCATGTCTGGGTTGTGCCGGGCATCAGGCTTATTCCATTCTTGCACGGGACCGGGTTCAGATACTGTTGCCATCCGGGTGCGTGCTACCTCTGTTATCTTCCCTTCTTCACCTACAGTGGTCTCTTTTTGCCCACTTTTCAGGCATACTGACCAGCTAGGCCAAGGCACACCTCAGGCCTTGGTTCATTAGGGTTATCGTGGTCACAATCGAGGACTCGAAGACTCTGACGACAAAGGATCTTGTCTTCCTGCTATGCAGGAAGACAGATCTGTGTGTTGTCCCAGGCATCCCCCCCACACAGTTAGAAACACACTAAGGGAACACAGTAACCATTTGATCGCCCTTGATGTTAACCCCTTCCCTACCAGTGTCATTAGTACAATGTCAGTGCATATTTCTAGCACCGATCACTGTAATAACGCCACTGGTTCCCAAAAAAGCAGAATACATATTGGCCTAAACTTAGGAAAAAATTTGCTTTTTTTTACATTTTTTTTATTGGGTATGTTTTATAGCAGAAAAAAAATGTTTTTCAAAATTGATGGCCGTTTTTTGTTTATAGCAAAAAAAAAACTGCTGAGGTAATCAAATACTTGGGGGCACCCAAGCTGAACCACAGCTCTGTGTGTCCATTCAGACACGGAGCCCCGGCCTAGCCCCACCCCCTCTCCTCATTGGCTCATTGAGTTTGATTGACAGCAGCGTGAGCCAATGGCGCCACGCTGCTGTCTCAGCCAATGAGGAGGAAGAGTACCGGGCAGCCGAGACACTCCTGCAACATTGCTGGATCAAGATGTGCTCAGGTAAGTATTGGGGCGGCTGCTGCACACTGAAGGTTTTTTATCTTAATGCCATTTTTTGCGATATGGCACTGCGTTACTTTAACTGACAATTGCGCGGCCTTGCGCAATTACCCAAATATTTATGTCCTTTTTTCCCCCCACAAATAGAGCTTTCTTTTGGTGGTATTTAAAAACAAACAAAGTGAAAAGTGATAACATGTGACGCCAACTAAATCTCTATTTTGGAACTATAAATTAAAAATATAAAAAAGTGCGGCTGCCCCATTAAGTGATAAACCCACTTTCAATGTATTAAAAGAACAGAAAAAACAGCTGATCACGTGGTAAGGGGCCGGGACCGGCCCCTTACTCGGATCCGTGATCACCCGAGTCTCAGTGACTCTGTGATCACAGCGCAGGGAGCGCGCAAAGGATTTTCAGGTCCGCAGTGAAGCCGTCATTTGGCTATAGCGCGGGCCTCAAGTAGTTAAATTACTACACTATGATCATTTATATTCCTTCTTTTGGGTCCTTTTTTTGACATTGTAGAGCTTTCAGTGGGAAAAAGCCTTCAAGTGCTTGTAAAGACAAAAGGTTTTTTACCATACTGCATTCTATGCAGTAAGGTACAAAAAAACTTCTGTATGCAGCTCCCCCCGCAGCTACTCCTTAGGCCCCTTTCACACTGGGGCGGTTTGCAGGCGCTATTTGCTAAAAATAGCGCCTGCAAACCGAGCCTAAACAGCGGCTCCTTTCTCTCCAATGTGAAAGCCCCGAGGGCCTTCACACTGGAGCGGTGCGCTAACAGGACTTAAAAAAAAAGTCCTGCTAGCCGCATCTTTGGAGCGGTGAGAGGAGCGGTGTGTTTACCGCTCCTTCCCATTGAAATGAATGAATGGGATACCGCGGTAATAACCCTTTTTCGGCCGCTAGCAGGGGTTAAAACCGCACCGCTAGCGGCCGAATACCTCTGCAATCCCGACGGTATAGCGCCGCTAAAAATAGCGGCGCTATACCGCCACCACCGCCCCAGTGTGAAACCGGCCTAAATACAAACCTGAGCCCAATCTTGATCCAGCAATGTGCACAAGAGCTGAGGAGCTGAGGATCTCTCAGCTCGCTTGCGCCTCATGGACTCAGATACAGCAGCAAGAGCCATTGGCTCCCACTTCTGTCAATCAGAGCCAGCGATGAGGGAGCAATGGGCAGGGCCAAACCACGCTCTGTATGTCTTATGGGGACACAGAGTAGGACTCAGGAGAGGTGCTATAAGGGCCCTCGGCAGTGGGAAGGAGCCAGGAGTGCCAGTGGGGGACACGAGAAGGAAGATTGGGGCTGCTCCATGCAAAACCATTGCACAGAACAGGCAAGTAGGTCATGTTTGTTTTTCTCATAAAAAAAAGCTTTACAATCAATAAATTTAAGCCTTAGGTCCACGTCTCATCTGATAGCTAGACCTTGTTTTTAGTCTCCCCTGTGCACAGGCCTTTATATATACACACACACACACACACACGCGATCCAACTCATCCTCAGTGCTTACTTTTGCTCTCTCTGCAGTGGGAGCCTGCTGCTGGGTGAAAAGGCTGAGTGCGTGAATAGGGCCATTTGCAGTCACCAGCAGGAGACTCAGTGGGGTTATTTGCGATCACCTGCAGGTAGAAAGCACCATAGTGAATGCTTAGAAAGGGGCTTCTTGCCTACAGCTACTCACAGGGAACTCTGCTGAGTCTCCAGCAGGTAATCGCAAACAGTCTCATGCGCAAGTGTGAATGGGGCCTGACCTGAGTTCAGCTAGTTACTCAGATAAAACGGATGTTTTGTTCATTCATGCTACAGGTTTGCTGATACAGTACAGTACTCCTATATTAAAACTGTGTTTGTTGTTTTATTCAGCAAGGCAGCAAACAATCAAACGTGCTTGGATTGAGTGTCCTTGTCTCGTGCATGGTTTACAACTGCCACTATACACACACAAATTTATTTTATTTTTTTAAAGTTCCCTGTAACAGAAGAGGTATTATGCTTACCTCGTCAGTGGCCTGTATCTGTCTTACTTCCCCTATTCCAGCACCTAAGCTTCCCTCAATGTCTTTGGCATTCAAACACTTCTAGGAGTGTCAGATGTTTGTGTCACCCACTGCTTGGTGTGATCCCATCCTAAACTCTTCACAGCTGTTGAGGTGCTATAGGAATCATCTGGTGCACAGTGGGAGATACAGGTATCCAACATGCTCCAGAAGTGTAGAATGCCAGACACTGATAGAGGCTAAAGTGCTGGAATGGTGGGGAAGAGACAGTGAGTATAATACCTCTCTTGCAGGAAACTGAACAATTTTTGTTGATAGGGTCTCTAAGCGACTGAGATTATTGGGCCGATTTACTCAAGAAACTCAAAATCTTCACACAATAAATTTAGTGAAGATTTACTTCAATTATCTAATCATGTGCAAATGAAGTAACAGGAATTGTCTTTTCACATGATTGGATAATGAATATTCACACAATTGGATTTGAAATATCTTAGTAAATTAAACTCCACATATATAAAGAAAGCATCCTGTACCGCATAAAAATTAGAAGTACTGTCTTCCTCATTATAAAAGTATAAGAAAAGTACTAAAGGGTAACAAACAAAAATTTTCATGAGAATTCCCAGTCAGCAGATACAAGAAGGTTGTAATAACCCAGGATCCCTTCAAGGTTCTTTTACAGTTTTCAAATCATCTCTAAAAATGAGAACTTAGCATCAAAAATTGGGATAGAGTGAAATCCCTTTGTGGAATCATGTGCAAATAAATATCAAGTATGCTCCTGTATTTATAGTGTTTTACAGTACTTTTAAAAATCCTATATATTTTTCCAAATCAAACATCACAGGCATCTGCAAAAAGCATACAAGGCTCTGCCATGACATTCTCTTGTGTTATTATTAGATGCTAAGGGGGCTTAACGTCATAAGCACTATTATCTGGTTGGACCTCGTAATAACACTTACCTAATCTGACTGATCAGATGGCCGTAAAAGCAGATGATCGCAGAACAAGGATCAGACTCTTATACTGACTCGCACATATCAAATAAAAACGATATACTCCATGGGGCTGAACTGAGGCATGTGCATTAGTGTCCACTGACTAATGGGGTGGTTAGCGGAACTTACAAAATAAAAAACCCTTCTATGAACATAAAATGAATATAACATTATTTAACAGAGGTAATGATTAGGTGGTTAACTTGTATACATTTCTGAATGCTTTAAAGACATGTTCTTTCTAGCCTATATATATATATATATATATATATATATATATATATATATATATATATATATATATATATATATATATTCTAATCATAATTAGAACACAGAAAATATTTGTCACTTTTTATCTGTCAACTGAAATAATTTTAATGAATCTGCACAACAGCAGCATATATTAAGTAAAATTACCCCATGTAGATCCTTCATAGTCCGTTTCCTTTAGGGCTGAAGACAAACCACTGCGGTCCCGACTAACATATGTAGATGTCTCACTGTAGTATGTATGCTCAGTGGTCGGTTGGGGAATGGGAGCTTGTTTGATGGTGGTCACTTTTCTCCTTGTACTCCTGTATAGTAAACATTTTATAAAAGTATTTTCAAGCTTTTTGACTAATGCACTGCAAGATCAATGACCCCATAAACACTTGGGTAACACCAGGACTCTTGAAAGGCTAGGTTCACTATTCCAGTTTCCCTTCTGCTGCGTTTGTGCAGGCACAGCAGTCAATTATTTTAAAGGAGCTGCTGTACCTGCGGGAAACGCTGGAAAAGGTCCCTGCACCTTTTCTAAAATCGCAGCCACAGGGAAACTTATGCATTCCCAAGCATGGGAAAATGAGCTGCAGTTTCCAGTACATGGGGCTGCCATTACGAATGGTACCCCTGTGCATCTGCAAGTTTTGCTGTGGGAGCAGGAAAGCATGCAATTTACACACAGTCCCACACCTGCATAGATGTTAACCTAGCCCAACTGTGATTCACATTAGCAGTCTGAATTGTTTCCCCATCTAATATTTTGCAAGCATATAAGTGTCATTATCTTGGTGGAACCACAATACTGTACTAGACTTCAACTGCAGATAGGGCAGAAATTGATGGTATGAAAAGACAGGGAATGTGTTGCTGTGTTGAAAAAGGAGAAAAAAATAAAAATAAAATAAAAAACCCACACACACACCACAAAAATTCCTGAAATTCCCTTTTAGGGCTAAACTTTATGTGGCATTTTGTTTTATACAACTGGTCTAAAACAGGGTGGATATATGTAGCAATAACCCCTAGAGGTCCGCTGGTTAATTTTGGGTTTTGCACGTTACCTCTTCAGCTTCGTTGTCCAGGTAGGAATGTCTGTAATAATGCAATGTCCACACCGATGTAAAACCTTGAACAATTAGGCTTTTTTTTCTTATGTAGTAAACGTTGAGAAAGTAGAAGGTATAGAAGAGTAGGGGAAGGTAGGAGTAGGGGAAGGTTCAGGCACTCAGCAATACTAGCCAAAAATATCAGCTCACAGTCACTTACCACTCTCAGTGTTTAGAGTGGGTATTGGTCACCCGGATAGTCCCCTCTCACATGGCTTAGCAGCCGGGATGACACACGAATCAGCAACGGGGCAGTCTCTGCACAGACTGACCTTTTAAAGTTGAGCGAATGGATAGTACAGGAATCCTCTGCCACAGGATTTCAAAGTCCCAAACTTCCAGCCGTACAGTTAAAGAGCCTTTAAGCCAATCCGGCGAACTGTAGGGCTTGTAGTATAGTGGATCCCTCCTCAATAAAGTTGCCAGGCCTCGCCCGAGTCAGCAGCACTTTGCCGGTCTCCTCCAGGGCAGGTCCTCCCCTGGTCTTCTTCATTAAGACAGCTTCCTCTCATTTGGACGGACAGCTTGGGATCCCCTCTCAGTAGCTAGGACTAGCTGGGCCTACTAGATAGCGATGCAGCCTCGGGCCAACGTGACCCGAGACCAGGATAACACACACACACACACACACACACACACACACACACACACACCTCGAGCTCGTAGGGACACAAGGCGAAAACGAACCCCGCTCAATGGCATCTGCCCCTTAAGTATCCCCTCCCAGCAAGCACAGCGGGGCGACCACTCCCATCGTACCGCTGCCGAGAAGGGTCACTCAATGCACCATGGTTTGCCCGTGTTCCAACAGGTGCCTGAGATGGTAATGCCACCTACAGGCAATAAGGGAAAATGCTAATCGGGCAAACCACAGCTAGAACAGAGGTAAATTTCCATGTAACTCAACCGCCTGAGCCCAACTACTGGCTCAGACATCCCTCTATATTTTAAATAGCGTCCCAACCTTTTGGGGAGGGCGCTACATGAAATCAATGATTTACAAAAAAAACAAAAAAAACAAAAAAACATTTTTTTTTTTAATAAAGTGCTTTTGGAGTAAAAATATATCTAAAGATAGTTTTCTATTTAAGATACATTAATAATTTAGTTCATTCAGCATGAAATGGAGCTTAGTTATGTAGCATGAGGCTGTATGTTCTGCAATAATTACATTTTTGGTAAACTCGTTCAATGAATCCAAGCATAACATGCACTGCATTGATGCATTCACACAATTTCACAGTAACCATGAGATAAAACAAAGTTCAGGAATATTCCTTTATCCCATAGTTTTGCAAATCTATGCACACTACAAACTGTATGATTGAATCTGTTTGGATGTCGTGGTTTTACTAACCTGGCAGATTATTCAAAATAGGAAATCTTAAATTTTGTTTGCAAATTTTAAAGATTCTAAACTACCAGCAAGAATAAGTCCTTACGTTTAAAGAGCACCTGTCATTTCAGATCCATCATGGCAGCACCTGTTAGCGGGCATCCACTCACCTGCTGCTGCCGCCACGTCCCTCACCTTGTTGTGTCACTGCCGCTTCACCTGTCGTCCCATTAACCACTTGCTTACTGGGCACTTAAACCCCCCTCCTGCCCAGACCAATTTTCAGCGCTGATGCACTTTGAATGACAATTGCGCGGTCATACAATGCGCTGTACCCAAACGAATATTTTATCCCCACTAATAGAGCTTTCTTTTGGTGGTATTTGATCACCTCTGCAGCTTTTATTATTTGTTAAAAAATAAAAAGACTGATTAAAAAAAATAAAATTATATTATATAATATATATATATATATATATATATATATATATATATTTTATATTTTGTCATAAAATTTTGTAAACAGGTAATTTTTCTCCTTCATTGATGTACGCTGATGAGGCTGCACTGATGGGCACCGATGGGCTGCACTGAGAGGTGGCACTGAAGAGCATTGATGGGTGGCACTAATAGGTGGCAGTGATGGGCACTGATAGGTGGCAGTGATGGGCAGCATTGCTAGGTGGCAGTGATGGGCAGCATTGCTAGGTGGCACTGATTGGCAGCACTTGTGGGCATTGATAGGTGGCACTGGCAGGGAGCAATTATGGTCACAATGGCTGGCACTGGCATCTGGCACTGATGAGGCTCCTTCTGCCTCCTTCCTCTTCGGGACCGATGTCCCTTGTGAAAGACCTGGTTATCAGCTGTCAGCATGAGGAGAAAAAAAGCCGATTACCAATTCTTTGTTTACATCACATGATCAGCTGTCATTGGCTGACAGCTGATCACGTGGTAAGGGGGTCGGGATCGGCCCCTTATTCGGATCGGTGATCGCCCGAGTCTTAGTGACTCGGGTGATCACAGCGCGCGCCGCAGGGGCGCGCGTGGAGTGCGCAAAGGGGAGGCCGTCTATTGACGGCCTCCCGGATTTTCAGGTCCGCGCTGAAGCCGTCATTTGGCTATAGCGCGGGCCTCAAGCAGTTAAAGTGAATGAGACTGTCACAGTGAGCCAACAGCAGGTCAGAGGAGGAGCCGCTGTGGGAAAGAGATGACAGTTGCTCTTTAAAAATTATGATTTAAAATCGAGTTGATTTAAATCAAGCCTTTTTACTAGCGATTTAAATCAAATCCACCCTGGTCTAAAATAGTAATAACATACACACGCACGGCTGAAATTTCTATATATGCCATTTATATGGAGTAGCTTCCAAAGATATGCAACGAATTATAGTCTCTCTGTGATATTTGCAGCTTTGTGTACATTGAAGTATTTATCTAAGGCCCCATGCACACGAGACGCCTGTTTTGCCCCGATTTTAGCTGCGTTTTACCGCGTTTGCGTTATAGGCGTTTAGTTAAGAAACATCATAAGACCCTCCCTAAGCTCAAAAAACAGTATTATTTAACCATTTCAGCCATTTTGGGAGACCAGCAGCTGAGAGAGCAGCAGTGTACTTATATTTAGCGTATCATTTGCCACATCATCTGCCACAATTTGTGGATTGTCCACCTGCCACGTCACCTGGCCACATCACCTGGCATAATTTGTGGATTGTTCACCTGCCACGTCACCTGGCCACAAGTTGTGGATTGTCCACTTGCCACGTCACCTGGTCACGTCACATGTCACAATTTGTGTACTGTCCACGTCACCTGCCACAAGTTGTGGATTGTCCACTTGCCACGTCACCTGCCACATCACCTGGCCACGTCACAATTTCTGGATTGTCCACCTGCCACGTCACCTGGCCACGTCACCTGCCACAATTTGTGGATTGTCCACCTGCCACGTCACCTGGCCACATCACCTGGCATAATTTTTGGATTGTCCACCTGCCACGTCACCTGGCCACAAGTTGTGGATTGTCCACTTGCCACGTCACCTGGCGACGTCATCTGCCACAATTTGTGGATTGTCCACCTGCCACGTCACCTGGCCACGTCACCTGCCACAAGTTGTGGATTGTCCACTTGCCACGTCACCTGCCACATCACAATTTCTGGATTGTCCACCTGCCACGTCACCTGCCACAATTTGTGGATTGTCCACCTGCCACGTCACCTGGCCACATCACCTGGCATAATTTGTGGATTGTCCACCTGCCACGTCACCTGGCCACAAGTTGCGGATTGTCCACTTACCACGTCACCTGGCCACGTCATCTGCCACAATTTGTGGATTGTCCACCTGCCACGTCACATGGCACAAGTTGTGGATTGTCCACTTGCCACATCACCTGGCCTCGTCACATGCCACAATTTGTGGATTGTCCACCTGCCACAAGTTGTGGATTGTCCACTTGCCACGTCACCTGCCACATCACCTGGCCACTTCACCTGCCACAAGTTGTGGATTGTCCACCTGCCAAATTTTGTGGATTGTCCACCTGCCACGTCACCTGGCCACGTTACCTGCCACAAGTTGTGGATTGTCCACTTGCCACGGCACCTGGCCACGTCACCTGCCACAATTTGTGGATTTCCACCTGCCACGTCACCTGGCAACATCACCTGCCACAAGTTGTGGATTGTCCACTTGCCACATTACCTGTCACAAGTTGTGGATTGTCCACTTGCCACGTCACCTGCCACAAGTTGTGGATTGTCTACAGTGCAATGCAAGCAATTAGTTTTTTTTTTTTTTTTTTTTTTTTTTTTTTTATGGTTTTCATCATTTGCCATCATTTTTGAGTTTTCGAATGTAAAAATATAGGTCACCTTTAAAAACGCTTATAAACGCAAACGCGGCAAAACGCCGGTACTGCGTTTAGCGTCTGAAACGTGGAAAACGTTTGTGTCTGAACCCATTATTTTGCTTCTGGAAAAACGAGGTTAACCACTTAACGACCGCTCACTGTATATATACGTCGGCAGAATGGCACCGACAGGCACAATCACGTAGAGCATACGTGATTGCCTTTGTATAGTTGGGGGGTCCGATCGGACCCCCCTTCTGTACAGTGAGCGGTGGCTAAGTGTCCGGGAGCGTTCCGGGATGAGGGGGCAGCCATTCGTTTCTGGCCACCCCCTCGCGATCGCTCCCGGCGAATGGAAATGCCCCCTCTGTCTGTGTCAGACAGAGGGAGCAGGAGGAAGTGATGTCATCTCTGGTGCGGCGCTCACATATACCGAGCGCCGTACAAGAGAAGATATCAGGTCAGTGCACACAACACTACACTGACACCAGGACACATAGGGACATAAAATCGCCCCCCCCAGATCACCCCCCCCAGCCCCCAGTCACAGTGTCACTGATTGCAGTGACCATTTATTTAGTGATCACTGCAATCAGTGACATTTGTGACTGTAAAAGTGTCACCAAAGTTTAGTCTTAGGTCCAGTGTAGCCCCCTAACCCCCCCTAATAAAGGTTTAACCCCCTGATCACCCCCCAGATAACCCTTTCACCGCCTATCACCACTGTCGCTTAGCGATCATTTTTCTGATCGCTGTCTTAGCGTCAGTGATGCCGATCGGCAGCCAGTAATTTTTTTTTAGGTTCGCCGCAGGTTTTTATAGCGTCAGGTACCCCAATATATTATCTAATAAAGGTTTAACCCCCTTGATCGCCCCCCAGGTAACCCTTTCACCCCCATCACCACTGTCGCTAAGCGATCGTTTTTCTAAACGCTGTCTTAGTGTCGGTGATGCAGATCGGTAGCTGGTAATTTTTTTTAGGTTCGCCGCAGGTTTTTATAGCGTCAGGTACCCCCATATATTATCTAATAAAGGTTTTAACCCCCTGATTGCCCCTAGTTAACCCTTTCACCAGTGATCACCATATAAGTGTTACGGGTGACGCTGGTTAGTTAGTTTGCTTTTTATAGTGTCAGGGCACCCGCCGTGTATATAACCTGTGACAGCAGGAAGGTAAAGTCACCTGGTTGCATCCAGGGGGGTAGATATATTTCGCCCAGATTCAGGCTTTACGCCGACTTATACAACTAGGTGGAGAGTTGTATAAGCCCAGCTAAGGCTAGTGGGCTCATGGATGACTCATACCTCTAGGGAGAGTGTGGGGCGTCGTGCAGACAGGGAGTTGATGAGACCAGCTGAAGCTTGTCAGCTCATTTAGGCCTCTATAAGAACTCCCAGCTTCATTAGATGTTAGCTCATGCCTGGACCCAGACCTGTGTGGACTGTCTAGGGAGAGTGAACCCCTGTGCGGTGAGACAAAGCCTGTGTGGCTATTTGCTTGGACATTTAAAACCAGGGACTTAGGGACTAGGACAGCACTAGGCTGATCCCAGTTGTTAGTTAGGAAACCTGTATGTTTAGTCAGAGGTCAAGTTGACCAGGATTTATTTTGCTTATGTTTCTTTTGGCTTTGCTGTGTTTTGTCACTGTAAATAGAAAATAAACCGCACCTTTTTTTGATTTTGAAAACCACAACCTCCGTTTGCTGGGCCTGTTTTTGTGTGGGGAGCCCATCCCGGGGGTCACACACACCCGCTGCCGAGCTAACCCCCTCACAGTTGGTGGAGAACCAGTGGCAGTTTTTTTTAAGCCAGCATGGAGGAGATACTGAAGCAGCTGGCTCTAGCAAATGCCAATCAACAGCAGACAAATGCAGGTTTGCAAAAGAGCCTTGCAGCTCATCAACAGAGCCTTGCAGCTCAACAACAGAACTTCGCAGCCCAGCAGCAAGCTCATCAACAGAGCCTTGCAGCCCAGCAGCAAGCTCACCAACAGAGTCTGGAAGCTCAGCAACAAGCCCAGCAGCAATCTGAGGCCCGCTTCATAGACCTGTTACAGAAGCAAGAGCAGATACTACAACAAATGGAAGCAGTAATGCAGCAACGTCCGCAGACCAGTGAGGAAAGCCGTCCCACTAATACCGCGTCCTTTGGGGTGAGTCGTTTATTGACAAAAATGACTGGAGAGGATGATCCAGAGGTATTTTTGACCACATTTGAAAGGACTGCTGAAAGAGAAAAGTGGCCTGAGGAGCAGTGGGCTGGACTGGTGGCTCCTCTGTTAACTGGTGAATCGCAGAAGTCTTACTATGACCTAGAGCCTGACCAAGCAAAAGACTATGTGATGCTAAAAGCTGAAATATTGGCAAGGCTGGGTGTCACCCAGGCTGTCCGGGCTCAGCGTGTGCATAACTGGACTTTCCAGCTTGGAAAACCCCCCAGGTCTCAAATGTATGATCTCATTCACCTGAGCAGAAAGTGGCTACAGCCAGAGACTTTGTCCGCACCAAAGATTGTGGAACGTGTTGTAATGGATCGGTTTTTGAGAGCTCTTCCTACTGCCATCCAAAAGTGGGTAAGCCATGGAGACCCAGAGACGGCCGATGGTCTTGTGGATCGTGTGGAGAAATACTTGGCTACAGAGAACCTGACGGCCTCTTCCAGAGACACTCGGACTTTCCACCCTAAGACCAGACCATCCCCAGGGGCGGATAAGAGGATTCCAAGGGGTAAGGGTGGAGAGAGTGAGAGGGTGGGAGCTCTACCCCAAGTTTGGCGAGAACAGCCTGGGAAATCAGCGGCTCAAGAGGCGGCAAGAAGGATCGTTTGCTACCGCTGCCGGCAAGCGGGACATATTGCAGCCAATTGCCCGGTTGTGGAGGAACCCATGCAGTGTGACTTTCTGACGGGCAGACGTCAGTCGCTGTGTGCGACAGTCGCATGCACTGCCATTCGAGGAACTGAGAAACATTTATGCAAAATGTGTGTTAATGGTAGAAATGTTGTGGTATTGCTGGATTCAGGTAGCCTTGTGACCCTGATAAAGGCTGAGTTAGTTAAAACAGAGGTCTCTGGGAATAGCAAGGTAGCTGTTATTTGTGTGCATGGGGACACCCGAGAGTATCCAGTGACTACAGTGTGTTTCGAGACCCCCAAAGGTACCCTCTCTCATCCAGTGGGCTTAGTATCTCAGTTACCGTATGACGCCATTGTGGGAAGGGATTTTCCGAAGTTCTGGGAACTGTGGGATGATCCTGAGCCCCCCACTGGTGCCCCTATGTACCAGGAATGTGATAGCCAGAACTCCCCTGAGAGTGGTGAGGACTCTCCGGAATTTCCCTTATCAGTATTGGCAGGGGAGACTCAAGAAACTGGAGAGGAGCCCACCTCCTCAGACGAAAACCTACCGTCTGTGGAGTTTTCTGATCTTGAGGTTCACAGGGAAAACTTTGCCACAGAACAGTTGAAAGACCCCGCCCTAATAAAGGCACGGGAAAACGTAGTGAAAATAGATGGCGAGTTAGTGAACCCAGATAATACCTGCACTTACCCATACTTCAGCGTAGAGAAGGACCTACTGTATCGGGTGGCAAAAAGGGCAGAAGAAACCGTTGAGCAGCTTGTGGTGCCCAAACCTTACAGGAAGTTGGTGTTGGAGTTGGCCCATGGGCACATTCTTGGAGGTCATCTGGGGACAGAGAAAACCCGAGAGAGGGTATTACAGAGATTCTATTGGCCGGGGGTGATGAAGGACATAGAAAATTATTGTTCCTCCTGCCCTGTGTGTCAGAGGTCGGCCCCGATGCCACATTTCCGTAGCCCGCTGGTCCCTCTACCCATCATTGAGGTCCCGTTTGAGAGGATCGCCATGGATTTGGTAGGTCCTATAATCAAGTCCGCTAGGGGGCACCAGTACATATTAGTTATAATGGACTATGCCACCCGTTATACAGAAGCGATCCCTCTCCGAAATACCTCGGCCAAAACCATAGCCAAAGAGCTATCTCTGGTGTTTAGCCGGGTGGGTATTTGTAAAGAACTGCTTACGGACCAAGGTACACCCTTTATGTCCCGGGTTATGAAGGAGCTGTGTAAATTGTTCAAAGTGACGCAATTACGTACATCTGTGTATCACCCCCAAACCGATGGGCTGGTTGAAAGATTCAACAAAACCCTAAAACAAATGTTGAAGAAAGTGGTGGATAGAGATGGAAAGGATTGGGACTGTCTACTTCCTTATCTGATGTTTGCTATTAGGGAGGTGCCCCAATCCTCTACGGGATTCTCCCCCTTTGAGTTACTGTATGGGAGACACCCAAGAGGGCTGTTGGATATTGCCAAGGAAACTTGGGAAAGTGAGAGTTCTCCCCACAGGAGTGTGATTGAGCATGTCGCCCTGATGCAAGACCGAATTGCACAGGTAATGCCCATCGTGAAGGAACATTTGGCCCAAGCGCAGTTAGCACAGCAGAGAGTGTACAACCGTGGAGCCAAGACCCGTACCTTTTCCCCGGGGGATAGGATACTGGTACTTGTCCCTACGGTTGAAAGTAAATTCCTTGCCAAATGGCAAGGCCCCTACGAGATAATGGAAAAAGTGAGCGAAGTGAATTACAAGGTCAGACAACCAGGAAGGCGAAAGCCCGAACAGATCTATCACGTTAATCTGTTGAAAGCCTGGAGGGATAGAGAGTCCCTAGTCGCAGACACTTGGTCACCAGCTCAAACTGGTTGCGTGATTCCTGAGGTTGGAATAGCAGCCACCTTGTCACAACCCCAACAACAGGAGGTTAAGGAGTTTGTGCTTCGCAACAAGGAGGTATTCTCTGAGCTGCCGGGACAAACATCTGGGGTAGAGCATGACATCATTACCCCGCCCGGTGAAAGGGTGAAGTTAAAACCCTATCGGATCCCAGAGGCCCGACGGGAGGCAATACGGGAGGAAGTACAGAAAATGCTGAACTTAGGGGTGATAGAGGAGTCCCAAAGTGATTGGTCTAGTCCCATTGTGTTGGTGCCTAAACCGGATGGGAGCTGGCGATTTTGTAACGATTTTCGTCAGTTGAACAAAGTTACAAAATTTGACACCTACCCCATGCCACGTATAGATGAGTTGATCGACCGGCTGGGAACAGCCCGATACATGACGACTCTTGACCTCACAAAAGGGTATTGGCAAATCCCCCTGGCCAAATTGGCCAAAGAGAAAACCGCATTTGTAACCCCAGACGGGGCGTTCCAATATAAGAGAATGCCGTTCGGGTTACAGAATGCGCCGGCCACATTCCAGCGGAAAATGGACCAGATGCTGAGGCCCCATCGGAAGTATGCTGCGGCTTACCTGGATGACGTAATTATCCATAGCACAGATTGGGCCACACATCTGCCAAAAGTGCAAGCAGTCCTGGACTCTGTTCGGGAAGCGGGGTTTACGGCTAACCCCAAGAAGTGTACCATTGGGCAGGAGGAGGCCAAATATCTTGGGTACACCATTGGGAGGGGAGTAATAAAACCCCAACTCAACAAAGTCGAGGCCATCCAGAGTTGGCCACGTCCCAACAGCAAGAAGCAGGTACGAGCCTTTCTGGGAATCGCTGGGTATTATCGGCGATTCATTCCCCACTTTGCTTCTAAGGCTGTGCCCCTAACCAACCTAACGAAGGGGAAAGGGTCGGTCATGATTAAATGGACCCCCGAGGCTGAGGCAGCATTCCAATTCTTGAAACAAGCCTTATGTAGCCAGCCAGTGTTGTACTCACCCGACTTCTCTAAAGACTTTGTCGTACAAAGTGATGCGTCAGATGTGGGGTTAGGAGCAGTATTGTCCCAGGTCTGGAACGGGGAAGAACACCCAGTCATTTACCTCAGCAGGAAGTTGAAGTCCCATGAGGTAAATTACGCCACCGTTGAAAAGGAGTGTTTAGCGGTGAAGTGGGCTCTAGATTCCCTTCGGTACTACCTGCTAGGTAGGCACTTTGACATGGTTACGGATCACGCTCCGTTAAAGTGGATGGCTCAAAACAAGGAAACAAATAGAAGAGTGAATAGGTGGTTCCTGGCCCTCCAGGAATTCAACTTCACAGTAAAGCATCGCCCTGGCGTTCAAATGGGGAATGTGGATGCTTTGTCTCGAGTACATGAATGCCTGATTGCTGGTGTTCCAACCCCGAGGTTAAAACAAGAGGGGGGGGTATGTGACAGCAGGAAGGTAAAGTCACCTGGTTGCATCCAGGGGGGTAGATATATTTCGCCCAGATTCAGGCTTTACGCCGACTTATACAACTAGGTGGAGAGTTGTATAAGCCCAGCTAAGGCTAGTGGGCTCATGGATGACTCATACCTCTAGGGAGAGTGTGGGGCGTCGTGCAGACAGGGAGTTGATGAGACCAGCTGAAGCTTGTCAGCTCATTTAGGCCTCTATAAGAACTCCCAGCTTCATTAGATGTTAGCTCATGCCTGGACCCAGACCTGTGTGGACTGTCTAGGGAGAGTGAACCCCTGTGCGGTGAGACAAAGCCTGTGTGGCTATTTGCTTGGACATTTAAAACCAGGGACTTAGGGACTAGGACAGCACTAGGCTGATCCCAGTTGTTAGTTAGGAAACCTGTATGTTTAGTCAGAGGTCAAGTTGACCAGGATTTATTTTGTTTATGTTTCTTTTGGCTTTGCTGTGTTTTGTCACTGTAAATAGAAAATAAACCGCACCTTTTTTTGATTTTGAAAACCACAACCTCCGTTTGCTGGGCCTGTTTTTGTGTGGGGAGCCCATCTCGGGGGTCACACACACCCGCTGCCGAGCTAACCCCCTCACAAACCCAATAAAGGTTTAACCCCCTGATCGCCCGGCGGGTGATATCAATTAGGTTTTAGCGTCAGAGAGGGTCTGAGTCACACCCCAGGCAGCGTCAGGTTAGTGCCAGTAACGCTAACACCCACGCGTGAAGCATACACCCCCCTTAGTGGTATAGTATCTGAACAGATCAATATCTGATCTGATCAGATCTATACTAGCGTCCCCAGCAGTTTAGGGTTCCCAAAAACGCAGTGTTAGCGGGATCAGCCCAGATACCTGCTGGCACCTGCGTTTTGCCCCTCCGTCCAGCCCAGGCCACCCAAGTGCAGTATCGATCGATCACTGTCACTTACAAAACAAAAACACACATAACTGCAGCGTTCGCAGAGACAGGCCTGATCCCTGCGACTCCAGTGCTGTAGGAGGTGATTTCACCACCACAGTTAAAAAAAAAAAAAGGAAATATGCCGAAGCATTGGGGCAGCAGGGGCGGAGGAGCGATTTTGCTCCTAATGCCGCGTACATACGGTCGAAATTCCGACGGAGGCTTGCCCGTGGAAAAGTCCGACCATGTGTGTGCGGCATAACTTTTTTGCGGGAGGATGCCCCCATGCTTCGGCATATATAAATGGTGCGTGTATGCCCATCATTGGAAGTGGGTGGATGAAGGGCGGTATTCTAATGGTGGGCATACCCACCGATCAATCTCTTTTTTCGTTCAGCCAACTGGCTGCATGAAATAAAAAGATTACAATACATGTCCAACAAGGACCAGCAACGTACTGGTATGTTGCTGGACTTTGAATGTTTATACCAGAATGATGCCTGCGGGTTTAGGTATCATCTTGGTATCATTCTTTTCAGCCTGCGGCCGGCTTTCATGTAAAAGCAATCCTAGCGGCTAATTAGCCTCTGGACTGCTTTTACAAGCAGTGGGAGGGAATGCCCCCCCCCCCGGATATAAAAAACGCCATTGGGAAATTGGGAAAGCATTTTATCACACCGATCTTGGTGTGGTCAGATGCTTTGAGGGCAGAGGAAAAATCTAGGGTCTAGAAGACCCCAGTTTTTTCAACAAAAAAAAAAAGAGTACCTGTCACTACCTATTGCTATCATAGGGGATATTTACATTCCCTGAGATAACAATAAAAATGATAAAAAAAAAAATACTTGGAAGGAACAATTTAAAAATAAAATAAAAAAGCAAAATTAATAAAAAAAAAAAAAAAAAAAAAAAAAGCACCCCTGTCCTGCCCTGCTCTTGCCCAATGGCGAACGCAAGCGTCGGTCTGGCGTCATATGTAAACAGCAATTGCACCATGCATGTGAGGTATCACCGCGAAGGTCAGATCGAGGGCAATCATTTTAGCAGTAGACCTCCTCTGTAAATCTACTGGGGTAACCTGTAAAGGCTTTTAAAAATGTATGTAGTTTGTCGCCAATGCGCGTTTGTGCGAAATTTTAAAGCATGTCGTGTTTGGTATCTATGTACTCGGCCTAAGATCATCTTTTTTATTTCATCAAACATTTGGGCAATATAGTGTGTTTTAGTGCATTAAAATTAAAAAAAGTGTATTTTTTAACCCAAAAAATGTGTTTGAAAAATCGCTGCGCAAATACTGTGTAGAAAAAAAAAAAATGCAACACCCACCATTTTAATCTGTAGGGCCTTTGCTTTAAAAATATATATAATGTTTGGGGGTTCAACATAATTTTCTTGCAAAAAACAAATTTTTTTCATGTAAACAAAAAGTGTCAAAAAGGGCTTTGTCTTCAAGTGGTTAGAAGAGTGGATGTAAGCTTCCTAATGTTGTGTATAAAATGCCAGAACAGTTCAAAACCCCCCCCAAATGACCCCATTTTGGAAAGTAGACACCCCAAGCTATATACTGAGAGGCATGTCGAGTCCATGGAATATTTTATATGTTGACACAAGTTGCGGAAAAACGACAATTTTTTTTTTTTTTTTTTGCACAAAGTTGTCACTAAATGATATATTGCTCAAACATGCCATGGGCATATGTGGAATTACACCCCAAAATACATTCTGTTGCTTCTCCTGAGTACGGGGATACCACATGTGTGAGACTTTTTGGGAGCCTAGCCACGTACGGGACCCCAAAAACCAAGCACCGCCTTCAGGCTTTCTAAGGGTGTAAATTTTTGATTTTACTTCTCACTGCCTATCACAGTTTCGGAGGCCATGGAATGCCCAGATAGCACAAAACCCCCCCAAATGACCCCATTTTGGAAAGTAGACACCCCAAGCTATTTGCTGAGAGGTATTGTGAGTATTTTGCAGATCTCGCTTTTTGTCACAAAGTTTTGAAAATTGAAAAAAAAAAAATATATATATATATATTTTCTTTCTTCATTTTCAAAAACAAATGAGAGCTGTAAAATACTCGCCATTCCTCTCAGCAAATAGCTTGGGGTGTCTATATTCCAAAATGGGGTCATTTGGGGGGGTTTTGTGCGATTTTGGCATTTTATGGCCTTCGAAACTGTGATAGGTAGTGAGGAGTGAAATCAAAAATTTGTGCCTAGAAATCCTGAAGGCGGTGCTTGGTTCCGGGGTCCCGTACGTGGCTAGGCTCCCAAAAAGTCCCACACATGTGGTATCCCCGTACTCAGGAGAAGCAGCAAAATGTATTTTGGGGTGCAATTCCACATATAACCATGGCATGTGTGAGCAATATATCATTTAGTGACAACTTTTTGTAATTTTTTTTTTTTAGTCATTATTCAATCACTTGGGACAAAAAAATAAAAAATTCAATGGGCTCAACATGCCTCTCAGCAATTTCCTTGGGGTGTCTACTTTCCAAAATGGGGTCATTTTGGGGGGTTTTGTACTGCCCTGTCATTTTAGCACCTCAAGAAATGAGATAGGCAGTCATAAATTTAAAGCTGTGTAAATTTCAGAAAATGTACCCTAGTTTGTAAACTCTATAACTTTTGCGCAAACCAATAAATATATGCTTATTGACATTTTTTTTACTAAAAACATGTGGCTGAATACATTTTGGCCTAAATGTATGACTACAATTAAGTTTATTCGATTTTTCTTATAACAAAAAGTAGAAAATATCATTTTTTTCAAAATTTTCGGTCTTTGTCCGTTTATATCGCAAAAAATAAAAATCGCAGAGGCAATCAAATACCATTAAAAGAGAGCTCTATTTGTGGGAAGAAAAGGACGCAAATTTCGTTTGGGTACAACATTGCATGTCCGCACAATTTACAGTTAAAGCAGCGCAGTGCAAAATTCTGAATTCACCTCTGGTCCTCTAGCTACCAAATGGTCCGGGGCTTAAGTGGTTAAACGCAACTGCTTGTAAACGCCAAAAAACGAGAGTGTGTGCATGGACACATAGGATAACATTGAATGGGTTCAGGGGCAGTTGAAAAAAGCGTCCAACTGCCTCTGAACGTACGTTTAACAGCAAATAACAGCGTCTCGTGTGCATGGGGCCTAAATGTGTTTATAAAATGGACAAATGTGTGCTTATCTGCAAGAATAAACCAAATTCTGTTTACATTAATGTTAAAGGAAACGGTGACTCAAAAATGAGAGAAGAGATGGCTACATCTTGTTTTTGTGCATATTATAGAAGTGAACATGTGTGATGCTGAAGACCACACAGTTTCCTGTGCTAGTGCTGTTTCCTCTCTGCATACCACAGGATGTGACAGTGAAGGCTGCTCTATACCTCTCATGCTTGCCAAATGTTCCTATGTACACACCTAGTGGGCCAAATGTTTAACAAAGTGTATTAGGATACATGCACTGCATGGGGAATGCCAATCCACATAGAACGATCACTAAACAAATACTAACCTGACAGGACTGTCTCTATACAACACATGACTCTCCAAGCTGCTAGTGCTGTTCCTGTCATCTTCCTGATCCAGAGTGCTGAGACGCTTGCTGCGACGTGACATCTTCTGCTATACTGCTAAAAACAAAACGAATTCAGTATGAAAAAAAAATTAAATATCTAAGTGGGAATTTTTATACAGAAATTTTATACATAAACTATACACAAGCTGTGAAAATGTGGAACAGACTCCCTGCAGAGGTGGTTCTGGCCAGCCCAGTAGATTGCTTTAAGAAAGGCCTGGATACTTTCTTAAATGTACAGAATATAACTGAGTACTGACATTTATAGGTAAAGTTGATCCAGGGAATATCCGATTGCCTCTCGGGGGATCAGGAAGGAAATTTTCCCCTGCTGTAGAAAATTGGATTATGTTCTGCTGGGGTTTTTCACCTTCCTCTGGATCAACAGTGGGTATGGAATCAGGTATATGTGATTGTTTGATATTTTTAATTTTTTTTATTTATTTTTATGGTTGAACTAGATGGACTTTTGTCTTTTTTCAACCTGACTAACTATGTAACAAAAAATTCTCAGAGAATATACAGGTACACGTGCAGATTATTTGCATTTTATTAACACTGACGTTTAAAGCCAGTAAGCATTATGCTGTATAACTGGACATTGAAAGTACCTGTTATATAACAGGTGGGCCAAGATTAATGAAGGCTAAATGCAGTGGCGGCTGGTGCTGTATACTTCGGGGGGAGGCCTCAAACAAGACATCCTGAACCATCCTCCCCACCAGCCCCACACTTACCCCATCTAGGTCGCGGGCAGCTTCGGCTCCTTCCTGCGTCTCCTCCTCGGCGGCTTCTCTCCTCCTTCCCTCGGCTGCCAAAAGGATTGCTTCTCCTCACGGCCAATCGGGTTTTAAGACCCGCTTCCTGAGGAGAATCAGGAAGACAATAGCGAATATAATTCGCTATTGTCACACAACTGGGTGGGCTCAGGGAGCTGTTCTTTGCCCTGAGCCCACCCTTTTTTGAAGTCAATTAGAGCCTCAGGCTCTAATCGTGTGCTTCAAAAAAACTAACAAAATAAAACAAAAAACACACACACACACACACACACACACACACACACACACACACACACACTGGAATCCATGCGTCCTACATGTAGATTGTAAAACAAAGATGATTGTAGAACAAAGATTTGGGGGGCACACCCTAAAAGATGCATTAAAGATGGTGCAGCCATAAGACCATATAAACAGAACAAAATATTACAGCGCAAACATGCAAAAAATGACATTTAAAAAAAATATGGGGATTTAGTCTTTGTTTGTCTATTGTATGGATTCTGACCAAATCCTTTTGGGCTGGAGAACCCCACTCCCTCATCATTGCCTCTTATTAGTGTCCATCTGTGTTATAGGAGGGGTCGTTTTAGTTCTCCCATGTAGGAGGAGTGTATGTCTCCCATGGTATAGAGAAGCAGGATTTTCCATTCTATGGATAGCGTAGGACCCACCGATAATGGGGTACTTTGACGCAGCAAGTGGGCTTAAGCACCATATAGCCATATGGTGTGACTAAATCCCCATATTTTTTTTAAATGTTCAGGTGTTTTAAATAGCCTTGCAGGAGGTAAATGTCATTTTTGCATGTGTGCGCTGTAATATTTTGTTCTTTCTACATGTAGATTAGGGGCGGGCACACGGATTTAGGGGGGGGGGGCTGCCACTGGCTAAATGCATCATCCATAGCATAAACTGGTACTTTAGTCTAGATTTGCGTTGTTCCTACTAAAAAAAAAAAAAAGGGAGGAGTTCTCTAAAATGTTGCTTACCCACCTCCCTACCAGGCACGAAAACCCCCTTCCTGCCCAAGCCATTTTTCAGCTTTCAGCGCTGTCACACTTTGAATGACAATTGCGCGGTCGTGCGACGTGGCTCCCAAACAAAATGTGTCCTTTTTTTCCCACAAATAGAGCTTTCTTTTGGTGGTATTTGATCACCTCTGCGGTTTTTATTTTTTGCGCTATAAACAAAAGAAGAGCGTCCAGTTTGGAAAAAAAAACACTATTTTTTACTATAATAAATACCCATTTTTTTTTTTTTTTATAAAATTTTCCTCAGTTTAGGCCGATACGTATTCTTCTACATATTTTTGGTAAAAAAAAAAACAAAAAAAATCCCAATAAGCGCGTATTGATTGGTTTGCGCAAAAGTTATAGCGTGTACAAAATAGGGGATAGATTTATAGCATTTTTATTTTTTTATTTTTTTATTAGTAATGGCGGCGATCTGCGATTTTTTATTGTGACTGCGATATTGCGGCGGACACATCGGACACTTTTGACACATTTTTGGGACCATTCACGTTTATACAGCGATCCCTGCTATAAAAATGCATTGATTACTGTATAAATGTGATTGGCAGGGAAGGGGTTAACCACTAGGGGGCGGGAAGGGGTTAAATATGTTCCCTCAATGTGTTCTTACTGTGGGGGGAGGGGACTGACTGGGGGAGGTGACTGATGGTTGTCCCTATGTACAAGGGACACACCATCGGTCCCCTCTCCCTCACAGGACGTGGATCTCTGTGTTTACACACAGAGACCCACTTTCCTGCTCGTTTCCCGGGCAATCGCGGGTGCCCGGCGGCAATCGCGGCCGCCGGGCACGCGCACCGGGGCTTTGTGAACGCGACGGGCGCGCGCGCCTTCTAGCTCGTTTTAAAGGGAGGACGTCATATGACGTCCTCCCAGAACGAGAGTATCCTCCGCCCGCCGTCAATTGACAGTGGGCGGTGGACAAGTGGTTAAAGCGATATTAAACCCAAAAACATATACCGTATTTTTTGGCGTATAACACGCACTTTTTTCCCCTTAAAATCAGGGGGAAATCGTGGGTGCGTGTTATACGCCGATACTCCGTCGAATTCCCCTGCTGAAAACGAGCAAGAGGAGCGAGCGGAGCCGAAGTACAATCGGCTTTACTCGGCTCCTCTCGCAGTCCCGCCCATCTCTGACTGCGCCGCTGACATAGAGAAAGCCGAGTGTACTGCGGCTAGTCTCGGCTCCTCTCGCAGTCCTGCCTGTGACTGTGAGCAGAGCCGAGTCTAGCCGAAGTACACTCGGCTTTCTCCGTCAGCGGCGCAGTCAGTGGAGATGGGCGGGACTGCGAGAGGAGCCGAGTCTAGCCGAAGTACACTCGGCCCCGCTCGCTCCTCTCCACAGAAATCGGCGCCAAATTTTAAAAAACGCCGGGACTGACACGATCGCAAAGGCACTGGGCAAGGCTGCAGGTGGACAGATGGACACTGGGCACGGCTGCAGATGGACAGATGGACACTGGGCACGGCTGCAGATGGACAGATGGACACTGGGCAAGGCTGCAGATGGACAGATGGACACTGGGCAAGGCTGCAGATGGACAGATGGACACTGGGCACGGCTGCAGATGGACACTGGGCAAGGCTGCATGCTGCATTTAAATATAAGTTTTTTTTCCTTGAATTTCCCTCCTAAAAGTTTTTTTCCTTAAAATTCCCTCCTAAACTTGGGGTGCGTGTTATACGCCGATAAATACGGTACATTGTGACATCCTTGTGACAGTAATAGGTATGTGACAGGTACTCTACAAGAGCCCAAATCCCTCCTCTGCCCTTAAAAGCATTTGATCACACCAAGATCGGTGAATTCTTTAGATTTTTTTTAAAATGGCGTCGTTGATATTCAGGTAAATAGTGATGTCAGGTCATCACTTCCGTGATACCATAGTGGAGAGCCGATCCTGGCTTTGTTTGGCTGTCCAGCCAGCCGTCGGACGCGCCTGCTGGACGCTTGCATTTCCCAGTGGCATGAGAGCCCGAGCAAACTGCAGAAGGTGGTGGAATGCTAGTTAGCCACTAGAAATGCTTTTTCAAAAGAGCTGATCACCGGCTCTAAAAAAAAACGGTACCGGGTGATGCCTGCAGCTGCAGGCATCTTTCTGGTATAACCCCCCGGGTACGTCGCTGGTCAGAAAGTAGTAATTATGTATCCTACTTACAAAGCGTACACATAAGCACCTATATATGTTCTTATCAAAAAAAAAAAGAAAAATCTGAGAGCCTACAATATATATATTTATTGCCACTCTGGTAAACAATGGGTTTCCAGCTCACCAGTTGGTAAAACACACCCACTTTAGGCTTCTTATGTTTCCCAGAACTACAGAGAGTGCACCTTGTCTTATTCAAACGCTAAAATTGAAAGGTGTAGATAATGAGGGCAAACCCTCTCACTCACCAAGTCAATCTCAGGTTGTTCAGAACCCATAATAGGTGAGAACTCAAAAATAAGTTTGATAAAACACTTGCAAAATCAGATTTGGCTTTCTTTGGGTAGCATATTTAAAAAAACAACACTGAGAAAAATGTCAAATGATTATTTTCCCTGCATCATTTTGCAGACAATCAAATTTGCTGCACCATATTGTTTCTGGCAAGGAGATCTTGCTTATATACTGTAAAATGGCTGACCACACCTGGCTTCAACCTTAGGCCCCTTTCCCCACGGGCATCTTCACTAAGCGGAACCCGCTTGCTCAGCTGACTGGTCCGTGCTCTTCATTGCAGACACAGATACAGTCCCGCTCTCCTCTATGGGGTAATCGATGTAACGAACCGCCTGTTTGTTTACATACAATCAGATGGACGGATGGGGAATAGGACCACTATCCGTCTGTTTTTGGTGGACAGGATTGAATCAGATGGTGGCAGGTGTCAGCAGACATCCGCTGCCCCATAAAAGAGACTGGTGGGTCCAAACAGGTCCACCTGAAAAACCGACAAGCGGACCTGATCGGATAGCCCGTGTGAAAAGGGGCTTTAAAGTGGCTGTAAACCTTACATATACCCAGTGAAGTAACTGACCTCAGGTGATAAAGAGATGAAACAAATCCTCCTAACATACAGTGCCTTGAAAAAGTATTCAGGTACACTAGGTACACCTACAGCCTGACGGCAGGAGACGAGCTCGGCGCTCGTGGATAAATTTTTAGCGCAGACCTCTGATGAGTTTTTACTGTTTATTTTGGCTAAATAAATACGTTCTCCCTACAGGTTTAGGCCCCTTTCACACGGGCGGACCGTATATCCGTTTTTCACCCATCCGTTTTCGGATGAAAAAACGGACATACATGTATCCCTATGGGACAGCGGATGAACATCCGCTGACACCTGATCTCACCCGTGTCCGCTACGCTCCGTTTTTCAGGATAGAAAAATTTCTATTTTTCTATCCGTCTGCGGAGCGGATCGGATGAACACGGACAGACGGTCCGTGTTCATCCGATCCCCCATAGGGGAGAGCGGAGATCTGACAGGGCGGTCCCTGCACAGTGTGCGGGGACCGCCCAGTCATCAGCCGGCTCAGCGGGGATCAACGGAGCGATCCCCGCTGAGCAAGCGGAGGTTCACGGGGCGGATCATGACTGATCCGTCCCGTGTGAAAGAGGCCTTATACTATGAGTATCCTTCTTTACATTTGTACCGCTGTCCAACGAGTCCTCAGCTACATTTGGGAAGCAAGAGTGGTTCAAAGCACACACTTGGGGCTGACGAACTCGGCGTTCGTGGATTGACGCACATGCTCTTTCAAAAAGTGAGTTTAACACTGTGACTAGCCTTTGCTCCACTATGGATTCCCACAGAGTTACGCTATGAACCTCTTTCCCTATGCTTGTGTCTCCATGTATGCTACATACCTGTGACTGAGATCATTGCAACAACTGGAAGGAGACCACTATACCACTGCAACCACTCCCTCCAGCTATACTTGGGTGAGGTGAGCTGCTTGCAAACACAGGTGTCTCACACTGAAGAATTTGTCAGCACGCTGTGCAATTTTGGTGACAGGATTTATTATACACCAGACTTTATCTTCACTTTCATTCCAATATTCAAGCATATGTGTTTTATAACAGACTGTTTATATACATTTTTTGTATCACATGTGGTTTTTGGGATCATTTATCCCTGGACATTTTATATGCAGCAATTTATTGAGGTGTTGTATGTTTATTGTTCGCCACATTTATTTTGCACACCAGTATTCACAGATTGGTCAGGTCGGTTCTGGCATTTATACACATTTGTCCTGTTTTGGGTCAAGACTTCAGTTTTTGTCTTGCTCATTCCTCACTCCCCCCCCCCCCCCCACACAATTTCACAGCGCAGTCACTACCTTTTTTATACATTTATCACTTGTTTCTTAGGAACAGATCCACAGATGTCTGCAGCAGTGCCCCTTAGATCAGCCCCCCAGCTCAGGCCCACAGACAGCACGGGAGTTCTCTATATATATTTCCAGGAGATAGTTACACCAAACCATAAGGATTAATTATGTTAGAAGTTCTGGTATGCAGCATTATGCTGGGATAAACACAAGCAGCACAATGCAGGAAGGATAGATTTTCAGTAAGGACAAGGATCAATAAACAAGCCCCTTTTCACTGTGCTCACATCTCTGATATACTTTGCTGACTTTATATTTGGATAGTCTGCACATGCAGCAGCTTTTTCAGCTAATTAGCTTCTAGCTAGGTCACTTTTTGTGAAATGACAGCTAAAGGGAGAGGACAGGTACATATCAGAACGGGGGGGATCTTACAGCAATTCAACCCACCTTCCTACAGCCACATTTTTGAATAGTAAACTGATGTTGTAGGTACTTTTATATCTCCTATATTGTAGAACAAGCTAAAAAGGTTCATACCGCAACCTCACCCTCCTACTGCTTATACTGTTCATTTGCTCCCTGCCAAAGCAAATTAGACATATTCCTACATATACAGCAAGGTTACACAGTAGGCGAGGCTGAAAAAAGACACAAGACCAACCTGTGTGTGATTATATGTCAATATTACATTGTATATCTCTGTATGTTGTGGTCGTTAAGGTGCTTGTTTTTAAACCATCAATGCACCCCACTGAAACCACCGCCTGTGGAAGGGAATTCCACATCTTTGACGCTCTTATAGTAAAGAACCCTCTAGGCAGTTTAAGGTTAAACACCTTTTTTTCTAATTTTAATGAGTGTTTGTGTCTTAATAAACTCCCTTCTGCAGAAAAGTTTTATCCCTATTGTGGGGTCACCAGTATGGTATTTGTAAATTGAAATCATATCCCCTCTCAAGCGTCTCTTCTTCAGAGAGAATAAGTTCAGTGCTCATAACCTTTCTTCATAACTAATATCCTCCAGACACTTTATTAGCTTTGTTGCCCTGCTTTGTACTCGCTCCATTTCCAGAACATCCTTCCTGAGGACTGGTGCCCAGAACTGGACAGCATACTCCAGGTGCGGCTGGACCAGAATCTTGTAGAGTGGGAGAACTATTGTTTTATCTCTTGAGTCAATCCCCTTTTTAATGCATACCAATATTCTGTTTGCTTTGTTAGCATCAGCTTGGAATTGCATGCCATTACTGAGCCTACTAGGACCCCCAGGTCCTTTTACATCCTTGATTCCCCCAGAGGTTCTCCCCCAATTGAGGAGATTGCATACATATTTTTGCCACCCAAATGCATTATTTTACATTTTACCACATTAAACCTCATCTGCCATGTAGTTGCCCACCCAGTTAATTTGTTCAGATCTACTTGCAAGGTTTCCACATCCTGCAGGTAAGTTATTGCCCTGCTTAGCTTAGTATCGTCTGCAAATACAGAGATTGAGCCGTTTACCCCATCCTCCAGGTCGTTTATGAACAAATTAAAAAGGATTGGTCCCAGGACAGAACCCTGGGGGATCCCACTACCCACCCCTGACCATTCCGAGTACTCCCCATTTATCACTACCCTCTGAACTCACCCTTGTAGCTAGTTTTCAATCCATGTACTCACCCTATGGTCCATGCCAACGGACTTTACTTTGTACAGTAAATGTTTATGGGGAAATGTGTCAAATGCTTTTGTAAAATCCAGATACACCACGTCTACGGGCCTCCCTTTATCTAGATGGCAGCTCACCTCCTCATAGAAGGTTAATAGATTGGTTTGGCAAGAACGATTTTATATGAATCCATGCCGATTACTGCTAATGATACCGTTACTAAAATCTTGTATATAGTCCCTCATCATCCCTTCCAAGATCTTGCATACTATTGATGTTAGGCTAACTGGTCTAATTCCCAGGGATGTATCTTGGCCCTTTTTTAAATATTGGTACTACATTGGCTTTTCTCCAATCAGCTGGTACCATTCCAGTCAGTAGACTGTAGAGCTGCACGATTCTGGCTAAAATGAGAATCACAATTTTTTTGCTTAGAATAAAGATCATGATTCTCTCACAATTCTTGCGGTGTAACATCTTCTTTCCCATTATACAAAAAAAATTGGGCTAACTTTGCCGTTTATTTTTTTAATTCATTAAAGTGCATTTTTAAAAAAAAAAATTGCATTTGAAAAACCGCTGCGCAAATACATTGCGACATAAAATATTGCAACAACCACCATTTTATATTCTAGGGTCTCTGCTAAAAAAAAAAAAAATATATCAGGTTTGGGTGTTCCAAGTAACTTTTTCGCAGAAAATAATGATTTTTTACTTGTAAGCAACAAATGTCATAAAAGGTTTGGTCTTTAGATGGTTAAATATCTTTCATCTACACACCAGAGTTCTTTCCTTTGAAAGAAGAACGACAAGATACTTTGTTTCCACTTATTGGCATGTTGTATTAAAACTTGGCAGGCTGCCTGGATTTTGTTTTTCCAGCTGTGAGAACTCTCTGCACTTGTTAGAAAGATTGTGACATGCTGTTTTGAAGATCGGGAAGGGAAAAAGATTGCGATTTCAATTCTTCACGATTAATCGTGCAGCTCTAGTATACTGTCAGTAAAAATTAGGAACAATAATCTGGCAATTACGGGACTGAGTTCCCTAAGGACCCTCAGGTGCAAGCCATCTGGTCCCAGTGACTTATTAATGTTAAGTTTTCCAAGTCCATTTCTAATTCTGTCCTCTGTTGGCCATGAGGGTGCTTCCTGTGATGTGTCATGAGGAAAATACTGCAGTTGTGCTGGTCCGGTCAGAGCTTAAATCAGAGCTATGGAACCTCTGCCCCATCCTTAAGGCTGGGTTCACACTTGTGCGGTGGGAATTCCAGCTCTCTTATCTCGGAGAAGGAGAGAAATCCTGATGAGAACTGAAGACATCTGCGAATCACATGCGTGCCCATAGAAGATAATGGGCCTGAATTCGCACCTGAGCCGCACCGCAATGTCTAGAAAACGCACACGTTTTTTGGGCAATGCGCAGTGCGAATGCATCGCACGTATGTGAACCAGCCTCATTAAAATCAATGTATTTTATAATGTTATGCGTATTGGACGCGGTTTAAGCCGCAACCAATTCGCATAGGTGTGAACGGGGCCTAAATCATTATTAGGTCTTAGCGAACCCCTGCATGAAATTATATCTACAGCCCACGGTACAAAAGTGCGATTGGTGCATAATAGATATAATAATCCAGTACAATTGTAAATACTGAACTTTTCTTTAGATTTATTTATTTTGGCCAACTTATCAGCCTAATTTAATTATTTTATCTTCACCCACAAAAGAATATCAACTCAACAGAAAATCAGTAGTGTAAGAAGAGGAGAAAAAAAAAAAAAATTAGCTTTTCTTTTTGTTAATTATCTGCTTAATTTTTACCTTATTTAGGCAAGCCTAAAAATCTTCTCTGAAATTTTTGGACATAATGGCAGACCTGTTTGCTCCTGTAAATCAGTCAGTGGCACATACAAAATTAGGGGCGGTTATTCAAGAGTAAGCAGCCCACTATTCTCCCTGAAGTACACAACCTACCAATTAGAACACCCCTACCTATCTGGCTTCAAAACTGACAATGTGTTCACCACTGCAAGTGCTGGCATCTCGTAGTGCAAAATAAAATAAGATTTTTGTTTCAGTCATGAATTTTCTGAGAACCCCCAGCAACCCCAGAGTTCAGAGAAGCCTTGCACTATAGCAAAGACTGCTACAGCTGAAGAATCTTTCATAGAATTTGTTTTCATTAAGGCCTCATGCACACTGAATATTTTTGGAAGTTTTTACAGCAGCTGTTTTTAGCTTAAGACGGTTTTTTCTACAGTCAATAAACTTTGTATCATGTTATCCTATGTGTCCATGTACACATAGGCTGTTAGCAGTTCTTGGCTGGGGCGTTTTTTGGCTTTAACAAAACAAAACTGGTGGGTACTGAGAGGAGTTTATCAGCTGTAAAATAGCTTTCCTGACAGACTCCATGGCAGCCTACGTGTGGGTTAATCCCGCCCCTCATACCTCATAGGACCCTTCTCCCATAAATCTTTGCTCTGGGCCAGAGGCTGTGTTCCTTTTTTTGTCCTCCTCCTAGGACCAAGATATAGTCTTACCTTTTCATGAAGTTTTTCTGTAATCCAGGTCTGGCGGTGTGCACGGCGATACGTTGGTGGTTAGCGGTGATCCTCTCTGCAGTCCAGCAATCCTAGCTATTAGCAGGTGGACATGGGCGATATGATGCGATACCATGAAGAGCTTACTAACCTGGCCATTGGCAGGCAAGCGGCAATATGGCCAAACGTCCCAGCTATTAGCGGGAGGCTTTGTAAACGCCCGATCGTGCGGTGGGTCGAGCGAACAGCTCCCCAGTCCCAGGTTCTGGTCCGGATCGTGCCGTGGTGGTGGTAATGTACAAAGATATTCCTTTTATGTGGCAGCCGTATCTCTGTGTTTTGTGTGTCTCCTTATTTTCTATCAAGCTCCAGTGAGTGGCCACGGCGGCTGGAGCGCAGCTGCGTTCCAGCTCGCCGTTTCAGGAAGTCGCTGCGCATCCGCAAGCCGCGAACGAAGATTCTGTGCTAAGTTCGTGCAGGCGCAGTTTCGCCAAAATGGCGGCGGCGGTCGCGAATGCGATTGGCCGCCACCGGATGGCAACCGCTATGGGGCAGTGACATCGTTAACGGTGGCAGATTTAAATAGCTGTCAAAGCAGCTATTACTTGGGATGACTTGAAGGCTTATTTTGTATTTTCCCAGGCACTGGGCTCTGGTTTACAAGGTAAATTGTTTGCTGCAGGCTCCCTGGGTGCTGGCTATGTTTTGTTATGTGCAGTCTCATGCCTGTTGTCACTCCTGTTTCTTATAAGGCTGTAATGATTCATTTCACTTTCAAACTGCCTTGCCATGGATCTGTCACCGCCCTCTTGTGGCCAACCCTTGCGCTGCAGGTAGGATTTATTTATTTTCTACCTGTGATGCTTGGGTTCACTCATTCAGGAGCTGTTAACCCTTTCTTTTTCACTCAGCTCTTCTAGGTCTGAACACCAAAGCACGGCAAAGACCGTCCTAGGTCTCAACGTTGTCACTCCTCTTCAAGGTCTAGGCGTCAGATCTTCCTTTAGATCTAGGTACCACAGATAGGAGTCTAAAACCACCTCTGGGCATCACTCTCACCGCCACTCCAGCCGCTCTGTGAGGAAAGCCTGCTGGGTATGCGGGGCCCAGGTTCCTGAAGGCAAATCGCTCTGCAAACGATGCTTTTCTAAAGTCGCATAAGAAAGAGAGGGTGGAGACCAACAAGTGGAAGCACTGGTCAGAAAGGTGGTCCATGAGTCCCTGAGTAAAGGGGATTCTGGTCATACCCACAACCCTGCTGGCGACACTATGTCAGTCCCTATTAGGGATGATCTCAAGGCTCCAGGCCCTTCACAGCCGAGCCATTCCTCAATTGAAGCCTCAGACAGTGAGGTGGAGGTAGATGACCCTGGTGCAGGTTTTGAATTTGCCCTAGTACCACAGCTGGTCAAAAGCTGTCAAAGAAGCTTTGAGATGGAAGAGCCAGTGGAGGCACCCTCCAAACAGAGGAAATATTTTAAACACCTCAAAAAAGAACACCCTAATTTCTCCTTTTTGGGTGAACTCCGCGCAATAATTACCGACAAATGGGGTGGTGTTGAAAGGAAGAATTGCCTGTTAATGAAGGTATCAAAAATGTACCCATTTAAAAGCAAGGATGTAAAACACCTGGAGTCGGCTCCTCTCATTGACTCAGCCCTAATGAGGATGGTGAGGCATGTCACACTCCCATTGGAGGATACTGTTTCCTTTAGGGATTGCCTGGAGTGGAAAATTTATACCGACCTCAAGCAGATCTACATTACAGCGGGTATGACCTGCAAACCAGCTCTAGCTCTCGCAGCCCTTTCTAAAGCGATGGAAGTCTGGGCAGACGACGTAGATGCTTCTCTGAGGAGCATCTCGGAAGAACTGGCCAGGAGCTCACCTATTCATGGGCTAAGGTTGACGTTGGCTTTTCTCGTGGGGCTTCCCTAGACATAATTCGCCTGGTGGCTCGGATCATGCTGACATCTGTCACAGCTAAGCGTGCCTTGTGGCTGCGCCCATGGGTAGCTGACCCTGCCTCCAAGCAGGCATGGTGCAGGATTCTATTTGGGGGTTCGTCCCTCTTTGGGAACATATCGGACAGTGCCATCACCCGTGCCACAGGGGGCAAGTCGGGGTTCCTTCCCCAGGATCGCCGTCTGCTAAACCAGAAGAGAACACAGCCCAGGCAAAGTTAAGATCGAGCAAGGAATGCTTGCTACTATAGGCCTGGCCGTGAGTTCAAGAAGACCTGGAAGAAAAAAAACAGCCTTCAGGCCAGAAGTTTTCAAAAGGGGCATCTTCCGGTGGACAAGAATCCCCTAAGTCTTTATGATATTGCACCTGCCTAAAACAGAGCGAGTCGGCATCCTTGCCTCTCTCGGAAGAGAAAAAGCAAATTCTCCTGTCTCTTGTGGCTCAGGGCGCTGCAATTCCAGTTCCAGATGACAAAAGGTTTTAAGGGGTCTACTCGCCCCTCTTCATGGTGTTGAAGAAAAACGTCTCCTGGAGGCCAGTTATAGACCTAACCCACTTGAATTCTTTTATCTAGAAGGAGAAGTTCAAGATGGAGACACTACTCATGATCAGTCAAGCAATCCAACCAGGCGATTGGCTTGTCTCTATAGACATGAAGGACGCCTACTTCCATGTTCCGATAGCGTCAGAATTCCAGAAATACCTTCACTTTGCTGTCGATCAAATCCGTCTGCAGTTCACCTGTCTCCCCTTCGGGCTTACAACATCGCCTCGTGTGTTTTCAAAACTTGTTGGCTGTCGTGGCTCTGATCAGGACCAGAGGTATCCGTCTGTATCAGTATCTAGACGACCTGCTGTTGTCTCGGGACAAGGAGCAGTTGCTAATCCACAGATCCCAGGTCATCTCCACTCTACTCGAGTTTGGTTGGCTTCTGAATCTGGAAAAGAGCCATCTGGATCCTACGCAGTCCCTGGTATTCCTCGGGGCACACTTCAACGCTATCAAGAGCACCATCTTGTTACCCCTGGAAAAATCCCAGTGATCCGGGACAGAGTTTGGCTTGCAATGTCGTCCTCATCTCCAAGCCTCTCAATGCCTAAAGATCATTGGCACCATGGTAAAGTGGGCTCAGTGGAAAATGCGGCCCTTCCAGAAGGGTTTTCTCCAGCAGTATAATCCAGGGCTTCGGGATCACTTTATCCAAATAACCTCATCCATGCGGGAGAGCTTTCCTTGGTGGCTACAACAGAGGAACCTCCTCAATTGTCACTCCATCGCACCTGTGTCTTGGGTCACCATCACTACAGATGTCAGCAACAGGGGCTGACAGAAGTAGCCCAAGGCATATGGAATTTTCCCTCTCACAGGATAGTCTCCAATGTTCTGGAACTCCGGGCAGCGTTCTGCGCTCTGCAGGCCTTTCACCACTTAACAGCAGGAGACTCAGTCCTCCTAAGACTGGACAACACAACGGCAGTCGCATACATCAAGAGACAGGGGGGTACTCGCAGACTCTCCCTGTCAAAGGAAATAGAGCCCATCATGATCTGGGCCCAGAAAAACCTGGCCAACCTGACAGCTGTCTATCTCCCTGGAGTCCCGAACGTTCAGGCAGATTTTCTGTTGAGAGTTTCTCTGGACAACGAGTGGACTTCCCCCCCCCCGAAGTCTTCAGGTGGGTCCTGTCCCTGGGAGTCATTCCGGAAGTAGACTTGTTTGCCTCCCCATGCAACTTCAGACTAGAGAGATACTACACGAGGTCTTGGTATCCCCAGGCTTTTGGGTAGATGCTCTGACAGACCATTGGCGGTTCCACAGGGCCTATGCCTTTCCCCCGGTTCCTGTCATTCTCCGTTTTTTTTGTCGAGGCTCAGGATGGAAGAAGCAGAGATAGTGGCAATAGTCCCGTACTGGCCAAACAAGCCATGGTTTCTACTGCTGATGCAACTCAGCTTCCGGGACCCAGTTCCTCTACCCTCCAGACCAGATCTCCTATCACAAGGGGCATTTCTACATCCATGCCCGGCCCATCTACATCTGATGATCTGGTTCTTGAGAGGGGAAGGTTGGAGGCCCTAGGCTGTCCAAGTAGGGCCATCTCCACAATATTAAAATGCCAGAACAGGCACCAACAGGGTCTACCAGAGGATTTGGAAAAAGTTTTCAGACTACACCTCTTCCACTGCAGGTTCTTGCAATAACCCAAAGATACATGATATCCTGGGCTTCTTACAATCAGGATTGGATCTCTCATTGTCAGTCAGCTCGCTGCGAGTCCAAATCGCTGTAATCTCTGCCTTTACGGGTGTTTCCTGGGCTAGACACCCTCTTACTCAGTAGTTTTTCAGAGGAGCAATAAGGCTCAGACCTCAGAGCCAAGTTTTTCTAATTGGGATCTTCCCCTTGTCCTGGATTTTTTCTTGGGTAGAGAGTTGGAACATGAAGATCAATCTTCTGTCAAATGACTCTCTCTAATAGTTGTCTTCTTGGTGGCTATAACCTTGGCCAAGAGGGTCTCTGAAATCAGCTCTCAGGGATGCAAGGAGCCATTTCTAAACCTTTTAATTCCTATGTTGGGTTCAAACCCCAAAGTGGCATCTGTGTTTCATGACAATCAGGAGATTGCTCTTCCAACGTTCAGATCTACCGAGGATTCCAGTGTTTATCCCTTAGATGTTGGATAAGCTCTGAGTCAGTATCTTGAAGCTACAGCTTCTTTCCGTCAGACCGACCACCTGCTCGTTCTTTTCACAGGAAGTATAAGGGAATGCGTGCCTCTTCCAGATCTATCGGAGCATGGATTGTTCAGGCCATTCAGTGGGCCTATAAAGCCAAGGGCTTGGCGCCTCCAGAAGCGGTGACTGCTCACTCAACTAGAAGTGTCTTCATCATGGGCGGCATCACGTCACGTGCCTCCAGAAGTTATTTGCAAGGTGGCCTTGTGGTCTTCAATTAACACGTTCATGGCACACTACTGCGTAGTGGTTTACGTATCTTGTCTGTGATGGTGCCAATTAAACCTTTTTTCTTTTGTCCAGCACTCTGCCCACCCGGGTGTGTATGGCTAGTTATTTCCCACACGTAGGCTGCCATGGAGTCTGTCAGGAAAACGGAAAATTTATATCAAATACTTACCGTAATTTTCCTTTCCTGATGGACTCCATGGCAGCAGGAGTTCCCTCCCAGTGGCTGGAGTAGGCTAAATTATGGAACACAGCCTCTGGCCCAGAGCAAAGATTTATGGGAGAAGGGTCCTATGAGGTATGAGGGGCGGGATTAACCCACACGTAGGCTGCCATGGAGTCCATCAGGAAAGGAAAATTACGGTAAGTATTTGATATAAATTTTCCGTTTTAGTGTAAAGAAACACTGATAAACACTGCTAACTATCAAAAACCCGTCTCACCAGCGTTTAACGTTTTTAAACCATTAAAAAAAAAACTAATGCGGAAAAACGCTAAATAAACGCTAATGCTATTGCAAAAACATGAAAACATTTTGAACTCCCTGCAAAACTGCTGTCGTTTATATGTTATTTTAACATCCAGTGTGCATGAGGCTTTAATATAAATGCAGCTTGTAGAAGTAATTTTATTCTCCCAAAATGAAAAAAAAATTGGTAAAATACATAATTGTTCTAAAGGAGTTAAAAGCGGTTGTATACAGTTTTTTTTTACTTTTACCTACAGGTAAGCCTATACTAAGGCTTACCTGTAGGTAAAAAAAATACTGACCGCAGCGGCGCATGCGCACAGGGGATTCTCGGCTGAAGGCCCGGCGGCCCCTGGACCGTGCCGGAAAGAAGTCTCCCGCACGCATGCGCGGCAGTGACAACATCGCGGCTCCAGCCACGATACCCGGAACACACGCCAAGGCATAATGTCAGCTGCCTCGGCGTGGACCGGGAGGGACACCGACACCTCGTTCTAAGGTAAGAATTTCATAATAAGCTAGTATGCGGTGCATACTAGCCAATTATGCCTTTTCCTTTACAGGTTTAAAAAAAAAAAAAGTCAGCGGGTATACAACCGCTTTAAAATGCTAAAGCATTTGCTCACAATTTCATATCCGTTCGTTTTCAGAAGCAGCAAGGAAACTGGTTGGCATGGGTTACAGCTCCAATCTACCACTCTCCTTGCTTTATCAGAGAATTAAAAACTCACAAAACAAAACCACTTATGAATCTGGGTCCTGAATTTATGAAAGGGTTTCTCTGTTTAAAATACTTTTACTTTCGTTTTAGACACATGATCTTAATTATGCTGCAGCTTGGTTTTGAATTTATGACTTCTGATCCAAGTCCAACCAGGAAGACCAGAGCCATAAGAGAACAATATGCTGTACGTTTTCCTGGCAAATGAACAGCAACAAGCAGGTTGTCTGTTAAAACCATAGGATCAATATGTTTGTGCCCATCCCTTCAATAGCGCATGCTTCAAAACTGCGCGCTGTACAAAGGGCAGGATAGAAAATGCTCCTAGTGTACAGCAATGTGGGACACACAAACACACCAATTTCCTAGCAATTTTAACCAATTCCAAACATAGCTTGGTTGAAAAAAGACACAAGTCCATCTAGTTCAACCAATAACCAAAGAGCTTTGAAAACCAACCAAACAGATGAATGCAACCTAACCCAGCAATTAACCTATAAAAATACTTTTGGAACTTTTTTAATGAAACGCCAAAATATATTGTCTGTATGAAAGGCTAATTAAAAGAAATGCTAAATTTTCATCAAGATACATTTTTTTTTAACCCTTCTATGCATAGTGGTCACTACAGTTTACAACTATTTAAAAGCGGTTTTCTTGTATATGCAGGGGTTCTGAATGTATAGAGGCATATCACCCAGTACAGTGGACACTAGTGTATTACCCCATACACTTACAATGGCTTTCCAGTGGGTGGCAGAGTAACAAAAAAATTCTCAAAACCAAGAAGGTCGACAGAAACCCATAAAGGCTGAACAGCTCAGGAATATCTTGCCAATACGTCTATAGGAAGAGACCATTGGAGGTAAAAAAAAAATAAAAAAGACATTGTTATTGCGTTTTACTAGTATTGATTTTATTTTGGGCGGAAATTACAATGAAATCACCTGTCTACTACAGGGTTTCTCAACTCCAGTCCTCAAGGCGCCCCAACAGGTCATGTTTTCAGGCTTTCCATTATTTTGCACAGGTGATTTGATCAGTTTCACTGCCTTTTAATTAACACAGCTATTTCATCTGAGGGAAATCCTGAAAACATGACCTGTTGGGGCGCCTTGAGGACTGGAGTTGAGAAACACTGGTTTACTACATTGGACATCATGCATTACTGGTTATATTTCAGCTACAATTCATACTATTAGAGCCCATTCACACAGGGGCAACTTTGGATCCGACTTCAAGTCGCCCCTAGTCGCCTCAAGTTGCGCTGCATGATAAAATCAATGTAAGTGAATGGAGCCGTCTTAATGCACACTACTGCAGTCGCCCCGACTTCAAAAAAGGTTCCTGTACTACTTCAATACGACTTCTAGGCAACTGGTAGGCGACCTGTACCCATTGATTTCAATGGAAGTCGCTCAGAAGTCGGATCCCCTGTCTTAATAGAAGCAACTTTCCAGGAAGAGAACATACATTTCTCAGGCAAACCCCTCCCTCCCTTCCACAGAGCTGATTCTTGTTTGATTGGCCACTGGAATGTCTCCTGTCCTGGAGGCAACTTAAAGTTGCCTTGTAAGTAGCTCCAGGTCGCGCTGTGATTCATACTCAAGTCGTGTCCAGGTTGCCTCCCAAAGTCGCGCTGGAAGTCGTGTTGCCCCTGTGTGAATGGAGTCTAACTGTACATACTATTTAAACAGGTATAATTGGAACTTTGTTTTATTGAAAAGATTACAGCTGCAGTAACTTTTTTTTGTCTGTAAATCAATTTATTTATGCTTTTGGAATGAAATTTTCTGTTTTTGTAACCAAAACATATTTGTGAAGATAAGTTCCATTGTGTTAGTAAGGACTCATGCACGCTGGACATTTTGTCAGCTCTCGTTAGACACCTTTCCTCCTGGCAGCAGCATTTTGTGTTTAAAAAACGCTTTACACTTGTAAACACGTGTAACGTATTTAGGTACATCAAGTGGAGCAAATACCATCATACTGAAACACATGCAAAAAAATAAAGTAATTTTCTTCTTTTTATGCCCAAAGAGTAATAAAAACACTGAGGAAAAAGTCCTGACTGACTTTCATAGTTTATGCATGAAAGGGATAAAACTGGCATATAAAAACTTTAAAGTAGTTGTAAACCCTTACTAGCTCATTATGAATTACTTACCTTAGATCGAAGCCCCCAAGCGGTCCTCGTACCCCCCTCCGGCCGGCGACATCTCTCCCGGGGGTTACTTCCGGGTATCGCGGCTCCGGCACTGTAATTGGCCAGAGCCGCGATGCGCGCGGGAGCCGCCGGTAACAGCACACTGACTGAAGCAACGGCACATACGCCAAAGACATCGGCACATGCAAGAGACATCTCCTAAACCGTGCAGGTTTAGGAGATATCCTGGGTAGCTATAGGTAAGCCTCATTATAGGCTTACCTGTACAGTAAACCCCCCTCCATCGCGGGGGTTACGTTCCGGACCCACCCGCGAAAATCCGCAAAATAGAAACCCTATCTAAATACACACTAGGCATGTTTTTATAAACTTTCACTATACTTTTAAAAGCATTTTAAGGTCTTTAAACACACTTTTAAAACAATAGAAACACATTTAAACACATACAAGATACTGAGAGACATAGCAAGATCAATGGAAAACACAAAAATATTTATCAATAAAATAATGTTAATAGGTCTTACAGAAAAAAAAAAACGCAATATACCAGGACCGCAAAAACTGAACCGTGATATAACGGGGGTTTACTGTAGCTAGGGCTGGGAAAAAAATCGATTTTAATCTTGAATCGAGTTTTGAGCTCAAATCGATTCAGTTTTGAAGAAAATCGATTTTTTTTGATTTTTTTTTTTTTTTGGAAAAAAAAAAAAAAAAAAAAAAAATTTTTTATTTTTTTTCCCTTCAAAGTTTCCGTAGCAGGACTGCAGGGGGCGTATCCGGAATGGCACTGGGCAGCGTTACCCCAATTACATCTACTCGCTGCAGCCGCCCTCTGCCTACCTGATCAGCGTGTCATGCAGACAGACGGCGGCCATTGCAGTGTTCAAAAGCCGCCCCTCCCGAGTCCTCGTCGTCTGTGATAGGCGGAACACTGAATTTCACAGCAGGCAGTATTCAGCCTATCACGGACATCCTCTCATCCTCGTCTGTGTTATGAGGATGACCATGATAGGCGGAACACTGAATGCTGGGAAATTGAGTGTTCCGCCTATCACAGACGAGGAGGAGGCGCGGCTTTTGAATACTGGTATGGCCACCGGTGTAGCAGTAAAATCCGTATACCATGAAAATCTGCATCAGGTACGGGCACAGTGATTGAAGCATGGGCACAGTGAGACACGGGCACAGTGAGACAAGGGTACAGTGAGGCATGGACACAGTTCAATTCAACTAAGAGTAACCTCAGGATTTTTTGTTGTTTTATTAGCTAAATCCAAATACAGTATTAATAATTTGGATGTTTAACAATCTTTGTTGCACACTGCAAAAAACAACAAAAGGTCACAAGCGCTAAATTGGTGGATAAAGAAAAAAATATAATGGATGATAATAATAATAATAATAATAATAATAATAAGAAAAAAATCCCAAATATTTTGGGAAGTACAAAGTATCCAAAAGGGGGAAAAAACAGGATCCAGTGCAGCAAGAAAAAATCCGTACCCAGAAGTACAAAATACACAACATGCACACAATATAATCCAGCGCTCATGGAACATACATTATTAACTATTGAAAACTCTTGAAGAATTGATAAAAAAGCTTAGTCCATTTATCACAATAAAGAGAGGGATCCAATCCCAAATGTGCAGAGGGCAAATGAATCTTAACTCTCCAGTTGCCAGTGGTGACAAACTTGTTAAACTTGCAGTGACATCCGTGGAGCAAGGAGGGGTTAAAAAAGTCAAAACAAAGCCTGTGGCATGATCTCCGTGTGGGCGCAGTACCTTGAATGATGGACAACAGGCAGACCAGCGTGTGGAGGGCCCTCCAACCCAAAAGGATGCAGAGCCAGGATCGCAGCAAGGCTGGGACAGAAGGAATCACACGCAGAGTTTTCAATAGTTAATAATGTATGTTCCATGAGCGCTGGAATATATTGTGTGTTTGTTGCACACTGACTTTACAGTTAGAGAAAGGGTTTGCCTTTGCAATTTTGTTTGTTGATGCACTTTAATTAATATAATAAAAAAAAAAATCGAATCGAATCGTAAATCGAGTTTTTTATAAAAAAATCGCAGATTTTTTTTTGGGGGAAAATCGCCCAGCCCTAACTGTAGCATAAAGTGGTTGTAAAGGGTTTACAACCACTTTAAAGTAAACTTTTCCTAAGAGAAACATGGGTACTGCTGACATCCTTCTAAAAGTTCTTGTCGGAGTGTTCTGCTGACTCTAAAGCCTCATACACACGATACGATTGTTGGCAGGGGATTGTCTGTTGACAGACTGTTGTCCTAAAATCTTACCCTTAGTACTCTTTTTGACAATTGTTGTCCAGCTGTCGGCCAAATGTTGGATGACAGGCTAGTAAATTTTCAGCGGACAACGGTTTGACGTCTGATTTTCGTATGGTCAGTACACAAATCCGTCACACAAGTCGAAAGTACAAACACGCATGCTCGGAATCAATGCTCACCAAAACACGAAATTAGCAGAAGAGGCCCAAAGGGTGGTGCTCAAGAGCTGAAATTCCTCGTAGTACGTCACTATGCTCGTGTTGGTGGCATGACAATTGCGCAACGTTAGTATGCAAGACAAGATCCTGGCATACGCCCTTTTGACAAAAATCAGACGCTCGGTTGGCCAACAATCGTACCGTGTGTACGAGGCTTTAGGCTGCATTCACACCTGAGCATTTTGTTTTCAGGCAGAACGTGTTTTTGCCACAATTTTTACCGCGTTTTTTGCCACGTTTATGCACAGATCAAAAGGTCACCAATCTGCCCAAAAAGAAGCTTGTTTACTTTTTTTGAGCTTCAGGCGTTTTGCTTCAGGCTACAAAACACACAGATGTGAACAGGAGCCATTTAAATGAATGGAATTTTGCTTGTTGGTCAATTTTCAGGAGTTTTTTCTGGCGTTTTACAAACTGAAAATGCTCAGGGGTGAATGCAGCATTATTTTGGTACCTTTTGAGCTGCTGACCTGTAAGCATGCATTTCAGAGTATGAAAGTCAGAAGTCCTTATCCACATACCACACGGCCACTGTACATATATGGCCGCGTGGGCGCTTCCTCCTTCTGAGTGGACATTCATGAACGTCACTCAGGAGGATTGCGTGCGTGCCGGCACGATTCCGATGCGCTCGTGTCTCCCAGACACGGCGCATCTCTGATCAGCAGGAGGGCTCTGTGATTGGCCCTCCTGATCACATAACAGCTGTGTCCAATCACAGCCGTCATGTGATGTAAATAGAGATAGACTCTCCTACCCTCACACGGAAGTTGTCAATGAGGAGAGGAGAGCAGATCGCTGCAGCCAGCCGGTGATCAGTGTGTAAAAAGCTGTAAAAAACAGCTCATACTCACTGATCACCAGCCTAGTGTCCCCACACAATGTCCCCCAAAACACTGTTCCCACACACATGTCCCCACACAGTAAAAACACCTGTCCCCACATATGTAACAGTAAAATCATATGTCCCAATGATCATCTGCACACATCTGTACATGATCATCTGCATACATCTGTCCATGATCACACAAACCAATTATTATACACTTAACAGGATTTTCTTTACCAAAGACATGTAGCAGAATACATTTTGGCTTAAATTTAGGGCAAAATTCGATTTTACTGGATTTCTTTTAAAACGGAAAGTGGAAAATATAGGTTTTTTTTCCAAATTTTCGCTCTTTTTCCGGTTATATTGCAAAAAAAAAAAAAAAAAACAGGTCGTGAATAAAATACCACCAAAAGAAAGCTCTATTAGTGTGAACAAAATGATAAAAATGTCATTTGGGTACAATTTTGCATGACCGCGCAATTGTCATTGAAATTGCGAGGGCGCTGAAAGCTGAAAATTGGCCTGGGAAGGAAGGGGGTGAAAGTGCCCAGTATTGAAGTGGTTAACAATATACTTCTTGTGGATTTGTGACAACTAGGCCGATAGCATTTATAGAATGTGAAGTCAGCAATGGCTGCCTCCAGGTTTAAAAAAAAAAAAAAGTTTCTTTAGAAGAATAAAAAGTTACACTAATGAAGGGCAAAACAATTCCAATAAATATTATGCATATGATTTCCAGACAGAAACAGGTTAAACGTGTCTAGTAGGCAAGCAGGTAATCAGTTTCTTTTGATTGAAGTAACTAATTATTTGGGTGGATCCTTGCACCAAGTTTACACTAAAACTTTGTTAAATCCTTCAATGACTTATACAGACCTCCAACAAAGCAGCCCTATGAACAAAAAGAGTGGCAAGCTGAAAGGCTGTAGGCAGGAAAATAAATTCTAGACATGCAAGTGTGGGAACTAGACTTCATGTAGTTAAGCTTTAGGCTCCATGTACACAGAAGCTCAAAAACGGTCGTTTTTAAAGCAGCAGAAAAAGCTAGCTTTTATCAGCTTTTTTTACTAGCTCTTATTAGCGTTTTTCAGTGTAGCGTTTTATTTATTTTTTTCCATGGACCAAAAAACGCTAAAAAACGCTCGCGGCCAGCGTTTGAGCGTTTTGCATTTTTTTCTGCCGAAAAACGGCGCTTTGAACGCGAATTTCTTGCGTTCAGAAAAAAGCCCATTAACTCCACTGCTCATTAAAGCTAAAAAACGTTATGTGTACATGAACACATAGGCTAACAGAGTGCAGTTAATGGGCTTTTTAAAAAAACGCCAATAAACTGCAGTTTATCAGCTTCTGTGTACATGGAGCCTTATTGCTGAATTCTGACAAAAGCCAAAATCCTCTCTTGCAATAGGGCTGCTCCGCACTGCAAGGGTTAAATTAATGCTCGTCTAGAGCATCATGAAAAGCAGTTATACCGTATATACTCGAATATAAGCCGACCCAAATATAAGCCGAGGCACCTAATTTTACCACAAAAAACTGGGAAAACTTATTGACTCGAGTAGAAGCCTAGGGTGTCCATCTGCATGTCTCACTGTGTCCGTGCCTCACTACCACCTGATCTCCTGCGCTGTGTGACTAGACTGATGTTTAACATGGGAGTCTATGGAAGGGGTGCCCGGCTTTGAGAAATCGGTGCTCCCTGGCCGTAGGTCCCGTGGACAACAAACTTTACACACTTGTAGATGAAGAGTGGGGCTACATGTGTGCCAAGTTTGGGGTCCAGGGGACCTAGGGCCGGCCAGGATCAGGTGCACAAGTGTGAAGATAGACACAGACTCGAGTATAAGCCGAGGGGGGCATTTTCAGCACACAAAAAATGTGCTGAAAAACTCGGCTTATACTCGAGTATATACGGTACTTATCCGTTCCCCTTTGCACTGCTAGACTGCTGCCTGCAGACTTTATTCCCCTATGCTCCAGTGGGATGCAAGGCCTTTCATGGAATTATGCAATGCAGGAGTGTAGGGGAGAGAAAATGTATTCAACTGGCTAGAATAAATAAAATGGCTTTAGTGGCTTCTAATCCGCATACGTTCGTAAACGTGCATTAATTACAGGCCAAAACTAGAATTTCCTACACTGGTTTTTTCACCAGCTCCTGACAGATAGATCCAGCATACATGGCAGTATTTGAATACACTTGTGTGCATGCAGCTTTAAACAGTATTAAAGTGATTGTAAACGATCATCCTGTAAAACAACCCATGCAGTTTAAAATGGAAATGAACACACACACACACACACACACACACACACACTTTTTCCTTTTTTATAAGTGATCACATTCCCTGTTCTCAGCTGCATAAGAGCTGGGGGGAGGAGCATTCCCAATAAATGGCTGTGCAGCGGGGGCATGTCAGGGCAAGTCTGATCATTGGAGGAGATGACACCTAGTTCCCAGCATAGCTAGAGAACTGACCATAGTGTACACTCCTGCGAAGTGTGGTCAGTTTTTAATCGGAAAGCAAGGGGATTAGCAGGAACACCAGGGATTTCACATAAAGGAAGTAATTCAAAGAGAACAGGACAAGTTCTCATACAAGCACATATCAGGAATATGAAGTGTTGGTGTAACAAACACTTTAAACCCAAAAATTTAATATATTGCAGCTTACCAATCCTTAGGTCCCTTTCACACTTGTGTGACTTATCCTGCGACTTAGGACTGCAAAGTCGCACAAGTCATCCCCCCACGATTTCCAATGAGTACCATTCATATCTGTGCGACTTCAAAGTAATCCCTGCACTACTTCGGTTCAACTTTGATGCGACTTGAGGTCTTTAGACCTCAAGATTACACAGGCATTGCTTCCAGGCAGTCAGTCAAAATCACGGTAAAATTCGCAGCAAAATCACGTGACTTTCAGGTCGCACAAGTGTGAAAGGGGCCCAAGATGTAGTGGCTGCATTTGCATTTTAGTCTTTTTCCACCTGGTGATCCAGCAAGTAACACACCTCTTGTATTGTGTGTCTTGTATTAAACTGCCTACACCCTGGATGAAAGAGCAGAAGGGCACCTTTGGACAGCAGCATTGCCAGTCTAGGAAGAGGGGAGTGTTAGATGCATTAGTAAATTTAGATGCACTAACAAATTGAAGCCAAACTCCAGCAAACACTGTTTTTTTTTTTTTTTTTTTTTTTAAACAAACATGTCATACTTACCTCCTCTGTGCAGATGGTTTTCCAGAGTGGCCCCGATCCTCCTTCTGGGGTCCCTCAGCGGCGCTCCTGGCTCCTCCTCTTCTCGAGTGCCCCGTCGGAGAAGCAATCTCCCTTTGGGGCACCCGTGCGGGTGCGCTCCCATGTCCTGCTGCTGCATCCATTGACACAGACAGCAGGACTCAGCACCCGGCTGGAGCTGGGATGCTCGTCCCCGGCACAGGATCGGGCTCAGGTAAGTAAAAGGGGAGCCTCTGGGCGGCTGGTGCACTACAAAAGGTTTTTCACCTCAATGCATAGAATGCATTGAGGTGAAAAACCGCGAGGGTTTACAACCCCTTTAAAAGAAGTCTGGTCAAAGCTTTTTTTGCCATACTTCTCTTCTGGGTAAAAGTAAGTGCTCTCCTGTGACCCAGAATCAGTGGACAGGACGCTAAAGCCTGCTGTTGGCTGATGTCACAGTGCAGCTCTAAACTCTGGAAAGATCCCGACCATATTGTCGTGATCTAACCAGTTGCCCGATTGACAGCTGCCCCAGTCTCCCAGTGCACAGCTGAAGCCAGCTGCGCCTCTCCAGCCAGTGAGCACTGGAGGGACAGGGTGGAGAGCGATGACTGATAGTCACCACTCTCTGCTCAGAGCTGACTGAGAACTGATGAGCAAGTAGTGGTCATTTGATTGCTCAGTTCTGGTCGGGGACATATGCAGCATTACACTGATGAGTATGTATGTTTATTTTTTTAGTAACCCCCAAACTAAGCAGTTGCATTTTTTTCCCCCCCTTTTGGGATAAAGGTTTTACCAGATAAAAGCTGATCATTGTGAGCACACGTATCAGTGGTAAAAGGTTTGCCTCAACCCTCTACATCTGCAGAACAGCTTGTTTTGTTGAAAAACAACATGCTTACTGGCCAGATCACCAGGTAAAAATAAAAAAAAAGCCTAAAAAATAAAAATCGAATGCAGCCATTACATCTAAGTATTGGTAAGCTGCAACATAATAAAATGTTTGCTTCAGCCTGGGTTCTCACTGCCACGGGGGGGGGGGGGGGGGTGGCTCACAGCAGGAGTCTGATGCGTCCCTGTTCACCGTTTCAGGTCCGAGTTCAGTCCAAATTTTTGGCTGAATTCGGACCTGAAATGGACCAGAAGAGACACTGAGTTCCTGTGCAATTTGCACCAGAGATGTGTGAACCGACTCCATAGAGACCCAGTCAATCTCCTGACATGCGAATTGGATGTGGGGAAACTCACATCCAATTCACAATTGTGTGAACCCAGCCTTCAGTTTTACAACCTCTTTAAAGTGGAGTTCCACCCAAAAGTGTAACTTCCGCTCATCTGATTCCTCCCCCCTCCGGTGCCACAATTGGCACCTTTTTTTGGGGGGGGGGGGGGACAGGATACCTGTCTTTGACAGGTATCCTTTGCCACCTCCGGGAGCCTCAGCTATTGACGTCACGGCTGGGGCTCCCTCCTCCTCCCCCGGCCCAGTAGGAGAGAGGAGTGGGCCTCGCGTATGCACAGTAGGGTTCCCCGTGTGAAGCCAAAAGGCTACACTGCCGGGTACCCTGGCAGTGGCAGCACCCGACAGCTGATGTAAACATCAACTGCGGTGCCGACATCGCTGGACTCCAGGACAGGTAAGCGTCCTATTATTAAAAGCCAGCAGCTGCAGTATGTGTAGCTGCTGTTTTTTTTTTTTTATATATTTGGGCGGACCTCCTCTTTAAATCCCACTCTTTTGGACATTAGTGTCAGGCGGTCGTCAATGGATTACAATCCCGATGTTTATCATTTTCTCTTACAACAGCAGCAATAGGCATAATATCCAAAGCATAGTCACCTTGTTTGTTTTTGTAGAGAGACGGCACAAAGATGCTCCAGTCTTCACTGGTCACTTATCCAGTCTTCTGTCCGATGGTCAATACCACGCCAATGAGGTAGATGTATAACAGTCTGCGCCAAAGAGGCCGTTTCATCCCGAAAGGAAAAAAACAATAGAATATGAATCAGAAACTCAATAAAGCAAAATAAAAATGCACACACACAGCTTGCCTGAACATGTTCTAAAATACAAATGACAGAATTAATAGTATCCAATGTGACAGCAATATGACAAGCAATAAGAAGCACGTCCTAGATAATGATAGTAATAAAGAGGGGTGAGCAGGGTCCAGTCACAGGGGCAGAGAAGGGGGGAAGACATTCCTCCTATAACGAGACATGGCAGCAAAGAATGAGAACACAGCAGCAAAGGGACAGAAAGCCACAAACAAAAGAAAGGAGAACTGAGAAAGTGACAAAGAGCCGCTCACAAAGTACCGTTGTCAGCCTCGTTGTGTGTGCGCAGGTGACAGTGACACAAACACACACTGTGCTGTCATCTGAGGATGCAGCTGTCTGCATTCTCCTCACACGGGAAGCACATTGGTCGTCTTTTCTGTCAGTCAGGGCTGAGGCGGCCTCCTTGTTGGAGGATTTGAATGGAAAGGGTGGGGGCAGACTTTGTACGGTCTCTGTGCAGGAAAAGGCTGTACTTGGCTCCTTGCCTCATTTAACTGCTTCTGTACCGCAAGACGTCATAAGTGTGCGGAGGCCGAAGCAGTGCAAAGAACGGCCCTTATCTGCCTAAAGAGCGCGCGGTTTTAAGAAGCGTTCTACCCTGACATGTATTGTCGCCTCCCCGGACTCCATGACACACCTCAGCCTGTCCTCCCTCCAGACGCTCCTCTTTGTGTTTTGTCTTTGTGATTCTATTCCCGCCCTCTGTCTGTTTCTCATGTCTGTCTGTGGGAACCTCCTCCCCTCACACCCCCATTTCTTTCTTTGCGTTCTGACTAAACATTCTTCTGCTTTTCTGCCTGTGGAAATGTGTTTACCTTCTAAGAGCATTGCCTAATCTTCGGTAGTTATTGTATCAGAACTCAGATAAAAGGAAATCCTCTCATTTCTGAGTGCTAAGGTCACATGTTTGGAGCTGGACTCTGAAGCCCTGTACACACGGCCGTGATTCTCGTCAGGAAAAAAACCTTGTTTTTCCTGACGAGAATCTTGACAAGAAACTTGTCCCGGCCGAGTGTACACACTTACGATTCAAAAGAACCGCCGTTCTTTTGAATGGCACGAACGCGGTGACGTCATCGACTACGACGAGCGTGCGCATGCGTCAAAGTAATTTCGAGCATGCGCGGGTTTCCACAGCGACAGGTAAGTGTACACACGCTCAGGTTTCTCGTCGAGAAACAGGCCGACGAGATTCTCGACGAGAAAACTGAAACCCGCGTACACACAGCCGGTTTTCTCGGCAAGAAAGCTCTCCCGGCAGATTTCTTGTCGTTTTTTGCCGAGAAAACCGGTCGTGTGTACGTGACCTGAGTGTTTATCTATTAGGACTTAGGTTACAAGAGAAGTATCACTGACAGTACTCCATTGTTTCTGTCACAAGTGCACTAATAGGTTACAATCACCTCAGGCAAGTACTAAAGAAGGAAACTTTCTTTCAGCAACATAATTTTTTTTTATAAGTTTCCAAGATAAAAAAGCTGCATGGTTCCCCGATTGGAAAATTGTATCAAACACTTTCTATAACTTCCCTTTCCTGGTGCCAATCCATGGTAACATACCACCACATGTACAAAATGGAACATTGCATCAAATACTGTAATTTTCCTTTCCTGGCAGCGTGTGAGACCCGGTTCACACAGGGGGCGACTCGGCAAGGCGATCTCAAGATGGCTTCAGAGGCAACTTGCAAAATGACTTCTGTATTGAAGTCAATGCAAGTCGCCCCCAAAGTCGTACAAGAACCTTTTTCTAAGTCGGAGCGACTTGAGTCTCTCCTATTAGAACAGTTCCATTAAACAGAGCAAAGGATGACTTGTCAGGCGGCTGAGTCGCCTGACGGGTCGCCCCTGTTTGAACCGGCTCTTAGGGCAGGGTGTGTGTTGCAGTAGGTGGATGACACCTCCATGTTTCCCATTAAAGCGGTTGTAGACCCCGCTCTGTGATTTTTACCTACAGGTAAGCCCAGTGGCGTCGGGAGGGGGGGCTAGAGCCCCGAGTGGGTCCCCAAAAAGCCCTGGGTCTTGGGCATTCACAAATCTATTATTAGCCCCGACCCCAAGCGGGGACCGATCTAACTCGGAGCGTGGCCGAGAGACATAGCAGGTCCTGCCGCCTGGAGCCCCTATGATGGACGTCACACGTCCCTCGGTCCCGTCATTGGACCAGTGGGACGTCCATCATAGGCTATGATGGACGTCCCACTGGTCCAATGCCAGGAACGCGGGACGTGTGATGTCCATTATAGGCGCTGCAGGCTCCAGAAGGTGGGAATTACGCCAGGTCATTGTAAAAAGATCCCCACTCAGTGGCACTCCTCCTCTCTTAGCTCTGGCTGCCTGCCTGCTGTGATGATGATGATGGGTGCGCCACACACTATGACTGAGCTGCAGGACACCTTAAGTATGACCAGGTAAGTCAGTGTATGTCTGCCAGGTGGGTCAGTGTGGTTCAGGTAGGTCAGTGTGGGTCAAGTAGGTCAGTGTATGTCAGGTAGGTCAGTGTATGTCAGCCAGGTTTGTCAAGTAGGTCAGTGTAATGGTCAGTGTGGGTCAGGTAGGTCAGTGTGGGTCAGGTAGGTCAGTGCGGGTCAGGTAGATTGGTGTATGTCAGTGTAATGGTCAGGTAGGTCAGTGTAATGGTCAGAGTGGGTCAGGTAGGTGAGTTTAGTGTTCAGCATTGATGGGCACTGGTAAGCCAGGCAGCAACCATCAAGTGAGCTTACCCCCCGCCACACATCATCCCCCCCTCCACACAACCCCACCGCCCAGCACCTGAACCCCCCCGTGCTGGGCTCGGACTTCGGGCTGAAGCCCCTGGTCTTTTTGCCACCTAGCAATGCCCCTGGGTAAGCCTATGATAAGGCTTACCTGTAGGTAAAATGTATATCTTTTAACCACTTAACGACCGCTCACTGTATATATACGTCGGCAGAATGGCACGGACAGGCACAATCACATACCTGTACGTGACTGCCTTCGTATAGTTGGGGGGGTCCCATCGGACCCCCCTTCTTTACAGTGAGCGGTGATTATCTGTTCGGGAGCGATCCGTGATGAGGGGACGGCCATTCGTTTCCGGCCACCCCCTCGCGACCACTCCCGGCGAATGAGAATCTTCCTCTGCCTGTGTAATGTAAACAGTGATGTCATCTCTCCATGCGGCGGTCTTTTTGTTCCGGCGCGAGGAGAGAAGACATCTCACAGTAAGTGCACCAACACTACACTGACACCAGTACATGTAGGCACACTTACACCCCCCAGTCACCCCCAGATCACCCCCAGTACCCCCAGTCACAGTGCACCGTTTGCAGTGGTCATTTTTTTTACTGATCACTGCAATCAGTGTCATTTGTGACAGTAAAAAGTTGCAGGGCAGTTAGGTTTAAGCCCCTTTAGGTCCAGGGTAGCCCCCTAACCCCCCCAATAAAGGTTTAACCCCTTGATCGCCCCCCAGGTAACCCTTTCACCCCCTAACGCCAGCGTCACTAAGCGATCGTTTTTCCGATCGCTGTATTAGTGTCGGTGGTGCTATAGATAGCCAGTTATTTATTTTTAGGTTCGCCGCAGGTTTTTATAGCGTCAGATACCCCCATATATTATTTTAACCCCCTGATTGCCCCTAGAGTTAACCCTTTCACCAGTGATCACTGTATAAGTGTCACTGGTGACACTGGTTAGCAAGTTAGTTAATTAGGTTACCCGTCAGGTTTTTATATAGCGTCAGGTACCCCCATATATAACCTAATAAAGGTTTTAACCCCCTGATTGCCCCTAGTTAACCCTTTCACCAGTGATCACCATATAAGTGTTACGGGTGACGCTGGTTGGTTAGTTTGCTTTTTATAGCATCAGGGCACCCGCCGTATATAACCCAATAAAGGTTTAACCCCCTGATCGCCCGGCGGGTGATATCAATTAGGTTTTAGCGCCAGAGAGGGTCTGCGTCGCCCCAGGCAGCGTTAGGTTAGTGCCAGTAACGCTAACACCCACGCGCAAAGCATACACCACCCTTAGTGGTATAGTATCTGAACAGATCAATATCTGATCTGATCAGATCTATACTAGCGTCCCCAGCGGTTTAGGGTTCCCAAAAACGCAGTGTTAGCGGGATCAGCCCAGATATCTGCCAGCACCTGCATTTAGCCCCTCCGCCCAGCCCACCCAAGTGCAGTATCGATCGATCACTGTCACTTACCAAACACAACACACATAACTGCAGCGTTCGCAGAGACAGTCCTGATCCCTGCGATCGCTAACAGTTTTTTTTGAAGCGTTTGATACATTTGCTGACAGTCAGGTGTTTTTTTACCTGTGAATCTTACTAGTGTACCCCTAAATTTTAGAGCCCAAAATGGCAAATCGAAGGTACACTAGTAAAGAGGACTACGAGATTCTGAGCATGACAGATAGTGAAGAGGAGGTCACGCATCTGTCAGATTCAGGCTCAGAATATCTTCCCGTAGAAGACAGTGAAGTCAGCGGCTCCATGTCAGATAGCTCTGACGACGAAGGTGAGGTTCCTGCTAAGGTCAGGCATACCCGATCCCGATCTTCTGAGGTTGTTGAGGAGAAAGAACCGCAGGGCTCTCGTATCATGGAGCAGAGTAGTACTAGCGCCACTATTCCTTCTGGTGAATTGGCAAGCACCAGCGGCCTAGTACAGCCTGGGCGTACATCCAGCACTGCAGTATCATGTGGTGACGTGGCGAGTCCCATAAGTGCAGTTCAAGCTGGCGAGGTGGCAAGCACAAGTAGTGTCCCGCTGCCACCAAGATGAAGACAAAGGCAGGCCCGTCGTACTTCCCCTATTCACTGCCCAACCCTGTATTCGGGTGGAAACAGCTGATTTTATGCCAATTGATTTTTATTCGCTGTTTTTCATGGAAGATCTCTATAGATCTATTGTGGACCAGAGTAATTTATATGCTGGTCAATTCTTCGCCGCTAATCTCCAGTTGCCTTCCATTGCCAAAGATTGGAAACCAATTACGGTTTCCGAATTTAAGACCTTTCTGGGCCTTTCCCTCAACATGGGCACACACAAATTCCCGTCATTGCGTGCTTATTGGTCCACGCACCCAATTGACCACATGCCCGTGTTCTCTGCCTCCATCCCCAGGAAATGATACGAGCAGATCTTGCGGTTCATGCATTTCAACGACAATGAACTTTGTCGTCCACGTGGAGACCCTAAATACGACCGGCTCTACAAAATTCGGCCCCTCATAAACCACTTCAACGAACGTTTTGCAGCCTTGTTTATTCCCGATCAAGTTGTCTGCGTTGATGAGTCCCTGATTAAATTTTCTGGCCGCTTGTCTTTCAAGCAGTACCTTCCCAGCAAGCGTGCCAGATACTGGGTCAAGCTCTATAAGTTCTGTGACAGGGCAACAGCCTATGTATGGAGCTTTACGGTTTATGAGGGAAAAGATAGTCAGGTTGAGCCGGTCAACTGCCCAGATTACATAGGGAGCGCTGGCAAGATAGTGTGGAACTTGGTGTCACCCTTATTCGGAAAGGGGTACCACTTGTATGTGGACAATTATTACACGAGCGTGCCACTGTTTAGTCACTTGTTTGATCATCAGATTGGAGCATGTGGCACCGTGCGACCCAATCGCCGGGGCTTTCCCCAGAGGCTTGTAAATTCCCGTCTTAGGCTGGGGGAGAGAGCCTGCTTGAAGTGTAATAATTTGCTCGCTGTGAAGTGGAGGGATAATAAGAATGTTTTCCTTCTTACCTCCCTTCATGCAGACACGAAAGTCCAAATTCATACGGTGACTGGTGTTGTGGAGAAACCCCTCTGTGTCCACGAATATAACCAAAATATGGGAGGGGTGGACCTCAACGACCAGTTGTTGGCGCCGTATCTAATTGACCGTAAGGGGAGACGCTGGTACAAAAAAGTGTCTCTATCCTTATTCCAATTCACTTTGCTGAACGCTCATGTGCTATACAGAGCTTCAGGCGGGACGTTATCTCTCCTAAAATTCCAGGATGAGATAGTCACAGAACTTCTGTATCCAGGCGGTTCTGCACCTCACCATCCCCAACCAAATGCAGTAAGCCGGCTGCATGAGAGGCATTATCCGTATGTCCTCGAGAGTACCCCTACCCAACGAGCCCCCCAAAAAAAATATGTCGTGTCTGTAGCAAGCGCGGATTTAGGGGCGACACCCGTTATTTTTGTCCACGCTGTCCTGACAATCCTGGTCTTTGCATTGGTAAATGTTTTGAACGCTTCCACTCAAAAGTGAAGTTTTAGCGTAGGGTACAGCATTTCACAGACTAGGACACACTTACACAGGGTCTCCCAAGATGCCATTGCATTTTGAGAGACCCGAACCATTACAGTTGTTAAGGTTACAAAAAAAAGTGTAAAAAAGAAAAAAAATACGTAAAAACAAAAAACAAAAAAATATAAAATAAAAAAAAACAAAAATAGTTGTCGTTTTATTGTTCTCTCTCTCTCTCTCTATTTTCTCTCTATTGTTCTGCTCTTTTTTTACTGTATTCTATTCTGCAATGTTTTATCATGCTTGCTTTTCAGGTATGTAACTTTTTGTTTTCAGGTGCGCCATTCAGCTGCAGCGCGGAATTATTTATCTTGACAGCAACAGCGTTTGCTCCCACGATACATAAAGCCGTGACTCCAGTGCTCTAGGAGGTGATTTCACCACCACAGTTAAAAAAAAGAGCATATATGCCAAAGCATGGGGGCAGCAGGGGCGGAGGAGCGATTTTGCTCCTAATGCCGCGTACATACGGTTGAAATTCCGGCGGAGGCTTGCCCGTGGAAAAGTCCGACCGTGTGTATGCGGCATAACTTTTTTGTGGGAGGATGCCCCCATGCTTCGGCATATATATATTTTAGGCACAGGTTGCGTTAAAAAAATGTTTTATTTTTTACTAGTTTTTTTTTGGTATTTGCTTTGCAGGTATGGTATGGTAAGGTCTTACTGTTGTACTGTAATGTTACTTTGTTTTAATGTTAACCATCATTTGCTTATCAGGTACGCCATTCAGTTGCAGCGCGGATCTATTTATCTTGACAGCAACAGCGTTTGCTCCCACGATACATAAAGCCGTGACTCCAACGCTGTAGGAGGTGATTTCACCACCACAGTTAAAAAAAAGAGCATATATGCTGAAGCATGGGGGCAGCAGGGGCGGAGGAGCGATTTTGCGTACATACGGTCGAAATTCCGGCGGAGGCTTGCCCGTGGAAAAGTCTGACCGTGTGTACGCGGCATAACCTTTTATGCCGCGTACATACGGTCAAAATTCCGACGGAGGCTTGCCCGTGGAAAAGTCTGACCGTGTGTACGCGGCATAACTTTTTTGCGGGAGGATGCCCCCATGCTTTGGCATATATAAATGGTGCATGTATGCCCATCATTAGAAGTGGGTGGATGAAGGGAGGTATTCTAATGGTGGGCATACCCACCGATAGGGATGGGCCCGGTGCTCGATTCGAACCCATGTTCGAATCGAGCATCGGGCGTTCGCTCGCTCGTCGAGCCCAGAACTATTTGGGCCGTTCGCATCACATTCGTGTGATGCGAGCGGCCCCGCAATGCATTGCGGCCGGCGCGGCCGGCGCAGTGCATTGCTGGCTGATGATTGGCCAAGCATGCACTGTGACCCCGCATGCTTGGCCAATCACAGCGCCCGAAACTCGGAGAGCAATAATTGGCTACAGGCAGGACGGCTGTAGCCAATTACAGCTCAGGGGCTTTAGTACACGCCCCACCATTTAAAAGGCCGCCACGCCATCGGCCCCGGTCACATGAGTTCCGGCTTTAGGAGAGATTAGTCTGCTGATTCTGTCTTTGCTTGATACTGAAAGATTTGCTCTTCTTTGCTAAACCATTGGCTATTTCTTTGCTAAACCATTGCTACCTAAGTCATTGATCGTTCATTGCTGCTGATTGCACAGTTAGTGTGTTATTAGCTGCTGCTGGGGATTAGTCTGGTGCGTGCTTACTGTTAGTACAGTATTGCAGTAGTACCAACCGCAGTGCTGTTAGCACAGCATTGCACCCCAACAGCACCCATAGGACTTCTAGTGTGTTAGTGGCAGCAAACAGAGCTCCTATATTTTCTTCTCAGCAGCACCCATAGGACTTCTAGTGTGTTAGTGGCATCACACAGAGCTCCTATATTTTCTTCTCAGCAGCACCCATAGGACTTCTAGTGTGTTAGTGGCAGCAAACAGAGCTCCTATATTTTCTTCTCAGCAGCACCCATAGGACTTCTAGTGTGTTAGTGGCAGCAAACAGAGCTCCTATATTTTCTTCTCAGCAGCACCCATAGGACTTCTAGTGTGTTAGTGGCAGCAAACAGAGCTCCTATATTTTCTTCTCAGCAGCACCCATAGGACTTCTAGTGTGTTAGTGGCAGCAAACAGAGCTCCTATATTTTCTTCTCAGCAGCACCCATAGGACTTCTAGTGTGTTAGTGGCAGCAAACAGAGCTCCTATATTTTCTTCTCAGCAGCACCCATAGGACTTCTAGTGTGTTAGTGGCATCACACAGAGCTCCTATATTTTCTTCTCAGCAGCACCCATAGGACTTCTAGTGTGTTAGTGGCAGCAAACAGAGCTCCTATATTTTCTTCTCAGCAGCACCCATAGGACTTCTAATGTGTTAGTGGCATCACACAGAGTTCCTATATTTTCATCTCAGCAGCACCCATAGGACTTCTAGTGTGTTAGTGGCATCACACAGAGCTCCTATATTTTCTTCTCAGCAGCACCCATAGGACTTCTAGTGTGTTAGTGGCAGCAAACAGAGCTCCTATATTTTCTTCTCAGCAGCACCCATAGGACTTCTAGTGTGTTAGTGGCAGCAAACAGAGCTCCTATATTTTCTTCTCAGCAGCACCCATAGGACTTCTAGTGTGTTAGTGGCATCACACAGAGCTCCTATATTTTCTTCTCAGCAGCACCCATAGGACTTCTAGTGTGTTAGTGGCAGCAAACAGAGCTCCTATATTTTCTTCTCAGCAGCACCCATAGGACTTCTAGTGTGTTAGTGGCAGCAAACAGAGCTCCTATATTTTCTTCTCAGCAGCACCCATAGGACTTCTAGTGTGTTAGTGGCAGCAAACAGAGCTCCTATATTTTCTTCTCAGCAGCACCCATAGGACTTCTAGTGTGTTAGTGGCAGCAAACAGAGCTCCTATATTTTCTTCTCAGCAGCACCCATAGGACTTCTAGTGTGTTAGTGGCAGCAAACAGAGCTCCTATATTTTCTTCTCAGCAGCACCCATAGGACTTCTAGTGTGTTAGTGGCATCACACAGAGCTCCTATATTTTCTTCTCAGCAGCACCCATAGGACTTCTAGTGTGTTAGTGGCAGCAAACAGAGCTCCTATATTTTCTTCTCAGCAGCACCCATAGGACTTCTAGTGTGTTAGTGGCAGCAAACAGAGCTCCTATATTTTCTTCTCAGCAGCACCCATAGGACTTCTAGTGTGTTAGTGGCAGCAAACAGAGCTCCTATATTTTCTTCTCAGCAGCACCCATAGGACTTCTAGTGTGTTAGTGGCATCACACAGAGCTCCTATATTTTCTTCTCAGCAGCACCCATAGGACTTCTAGTGTGTTAGTGGCAGCAAACAGAGCTCCTATATTTTCTTCTCAGCAGCACCCATAGGACTTCTAGTGTGTTAGTGGCATCACACAGAGCTCCTATATTTTCTTCTCAGCAGCACCCATAGGACTTCTAGTGTGTTAGTGGCAGCAAACAGAGCTCCTATATTTTCTTCTCAGCAGCACCCATAGGACTTCTAGTGTGTTAGTGGCAGCAAACAGAGCTCCTATATTTTCTTCTCAGCAGCACCCATAGGACTTCTAGTGTGTTAGTGGCAGCAAACAGAGCTCCTATATTTTCTTCTCAGCAGCACCCATAGGACTTCTAGTGTGTTAGTGGCATCACACAGAGCTCCTATATTTTCTTCTCAGCAGCACCCATAGGACTTCTAGTGTGTTAGTGGCAGCAAACAGAGCTCCTATATTTTCTTCTCAGCAGCACCCATAGGACTTCTAGTGTGTTAGTGGCAGCAAACAGAGCTCCTATATTTTCTTCTCAGCAGCACCCATAGGACTTCTAGTGTGTTAGTGGCAGCAAACAGAGCTCCTATATTTTCTTCTCAGCAGCACCCATAGGACTTCTAGTGTGTTAGTGGCATCACACAGAGCTCCTATATTTTCTTCTCAGCAGCACCCATAGGACTTCTAGTGTGTTAGTGGCAGCAAACAGAGCTCCTATATTTTCTTCTCAGCAGCACCCATAGGACTTCTAGTGTGTTAGTGGCAGCAAACAGAGCTCCTATATTTTCCTCTCAGCAGCACCCATAGGACTTCTAGTGTGTTAGTGGCAGCAAACAGAGCTCCTATATTTTCTTCTCAGCAGCACCCATAGGACTTCTAGTGTGTTAGTGGCAGCAAACAGAGCTCCTATATTTTCTTCTCAGCAGCACCCATAGGACTTCTAGTGTGTTAGTGGCAGCAAACAGAGCTCCTATATTTTCTTCTCAGCAGCACCCATAGGACTTCTAGTGTGTTAGTGGCAGCAAACAGAGCTCCTATATTTTCTTCTCAGCAGCACCCATAGGACTTCTAGTGTGTTAGTGGCATCACACAGAGCTCCTATATTTTCTTCTCAGCAGCACCCATAGGACTTCTAGTGTGTTAGTGGCAGCAAACAGAGCTCCTATATTTTCTTCTCAGCAGCACCCATAGGACTTCTAATGTGTTAGTGGCATCACACAGAGTTCCTATATTTTCATCTCAGCAGCACCCATAGGACTTCTAGTGTGTTAGTGGCATCACACAGAGCTCCTATATTTTCTTCTCAGCAGCACCCATAGGACTTCTAGTGTGTTAGTGGCAGCAAACAGAGCTCCTATATTTTCTTCTCAGCAGCACCCATAGGACTTCTAGTGTGTTAGTGGCATCACACAGAGCTCCTATATTTTCTTCTCAGCAGCACCCATAGGACTTCTAGTGTGTTAGTGGCAGCAAACAGACCTCCTATATTTTCTTCTCAGCAGCACCCATAGGACTTCTAGTGTGTTAGTGGCATCACACAGAGCTCCTATATTTTCTTCTCAGCAGCACCCATAGGACTTCTAGTGTGTTAGTGGCAGCAAACAGAGCTCCTATATTTTCTTCTCAGCAGCACCCATAGGACTTCTAGTGTGTTAGTGGCAGCAAACAGAGCTCCTATATTTTCTTCTCAGCAGCACCCATAGGACTTCTAGTGTGTTAGTGGCAGCAAACAGAGCTCCTATATTTTCTTCTCAGCAGCACCCATAGGACTTCTAGTGTGTTAGTGGCATCACACAGAGCTCCTATATTTTCTTCTCAGCAGCACCCATAGGACTTCTAGTGTGTTAGTGGCAGCAAACAGAGCTCCTATATTTTCTTCTCAGCAGCACCCATAGGACTTCTAGTGTGTTAGTGGCATCACACAGAGCTCCTATATTTTCTTCTCAGCAGCACCCATAGGACTTCTAGTGTGTTAGTGGCAGCAAACAGAGCTCCTATATTTTCTTCTCAGCAGCACCCATAGGACTTCTAGTGTGTTAGTGGCAGCAAACAGAGCTCCTATATTTTCTTCTCAGCAGCACCCATAGGACTTCTAGTGTGTTAGTGGCAGCAAACAGAGCTCCTATATTTTCTTGTCAGCAGCACACATAGTACCTATAGTGTGTTAGTGTCAGCACCCATAGGACCTACAGTGTGTTGTGAGCACACATAGGAGTTCTATTTTTTATACTATATACACTACCGACTACAATGGCTGGAAGACCGCCAAGGAGAGGCAGAGCGTGCCGAGGCAAGAACACAGGGCAGGCAGGCTCTGTTTCTAGAGACAACAGTGCTGGCCGTGGACGTGGTCGTGCATCGTCATCAGCACGTGGCCATGGGACACGCTTGTCTTTGTTTTCGGCAGCTGGACATGTGGAGCCGCATCATGCCGAAGGCTTGGTAGAATGGATGACCAAGCCCTCCTCATCCTCCTCATCCTCTCTCACCCAGGCTCAGGGTACTGGCAGAGCAGCTGCCAACGCGTACTCAATGGCATCATCAGCCACCCCTTCCCTAGACCCACCATGTCCTCCTGAGGAGTCCCCCGAACTGTTTGAGCACAGTGTTGGGTACATGCTCCAGGAGGATGCCCAACGATTCGAAGGCTCGGATGATGATACCCAGCTTGAGGAAGTCAGTAGTGTGCGCGCAGAGAGAGGGGATGCTGAAGGACAGCAATCTGGCAGTAGTGTTCCACCAGCTGCAGCTTACTGCCAGGTTTGCTCTAGTGGTGAAGAGGGAGGGGATGATGAGGTCACTGACTCCACGTGGGTGCCTGAAGGGAGAGAGGAGGAGGAGGAGGAGGATGCAGCGTCACATGTCCAACCAGGCAGGATGCCCCCTGGAGGCCAGCTAGAGGCCAGCACAGCAACTGTACCACACCGCAGAGCTCCGCCTGTGCAGGGCGCTGCCTCTGCACGTTATCACAAAAGTTCTTTGGTGTGGGCCTTTTTTGAGACGAGTGCATCAGATCGCACCACTGCTATTTGCAATATTTGTCTCAAGCGTATCTCGCGTGGCCAAAACATCAGCCGCTTGGGCACCACAAGCATGAGCAGACATATGTCGACCTGCCATGCAGCTCGTTGGCAAGCACACATAAAAGACCCACACCAAAGAACAAAGCGGACCTCTCCTTGCTCCTCATCAGCTGGGATCTCCATCCCCACTATATCTTCAGTCCTCTCTGAAAGCTGCTCTGAGAGGACTGAAGGTGTAGAATTAGGTGTGTCACAACCAAGTACTTGCAGTACACCGACGTCCGATTGTAGCAGGCAAATTTCCCTGCCCCAGCTGCTGGACCGTCGAAAGAAGTATACTCCCAGCCATCCACATGCCCAGCGGTTGAATGCTAGCTTGGCTAAATTGCTAGCACTTCAACTGCTGCCTTTTCAGTTGATAGACTCGGCCCCCTTCCGTGAGTTTGTTCAATGTGCGGTTCCTCAGTGGCAGGTTCCCAAACGCCACTTTTTCTCACGGAAGGCGATTCCGTCTCTCTACTGGCATGTGGAAGGCAATGTCCATGCCTCGCTGGACAGGGCGGTCAGCGGTAAGGTGCATATTACCGCTGACTCATGGTCCAGCAGGCATGGACAGGGACGTTATCTTTCTTTCACGGCCCATTGGGTCACTCTATTGGTAGCTGGGAGGGATGCAGGACAAGGTGCAGTAGTGTTGGAGGTTGTTCCGCCACCACGCCTCCAAAATGCTACTACTGGTTGTGACACACCTCTCTCCTCCACCCCCTCCTCTTCTTCTTCCTCCATGTCCTCTTCGAGTGCTCTGTCCTCGGAACCAGCGGTGCTCCGTAGGCGTACAAGGGGCTACGCGAGTACGCAGGCAAAAAGATGCCATGCCGTGCTTGCGCTGGTGTGTTTGGGGGACAGGAGCCACACTGGGCCAGAGGTTCTGGCAGCTCTGCAGGGGCAGGCCGAGAGGTGGTTGACGCCACGCCAGCTTAAGCCAGGAATGGTCGTTTCTGATAATGGCACCAACCTCCTCTCCGCCCTGCGACAGGGGCAGCTCACCCATGTGCCCTGTATGGCTCACGTCCTCAACCTGGTGGTGCAGCGGTTCTTGGGCAGGTTCCCAGGCTTACAGGATGTCCTGAGGCAGGCCAGGAAAGTCTGTGTGCATTTCCGCCGATCTTATAATGCCAGTGCTCGGCTGACTGAGCTGCAAAAGGAGCTGAACCTGCCCAAGAACCGCCTAATATGTGACATGCCCACCAGGTGGAACTCAACGTTGGCCATGCTGCAGCGACTGCACACGCAGCAGAGGGCCATCAATGAGTACCTTTGCGACTACGGCACCAGGACAGGGTCAGGGGAGCTTGGCTTTTTTTCCCCACGCCAGTGGAGCATGATCAGGGATGCTTGCACTGTCCTCTCACCATTTGAGGAGGCCACGAGGATGGTGAGCAGTGACAGTGCATGCATCAGTGACACTGTACCTCTTGTCCACCTGTTGGAGCATACGCTGCGTGGGATAATGGACAGGGCACTTGAGGCAGAACAGAGGCAGGAAGAGGAGGACTTCCTTGTCTCTCAAGGCCCCCTTTATCCAGACAATGTTCCTTCTGTCCCACCCATCACACAGGAAGAGGAGGAGGAGGAGGAGGAGGAGGAGGATTGTGTGAGCATGGAGGTGGAGCCTGGCACTCAGCATCAGCAGCAGCAGTCTTTTAGGGATGATGTACAGTCCCAACAAACCAGTGGACTTGTACGTGGCTGGGAGGAGGTGGCTGGCGATCATGTCATCCTCAGTGACCCAGAAGACTCCGGACCGAATGCCTCAGCTAACCTACGCTGCATGGCCTCCCTGATCCTGCAAAGCCTGCGGAAGGATCCTCGTGTTCTTCGGATCAAGGAGAGTGACCATTACTGGCTGGCCACTCTCCTTGATCCACGGTACAAGGGTAAGGTTGCGGACCTTATCTTGCCGTCGCAGAGGGAGCAGAGGATGAGACATCTCAGGGAGGCCTTGCAGAAAGGTCTGTGCAACGCGTTCCCAGAAACTGGGAGGTTACAAACTCCTGGTCCTGGACGACAAGTTGCTGAGGCTTCGGTCAGTAGCAGAAGGAGCGGTGGGGAAGGTGGACGTCTGACCGATGCGTTCAGACAATTTTTTAGTCCGCAGCCCCAAGGTATGATCGGTTCCAGCAACCATCGCCAGCGTCTGATATACATGGTGCAGGAATACCTAGGGGCAAGGTCAGACTTGGACACCTTTCCCACCGAAAATCCTCTGGCTTACTGGGTCCTGAGGATGGATCACTGGCCAGAGCTTGCACAGTATGCAATTGAGCTACTGGCCTGTCCTGCATCCAGCGTTCTTTCCGAACGCACATTCAGTGCTGCTGGAGGATTTGTCACCGATCATAGGGTGCGCCTGTCCACCGACTCGGTTGATCGACTGATCTTCATAAAAATGAATCAGTCTTGGATCACCACCAGCTACCAGACACCTGAAGCGGATATAACGGAATAATTTATAATGTCACATCCCTTCAAGACTGCCTATGCTGATGCTGAGTGACTGTCCTGTTATGTTCACTGACTATCCTCTTCCTCCTCCTCAATGATCCATGCCACCACACCAGTGCCTAAGGCACAATTTTTCAGCCCCTGTATAACAGGGGCGTGTAATTAAAATTTTTTAAAAAGATGCTTCGCAACAGGTGTGACTGCTGTGCTCAGAGTACAGTATCTGTGAGGGGTTGCAGTGTTGTGGCACCAGCACCAGTGCCTAAGGCACAATTTTTCAGCCCCTGTTGGGGCGTGTAATTACAATTTTTAGGCAATGCTTTGCAACAGGTCTCATTGCTGTGCTCAGAGTACAGTATCTGTGAGGGGTTGCAGTGTTGTGGCACCAGCACCAGTGCCTAAGGCACAATTTTTCAGCCCCTGTATAACAGGGGCGTGTAATTAAATTTTTTTAAAAAGATGCTTCGCAACAGGTGTGACTGCTGTGCTCAGAGTACAGTATCTGTGAGGGGTTGCAGTGTTGTGGCACCAGCACCAGTGCCTAAGGCACAATTTTTCAGCCCCTGTTGGGGCGTGTAATTACAATTTTTAGGCAATGCTTTGCAACAGGTCTCATTGCTGTGCTCAGAGTACAGTATCTGTGAGGGGTTGCAGTGTTGTGGCACCAGCACCAGTGCCTAAGGCACAATTTTTCAGCCCCTGTATAACAGGGGCGTGTAATTACAATTTTTTAAAAAGATGCTTCGCAACAGGTGTGACTGCTGTGCTCCAAGTACAGTATCTGTGAGGGGTTGCAGTGTTGTGGCACCAGCACCAATGCCTAAGGCACAATTTTTCAGCCCCTGTTTAACAGGGGCGTGTAATTACAAATCTTGATCTAATAGTTCACAGCAGGGCCCATTCCTGCGCCCACCAAGAGTAACTATGAGGGCCTACAGTCTTGTGGCAACACCGTCCACCACCACCAAAGGCCCAATTTTTCTGCCCTGTTCAACAGGTGCATGCAATTACAAATCTTGATCTAATAACTCACAGCAGGGCCCATTCCTGCACCCACCAAGAGTAACTGTGAGGGCTTACAGTCTTGTGGCAACACCGTCCACCACCACCACCACCACCACCAAAGGCCCAATTTTTCTGCCCGGTTCAACAGGTGCATGCAAGTACAAATCTTGATCTATTAACTCACAGCAGGGCCCATTCCTGTGCCCACCAGTCTTGTGGCTACACCAACATCTAATAGGGCAAATTTCTGCAGAGTATATACGGCAGGCCCCTACTTTCAAACATCCAACTTACAAACGACTCCTACTTGCAAACGGCAAGAGAAAACAGGAAGTGAGAGGAAATCTACCCCTAGGAAGGAAAATTCTATCCTGTTAGATTTAAATTGGGAAAAAGGTATCTCCTCTCTACTGATGCTTTATCACCAATCCTTGTTTCAATTAAAACCCCACTTTTCCAAAAACATTTGTCATTGGGACGGAAAGTGAGGTGACATGTTCTGAACAGATGTGCAAAGACAGCAAATGTTACAGGGGTGATAACCCCTCCCTATGTTCTCCAAAAAGCTTAAAAATTGATTTTTTTGGGATGTAGCTACACTTCATAATGTACCTGTTCAGATTCTACTTAAGAACAAACCTACAGTCCATGTCTTGTTTGCACCACCTATATACTGCTGTTCAGAGTATATAGGGTTGTAGGTATAGGGTTTTATTTTGGGTGCGGGGTCCCCCTTAGTATCCATACAAGACCCAAAGGGGCTGGGGTGGGGGGGGGGGGTGATGGGGTAGCCATGCCATTTTTCTCAAGGATTTTCAGCCATATGGCGGCCAGGACAAGACATGACATTAAAGCCGCAAGTGGTTTTAAATTACTTCTTTTTTTCCTTTACAAATGTCATTTTGTGCAAGGACAGTTCTAAACACGGGAAACACATGCCACTTCACAGGCATACTTTAGACACCCCCCAGGTACCATATTTAAAGGAAAATTTCACTTTTTTTTTTTCACTTTATGCATCATTAAAATGACTGCTCCCGAAAAAACTTTAGTTTTTAAAATTTCTTTTTGCATTGATATATGTCCCCTGGGGCAGGACCCGGGTCCCCAAACCTGTTTTATAACATTAACATGCATATTGGCCGTTGTAATTAGCAATTTTGATTTCGAACGTTCGCGTCCATTATAACGAATAGGGTTCGAAAATTCGCGCGAACTTTCGGTCCGTTCGAAGGTTCTGGTGCGAACCGAACCCGGGGGTGTTCGGCTCATCCCTACCCACCGATCAATCTCTTTTTTTCGTTCAGCCAACAAGATTACAATACATGTCCAACAAGGACCAGCAACGTACTGGTATGTTGCTGGACTTTGAATGTTTATACCAGAATGATGCCTGTGGGTTTAGGTATCATCTTGGTATCATTCTTTTCAGCCAGTGGCCGGCTTTCATGTAAAAGCAATCCTAGCAGATAATTAGCTTCTAGACTGCTTTTACAAGCAGTGGGAGGGAATGTCCCCCCCCCCCCGGATATAAACAGCGCCATTGGGAAATTGGGAAAGCATTTTATCACACCGATCTTGGTGTGGTCAGATGCTTTGAGGGCAGAGGAAAGATCTAGGGTCTAACCCCCCATTTTTTTTCAAAAAAAGAGTACCTGTCACTACCTATTGCTATCATAGGGGATATTTACATTCCCTGAGATAACAATAAAAATGGTAAAAAAAATAAATAAATATGGAAGGAACAGTTTAAAAATAAAATAAAAAAGCAAAATAAATAATAATAAAAAAAAAGCACCCCTGTCCCCCCCTGCTCTTGCGCAAAGGCGAATGCAAGCGTCAGTCTAGCGTCATATGAAAACAGCAATTGCACCATGCATGTGAGGTATCACCGCAAAGGTCAGATCGAGGGCAGTCATTTTAGCAGTAGAACTCCTCTGTAAATCGAATGTGGTAACCTGTAAAGGCTTTTAAAAATGTATGTAGTTTGTCGCCGCTGCGCGTTTGTGCGCAATTTTAAAGCATGTCGTGTTTGGTATCCATGTACTCGGCCTAAGATCATATTTTTTATTTCATCAAACATTTGGGCAATATAGTGTGTTTTAGTGCATTAAAAATAAAAAAAGTGTGTTTTTTCCCCAAAAAATGCGTTTGAAAAATCGCTGCGCAAATACTGTGTGGAAAAAAAAATGCAACACCCACTATTTTAATCTGTAGGGCCTTTGCTTTAAAAAAAATATATAATGTTTGGGGGTTCAACGTAATTTTCTTGTAAAAAAAATAAATGTTTTCATGTAAACAAAAAGTGTCAGAAAGGGCTTTGTCTTCAAGTGGTTAGAAGAGTGGATGATGTGTGACATAAGCTTCCTAATGTTGTGCATAAAATGCCAGGACAGTTCAAACCCCCCCCCCCCAAATGACCCCATTTTGGAAAGTAGACACCCCAAGCTATTTGCTGAGAGGCATGTTGAGCCCATTGAATATTTATTTATTTTTTTGTCCCAAGTGATTGAATAATGACAAAAAGAAAAAAAAAATGTACAAAAAGTTGTCACTAAATGATATATTGCTCAAACATGCCATGGTTATATGTGGAATTGCACCCCAAAATACATTCTGTTGCTTCTCCTGAGTACGGGGATACCACATGTGTGAGGCATTTTGGGAGCCTAGCCGCGTACAGGACCCCCGAAAACCAAGCACCGCCTTCAGGATTTCTAAGGGTGTAAATTTTTGATTTCACTCCTCACTGCCTATCACAGTTTTGGAGGCCATGGAATGCCCAGATGGCACAAAACCCCCCCAAATGACCCCATTTTGGAAAGTAGACACCCCAAGATATTTGCTGAGAGGTATGTTGAGTATTTTGCAGATCTCGCTTTTTGCCACAAAGTTTTGAAAATTGAAGAAAAAAAATAAAAAATTACTTTCTTCATTTTCAAAAACAAATGAGAGCTGTAAAATACTCACCATGCATCTCAGCAAATAGATTGGGGTGTCTACTTTCCAAAATAGGGTAATTTGTGGGGGTTTTGTGCTATCTTGGCAGCTTGGCATTTTATGGCCTTCAAAACTGTGATAGGTAGTGAGGAGTGAAATCAAAAATTTACGCCCTTAGAAATCCTGAAGGCGGTGCTTGGTTTTGGGGCCCCATACGCGGCTAGGCTCTCAAAAAGTCCCACACATGTGGTATCCCCATACTCAGGAGAAGCAGCAAAATGTATTGTGGGGTGCAATTCCACATATAACCATGGCATGTTTGAGCAATATATCATTTAGTGTCAACTTTTTGTACATTTTTTTTTTTTTTTTTGTCATTATTCAATCACTTGGGACAAAAAAAAAAAAAATATTCAATGGGCTCAACATGCCTCTCAGCAAATAGCTTGGGGTGTCTACTTTCCAAAATGGGGTCATTTGGGGGGGTTTTGTGCCATCTTGGCATTTTATGGCCTTCAAAACTGTGATAGGTAGTGAGGAGTAAAATCAACAATTTATGCCCTTAGAAATCTTGAAGGCGGTGCTTGGTTTTTGGGGTCCTGTACGCGGCTAGGCTCCCAAAAAGTCCCACACATGTGGTATCCCCGTACTCAGGAGAAGCAGCAGAATGTATTTTGGGGTGTAATTTCACATATGCACATGGCATGTGTGAGCAATATATCATTTAGTGACAACTTTGTGCAAATAAAAAAAGTTTGTCATATTCCCGCAACTTGTGGCAAAATATAAAATATTCCATGGACTCAACATGCCTCTCAGTAAATAGCTTGGGGTTTCTACTTTCCAAAATGGGGTCATTTGGGGGGGGGTTTGTGCTATTTTGGCATTTTATGGCCTTCGAAACTGTGATAGGTAGTGAGGAGTGAAATCAAAAATTTGCGCCCTTAGAAATCTTGAAGGCGGTGCTTGGTTTTTGGGGCCCCGTACGCGGCTAGGCTCTCAAAAAGTCCCACACATGTGGTATCCCCGTACTCAGGAGAAGCAGCAAAATGTATTTTGGGGTGCAATTCCACATATAACCATGGCATGTGTGAGCAATATATCATTTAGTGACAACTTTTTTTGTAATTTTTTTTTTTTTAGTCATTATTCAATCACTTGGGACAAAAAAAAAATATTCAATGGGCTCAACATGCCTCTCAGCAATTTCCTTGGGGTGTCTACTTTCCAAAATGGGGTCATTTTGGGGTGGTTTTGTACCGCCCTGACATTTTAGCACCTCAAGAAATGAGATAGGCAGTCATAAATTAAAAGCTGTGTAAATTCCAGAAAATGTACCTTAGTTTGTAGACGCTATAACTTTTGCACAAACCAATAAATATACGCTTATTGACATTTTTTTTTACTAAAGACATGTGGCTGAATACATTTTGGCCTAAATGTATGACTAAAATTGAGTTTATTCGATTTTTCTTATAACAAAAATTAGAAAATATCATTTTTTTTCTAAATTTTCTGTCTTTTTCTGTTTATATCGCAAAAAAAAAAAAAAATCGCAGAGGCAATCAAATACCATTAAAAGAAAGCTCTATTTGTGGGAAGAAAAGAACGCAAATTTCGTTTGGGTACAACATTGCATGTCCGCACAATTTCCAGTTAAAGCAGCGCAGTGCCAAATTGTGAAATCACCTCTGGTCATTATGGTCCGTATTGGTCCGGAGCTTAAGTGGTTAAGCATGCACCATTTGGGAGATATTCACACTGCATGCAGCCTCTGACATCAGCGACGCATGCACTCTGAAGGTACGGCGTATCATGCAGGAACTTCAGAGCTTCTTGTCGGAACCGAGGGCTCCCGCATGCATGCACGGGAGTGATGTTATTGTGGCTCCGGCCACTCACAGCGCCAGAGCCCGCGAACCCGAAAGTAATGCCAAGGGAAAATGTCAGCCCCCTCAGCAGTGAACGCGGGCTTCGTTCTAAGGTAAGTATTTCATAATGAACTAGTATGCGGTGCATACTAGCTCATTGTGCCTTTTTGTCTTACGGGGGTTTTTTTTTTTTTTACAGGGTTAACAGCTTTAACCTTGGTAACTCGCTTATTTGGGCCTGCGCACGCTCCCATTGGCCAGCGGGGGAGCCAATCAGCGGGTCCGGCAGACTCGGTATCTACCAGCCACCCACAATCATTCCCCGTAGTGACAGAACGGGGATCTGCCTGTGTAAACAAGACAAATCTCCATTCTGACAGAGGAGATCACAGATCCTGTCTTTCTGCTAAGCAGGAAGATGGATCTGTGCGTTTCCCCAGTCGCACAGTCCCCCATACAGCTAGAAAACACCTGTAGGGAACACATTTAGCCCCTTGATCGCCCCTGATGTTAACCCCTTCCCTGCCAGTGACACTGGTTCCCAAAAAAGTGTCAAAAATGTCAGTTGGGTGTCCTATCTGTCTGCGGCAATGTTGCAGACCCGCTAAAAATCACTAATACTAGTAAAAACAAATAAATAATAATAATAAAAATGCCATAAATCTATCCCCTATTTTGTAGACGTTATTGGGATTTTTTTTACCAAAAATATGTAGCAGAATAAATATTGGCCTAAACTGATTTGTTTTTTTACATTTTTTTTTTTTTTTTGGAAATGTTTTATAGCAGAAAATAAAACATTTCGTTTTTCTTTCAAAATTGATGCTCTTCTTTTGTTTATAGCGCAAAAAATGAAAACTGCATAGGTGATCAAATACCACCAAATGAAAGCTCAATTTGTGGGGAAAAAAAGGCCATCAATTTTGTTTGGGTACAGCATCGCATGACCGCACAATTGTCAGTTAAAGCAATGCAGTGCTGTATCATAAAAAATGGCCTGGTCAGGAAGTGGGTAAATCCTTCCGGAAATGAAATGGTTAATTTGTTAGGTACCAAGTGTGGGTCACACAGGAGGCCTACCCCAGGGTGGGTTCTCCTGGGCTATGCCAGGCAATGACCACGGTCACTTATTCCAGCACAGGGGTTACACCTTGCTTGAAGGAGTGCTCACCAATGCTCGGGCCCATGCGAGGGCCACGGTCATGTCAAAGTCAAACATTAAGGCAATCCCCTAACTCAGAGAAAAGCCACTTGTGTGTAGTGTTGTATACACAGTTCTTCCGAAGATACTGTCCCTTGTTCTACACACTTAAACAGTATGTATATGTTGCATTAGGAGGGACACGCAGAGCCTATGCCCACTCCACCAGTCAGCATACCTCTGTTACCTCAGTCCCAGAAACAGAAAGGGGTCCAGCCAAGCACATAGCGCAGACTTCATATGTGCTCAACTTAACTCTTGCCTCTCTGTACCTAGTGATCAGGTCATAGATCTCAGTAACGCTAATCCACTCCCAGTGACCGACGAAGATGGGCTGCTAAGGAGCTGGCGTTGCAAGGCAGGTGCGGGCCGCACCCGGGTGACACCGTCACCCATCACGGCGCTGGATCGGGAGAGGCACCGCGGCTCTCTCCTTTTCCTCCTTCCCCTGCGCACTCCAGTATCTCCTTCGCTCCCCGCAATGTTCGTGGAAGGAGGAGAAGTAAGAATTGTGTTGTGAGGCAGACAGTGACATAGCCCAGTGCACATCGCCCGGCACTGCAATCCTCCTATTGACACTCAGGCAGGTGGGGAGAGGTGCCGGCTGCCAATCACAACAAATACATTCCTCAGACCGACGGAGCCTAGTATCCTCCTCCTCCTCCTCCACACTGACAGTATATCCACAACAGGAGGAGTAGCCTAGGAGGAGGAATGTCCATGTGGACAGAGCGCGCTGATCTTAGGTCTGTGACTGTAGAGAGAGAGGAGATATGGGGGGATTACATTAGGGAGATTGCAGGGGGGGGTTAAATTAGGGGGATTACATTAGGGAGATTGCAGGGGGGGTTACATTAGGAGGAATACAGGGGGGTTACATTATGGGGAATGCACAGGGGGGGTTACATTAAGGGGATTACATTAGGGGGAATGCACAGGGGGGATTACGTTAGGGGGATTGCACAGGGGGGTTACATTAGGGGGGTTACATTAAGAGGATTGCATTAGGGGGGGTTTACATTAGGGGGATTGCAGGGGGTTTACATTAGGGAGGTTGTACGGAGGGGGACGTGATATTAGGGGGATTGCAGGGGGGATTACACGGGGGTTCCATTAGGGGGATTACACAGGGGGAGAGCTGTGCTGATGCGCTAGCCTGCTCAGTGCCCCAGGTGGCTCAATGAACTGGGGGGGGGGGGGGGTGACACCAAATTTTACCGCACCAGGTGACACCAACCCTAGTGACGCCACTGGGAGGAAGCTGTAACACCGGAGCCCCTTGTTCCCGAAGGACCTGTCACCTAACCAGGTACCACATCAACAACTGGTTGCAGTTTAACCTTTTGCTGTTGCAATGTTACAAAACCCCTAGTGCGCAGTTGTAGACTCAGATCCCTTAAAGTAGAACTAAAGGCAAACTTTTTTTTATCATTTTGAATAGAGTAAGGGAGGGTTATACCCCTGTTGGTTATTTTTTTGCCATCTGTGTCCCATTGGGGAGATTTCCCTTCAGTCCCTGTCCCATATCCAAAACAGAAATTGAGAGGAAATCCCTGCAAATTAAGGGAATCCATTGGGGACCCCCAGGCCACCAGAACTAGTGTCCCTATTGGAAGATCTACACTCTATTACTTTTCTAAGGACAACCAAAATGTTTGATTTTCTTTTGCTTTCACTTTCAATGATAATGGTAAACAGGGTGAATCTCCTTAACAGGGGCACAGACAGCAATAAAAACTGACCGGTGTTCTAAAGCCTCTCCACTGTATCCAAAGGCTTGGTTCACACTTCTGCACGTGGCTGCTGGAATCACAGTGATTCCTGCACCCACCCCCAGTGCATATGCACTGCTGTGCAAAAACGCACGGGGCTGCCATTCTATCTCAATGGCACCCCCACGCATGTAAAATCATAGTGCGGTGTGGGAACTGCAGGGAAATCGTATGGTCAAAAAGACCATGCGATTTCTCTGTGTCCGCATTTAAAAAAAAGCTGCATGCATCTCTTTTTTGCAGAAACGTAGGCACAGCAGCCCATTCATTTGAATGCTCTACCGCAGACGGCATGACTAGTCATTTTTATCTGGCAGCCTGCCTTTGGGGATACTGCTCCTATTGGGCTCTGTTCCTAGCTGCACTCAGTTAACCTTCATAGCTGTGTGCGCTCTGCTCATTGCTAATAGCAAGTTCTAGGAGTTTTCTGTCTATTGGTGGGTCCCCTCCCCTTCCCAGTCCATGGTGTGCAGACAGTGAGGAGATGATGTGCTGTAACCTTCAGTAACCAATCAGTGAGCTGTATTAATGTGCTGTGACCTCTAGCAACCAATAAATAAGTAATAATGATGCAGAATAACCTCTAGCAACCAATCGCTGAGCGGTAATAATGTGCAGTAACCTCTAGCAATCAATCAGTGAGTGGTAAGCATGTTACCTCTAGCAACCAATCAGTGAGCGGTAAGCATGTAACCTCTAGCAACCAGTGAGCTGTAAGCTTGTAACCTCTAGCAACCAATGAGTGAGCGGTAAGCATGTAACGTCTAGCAACCAAGGATGTGCAGTAACCTCTAGCAACCAATCAGTTAGCAGAAATGGTGTGCTGTAACCTCAAGCAATTAATCAATGAGTCATAATGTGTGCTGTAACCTCTAGGATCCAGTCAATGAGCAGTAATGATATGTTGTAACCTCTGGCAACCAATTGCAATTGCTGCCTGACCTGATTTTGAGTCTAGCTGCTATTTATTGTATGTCTCAGAGTGGAGGGGAAGCTGGGGGGGCCCAAAGGAAATGTTTGCCCAGGGTCCAATCAATATTAAAGACGGCCCTGCGTTCACCCAACACTACTTGTATGTTGCATCCTGCATCCCGTACACAGCTCACCCCTCAATCCTGCACCTCGTACACAGCTTACCCCTCAATCCTGCACTCTGTACACAGCTCACCCCTCAATTATGCACTCCGTACACAGCTCATCCCTCAATCCTCCACTCCGTACACAGCTCACCTCTCAATCCTGTACCCCGTACACAGCTCACCCTTCCATCCTGCACTCTATACACAGCTCACCCCTCAATGCTGCACCCCGTACACAACTCACCCTTCAATCCTGCAACCTGTAGACAGCTCACGCCTCAATCCTGCACTCTTTACACAGATCACCCTCAATCCTGCACTCTGTACACAGCTCACACCTCAATACTGTACTCCGTACACAGCCCACCCCTCAATCCTGCATCCCGTACACAGCTCACCCCTCAATCCTGCACCCTGTACACAGCTCACCTCTCAATCCTGTACTACGTACACAGCTCACCCCTCAATCCTGCACTCCATACACAGCTCACCCCTCAATCCAGCACTCTGTACATAGCGCACCACTTAACCCTGCACTCTGTACGTAGCTCATCCCTCCACACTGCTCTACCGCAGGCAGGCTTATTGTGCTTATTGTGAGTGTAGAGTATAAAGCCCCATACACACGGTCGGACTTTTGGCCAACAAACTTCATTTTGAGCAAGTTGGACCAACAATCTGACCATGTGTGCGCTCCATCAGACAAACTTTTGTTTTGTTTTGTTTTCATCGGACAAAAGTTCGGTCTGCAAACGGACAAACTTTTGGGCAACAAAAGTCAGATGGAGCAAAGTCCGACCGTGTGTACAGAAAACCATCGCACTTTTGTCCGGTGGACAAAACAAATAATGTTAAAATCAACCAACAATATCAGAAGTTGACCAAAGGGTGGCGGTAAAGAGCAGAAAAACCATGCGATGTTGGAAGAAGTTTTGGGAAAGTTAGCAGAAAAGTCCTGTGGTGTGTATGCTATGGGTGTTCCCGGCCAACTCCGTTCGGACAAAAATCCACGGAAAAGTCAGATGGAAGTCCGACCGGGTTTACGAGGCTTAAGTGTAGTTTTAGTATAGTGTGTCAGTATAGTATATTGTCAGTATAAGTGTAGTGTGTTAGTGCAGTGTTTAACACAGCATTACATACATTACATTTAGTACTGTAAACCCCCATTTTTTTTTTGGTTGCTGCATTTTTTTTTGTCTTTTTTTTTTTGTCCCCTGCCTGCCCCCTTTTTTTAAATTGTCAGCCGCCGTTTTTCTGACTAACACAGCTGGTGATCCTCCTTTTTTATTTTTTTTTATAGATTTTACATTTCTGTCAGCGTCTGTCCTCAATTTAAAGCGCACCAAAACACCACTTTTCAAATTAATAAAGTACATCCACTCACACATTTCCCAGTTTCTATTAAATTTGGGTAATAAGGGTAATAATGCCATCATGTCTAGGAGGCCAACAAGGAGAGGCAGACTTTCCCATGCCACCATGAGGGGGCCAGCAGCGTCTGTGTCCAAAGGCATAGGTGGACCTGGTCCATCCTCAGGCAGGGCACATTTGTCTCTGTTTAGTGATGTTGCCCGTACTATCCAGCCACAGGATGCAGAGGAGGTGGTGGATTGGCTTACTAAACCATCCCCATCTTCTTTGACCCAAGCAGAGACTAGTGCTCAGTCCACTGCAACTGCCATAGCGGCTTATTCTTCCTCCTTGTCCACAGCTACTGCTGCCATAGCCCCAGCATCATGCACAGAGGAGTCAGCTGAATTATTTGAATACAGCGTCAGCCACTTGCTTCTTGACGATGCACAGGCATTACTTGATTCTGATGGTGGTTCTGAGGTTAAGGAAGGGAGTAACATGAGCCTACAGAGAGGGTGAACACTGATAAACAACAAATTGGCAGCCATGTTCCCCCAGCTGCAGCATATTGCCAAGTTGGCTCCAGTGAGGATGGCTGGGATGAGGATGATGAGGTCACTGACTTTATCTAAATATAAATTGTTAATCTTGGCCTAAGTATACTATAATTTGGCTTCTTCACATAAGGCTTGCTCACTGTGGTGCAAATATTTGTTATTTCCATCCAAAGTCTGCCAAAGAGACACCAGTATTTATCCCAAAAATCTCTAATCTTGTTCCGAGTGTACTAAATTGTGGCCTCATCATAAAGACTGGCTCCCCAAGCTGTTGTTTCCAAAATAAAGAAAGCTTGCAGGGAAAATTAATTTAAATGTCATTTTCTTTCTTTATACTGTATATATCAGTTTTGCTGCAGCAGGTTCTATACACAGTACAGATGCGCCACTTTACAGGCAGAATAAGGGGACTCCCCAGGCACTATATTTAACCACTTCAATACTGGGCACTTTCCCCCCTTCCTACCAAAGCCATTTTCAGCTTTCAGCGCTGTCGCTTTTTAAATGACAATTGTGTGGTCATTAGTGATGAGCCGAACACCCCCGGGTTCGGTTCGCACCAGAACCCGCGAACGGACCGAAAGTTCGCACGAACATTAGAACCCTATTAAATACAATGGATGCGAACGTTCGGATTCTAAAGTGCTAATTATAACGACTATTATCCATGTTATTGTCCGAAACAGAGTTTGGGAACCCGGCTTCTGCACCAGGGGACATGTATCAATGCAAAAAGAAGTTTTAAAAACGGACGTTTTCCGGGAGTAGTCATTTTAATGATGCATAAAGTGGAAAAAAAAAAAAGTCAAATATTCCTTTAAATATTGTACCTGGGGGGTGTCTAAAGTATGCCTGTGAAGTGCCACGTGTTTTCCGTGTTTAGAACTGTCCCTGCACAAAATAACATTTCTAAAGGGAAAAAAGCCATTTAAAACTGCTTGCGGCTTTAATGCAATGTCTGGTCCCGGTAATATGGATGAAAATCTTTAGGAAAAATGGCATAGCTACCCCATCAACCCCCCCCCCCCCACTACCCCAGCCCATTACCAGCCCCTTTGGGTCTTGTATGGATATTAAGGGGAACCCCGCACACAAAATAAAAAAGGACCTATATACTCTGAACAGCCGTATACAGGCGGTGCATACAAGACAGGGACTGTAGGTTTGTTCTTATGTAGAATCTGTTTGTAATTTTGAACAGCTGCATTGTTTAAGTGGAGCTCCATGCCAAATTCCTTTTTTTTAGCTTTTTGTAAAACATAGGGAACGGTTATCACCCCTGTCACATTTTTTTTGCTGTCTGTGCCCCTGTTCAGAACATTTCACCTCACTTTGCGTCCCAATGACAACTGTTTTTGAAATGTGGTGTTTTTATTGAAACAAGGATTGGTGATAAAGCATCAGTAGAGAGGAGACACCTTTCTCCCATATTAATTCTTACAGGAGAGAATTTTCCTTCCAAGGGGTAGATTTCCTCTCACTTCCTGTTGTCTTCTTCCGTTTGCAAGTAGTAGTAGTTTGTAAGTTGGATGTTTGAAAGTAGGGACCTTCCGTATATACTCTGCAGAAATTGGCCCCTTAGGTGTTGGTGTTGGCACAACACTGAAAGCACTCACAGTTATTCTTGGTGGGTGCTGGAACGCCCTGCTGTCAACTATAATATCAGGAATTGTAATAACATATAATTGTTGATCAGTGGTAGTAAAAATTGGGCCTTTGATGGTGGTGCTGGTGCCACAACACTGTAAGGCCTGACAGTTACTCTTGGTGGGCGCAGCAATGGTCCCTGCTGTGAATTATTAGATCAATAATTATAATTGCATGCCCCTGTTGAACAGGGGCTGAAAAATTAGGCTTTTGGTGGTGGTGGTGGTGGTGATGGTGGTGCTGGTGCCACAACACTGTAAGGCCTGACAGTTACTCTTGGTGGGCGCAGCAATGGGCCCTGCTGTGAATTATTAGATCAATAATTATAATTGCATGCCCCTGTTGAACAGGGGCTGAAAAATTGGGCCTTTGGTGGTGGTGGTGGTGGTGATGGTGGTGCTGGTGCCACAACACTGTAAGGCCTGACAGTTACTCTTGGTGGGCGCAGCAATGCTCCCTGCTGTGAATTATTCGATCAATAATTATAATTGCATGCCCCTGTTGAACAGGGGCTTAAAAATTGGGCCTTTGGTGGTGGTGATGGTGGTGCTGGTGCCACAACACTGTAAGGCCTGACAGTTACTCTTGGTGGGCGCAGCAATGCTCCCTGCTGTGAATTATTCGATCAATAATTATAATTGCATGCCCCTGTTGAACAGGGGCTGAAAAATTGGGCCTTTGGTGGTGGTGGTGGTGCTGGTGGTGCTGGTGCCACAACACTGTAAGGCCTGACAGTTACTCTTGGTGGGCGCAGCAATGGGCCCTGCTGTGAATTATTAGATCAATAATTATAATTGCATGCCCCTGTTGAACAGGGGCTTAAAAATTGGGCCTTTGGTGGTGGTGGTGGTGGTGATGGTGGTGCTGGTGCCACAACACTGTAAGGCCTGACAGTTACTCTTGGTGGGCGCAGCAATGGGCCCTGCTGTGAATTATTAGATCAATAATTATAATTGCATGCCCCTGTTGAACAGGGGCTTAAAAATTGGGCCTTTGGTGGTGGTGGTGATGGTGGTGCTGGTGCCACAACACTGTAAGGCCTGACAGTTACTCTTGGTGGGCGCAGCAATGCTCCCTGCTGTGAATTATTCGATCAATAATTATAATTGCATGCCCCTGTTGAACAGGGGCTGAAAAATTGGGCCTTTGGTGGTGGTGGTGATGGTGGTGCTGGTGCCACAACACTGTAAGGCCTGACAGTTACTCTTGGTGGGCGCAGCAATGGGCCCTGCTGTGAATTATTAGATCAATAATTATAATTGCATGCCCCTGTTGAACAGGGGCTTAAAAATTGGGCCTTTGGTGGTGGTGGTGATGGTGGTGCTGGTGCTGGTGCCACAACACTGTAAGGCCTGACAGTTACTCTTGGTGGGCGCAGCAATGGGCCCTGCTGTGAATTATTAGATCAATAATTATAATTGCATGCCCCTGTTGAACAGGGGCTTAAAAATTGGGCCTTTGGTGGTGGTGGTGGTGATGGTGGTGCTGGTGCCACAACACTGTAAGGCCTGACAGTTACTCTTGGTGGGCGCAGCAATGGGCCCTGCTGTGAATTATTAGATCAATAATTATAATTGCATGCCCCTGTTGAACAGGGGCTGAAAAATTGGGCCTTAGGCACTGGTGGCACAACACTGCAACCCCTCACAGATACTGTACTTGGAGCACAGCAATGAGGCCTGTTGCAAAGTATTGCATCAAAAATTTTAATTACACGCCCCTGTTAAACAGGGGCTGAAAAATTGGGCCTTAGCCACTGGTGGCGTCACCCATAAACCAAAATGATCTTCCAAGCTATCATCGTTAATCGTATCATTGAGGAGGAGGAGGAGGATAGCCAGTCAACATAACAGCACAGGCACTCAGCATCAGCATCAGTCTTGAAGGGATGTGACATTTTAAAATCAATTAGTCTGTTATATCAGCATCTGGTGTGTGGTAGCTGGTGGTGATCCAAGACTGGTTCATCTTGATGAAAGTCAGTCGATCAACCGAGTCGGTGGACAGGCGCACCCTGTGATCCGTGACAAATCCTCCAGCAGCACTGAATGTGCGTTCTGAAAGAACGCTGGATGCAGGACAGGCCAGTAGCTCAATTGCATACTGTGCAAGCTCTGGCCAGTGATCCATCCTCAAGACCCAGTAAGCCAGAGGATTTTCGGTGGGGAAGGTGTCCAAGTCTGACCTTGCCCCTAGGTATTCCTGCACCATGTATATCAGACGCTGGCGATGGTTGCTGGAACCGATCATACTTTGGGGCTGCGGACTAAAGAATTGTCTGAACGCATCGGTCAGACGGCCACCTTCCCCACCGCTCCTTCTTTGACTGCCCGAAGCCTCAGCAACTCGTTGTCCAGGACCAGGAGTTTGTAACCTCCCAGTCTCTGGGAACGCGTTGCACAGACCTTTCTGCAAGGCCTCCCGGAGTTGTCTCATCCTCTGCTCCCTCTGCGACGGTACGATAAGGTCCGCAACCTTACCCTTGTACCGTGGATCAAGGAGAGTGGCCAGCCAGTAATGGTCCCTCTCCTTGATCCGAAGAATACGAGGATCCTTCCGCAGACTTTGCAGGATCAGGGAGGCCATGCAGCGTAGGTTAGCTGAGGCATTCAGTCCGGAGTCCTCTGGGTCACTAAGGACGACATGATCCGCAGCCACCTCCTCCCAGCCACGTACAAGTCCACTGGTTTCTTGGGACTGTAAATCATCCCTAAAAGACTGCTGCTGATGATGCTGAGTGCCAGCCTCCACCTCCATGCTGACACAATCCTCCTCCTCCTCCTCCTCTTCCTGTGCGATGGGTGGGACAGAAGGAACACTGTCTGGGTAAAGGGGGCCTTGAGAGGCAAGGAAGTCCTCCTCTTCCTGCCTCTGTTCTGCCTCAAGTGCCCTGTCCATTATTCCACGCAGCGTGTGCTCCAACAGGTGGACAAGAGGTACAGTGTCACTGATGCATGCACTGTCACTGCTCACCATCCTCGTGGCCTCCTCAAATGGTGCCAGGACAGTGCATGCATCCCTGATCATGCCCCACTGGCGTGGTGAAAAAAACCCGAGCTCCCCTGACCCTGTCCTGGTGCCGTAGTCGCACAGGTACTCATTGATGGCCCTCTGCTGCGTGTGCAGCCGCTGCAGCATGGCCAACGTTGAGTTCCACCTGGTGGGCATGTCACATATAAGGCGGTTCTTGGGCAGGTTCAACTCCTTTTGAAGCTCAGCCAGGCGAGCACTGGCATTATAAGATCTGCGGAAATGCACACAGACTTTCCTGGCCTGCCTCAGGGCATCCTGTAAGCCCGGGTACCTGCCCAAGAACCGCTGCACCACCAGGTTAAGGACGTGAGCCATACAGGGCACATGGGTCAGTTGTCCCTGTCGGAGGGCGGAGAGGAGGTTGGTGCCATTGTCGCAAACCACCATTCCTGGCTTAAGCTGGCGTGGCGTCAACCACCTCTCGGCCTGCCCCTGCAGAGCAGACAGGACCTCTGCCCCAGTGTGGCTCCTGTCCCCCAAACACACCAGCGCAAGCACGGCATGGCATCTTTTTGCCTGCGTACTTGCGTAGCCCCTTGAACGCCTACGGAGCACCGCTGGTTTCTGAGGACAAACCACAGGAAGAGGCCATGGAGGAAGAAGAAGAGGAGGGGGTGGAGGAGAGAGGTGTGTCACAACCAGTAGTAGCATTTTGGAGGCGTGGCGGTGGAACAACCTCCAACACTACTGCACCTTGTCCTGCATCCTTCCCAGCTGCCAAAAGAGTGACCCAATGGGCCGTGAAAGAAAGGTAACGTCCCTGTCCATGCCTGCTGGACCATGAGTCAGCGGTAATATGCACCTTACCGCTGACCGCCCTGTCCAGCGAGGCCAAGACATTGCCTTCCACATGCCTGTAGAGAGCCGGAATCGCCTTCCGTGAGAAAAAGTGGCGTTTGGGAACCTGCCACTGAGGAACCGCACATTGCACAAACTCACGGAAGGGGGCCGAGTCTACCAACTGAAAAGGCAGCAGTTGAAGCGCTAGCAATTTAGCCAAGCTAGCATTCAACCGCTGGGCATGTGGATGGCTGGGAGTGAACTTCTTTCGACGGTCCAGCAGCTGGGGCAGGGAAATTTGCCTGCTAGAATCGGACGTTGGTGTACTGCTAGCAGAGTGCCCGCAAGTACTTGCCTGTGACACACCTAATTCTACACCTTCATTCCTCTCAGAGCAGGTTTCAGAGAGGAGTGAAGGTATAGTGGGGTTGGAGATCCCAGCTGATGCGGTGCAAGAAGAGGTCAGCTTTGTTCTTTGGTGTGGGTCTTTAAGGTAGGCTTGCCAACGAGCTGCATGGCAGGTCAACATATGTCTGATCAAGCATGTAGTGCCCAAGCGGCTGATGTTTTGGCCACGCGATATACGCTTGAGACATATGTTGCAAACAGCAGCTGTGCGATCTGATGCACTCGCCTCAAAAAAGGCCCACACCAAAGAACTTTTTGAATGACGGGCAGAGGCAGCGCCCTGCACAGGCGGAGCTCTGCGGTGTGATTCCGTCGGTGTGCTGCCCATACGCTGGCCACTCAAGGGCATCCTGCCTCGTTGGAGATGTGCCTCCTCCTCATCCTCCTCCTCCTCCTCTCTCCTATTAGGCACCCACGTGGAGTCAGTGACCTCATCATCCCCTCCCTCCTCATCACTGGAGCCAATCTGGCAGTATGCTGCAGCTGCTGGAGCATGACTGCCAGATTGGTGTCCTTCTTGAGCATCCCCTCTCTCTGCTCTCACGCTGCTGCCTTCCTCTAGCTGGGTATCATCATCAGATCCTTCCAAACGCTGGGCATCCTCCTGGAGCATGTACCCAACACTGTGCTCAAACAGTTCGGGGGACTCCTCAGGAGGAGGACATGGTGGGTCTAGGGAAGGATTGACTAATGAAGATAATGATACCAGAGAAGAGGACGCTTTGGCAGCTGCTTTGCCAGTACCCTGAGCCTGGGTGAGAGAGGATGAGGAGGATGAGGTGGGCTTGGTCATCCACTCTACCAAGTCTTCAGCATGATGTGGCTCAACATGTCCAGCTGCCGAAAACAAGGACAAGCGTGTCCCATGGCCATGTGCTGATGACAATGCACCGCGTCCACGACCAGCACTGTTGCCCCCAGACACAGAGCCTGCTTGCCCTCTTTTTTTGCCTCCTGACTGTCTGCCTCTCCTTGGTTGCCTTCCAGACATTTTAATGGATGGCCTGCAGGGAGATGGGAAAAAGAGCAATAAGGGCTACCTTCAGGTGTATACTGTGCAGGAGGCTTAGCAACAATGACACTGACACTGTCCCCTGCCTATCCTTCTCTGTCCCTAAACACAAGGATTGAAAATATGGTTCAGCAAAATAGTTTTAGAACAGAATAGCACACTGACACTTTCCCTCACTGTCCTACTCTGTCCCTCCCTACAAACAAGATTTAGCACAGAATAGCACACTGATAATTTCTACGAGTGTCCTTCTCTGTCCCTAAACTCAAGGATTGAAAATATGGAACAGCAAAATTGGTTTAGAACAGAATAGCACACTGTCAGTTTCACTCTCTGTACCTCTCTGTCCCTCAACTCAAGGATTGAAAATATGGTTCAGCAAAATAGTTTTAGAACAGAATAGCACACTGACACTTTCCCTCACTGTCCTACTCTGTCCCTCCCTACAAACAAGATTTAGCACAGAATAGCACACTGATAATTTCTACGAGTGTCCTTCTCTGTCCCTAAACTCAAGGATTGAAAATATGGAACAGCAAAATTGGTTTAGAACAGAATAGCACACTGTCAGTTTCACTCACTGTACCTCTCTGTCCCTCAACTCAAGGATTGAAAATATGGTTCAGCAAAATAGTTTTAGAACAGAATAGCACACTGACACTTTCTCTCACTGTCCTACTCTGTCCCTCCCTACAAACAAGATTTAGCACAGAATAGCACACTGATAATTTCTACGAGTGTCCTTCTCTGTCCCTAAACTCAAGGATTGAAAATATGGAACAGCAAAATTGGTTTAGAACAGAATAGCACACTGTCAGTTTCACTCACTGTACCTCTCTGTCCCTCAACTCAAGGATTGAAAATATGGTTCAGCAAAATAGTTTTAGAACAGAATAGCACACTGACACTTTCCCTCACTGTCCTACTCTGTCCCTCCCTACAAACAAGATTTAGCACAGAATAGCACACTGATAATTTCTACGAGTGTCCTTCTCTGTCCCTAAACTCAAGGATTGAAAATATGGAACAGCAAAATTGGTTTAGAACAGAATAGCACACTGTCAGTTTCACTCACTGTACCTTTCTGTCCCTCAACTCAAGGATTGAAAATATGGTTCAGCAAAATAGTTTTAGAACAGAATAGCACACTGACACTTTCTCTCACTGTCCTACTCTGTCCCTCCCTACAAACAAGATTTAGCACAGAATAGCACACTGATAATTTCTACGAGTGTCCTTCTCTGTCCCTAAACTCAAGGATTGAAAATATGGAACAGCAAAATTGGTTTAGAACAGAATAGCACACTGTCAGTTTCACTCACTGTACCTCTCTGTCCCTCAACTCAAGGATTGAAAATATGGTTCAGCAAAATAGTTTTAGAACAGAATAGCACACTGACACTTTCCCTCACTGTACCTCTCTGTCCCTAAACTCAAGGATTGAAAATATGGTTCAGCAAGATTGGTTTAGAACAGAATAGCACACTGACACTTTCCCTCACTGTACCTCTCTGTCCCTACAAACAAGGATTAGCACAGAATAGCACACTGACACTTTCCCTCACTGTACCTCTCTGTCCCTACAAACAAGGATTAGCACAGAGATGGAACACACTGACACTTTCCCTCACTGTCCCTCTCTGTCCCTACAAACAAGGATTAGCACAGAATAGCACACTGACACTTTCCCTCACTGTACCTCTCTGTCCCTACAAACAAGGATTAGCACAGAGATGGAACACACTGACACTTTCCCTCACTGTCCCTCTCTGTCCCTACAAACAAGGATTAGCACAGAATAGCACACTGACACTTTCCCTCACTGTACCTCTCTGTCCCTACAAACAAGGATTAGCACAGAGATGGAACACACTGACACTTTCCCTCACTGTACCTCTCTGTCCCTACAAACAAGGATTAGCACAAAATAGCACACTGACACTTTCCCTCACTGTACCTCTCTGTCCCTACAAACAAGGATTAGCACAGAATAGCACACTGTCACTGACACTCTCCCTACCTATCCTTATTTGTCCCTAAACACAAGGAATCCAGGATTAGTAAAGGAAAAATAATGACACTGTCCCTGCCTATGCTTCTCTTTCCCTGCTCCGGAACACACTACACAAGGCCGCTGCGCTGGCGGCCTTTTATAGTGTGGGGCGTGTACTAAACCCCCTCAGCAATAATTGGCCACAGGCATCCTGCCTGTGGCCAATCATTGCTCTCCTCGCTGCCGGCGCTGTGATTGGCCAAGCATGCGGGGTCACAGTGCATGCTTGGCCAATCACAGCGCCTGGATGACACTGCGATGGCGTAGTGCATTGTGGGCCGTTCGCGTCACTCGAATTTGGCGCGAACGGCCCAAATCGTTCGATCTTCGTCGAACGATCGAACAGCCGATGTTCGAGTCGAACGTATGTTCGACTCGAACACGAAGCTCATCCCTAGTGGTCATGCAACACTGTACCAAACAAATTTTTTATCATTTTGTTCCCACAAATAGAACTTTCTTTTGGTGGTATTTGATCACCACTGGGGTTTTTATTTTTTTCTAAACAAATAAAAAAAGATCGAAAATTTAAAAAAAAATTAGTTTTCTCTTCCCGTCCATGGACTGACACAGCATCTTCATTCTTGACAAAGTGGGTTATGTTCCTGCTCATAGGAGAAGACTAGGCAGAATGTTAGATGTTTTAACATACATTCCATTACCAGAGCTGAACAGCCCCACCCAGGGGGCGGTCCCTCCGGACATAACCCTCCTACCTGCAGCTATCTGCCTGTCACGTACCTGATGGTTATGAGCCCGATATTGCAGAGGAGGGCCTCCCTTACGGCTCCCACTTGTGGCCCCTGGTAAAGTAACAGGTGGCGTGGAAGTGAAGAGTGGTATGAGTGCCTGGCAGGATCAACAGAGGTGATGGTAGTCCAACGCCCAGGGTGTCTCTGCAGGAACTAGGAGACAGGAGCTCTAGCAACTAGGAGACTGGACTGGAACCAGGAACAACAGGAAGCTCAGCTGACTGGACAGGAACAACAGGAAGTACAGCGGACTGGAACCAGGAACTACAGGAAGCTTCAGCAGACTGGAATGGTTCAGCAGACTGGACAGGAACCAGGAACAACAGGAAGCTCAGCTGACTGGACAGGAACAACAGGAAGTACAGCGGACTGGACTGGAACCAGGAACTACAGGAAGCTTCAGTAGACTGGAATGGTTCAGCAGACTGGGCTGGAACTAGGAACCACAGGGATAATCAGACAGGCCGGATCGGTTAACAGGCTGGCAGCAAGGTACAGGGGGGACAGGCAAAGGAATCATCACAACAGGCCAAGGTCAGGTGCAGGCAGAAGGCTGGAGTGGTCACAGGCAAGCCGGGTCTTTCACAGGTACAAGTCACAGATCGGGTTTCAGATACACAACGCTGTAGAGCAGACAGCAGAGACTGTGTGAGACAGGCAGGTTTAAATAGGCCACCCGGCGACAACAGAGGTGCGCGCGTGCATGGGCGTGCGCACCCACGCATGCACGGTTGCACCCGCGATCGGGAGCTGGATAGTCTGAGGCGCCTGTTACTGGCAGGATCTTCATGACATTGCCCCCTCCCAAGGGGCAGCCTCCAGATGCCCATCCGGGCAAATTTCTCAGGATGAGATCTTCTGAAGGACTGAACCAGACTCCTAGCATGGATGTTTCCATCGGGCTCCCAAGAATTTTCCTCAGGGTCCATACCCCTTCCATTTAATCAGGAATTGGTTCTGGTTATTTCTTCTCCTGAAATCCAGAATAGCCTCCACTTCAAATTCCTCCTCTCGGTCTACAATGACAGGATCAGGGAGAACCGAACTTCGACCTGGAAATGGATTGGGAATAGAAGGCTTCAACAGGGAAACATGGAAAACCGGATGGATCTTTAGAGAATTAGGAAGTTCCAGTTCATAAGCCACTTCGTTGATCTTCCTTTTAACAGGAAATGGCCCTAAGAACTTGGGGCCCAGCTTCTTTGAAGGACATGCCATCCTCAAATTCATAGTGGATAGCCATACCAAGTGGCCGGGTACCAGCACTAATTCACCCCGTCTTTTCCTGTCGTAGGTTATCTTATTGTGCTCCTGAGTCCTGGTCATGGTTTCCTGTAAAAGTTGGTTGTTGGAAGAGAAAAAGTTTATTTTTTCCCGGACTGCTGGTACCGTACATTCTGGAAGGGAATTGGGCAAAAATGCAGGATGAAAGCCATAGTTGGCGAAGAAAGGAGTCTGCTTGGTGGCGTAGTGAATGGAGTTATTGTAGGCGAATTCAGCCAATGGGAGTAGGGAGATCCAGTCATTCTGGGCAAAAGAGGAGAAACAGCGCAGATACTGCTCGAGGGTCTGGTTAGTCCTCTCGGTTTGCCCATTGGTCTGGGGAGGATAAGCAGAGGAAAATGATAATTCTATATCCAGGGCCTTGCAAAGGGACTTCCAGAACCGGGAGGTAAACTGTACCCCCCGATCGGAGACAATGTTGGCTGGAACCCCGTGGAGTCTGATGATTTCTTTGATGAAAACCTGTGCTGTTTCAGGGGCAGAGGGAGTACCTTTCATCTGAACAAAAGGTACCATCTTTGACAGACGATCAACTACCACGAAGATAGTGGTATGATCTTCTGCCGGGGGTAGTTCAACAATGAAGTCGATGGACAACATCCTCCACAGTCTGTCTGGGACAGGTAAGGGTTTTAGTAGCCCCCAGGCCTTGGTTCTATAGCCCTTGTTTCGGGTGCAAGTTGTGCAAGAGTCCACAAATCTCTTGCAATCTTCACGTAACCGAGGCCACCAGAAGGTGCACTGTACTAGATCGGTGGTCTTGGTTATACCGAAATGCCCGGCTAGTGCATGGTCGTGACAAAGTTCCAGCACGGATATTCTTAGGACTTCGGGTATGTAGATCTTGTCCTGGTACCAAAGCAGTCCATCTCTAGCCTGCAATTCTGGTTCAGAAGGAGGTGTCTGCCCTGTGGAAGCTTGTTTGATTCGAGAAAGCAGGTCTTCTTGAAGTAAGAGAAAATTTCCAGGAGCCAGGATAGTATCTGGAGGAGAGACTTCCTTGGATTTGTGGAACATTCGAGACAGGGCGTCGGGTTTTACGTTTTTGGAACCAGGGCGATATGTGACGTGAAAGGAGAATCTGGAGAAAGAGTGCCCACCTGGCCTGTCGTGGTTTTAATCTCTTTGCAGCTTTCAGATATTCCAGGTTCTTGTGGTCGGTGAATATCTGGATTGGATGGGCAGCTCCTTCTAGCAGATAACGCCATTCTTCCAGTGCAGACTTAATGGCCAGCAACTCCCGATCTCCTACATCGTAGTTCTTATCTATCACTGTTAATTTGCAGGAGAAGAAGGCTACTGGGTGAAGCAAAGCCCTGGTCCCTTGTCTATGGGAAAGTATTGCTCCTACCGCAATTTCGGAGGCATCCACCTCAAGTACAAATGGCAAGGAGGAGTCTAGATGTTTCAAAATGGAAGCAGAGGTAAAGAGACCCTTAAGGACCTCGAAGGCCTTTTGGGCCTCAGGCGACCAATGGAAGCGGGTCCCTTGTTTGGTTAGCTGGGTAATTGGTGCAATAATGGCCGAAAATCCTCTAATAAATTTGCGATAAAAGTTGGCGAATCCAACGAAACGTTGGATTCCCTTTTTGTCTGCCGGAACCGGCCAGTCCAGAATGGCAGCAATCTTCTGAGGGTCCATCTTGATGCCCTTACTGGAGATAATTAACCCCAAAAATGATATGCTTTCCTGCTCAAATTCACACTTTTCTGCCTTTGCATACAGGCCATGCTGACTGAGCCGGGCCAACACACTTCTGACGTGCCTGCGGTGAGTTTCAAGGGAAGGAGAGAAAATTTGAATATCGTCTAGGTAGACAATGGCGAACAGGTCTAAAAAGTCCCGAAGCACATCGTTGATAAAGTACTGAAACGTGGCGGGGGCATTACATAGCCCGAAGGGCATTACCAAGTACTCGAAGTGCCCAAATCGGGTACAGAAGGCAGTCTTCCACTCATCCCCATCCTTGTTACGGACTAGGTTGTAGGCTCCGCGGAGATCAAGTTTGGTGAAGATGATAGCGGCCCCCAGCCTCTGGAATAACTCTGGTACCAAGGGAAGAGGATAACGTTTTTTTACTGTAATTTTGTTTAATTTGCGGTAGTCCACACAGGGTCGAAGGGTATGGTCCTTCTTTTCTACAAAAAAGATGTCTGCGCCTGCTGGGGATGTAGATGGGCGGATGAACCCCTTTTTTAAGTTCTCACCTATGTACTCCTTCAATGCCCCCTGTTCTACCTCTGTCAGAGGGAAAATTCTGCCAAACAGAATTTCAGCTCCGGGAAGCAGGTCAATGGGACAATCATAGGCTCGATGGGGTGGTAAAGTCTCTGCTCCTTGTTTACTAAATACGTCAAGAAAGTCATGGTAAGTCTCTGGAATGGATTGACGTATTCCGTCTTCGGTATCCAGGCACAATAGGGTGGAAGGCCCATGGAAATCAGGTGAGCCACAGAATTGCTGGCAGTAAGGTGATGAGAAGGTAACTACCCCTGTGGCCCAATTGATAGCAGGATTGTGGGCTTGTAACCAAGGCATACCGAGCATTACAGGAAACAAGTGGGAGGAGATAATGTCCATCCGTAGAAATTCTTGGTAGGTACCAGAGATGGTAACGGGTATAGGGGCAGTCTCTTGGACCACAGGTCCAGATTTAATGGCAGACCCATCAGCCAGGTGAACGGACAGTCCGTGAGCTTTGGCAAGAAGAGGAATCTGGTGTTCAGTGGCAAAGGAGGAATCCATAAAACAGCTGCAAGCTCCAGAATCAATAATGGCGGGTATTTGCAAAGTCTTAACTGGGAGCTGTAATGAAACAGAGAGAGCAAGATGAGATGCGGTCTTGGCTAGAGAGTTGGTATGGTCAGGAGACACAGAAAAACACTTACGGAGCTTCAGAGGGCAATTTCTGACGTAGTGTCCGGGTTCCCCGTAGTATAGGCACAGATTATTCATCCGGCGACGTTGACACTCCTCCTGGGTAAGGGAAGGGCGAAGTACTCCAAGCTGCATGGGCTCGGGTGCATCGGGTATGGGAGCAGAAGGTGCAGCTGGTGCTGGGTGTAGATGGCTTGGAGCCCTTGGAAGCATCCAGGTCGGGCGTGAGAAACCCGTGGCCCTCTCAGCCCTTCGCTCCCTTAGGCGTCGATCGATTTGTATAGTTAAATCGATCAATAGGTTCAGAGTCTGTGGAATACCAACTCTAGCCAGTTCATCCTTCAGAGGATCAGAGAGTCCTATGCGGAACTGATTTTGTCTAGTCCCTGAGAGCTTTCTGTGTAACATGGAGTCAGTATCTGAGAGGGTACAGCGGAGCCCCTGCACCTGTGGTTTCCCGCCATTTCCTGGGGAACGCTCTGACAGGACCACGGTCTGAGGTGTCAGAGGTTGCTTTTTACCTGCAGTTTGGTGCTTGCTTCGGCAGCACATATACGCATATTGGAACGATACAGAGTAGATTAAGCGCCCTCTGCGCCTTGGTTTAAACATACCCAATATGTTTATCCACAACACTGGATACATTCACAGTGTATGTATGTATTATTGCTCTCTGTGTCTGCGTGGGTTTCCTCCCAAGCTCATATGACGTACGCGCCTTCGGTGCCATACACAGTATAAACATACACAATATGTTTATACACGACACTGAATACATTCACAGTATATGTATGTATTATTACTCTCTGGGTCTGCGTGGGTTTCCTCTGGGTACTCCGGTTTCCTCCCACGCTCCAATGGTATGCGTGCCTTCGGCGCTATGCACAGCATAAACATGTTCAATATGTTTTTCACACATACTACAATACCTACACGGTATGTGTATGCAGTCTGCGTGGGTTTCCTCCGGGTACTCCGGTTTCCTTCCACGCCCCAATGGTGTGCGCGCTTTCGTCGCTTGCACAGTATAAACATGTTCAATATGTTTATTCACACATACTACAATACATACACCGTATGTCTATGTACTATGCTCTCTGTGGCTGAGTGGGTTTCCTCCCACGCTCCAATTGCGCGTTTTGGCGCAATACACGGTATAAACTATGTGTTTGTACAATCAGCACTTATCAATGAAATAGCTGCTGGAAGGTGTCTGTCCCTTTTTTGAGTCACTCTCGACCGACTCTTCATAGATGGGGACTGGGGTTGTTGAGAGGTCCTTTTTGGTCCTTCAACGCACGTTCTTCATTGTAGAGCATTGTCATAAGGATATGTGTTTTTGCCTATGCAGTTGAATCCCTGGTATCAGGGGTACCACTTTCCCGGCAGGGGGGTCACCTGCCTTTCGGAGGTGATCAGAGCGATGGCTTGGACTGTGTTCGCCATGCTGAGGTCAGCGTTACGCCCGTTAGTGGCTGCATCTCTGGTGTCTCTGACGCTCAATGACTGGGCAAAGCTTTTGTACCAGGCGGTGGAGGAGCATCAGCTTCCTCTATCAGTCGACCAGCAGGTGCACTGCAACTGCTTTAGCCTCTAGGGTCTCTGTGTCGGGGGTGGTTTTGCGCCACCTTAAAAGGCTGATATACTGGTCCACTGACCGAGTTTCTAGGGAAGCTCTGACAGATTTGCCTTTCTTTGGCTAACAGTAGAGGCGCCCTGTAAGCTGGGACCTTCCTTCTCCAATATATTGCGGTGTTTCTTGGGGTTGTCATACCCATACTGCTGCAGGACAGCTCTGTCGGCCGTTTACATGCCAGGTGTGGACAACTGGCAGGTGGACTACCTGAGCCGCCAGCTGTTAGACCAGGGGGAATGGTCCTTACATCCGGAAGTGTTTCATCTCGTTTGCTGGAGGTGGGGCACGCCAGATGTGGACCTTCTGGCCTCTCGACTCCATCGCAAGGTGTCGAGATTCGTGGCCAGGCCCAGGGATCCTTGGGCAGACGCGTCAGACGCGTTAGTGGCCCTGTGGGGTCTGTATCGGCTGATTTATGCTTATCCTCCACTGAAGTTGCTTCCTCGACTACTTCGCAGGGTGGAGGCCGTGGGGATTCCGGTGATCTTCATCGCTCCAGATTGGCCTTGGCGCCCTTGGTACGCCGATCTTGTACGCCTAGTGGAGGACGTTCCATGGCGACTTCCAATGCGGGAGAACCTTCTGTCTCACGGTCCCATTCTTCATCCTGCTTTACAGTCGCTGGCTTTATCGGCTTGGCTATTGAAAGCCAGGTGCTGAGAAACTGGGGTCTCTCGGATTCGATCATCTCGACCATGCTGAGGGCACGGAAATCTTCCTCCAGAAAGATATACCACCGTACCTGGAGGGCTTCCATCGCTATATTCGAAGTGCTGGTCTGGCGTCCATGGACGGAGTCCGTTTCCAGGATCCTGATGGGTTTTTTTTTACAGCATGGTGTGGACCAAAAGCTTGCTTTAGGCTCCATTAAGGGTCAGATTCCAGCTTTAGCTGTTTTCTTTCAGCGGCAACTAGGGGGCCATTCTTTGATTAGTACTTTCGTACAGGGGGTCTGCTATGTGCTCCCCCCTATTAAACCACCTCTCCCCCTTGGGATTTGAATTTGGTGTTCTCGGTTCTTCAAGGACCTCCTTTTGCAGATATCAGAGAGATTCCTCTCGTGACTCTATCTCAGAAGGTGGCTTTTCTAGTCACCATTACTCCTGTCAGAAGGGTTTTTGAGTTGGTAGCCTTGTCTTGCAAGCCGCCATGCTTGGTCCTCCATAAGAATAAGGCAGTGCTACGCCCACAGCCTTCTTTTCTCCCGAAGGTGGTCTCAGCATTCCACCTTCATGAGGACATTGTGCTTGCGTCTTCATGTCCTCGTCCTGCGCATCCCAGATGGTTTGCGCCTCATTCTTTACCTGGTACGTGCTTTGAGGGTGTACCTGTCTGCTACGGCTTTGTTTCGAAAGTCTGACTCGCTGTTTTTTGCCTGTGTCTGATCCGACACGGGGCCTAGCGGTTTCGTCTGCCACCGTTTCTTGGTGGATCAGGCAGGCCTTCGTTCGGGCCTCTGCTCTTAAGGGGCGGGCGCCTCCCTTTCCGGTTACGGCGCATTCAACCAGGGCAATCTGTGCTTCCTGGGCTTTCCGACGTCAAGCGTCTGTTGCACAAGTGTGCAAGGCGGCGACCTGGTCGTCCGCACATGCCTTTTCAAAGTTCTATAAGGTTGATGTAGCTGCATCTTCTGATGCTTCCTTCAGCCGCAAGTTTGCAGGCAGCTGTTTTAATGTTACAACTCCTCCCTTGCGGAACTTTGCTTGTTTGGGGTGAAGTTTGGGTTTTCTCCTTGATACTGTTCCCACCCCTCGTTTTTGACACTGCATTGGGACGTCCCACTTTGTCAAGAATGAAGATGCTGTGTCAGTCCATGGACGTCAGAGAAAAGGATTTTACGGTGAGTACAAAAAAATCCTATTTTTCTTTGTTTATGTTTATAAAATTTAGTAAATACCGGAAAATACGTTTTCTATGTTTTCTCCTTCACTGATGGGCACTAATAAGACTGCACTGACAGACACTGACGAGGCGGCACTGATGGGACTGATAGGTGGCACTGATGGGCACTCATAGGCGGCACAGATAGGTGGCACTGGACACTGATGGGTGGCACTGATGGACACTGATAGATGGCACTGATAGGCATCACTGATGAGGAGGCACTGGCAGGCATTACTGATGGGCACTGATTGGCATCATTTATGGGCACTGATTGGCATCCCTGGTGGTCCTGGGTGGCATATCTGGTGGTCATAATTGGTGAGCATCCCAGGTGGTCCTGGGTGGGAATCCTCAGGGGGGGCTTCACTGATAATCGTTCAGCGCAGACCCCCCTGTCAGGAGAGCAGCTGATCAGCTCTCCTCTACTTGCGTCTTTCAGACGTGATAGAGGAAAAGCCGATGCACGGATTTTCCTGTTTACACTGTGATCAGCTGTGATTGGACACAGCTGATAATGTGGCAAAGAGTCTTCGTCAGGGGCTCTTTACCAGGATCTGAGATGCGGTGTGTCAGACTGACACACCACACCACCGATCACTGTGCTGCAGTTTCACTTTATTGTTTTACTTTAAGCATCATTAAAATCACTGCTCCTTTAAAAATTATCTTAATTTTTTTTTTTTTGCATTGATACATGTCCCCCAGGGCAGTACCCGGGGGCCCCCATACCCTTTTTATGCCCAATAACTTTCATATAAGCTTTCAAAATGGGCACTTTTGATTTTTCAAGTTTGGGTCCCATAGACTTCAATAGGGTCTGGAGTTTGGGTCCGAAATTTTGTGATGTTTTTTGGCCCGACTCTACATACAAGTTACAGTGTGTAGTGACATGAGAAACAGTGGTGGCCCATCCATTAGGGGCACCCGGCGCCACCCCCTCTATCCACGCCACCCTATATATATATATATATATATATATATATATATATATATATAATGGTTAGATTCATGCATAGCATGTCAGGGGTAGGCAACCTTAGAGAGATGGAGATCTACTTGAACAACACAGATTAAGTAAAAGATCACAGGGCACAGTGTCCTGTTGTTAGGGCCGGTTCACACCAGAACGCAGTGCCAGAAAGGCATGTTCCATGTGTGTTTCCTGCACTGTGTTCAAAATAGACTGCCTTTGTGATCTACTGCAGGTGATGATACATTGTTAACCCCAAATGTAGATTGCAAACGCAGTGGACATAAAAAAAAAGTGCTTTAGCTCAGAATGCAGGGTTCAGGAGTGCGTTACGCTCAGAATGCACTACGTGATTTTTTTCTTTGGCTCTGTGTTGCATGTGCTGCCGGAACCCCGCTCCCACTGTGATTGGACACAGCGGGAGCCAATCAGCGGGTCCGGTGGACCCGATGTCTGCCAGAAACCCCGCAATTGTTCCGAGAGAGGCAGAATGACGGTCTGCCTATGTAAACAAGTAAACAAAAAGGAAATTGGGACTATGAATGAGGCTGTTGTCTGGTTGATGTTAGATTGTGTGTTTGTATGTTTTTAATGGCATAAATAGATGTAAATACATTGCAATGGTACATAACATGCATAAAAGTAGTGTCATATATACATGTACACATGGCAAGAAAATCATAGATATATACATTTAGCAGCACGTGGCAATATGGGAAAAGGCTGTATAAAGTTGTACAAACTCATGTATATACACATGTCAGCTTGACAGCACAAAACAATATTGAATGAATGCAATGTAAAATTGTATAAAAAAGATTAGGTGGTATATCTGGATTGAATCCTAGTGGGGCATGTAGCTACATCCTGAATGCTCAACGCGTTACTTGTGAGAACACTTCCTCAGGGGCGGATGCAATAGAGTATCTACAAAAAACACAATATGATTCAGTCTAATATTGAAATAAGCACAATAGGAAAGAACAAGACTGTCAATCCTGGGTACTTACAAACAACAAAATACAATGGTGTGTGGTATGTGTGAGGCCAGGGCCAGAAGGGTTGTCTGTCCCGGGAGCTGAGGTAGTCTAAAGCCCCGCACCGAACAAGGCGCACACGCAGCATCCCCAGAGCACAGACTGCCAATCTCCATAATGGATCAGAAGTGCCAGATCACCGTTCTGCTAGTAAGGAAGATAGAGATCTTGTATTTCTGCTAAGCAGTAACACTGATCTCTGTCTTCCTACAGTTAAACCATCCCCCACAGAGTAAGAATGCACTCCCAGGCAACACATTTAACCTTTTGATCGCCCCTGATGTTAACCCCTTCCCTGCCAGTGTCATTGGTACAATGCCAGTGCATTTTTTTTAGCACTGATCACTGTATTGGTGTCCCCAAAAAGTGTTAAAAGTGTCAGGTGTCCGATTTGTCCGCTGCAATGTCGCAGTTCCACTAAAAATTGCTGATCACCGCCATTACTAGTTAAAAACAATAAAAAGTCCATAAATCTATCCCATTGTTTGTAGACGCTATAACTTTTGCAGAAACCAATCAAAATACGCTTATTGGGATTTTTTTTTTACCAAAAACATGTAACAAAATACATATTGGCCTATATTGTTGAAGAAATTAGATTTTTTTATTTTTTTTATTGGATATGTTTTATAGCAGAAAGTAAAAAATATTGTTTTATTTTCAAAATTGTCAGTCTTTTTTTGTTTATAGCGCAAAAAAACAAAAACAAAAGGAAAAATATAGAAAAAAATGGCCTGTCAGAAAGGGGGGTGAACCTTCTGGCGCTAAAGTGGTTAAGGTTGCCTACCGCTGCTATAGAGGGATAGCCTTTGTTCATATTTTATGTCTGAGGTTTACAACTACATAATCATACAGTACAGGACACAGGCCGGATTTTCACAGACCTTAGGATGTCCCCAAGCATTGGAACAGAGAGGTAAACAATAACAAGGCAAACAGAACAGCACCAACAGGCCCAACAGTTCATACAAACACGGGTCAAAGACCCAACTCAAAGTAAAGCTAAAAGAACCTTGCAGCCAAAGACTGCATTAGCAAAGGCCTGGACATCTCAACCGGGTAAAAGTATGAACTGAAGATAAGGTTGTGGCCTTACAAAGCTGGGCAGATGCTTGATGTCAGAAAGCCAAGCAACCCTCAACCGATCTGGTGGAGTGAGTACGTAAAGGAGCTTTTAGAGAATAAGTCCTCACAATGTGTTATCCACTCAGCAATAGTGAACTTAGAAGTAGTATATCCTTTTTGAGACCCTGTCGGCAATACAAAAAGAGACTCAATTTTCTGTGGCTATTAGATAGACCCTGACAGCTCTGACCACGTCCAGACAATAGAGAGCAATTTTGTTGCGGTGCTGTGGAGCAGGGCACAAAGAGAGAAGGACAATGTCCTCCTTTAGCTGATTGCACATTAGGTAAAAAGAAGGGTCTTGGATGTGAAACCACTTTATCCTTGTGAAGATGCATAAAGGGCTCTTTACAAGAGAGAGCCACTAAATCAGAAACATGTCTGACAGGTGTGATAGCCACCAAGAAGGCCACTTTGCAGGAGAGATCACCCAAGAGGAGTTCCCTAATGTGTTCAAACAGTAGTTTCTGCGGAGAGATCTAAGTGTAGCACACGGACCCTTTACCTGCTTTTGGCTCCTTGGCAGGAAAGAGCACACCATGCTATGTGCCCGTACCCTCTTGTGTGAAGAGGTTGAGCGGTGTCACCAACGGGTCTCCACAGTGAGGTTCTCCAGAGAATAGTTCTCATTTTCACAGATAATAAAGACAAGTCTCTATTTCCCCCAATAACTCCAAGGTCCACACCAGTTGCAACTCCAACGTAGAGTTTATTTACTCAAAGCACAGTCTCTAAACAGAAAAGGTTAGATGGAGAACAGGACAGCAGAAGGTGTGGAAGAGGTCCAGGCACAAACAAAATATGTTTTACTACTTAGCTTCTCAAGTAGACTTAGCCCATCCGGATAGTCTCCCATTGAGTGGATCCTAGCAGCTGGAATGATGCTCGAACTAGATACACACAGTCTCTGCACAAACTCTGCCACAGAACCGGTGAACTTGGGTCTCTGCCACAGACCTGGTGAACTTAGGTCTCTGCCACAGACCTGGTGAACTTAGTTGCAATGTTAAGCCTCTTTCAGGGAGATGACATCCCTCCAGAGAGTTACCAGGCCCCTTCCTTCACTGTGAATTCCTCACCAGTCCCTCGGAACGGTCCTCCCCGGCCTCCTCATCTAAGATGCGGGTCTCCCCGCAAGGCAGCACCCTGGGATTCCTCAATCCTCTGTGGGCTCCAGCCAAAGGTGCTGGACCCAAGGCCTTCCGTTGCAGCCCCAGGGCTAAAGGTGTTTGGGACTGATCCACCAGTGTACCGGACCAGGAACTCCACCACAGGGCTAAAGGTGCCTGGTGTGGCCGCGAACAGGACAGCCACTCCCGGGGTCGGACCCCCGGGGACTCAACCCTCCGACCCCTCCGAACTCCGACCCCCTACAGGCAGTGTCTGCCCCTTTTATATCCTCTCCCGGCATGCACAGCAGGCCGACACGCCCACCACACCACGGCCGAGAGGGGACATCCAAGGCACAGCACTATACCAGTGGTTCAACCCTGGCCTCCGATGACAGCGCCATCAACAGACACAGGGAACTATGCACCAGTATCTCACCTGTAGCACAAAGAAGGATTTAACAACCCTATTAAATAGTGTATTTGAGTACAACTACCACTCAAACATTCCCTTAGATTTAAAACCCCCGCTACATAAGCTAAGATCCTAAGGAAGCCCAAGGTGCTGTAAAGGGGGTCTGAAATAGAATTGATAAGGCTAGAACATGTCCCTTTAAAAAAAGTATGGGTTTTAAAAAAAAAAAACATTGATACACACCTACTTACCTAAGTAGATGTCCCCTGCTGGCTTTAAGACTTAAAACCCAGCGATCATATGACCGGTGATCGCTCAGTTTTAGGTCTTCACTGAGCAGAGAGTGACAACTGACCGTCACTGACTCTCTGCTCTGCCACTCCAGCACTCACTGAGGACGGAAGCAGCTGGCTTAAGCTCTTAGCGGCACGCTGAGAAGCTGAGCCAGCTGCCGGTCAGACATCTGGGTGGATCCCAACATTATTGTCGGGATCCCTGCAGTGCCTGGACTGGCTCTATGAAATCATCCAACAGCAGACTTGAACCTGCTGTCGGCTAAATCTGGGTCACAGCAGTGCAGAACTAAGTGCATTTCTGTGACCCAAAAGAGCTTTGGCCATAATTCTTATTTAAGAGTAATGAAGGCCAAATTCTGATCAAGTCCCAGTTGTAGGAAGGCCACAATGTTAGGTACAGTAGAACCTCTGGTGTTAAAAAGCCTGTATTCAAACCAGGAAAAAACCTTTTCAGGTAGTATGTTTTTCTCACAGTAGCTTTTCTGGCTCTGAGTAAGGGTAAGGTGGAAATGACAAGGTCAGAGATACCCCTGTCCTTCAAAATCTGGGTTTCAACAGCCATGCCATTTCAAGCCAGTGACTGGAAAGCAGGATGGAACAAGGGGCCTTGAGGCAGCAGGTCTGGCCTGCTTGGAAGAAGCTATGGGTTGTCTACCAGAAGTTTGAGTATGTCTGTGTACCAGGTTCTTCTGGGCCAAATTGATGCAATGAGACTCACCAATATCTTCTCTTATGCTATTATGAAGGGCAATTGAGGAAGAATCTGCACTGGAGGGATGGTATACTTACGCAAATGGAGTCCAGGGAATTACCAGTTCATTTGATTCCAATGTAAAGCCCCGTACACACGGTCTGACTTTTTGCCAACAAACGTAATTTTGAGCAAGTTTGACAAAAAATCCGACCGTGCGTACGCTCCATCGGATAAACTTTTTTGGTTTTCATTGGACAAAAGTTCGGTCTGCAAACAAATTCAGATGGAGCAAAGTCCGACAGTGTGTACAGAAAACCATCAGACTTTTGTCCGATGGACAAAACAAATAATGTTAAAATCAACCAACAATAGCAGAAGTTGACCAAAGGGTGGCGGTAAAGAGCAGAAAAGAGCAGAAAAACCATGTGATGTTGGAAAAAGTTTTGGGAAAGTTTGCAGAAAAGTCCTGTGGTGTGTATGCTATGGGTGTTCCCGGCCAACTCCGTTCGGACAAAAATCCACGGAAAAGTCGGAAGGAAGTCCGACCGTGTGTACGAGGCTTTAGAGGATCCTTGGTTCTGGGCTCTGGCCACAAACAAGTGTAGTTTGATGAATCTGGAAACCACAATGCCCACATTTCTAATGCTGAATTTGAACGCCACCAAGCTTCCTTGCGTGATGAGAGAGAAGCACAGGGAGATCAGGAGAAGGAGTGTGTTTGTCCCAGGCAAATATAATGTAGTGTTTAAGATGCCAAAGGCTCCATGCACGTTAGCATTTTTTATAAGCTCAAAAAATTTAGGAAAAAAACATTGGATGAAAAACGCTGATAATAGCACTTTTGTACCGGCTTCTAGTAGTGTTTTAGTAGCTTTTAGAGGATTTTTCAATACATGAAAAAAAAAAAAAACTGCTCGAAAAAAGCTGCTAGTAGCATTTTAGAAAACATTATTTTTCCTCAGAAAATGCTAATAGCATAAGTAGTGTGCATGGACATAGAAGACAACACTATTTAGCTTTTAGGAGCAGAAAAAATGCTAATAACAGCTTCTGTCTTAAGAAAACACTACTGCGCATGGAGCCTCAAGTGGAACTGGACAAAAGGAACAGCCTTTAATGAGGCTACCACAGGGCCCCGGGACCCTTATGAAGACTTTTACTGAGGGATATCTTTTTTGATCTTAAAGGTCTTAACATGTGATCTTAGAAAGCAAGTGTGTCTGCTGGAAGGAAAACTCTTTCCTGGGCCATTTCCAGAATGAGGCCTAAGTGCTGAAAATGAAGGGAAGGTTGGAGGGTAGACTTTAGAAAGTTGGTTGCCCAGCTGAGGCCTAAAGAATCTGAAAAGACTTGTTGATGTGTACAGATAGTTTTGAGGGATATGATTCGTTCAGAAGAAGGTTGTCTAAGTACCCCGTTACCTGGATGCCATTATTTTTTAAGATGGTTAGTGGGGGTGCAAGGACATTTGTGAATAATCTAGGGGCAGAGGATAAGCAGAATGGCAGTATTGGAATGGTTTTCCTCCTACTGATGAGTGCAGAAAGCACTGATGAGGTTGGTAAATGAAAATATGTAGGCAGGCGTCTTAAATGTCTACTGATATCAGATATTCCCTTTGTCTCAAAGAGACAATTACTGACTTTGTGGATTCCATGCAAAATTTTGTAACACAAAGGTAGTGATTCAGTGATTGTAGGTCCAGATTAAACTGAATATCCTCGAAAAGTTTTGACACTGTGAACGGGTTTGAATAGAACAACTTGAACCTGCCCTGCAGAGGGGCAACAACTACTCCCTGGAAAATGGTTCATGGCAGTCTGCAAATCTGACTGTCTTTGGGAAGATTTTGGCTGGTTTGAAAGAAGGAAACAGTGAGGAAGTAGAGTTTGATCCAAATATTGTGCTGAAATGAGGGGTCTTCAGGGTCTGGTAGCCATAGGAATCAGGGACCTGTGGTGAGGTCAGTGGCTGGTGAGGCGCTGGCTAGTATCAGAGCCAGATACACACATGTTAGATACGCCACAAATGTTAGAGTGAGAACAATAATTCTAGCACCAGACCTCCTCTGTAACTCTAAACATGTAACCTGTAATTTTTTTTTAAAGCATCCCCTATGGAGAATTTTAAGTACCAATGTTTGGCGCCATTCTACAAGCGTCCACAATTTTAAACCATGACATGTTAGGTATCTATTTACTTGTCATAACATCATCTTTCATAGTAAACAAAAAAATTGCTTTTTTTATTTATTATTCATGAAACAGTTTCTTTAAAAAAAAATGCATTTTAAAATTGCTGCACATATATCATGTAACATAAAAAGTTGCCATGACCACCTTTTTTTCCCCTAGGGTGTCTGCTAAAACATTATATATAATGTTTGGGGGTTCTGAGTAATTTTCTAGCAAAAAAATTATGATTTTTACACGTAGGAGAGAAGTGTCAGAATTGGACTGGGTGGCAAAGGGTTAATTACCATAAGTAAGTAAGTAATATACAAATAATTATTATATATTATTTTTAAGGTCATTTACTCTATTTTCAAAAACTTTACTCTAGCAGGTGGCTTAATGGACAAATTACGGAAGTTTGAAGTTAGATCTTCAAGCCAGTAATTTCACAGTAAATGGATAAATAATAAATTATTATCTTATAACATATAGCATAATAATATATGATTTAGCTTGTACCTTTTCAGCAGCAGCAGATTCTCATTCTCCCTCTTAACTGTGTGAGAAAAACATGGGATTATGGGTAAACCTTATACCCATAAACCCATGTTTTTTCCTTGTAGTTAAGAGGGCTGGGCTGGAAGGGAACATTTGTCTTTTAGACACATGCCCCCTTCTATGACACTGCAGTGAGAGGTGTGCCTCCACTGCAGCATTTTTTTTTGGACAGCTTGGGCCAATGATTTGTTACCATTGGTCCAAGACTCCAAGCTATCCATTGAGCTCAGTGCCTCTGACAAGAAGTGAGGAGAGGCACTGTGAGCTCATCCTCTCAGCCTGCTGCAAACAGAGTGTGCCAGCGTGTATTTAAACTGGCTGCTCTGTATGTAGCTTCTGACAGGCTGTGCAAGCAGCCCCGTGTCTCCAGGACCATAGATGATAGGAGACTCAGTGGTGGGGAAGGACTTCAGCTACCTACCCCCAAATTTTCTGTCACCCCAGGTCGCCGAGCTACGACCCTCCAAGTCAATCGTTTTTTTTGTTTTGTTTTTTAATGGCTCTGCCTCACCTGCCTCCCCTGACTGCACATCCCTGATGGGAATGGACCACGGTCCTGGAGCTGAATAGCATCCTGCAGCTGACTACACTCAATTGCACTCAGTGCCAAGGTGAGCGCCCAGCAGGATTCCTTGCGCAAAGCAACATTACAGACTGTCCCCGCAGCTTGGGGTCCAGGTATGGTTCCTGAGGTATTATCACACTGGGCCGCTTGAGAATACAAGGCATTCTCATATTGGACGTGGTAGAGATTGTAACATTACTGTCTTTCCTTTCTCTTCACCTCGTCTGGTTAGAGCAGGGGTGTCCAACCTTTTGACCTTTACTGGCCACATTGGAAGAAGAGGAATTGTCATGGGCCACACATAAAATACACTATCAATAAGGATAGCTGATGAGCAGAAAAAGTCAGGCAGATCACATGTTAACGATCACTGATGTAGATAATGTACCTATCTGAGTAATAAAACCTTATTTTTTTTTTTTTTTTTTATTATAAAAGTAAAAGAGTGCAACATAAAATTAGTGAGATATTTGACACTGTTTTTGATAAACTAACGCATCAATATCTGGTTTGATGGATGTAGTAGCAATTTCCAATGAATTCCCAAGGTGCTCGTCCGATAGTTTGGTACTAATTTTTCCCTTCGCATGCTTCATCCTTGAAAATAGGATAATAGAACATTTTTGGGACTTGGACTTTTTGGGCACAGTAATACGAAAAATAGATTTGTTATAAAAATATAAATTTATTAAACATAAATATAAACAGACTTGTTAAAAAAAGCCCACATCATTGGATCAATACAACAATACAGCCACTATAAAAAAACGTAACTCAATTGGATGACAAAGGAATTACAATGATATTCCATATAGTACAAATTCCAAAGGATAGGTGAGGTAGAAATGATACGGTAAGAATTGTTGGATATGATGCTGCATTCGCTCGACAAGTTCCGCGTGCAGTCACGCTTCTTCAGGAGGATAGCATGTAGACTAACAAGAAATGTAAAACAAGGGATAATAAGATTTTTTTACATTGATATATGACAGTAGAAAGTTATATAACAAACAATGAATAATATAAAGGACTGATAGGCTGTCACAACCTGTGGCGCACTAGCACCAAACCCAGACACATACAGAGGCGGAGGGGGACAATGGGTAGCTATGGGGGCGTGCAGATAACGATCAACAATTAAAAAAGAGATGCAGCAAGAAGACTAATGATTGTGGCTAATGGAGGCACCAGCCGCAGCGTGTGACCACACAGCAGCTGGTGTCTCTCCCAGATTGGCTACTTTGGAACATATAGAAACATATAACCCCCACATAATTAGTGGAGGTGGTATGATTAAACAATCAGAAAAAGGGAAGAACGGGGGGGGGGGGAAGGAAAAACAGGGGGGAGGATAAAAAGCGGGAAAAAAAAGGGGGAGAGGGGAAAAAAGGAGAAAAAGAGGAGGGGGAAAAAAAGGGGGGATAGAGGGAAAAAGCAGTGGGGGGGGAAGAAAGGGAAAGATAGGGAGGAAGGGAATAAAAGGGGATAAGGGAAGACCAGGGGAGAGGGGAAGGGGAGGGAAAAGGGGGGTAAGAAGGAGAGGGGAAGGGAAACATGAGGATGAATGGAAGGTGGCATAAAAGAATAAATAAAGGTATTGGATTGAAGGGGGAGAGGAGGGAAGGGCTGAGGGGGGAGGAAAGCTTAGAGAACAGCAATAAAGGGTAGATACAGGTGTATACTGTGCTGGAGGCACACAACACCCATTAACTCCTGCAGATGCCTGAGAAAAGAACACACTGTAGAACACACTGTCCCTGCCTCTCAAGCTCTTTCCCTGCACACCGGAACACACTACACAAGGCCGCCGCGCTGGCGGCCTTTTATAGTGTGGGGCATGTACTAAACCCCCCTGAGCTATAATTAGCCACAGGCATCCTGCCTGTGGCCAATTATGGCTCTCCTTGCTGCCGGCGCTGTGATTGGCCAAGCATGCGGGGTCACAGTGCATGCTTGGCCAATCACAGCGCCGGCAATGCAGTGCGATGGCGCAGTGCATTGTGGGCCGTTCGCGTCACACGAATTTGGCGCGAACGGCCCACAAAGTTCTGGTTTCGCCGAACAGGCGATGTTCGAGTCGAACATGCGTTCGACTCGAACACTGAGCTAGTCCCTAATTGTCACGTTATACGAGCCATGCGGCCTGCTGGCTACAATATATCGATGACATATTTATCATCTGGACTGGTACCTCTACCTTACTTAAGGCCTTTATTGACACCCTTAATCAGAATCAATTTAACCTCAAATTCACAGTATCTAGTGATCTACACAAGGTCACCTTCCTGGATTTGACTATCCTCAAAGATGACAGTGGACAATTGGCTTCAACATTGTTTTGCAAACAAACAGCTGGCAATACGCTATTGCACGCTGATAGTGCTCATCCTACTACTCTTATTCGTAGCATACCTTATGCACAGTACCTTAGACTACGTCGCAATTGTACATACACTGAGGAGTTTAAAAAAAAGGCGAATATGCTCCGTGACCGACTTAGAGCTAGAGGCTATACTAAATCCTTGCTACGTAGTGCTTACAACAAAGCACTACGCCAGTCTTGGAATTCATTACTTTACAAAACAAAGGCCAATGGGCACAATCAACCAGTAAGGTATATTACAAGATACTCCACTCACCATTTAGAATTGAGGAACATCCTGACCAATCATTGGTCTCTCCTTTTTGATGATCCTGTTCTCACTAAATATGTTAAATCTAGACCTGACATAACATTTAGAAGATCTAAATCGTTATGCGACCAATTGACTTCTAGTCATTGTAATAGAATGTATAAATAATCAACTCCAATTTTAAGTAGAAATGAACTTTGACATACTTAGCTTAACTCATAGTTTGCATAGAGTCACACCCTGCTAGTCATTGTGGTTAAGCATGTAGTAGCCTGATTGTATAAGAAAAGCCCTTTGCTAAACTAAATTCAGCAGTATAATATAAGATAAGAATATACTGAGTTTGTATTATTTTTAGAAACGTATGTGTTAAGACATTGTCCCTCCTATCTTTCTTTTACATAAAAGCCACTCAAAATTCAATAAAGGCCAGAGATCTAATGAACACACTATCCGTTTCCAAGTGTCATTTTGATTTCTCACGGATCCGGGGGTCACTGAAAATGATCTTGCATTTACCTGAAGTACACCTGGGTGGCGATATCACCTGCTTCAGATGGTGGCAGTGGTGGAGATGAAAAAATCACCTTTGGTAAGAAGAATCTTTTTGTCTTTTAGACAGACTGTTTTCTCTTACCTTAGCTCTGATTTAAATTTCATCTAGAACTATGTAGAAGAGGGATACGAACCACACCTTGGTGTATAGGGGATTTTTTGGGAAGATCCGCCTTTGAAAGTACCTTTGAGAAGGTCCTAATTAATTAGAAGCATTTTGGGAACGCTGGAAAGTACCTCTCAGAAGGTCCTAAGAGAAGCGTTTTGGGAACGCTGTAGAAAAGTGTACACGACAGTCCTTTTGGCAAGGAGCTGAAATGGTAAATGAGGATTATATTTCGGTGACCCAACCTACTTTCGCTTTTCTATCTGTCGCATAGATGTAATAAGATAATTTGTTGTGTAGATACACTGACTGTAGGGGGCGGTTTGCACCATAGAAATGCAGTCCGTATGTGTTCCAGGTGGTATTTTTACATGCACATTTTTGATGCGTTCCAGTGCGTTTTTTTTGTGCATTTTTTATGCAGTCCAGTGTTTTTTCACCCCTCCAGTGCGTTTTTATGCATTTTTGCAGCGTTCCAGTGCAGGAAGGTTGCAGCATGCTTGAACTGAAGTGCACTGGAACTGCAAGCACTGGTGTGAACTATGATTTTATTTTTTTTAAACTCACTGGACTGCATGTGGTGTGAACTGGCCCTAAGGTTAAACATTCAAAGTGGTCTACAGTATTAGAAATCTCCCTTGCTTATATCCAAATATCATGAGAGTGGTAAGTACTTTTGTATGTATGATAAATGTTGTCGCTGTGGTGCAGATGGGACAAAGGTTTTTTTGCTGTACTATACAAGCCAAGGTTAAGGGAAAGTTGTTGTTAGTATAGGGAATTCTCTTCCATCTGCTCAGAGAAAAATGCTTACATTTTATGTGTTTGTTTGTTGTTGTCTTGGAATTCCAATTTAAAGTATAAGTTATTTTTTCTTCTGAATGCAAACGGATTGTTGAGTAATTGATATGTCCTTTGATCCCGCCAAGTAGGAGAGCGTTGCTAAAGTGGGCGGGTGAGAGGGACAGAGTAGGGTACTCATCTGTGTGTGGTGCTATATTTGAGTGATTCCTCCTATCCAAAGTATTATTTAGCACAATACACAGAGGTATATGTCCGCTTGCATAAATCTGCTATTTCACTTCAAGTGAAAGAGGGGATCAAACAACCGACCATACCTTCGTCAACGCTTTTTGCGCAAAGCATACTGCTATATTTGCATTCCATATTCAGCGAGTCCGAGAGACTTGCTGAGGTGGAGAAAATGTTAAAGAAGGATTTGATTCAGAAAAGTTGTCTATATAGATTAAAAAATACATGTTTATTGTTAAGATGTTGCAACTATTGTCAGTCTATTCATGAAATGTGTTGGGCACATACTCCCATGTCCAATGCATAGTTAATTGGAAACAGTAAAAGGGGAATGTGACGTCACTGATAAATGACATGTATGCGCTGGTACCAAATGTTTTTTTTTGAGGAATCTGATCAGATACAATTTTTTTTTAGAGTAGCATTTCAACTTATACATGGGGTATTTTGATTATTTCAGTTAGGTTCTGTTTCCACTATTGCAACCCCAGATTTGCGTGATTTGCAGTGCGACTTTGCAATGCGATTTTTGATGCAATGTCATGCAAAAGTGTGAGAAAAGGTTGCACCGAAGTAGGAACAAAATAGTGCAAGAACCTTTTTGCATCGCTGCGACTTGAGTCGCACAAATTAAAACAAGGACCATTGAATTACATGGGTTTTTGACTTGTCATGCGTCTTCGCTTGTGTCAAGTCGCACAGCAACTCACAGTAGTGGAAACAGAGCCTTAGAGCCTGACTTTGGGGACTGTTTTAATTGTGTAATTGCCTATCCTTACTTTATTGAAGTTAAAAGGTATTGTTTTCTTTTCAGTATCGACAAATGTGATATAATTGCCCTGGGCTCCGGTGTTCAGTGAATGGTATTATGGTTTTGTTGATGTTGAGAAAAAAAAAAAGGGAACTTTTGCATTGTATAAGGACATTGCCTGTTACAAGACAAGGGAATGGATATTTGTGCAAATGGTTTTAATTTGTGTTTAGGCTGTATGAACAATGATTGGGGATTTAAAAATGTTTGATTTTCTTTTTTTTGGTTAAATACAATTTTAGGGCTGGGTTCACACATATGCAGAGCGAGTTTGAGCTCTGCTTTCACAGCTAATTGACAAAGTAGTTGTTCAGCGCTTCATGTCAGTTTTTGATCAGGATCAGGTCAGGATTTTATACTGTTCACAACTGAATGACATGTGCGATTCAGAAGCGTTCCCATAGAAGTCAATGGCCCTGAATTCGCATGTAAGCCGGACCGCACTGCCTAGAAAACGCACACTTTTTGGGTAGTGCGGAGTGCGAATGCACCGCAGGTGTGTGAGCCAGCCTCATCCAAGGAAGTTATGTATTCCTGGCGCTACGCCAGAGAAATTGTGGTTGGTAAAAAAAAAAAGGAAGTAACTTAAGGTTTGTGTAATCCTATGCACTAGGGAAAAATACGAGAAAAAAAAAAGTAATGGTAAAAGATGTTTAAAAGCTGTTCAAAGGGCAAATATGGAAAACATTTCTAAATGAAGAATGAATGGAGTGGCCAAATGGATGTGAATAAAAGGAGAAAGTGGTTGTATCGTGTTTAATGAATGCACAAGGTATTATTTGATTAGTAAAATATCTTAAGTGTTTGTTTAAAATGTACACAAAGAGTCGTCTTATATTGTGTTTTCTTGTTCAGGGAGTAAAAATTATTAGGCCCATGTTCCTGATAATATATATTTCTCTAAAAGTTTGGGTTAAGTAACCAGGATACACAAAATACATTGCTGCATATATTGAGTCCATGAGGTACTGAAATATGATGGGAAAGTTTGTTTGAATAACAGTCAGAGTGACTATTCTGGATATATTTACCTTTTGAATTCCCAGAGTTTCAATCGTGAAGATATGTTAATGATGTAATGAAGTTAATCCATCAATGTTTTGTTTGTTGCTGATGATCAGATATATTTGAAAAGTTAGGAGGCTGACTTCTGAGTGTGAATATGTGTTTGGGTAAAATGTTCAGTTCTGAGTTCCTCGGGTCCACTTGGGTCCCGGGGATAGAAGAAACTAAAGTTGTTTAAGTTTTATTGAAGTCCTGCTGTAATACTGGATTAGAAAAATGTTTAGTTTAAACATATTGAATCTATATAATGAAGACTGTTGCTGAGAAACATTTTATATTTCTGCATGCTTTACTTATGTTTGAGTTAATAAGGAATATTATTTTTAATACCTCCAATGGTTAAGGCCTTAATTGATCAGGTAGATTCTGTGATTATTCATGTTGGATGAGGAATATCCGCCCCAGCCAGCCAGAAGAAATGCCCATCCCATTCCTACCCTATACCCCATTTATACCCTGCCTTATACCCTATCCGGATGAAGAGATGACTACAGCTTTTACATGGAAATCTTCATTGTTCATCTTTGTTGTTCAAATGCCAAGGGAGATGCTGAGATGAGTAAAGGCGGACACCTGCTGGAAAATATTCCTGGAACGACACCTTGAGGGTTAGCCATGACGCACGCCCAAGGTCTACGAAATTCCAGTGAGCATCACAAGGAAGTGATCCAGATATGCCAGCCCGGAGACCCAAGTCTAGCCCAATGCATCAGTTCCCGTCTGTCTGTGGATATCGAGTTCTATCCTTACAAAGAGGCAGGGTTTTGGGGTAGAAGGATCTCTGTAAAATATGTGTAAACACAGAATTGAACCAAAAGTTTTGGGAAAAGTTTAGGAGAATGAGAATTATAATGTGGACATCTTTTTCCTTCCCTTTCATGAATTTATTGGACATTCAGAAGCCATACAAGAGATTTTTTTGTGCTTTTCTTTGGGACAATTTTTTATTTGGCCTAAAGGCTTTCATGCCCCTCCCACTTGCTTTTAAGGACTGTCACGCCCCTCCCCCCTTTGTATTTCATGGACAATTGCTATGAAGCTGAGATTATCTGTTTATTGTTACATGCTTAGGATAATGATACATTTATGAGAAAGTAGTCCAGGTGAATGTCGGGGGCTTCAGGGTTTGTGATTATCACGTTTGTGATAAAAGAGGGGATTGTAATAGAATGTATAAATAATCAACTCCATTTTTAAGTAGAAATGAACTTTGACATACTTAGCTTAACTCATAGTTTGCATAGAGTCACACCCTGCTAGTCATTGTGGTTAAGCATGTAGTAGCCTGATTGTATAAGAAAAGCCGTTTGCTAAACTAAATTCAGCAGTATAATATAAGATAAGAATATACTGAGTTTGTATTATTTTTAGAAACGTATGTGTTAAGACATTGTCCCTCCTATCTTTCTTTTACATAAAAGCCACTCAAAATTCAATAAAGGCCAGAGATCTAATGAACACACTATCCGTTTCCAAGTGTCATTTTGATTTCTCACGGATCCGGGGGTCACTGAAAATGATCTTGCATTTACCTGAAGTACACCTGGGTGGCGATATCACCTGCTTCAGTCATTATTCCAATAATGTGCAATCCAGACTCACTCCCAATGGCATTACACGTTGTGGCAGATGTTCTTTTTACCCTTGGATCTCTACGGGCACTAGATTTATACTTCCGAATGGTGAAATCCACATTCCGAATTTCCACACTGACTGTAATACACAAGGCATGATTTATCTGATGTCCTGCCAATGCAATTCCTTTTATGTAGGCAAAACGATCAGACACTTTCGGTCCCGTATTAAGGACCATGTGTACTATTCAGGTAGTGGAAAGATGATCACAGCAGTGAGCAGACACCTGGATCTGTATCACAAATTTGATACCTCTCTTGTGTCATTCATCGCCCTTGCCGTGGTCCCTCGAGACCCACGGGGCGGTGAATGGGACAAACAAATACTCCGTAGAGAGACCATATGGATTGAGCGCCTTGATGCCATACACGCCCCTGGCATTAATGAAGCTCAATCTTATAAACCTTTTTTATAGTTGGGTCCCTACGGGCTGGTCGATCGTTGTGAAACCGAACAGTTTGGTTTCTGCCAAATATGTTTCCTGTCCTATGTGCAACTGCACTTTTTATTCTTCCCTTTGAATAGTAGAATTCCTTTTAATTTGGATAATTATATTTATCATATCAATTAGCTGTTGTGGCCAGTTATTCCCTTAATGGGGACTAGTCGGCCCATCAATATATGTTTCTGTTATTGAATACCTCTATATATGTTATCATGCTTTCATTGTTTAATCATTAATATCTTTCAGGGACTGGTGGCTGCCCGCCTGTGGTGCGTGGGTGCCGCTCTGATAGATTCTGGAGTCAATCTATGGGGGACTTGTTGCGGTGCTATGTGGCCGCCCAGCGTCACTATGTACAAATCCCCTGTACAGGTGACGCTTGCCATCTTCAGCGATGGGATGAACATCCTTCCTCCCATCGCGCTGTTGGCTGGCCAATTAGCTGCTTTCCCGGATCCCACGTATTGCGTCTGTTTACTCCTAGGACGCACGCGTGGGATCACATGGGCGCATGCGCATTGACCAATGCGGCCGTTACGGATGATGTCATCTCGGCAGCGCCGATTGGATGACGACGGAAGGGGCGTGCAGTTGAAAACAGCACACGTGCTGAACACAGCCACTACTGCAGGATGGTTTATTACTATGAGTGCTGCTGACTTGGGGATATTATATCAGGTACAAACCTTTCTTGCTTTTTGCAGACCTTGCCCTTATTTATATAATTTTGATTGCCATGCTGACTAGGCCTCTCTCCTCTCCTATACAACCTAACTTCTAGGTCAAACAATCATGACTGGTTGTCACCACAGCCACTCGGTTTAGTCTAATAGGATCCTTTGGGATACATTACTGCTTCCTTGCTACATCAAAATTTAGTGTTGGCTGGAATTCTAATCTATGGCTATACCTGCTGGAGATTTATATGGCTAAATAGCATAGCGTTTGCAATCTATCTAATTGGGTGAGTTCCTACTGTATGTAGCGTCTTTATTATAGCATCAGCTTATGGCACTTTGTAACACAATACTGGCTTATCTCTATCATTTTAGGAAAAATCTATCTATCCCCATTGTTCAACACCTCAAATCCTCCTGCATGTGTGTTTATTGTAGTATATTGCTGGCTGTTTATTACCCTAGGAACATTACCTCATAATTCACAGTAAGTTGACTATCTATATTTTATTATTGAATCGGTGTGATTATATACAAGCTTCTTAATTGTTTATTTTTTTCTAGCCCAACTCCCTACACATCGTATTTATCCCCTTCCCTATCTTACCCCCATTCCCTTTCTCCCCCCCCCCCTCAGCCCTTCCCTCCTCTCCTCCTTTTTTCTTCCCCCTTCAATCCAATACCTTCTTATTTCCCCTCTTTTTCTCTCTTAGCTCCTCCTTTCCTTTCCCATTTATTCTTTATTGCCACCTTCCATTCATCCTCATGTTTCCCTTCCCCTCTCCTTCTTACCCCCCTTTTCCCTCCCCTCTCCCCTTCCCTGGTCTTCCCTTATCCCCTTTTATTCCCTTCCTCCCTATCTTTCCCTTTCTCCCCCCCCTTTCTTTTTCCCTCTACCCCCCCTTTTTTCCCCCTCTCCTCTTTTTCTCCTTTTTTTTCCTCTCTTCCCCCCGTTTTCCTTTTTTCCCCTTTTTTCCCCCCGTTCTTCCCTTTTTCTGATTGTTTAATCATACCACCTCCACTAATTATGTGTCTAGGAGGGTCTGGAGACCCTTTTGGTGTGAAAGGGATAGTTAACTCTATGCCTGTGTGCATTGTACTCGGCAGACGGACCGTCTACCAACCCTTTCATTATAAGATGTGTATTGAAGGTCGTTATGTTCTATTGTGTAAAGTCTTTTGGAGCCTAACAGACGTCAAAATAATGTGTATTGAGTCTGGTCAGGTTGTGGGTGGAGCTGGACCATTGTTCATGTTAAACTAATGCAGTATTGAATGTATAAAAGTTACAATGTTTTTTCAATAAAGAGACTCGATCCTGGAAGATACAGAGTACGTCTCGTTCTTCCAGAAGGATTAATTCCTAGGGGAAGTGGTCGGCTGGCTGTGGAGGATCGACAGCGAATGTGTGTCCAGGAGAGGGAACATCTTAAACGGTGTTAACCCCCTTTCGTATTTGGGGTGCCGTTACATTGGTTGGCAGCAGTGGGATTTTTCCCTCCAGTTCCTGGGACACTTCAAACCACCACAGTGAATGACCAGTTATGCAGCCTGCAGGAGAGCCACGCTGAAAGACTTACTTGAGAGCCGTGGAGGGACCGGTGGGACAAAGAACAAAGTCACCTTGATCAGGTAGCTAGCAGAGATGGATCAGAAGGATGGTGATGCAGGACCCCGGTCAGTTGAAGACTTGTTTCAGCAACGAGTTCAACAGCGGTTGGCATTATATGGTGCTAACCCATCAGAGGCCGCCATACAGGAAGCCATTAAAGGCATCCAGCTGCAGGATGCCCGACAAGAGAGAGAACGAGAGCGACAAAAGAGAGAACTAGAGCGGCAACATCAGCGGAGAATGGTGGAAATACGGCAATCGGAGACAACGCCTAAAGAACCAGCCGCCATGGAAGAGGAAATCGGAAGGAGGTTGCGAGAGATGCAGATACAGCATAGAGAACCAGTATCAGAGGAGGTCCTGCTGGGATGGTCGGATTCGATCCGCTGCGAACTCTGGAAGAAAGCGCTAGCTCTTGAGCAGCAACTCCAGGGAAAGACTCTCCCCTCCATCTATGTAAGGTACTGGTCGCAGTATGAAGTACGAATGCCGTTATTGGGGGAACAACCAAAGCAGGAGTGGACAGCTGAGTTAAGCAGGCTGATCCGGGCAGAGATGCAGTTGGACGAGAGCTACAGAGCCCTCCGGTGGTATGTAGCCCAAGAGTGCCCATGGTCAGCAGATGACAGCCCCACGGAAGGCTTTGACTATGATGGCCTGGGATTGTTGTATTGGAGGCTGTCCAGTGACCCTGACTTTGGGAGTGATCGGGAGTGGCGTTTGGAGGAATTAATGGAGGAAAGAGAGCAAAAAACTGAATGTCTCGGAAGGGCACTGGGCAGAGGAAGATTTGGAGTTACTGGCCGTTCAGGAATGGGAGCTGGAGATCGCCTACAGACAGCTGCTAGAATCTGCTCAGCAGCAGGGTGGGACTACCTTTGCCTGGGACTATCAGGAAATACCAGTTGACAACTATGAAATCCTGGCTGAAGAATCGGCAGTGGAAAATCTGGAGATTGCCATCCCCAAAGCAGAAGTGCTGACTGACCTTGATTATCCTGTTCCTGCTTGGGATGATCTTGGATGGAGGAATGTACCTGTCCAGCAGCATGCCAGAGAATCGGCAGTGGAAAATCTGGAGATTGCCATCCCCAAAGCAGAAGTGCTGACTGACCTTGATTATCCTGTTCCTGCTTGGGATGATCTTGGATGGAGGAATGTACCTGTCCAGCAGCATGCCAGAGAATCGGCAGTGGAAAATCTGAAGATTGCCACCCCTAAAGCTGAAGTGGATGATGTGGAGTTCCAGGGAGCTAGGGCAGTTGGCTCATCTCCCCGGCCACAGATTACAGAAGGTATGGAATTAATGGACTGTTCAGAGGATGTTATGGATTATGCATCGCCCGCTCAAGTACTGGCAGCAGGACAGGGTACTGCAGACCTCTGCTCTACACCCGTGGCAGTTTTGGAGGCCCGAGGTGAGAAGGTGATGGTTCCCCCTTCCCAGTGGATTTCAGAGATGCAGGGAGGAGAAGCAGCCATTTTCCCTCCCCAACAGGTAGCCAGAGCAGATGGTGTGGAGTCCCCAGCAGAAGTGCTGGCAACAGGGCAGAGTGCTAGCAACCTCTGCCCAGCACCGGTAACAACTGTGGAGTTTCAGGGAGCCGGGGCAGTTGGCCCCTCTCTCCAGCAATGAGCTGCGGTAGTAAAACTTTTACCCCCAGCTAAATCACTGGCAGCAGGGCAGAAGGCTACTGGCCTCTGCACACAATGGCAACTTGAGCTGATATCGGTGGATGGGACTGCGGTCTCCACTCACAGCAACCCAGCAGAAGAGCTGGCAACAGAGCAGAGTGCCACGGGCCTCTGCTCTCAACTAACAGAAGAGGGAGTTCCTGTGGTATTGGATGGGACTTCAGTCCTCACTGACACAACCCCAGAAAATGGTGTGACACTGAGACAGGAGGATGTCAGCCTTGCTTTGCAAGCACTGGGGGATTTTCACCTACCACAAGTGGATGGGACTTCAGTCTCCACTTGTATACCCCAGGGATGCTGGGCAGTCGGCCCAGATCCCCAACAGCATGACGGACTGAGCCCAGTCACCCTGTCTTCTCTCCAGCGGCTGAAAGGACTCCAGGGAGAAGGGCCAGTCCAGGCCTCTCCCCGGCGGCGGGTATGTTCTCTAAGAGAGGCAGAGGTTGGCTGGGTAAGTAATACTCTGTTTGGAGCAATTAATTTGGGGTACTGTGTGGATACCGGCATTAGAAGAAGGGACCTATGGACTAACTTCGGAGTCAACCCGTCTGGTGTCCCCTCCTCTGTTAGTCTCCTGCCGAAAGGGGAGAGATGTAACGGGAAGGCCCGGGGAACTCAGAATCGCTTAGAAAGTATGAGATACCCTTGCTTCAGCTTCCCCAATGCCTCTTATGTGTCAACCACCCTGTGTCTCTATTAGGGGCACAGGGTGAATGAAAACCCCAATATGGTCTATGATAGCCATATTCAATGCTGCACATACATTGTATCTAGATTGGATGTGTACTGTGAGGGGGGGGGGGGTTGTGCAATCATTGCTGTGAGGAGTTAAGGTGATTTGCATTCTATTGTATATTGTGGCTTGTGGAAATGAAGCCTATAATTATAGGTTGTGGAACTAGCAGCAGACAGGTTAATCACCTGCCTGCTTGTGTTGCAAATGAGTCTAGGAGGGTCTGGAGACCCTTTTGGTGTGAAAGGGATAGTTAACTCTATGCCTGTGTGCATTGTACTTGGCAGACGGACCGTCTACCAACCCTTTCATTATAAGATGTGTATTGAAGGTCGTTATGTTCTATTGTGTAAAGTCTTTTGAAGCCTAACAGACGTCAAAATAATGTGTATTGAGTCTGGTCAGGTTGTGGGTGGAGCTGGACCATTGTTCATGTTAAACAAATGCAGTATTGAATGTATAAAAGTTACAATGTTTTTTCAATAAAGAGATTCGATCCTGGAAGATACAGAGTACGTCTCGTTCTTCCAGAAGGATTAATTCCTAGGGGAAGAGGTCGGCTGGCTGTGGAGGATCGACAGCGAATGTGTGTCCAGGAGAGGGAACATCTTAAACGGCGTTAACCCCCTTTCGTATTTGGGGTGCCGTTACAATATTATTTATTGTTTGTTATATAACTTTTTGCTGTCATATATCAATGTAAAAAAATCTTATTATCCTTTGTTTTAAATTTCTTGTTAGTCTACATGCTATCCTCCTGAAGAAGCGTGACTGCACGCGGAACTTGTCGAGCGAATGCAGCATCATAACCAACAATTCTTACCGCATCATTTCTACCTCACCTATCCTTTGGAATTTGTACTATATTGAATATCATTGTAATTCCTTCATCATCCAATTGAGAGTTAAGTTTTTTTATAGTGGCGGTATTGTTGTATTGATCCAATGATGTGGGCTTTTTTAATAAGTCTGTTTATATTTATGTTTAATAAATTTATATTTTTAGAACAAGTCTATTTTTCGTATTACTGTGCCTAAAAAGTCCAAGTCCCAAAAATGTTCTATTATCTGATAATCTCAGGATGTGGCACACTATTACCTATGTTGTTATCCACAGATACCACTCTGTGCTGTGATACAACACCCTTATTTGTATTCATCCTTGAAAATAGTTGCTCACAAATATACAGTAGGTGCTGCGGAAAACTGATGACACGAATAATGGCGCGTACACACGACCGTTTTTAATGACGAGAAAAATTACATTTTTTAAAATGGTCATTAAAAATGATTGTGTGTGGGCTTTCCAGCAGTTTTCCCGACGAGAAAAACGCAGAGAATCACGACGAGAAAAATTGGAACATGCTCTAATTTTTCACGTCGTTTTTTACATCGTCCTTTTTCTCGTCATGAAAAACGGCCGTGTGTGGGCTTTAACGACGTGAAAAAAAACGCGCATGCTCAGAATCAAGTATGAGACGGGAGCGCTCGTTCTGGTAAAACTAGCGTTGGTAATGGAGATAGCACATTCGTCACGCTGTAACGGACTGAAAAGCACAAGGCTGAAAAGCGCGAATCGTCGCTCAACAAACTTTACTAACATGAAGGGTGGCGCCATCCGAATGGAACTTCCCCTTTTATAGTGCCGTCGTACGTGTTGTACGTCACCGCGCTTTACTCGAACATTTTTTTCCACGATAGTGTGTAGGCAAGGCAGGCTTGAGAGGAAACACAAAAAATCACGTTGAGAAAAATGTGTTTTTTTTCAATGACATTAAAAACGGTCGTGTCTACACGGCATTAGGCATGATTGTGAAGAGTCAGATAATTTTCTTTGGGAAGATAAAACTTATAAAAGTCCACTAAATAGATAGTATAAATTTTTTTCTCTATCCGCCTGCGTTAGCTAAGTGTAACTGCATTTTATGAACCCTCCCCCCCAAAAATCAAAATTTTTAAGTTAGTTTATGATTTTATGTTGGGCCACTTTCATTGCGCCCATGGCCGCAGGTTGGACACCCCTGGATTAGAGAATGCCTTGTAGTCACTGAAAAAAATACAAAACATACAGTGAATGGCAGCAGTGCCAGGCAAATGACTCCCTCTGTGGTCAGTGTGCGTTGGGCAGCTGCTCAGTACAGGACGTATTGGATCGCAGTGGTCACTGTAGTAGCACTGACTACTACAGTGATTGTCAGTTTTTATAGCAGTCCCTCTTGTGTGAAACATGCATATTTTTTTTTAACAGATAAACATATGTTGAAGGCAGGAGGGTATAGAATCTTGTACGTTGACTTGTGCTTGATCGTCTGCGCATGCACACACAGATGCAGTTACAGTGTACACTACACTTCCCCTGTGTGTCTGCATATATCATACGCATCTAGTGAGTACTGTGATATGATATGATTTGTTTGACAGAACATAATGTGCTCAATGCATAAGCTTTAGCAAATTGTGTCACATCTGTATTCATAAATAGATGATCTCAGAAAATGTTTAAAGTGATAATAAACTGAAGCAAACATTTATTCTGTTTCGGCTTAACAATTCTTAGATGTGATGGCTGCATTCATTTTCCTTTTAGGGCTTTCTTTTTTCTATTTTTTGATCCAGCCAGCAAGTCTGTTTTTCAAAAGCAAAAGCTCTCCAGCAGAATGTATCAGTTTACATGGATGCAATAAACCATTTAATACTGACAGGGGTGTATAAAACGATCAGCATTTATTCCTGTAAAACCTTTATCCCAAAAAGGGGAAAAAAACTTTTCTGCAACGGTTTATAAAGTGTGAGCTGGAGTTTGGCTTTAAATTGTTAGTGTATTTAAATCCGGTACCCCCCCCACACGACTGAAAATGCTGCTGTCTGCTGTGCCACCTGTGCTCATTCATCCAGAGTGTTGTCTCACAAATACAGAAGGTGCGTTACTGGCCAGATCACTGTGTGAATACAGGAGGGAAAAAAACAAAAAGGAAAGAAACCAGACACAGCCACCACATCTACTGACTGGTTTTGGGTTTAATACCACTTGAAACCATTCAAAACTCAAAGTTCCTGGTGGAAATAAACCCATGTAAGTATAGCAACAGTGTTGTGATTTAGTGGTGTGCACCTCACCACTGTGGAGTCATTTATATATATTTATTTACACTGGGATTTTTTTTTTTTTTTTTGTGGTTTAATCTTGGGTTGTCAGGGCTCAGAGCTGGCTATATTTTCTAGAGCTGTGGCAGAGATAATTACAATTGTAGCGGGGGTTTAAATTTAGGGGGATACACCTGGGTGGTAGTATGACCCAGGTGTGTATAAATTATGAAAGGATTTAGACCATTGTTAATTCGTGGAGGACTTGGTGGTGTACTGTTCTCCTTGGCCTGTGGGTTGCGGGGTTCCTACAGGCCTAAGGTAGATTCACTGCTGCAGTGCTGGCCTCTTTGTCCCTTTCCGGTGATGGTGCGGCGGGGGCAGGGAACCTGCCGTGACGTCGCAGGAGGAGATAAAGGGGAGAGACGCCCTCGCCACAAGGTTTTTTTCCTGCATCGCGCACCCAGGCACCTTTGGCCTGGGTGCGGGCGGTTCGGAGTTGTGGTCCAGGCGCCCTAGGCCTGGCTGGAGCGGAGTTGGCGTCCATCCCAGGCACCTTCAGCCTGGGGTGAGGTACTAAACTGGAGGCCTGGGGCCCAGTGACTTCGACTGGGTCCCGCGAGGGCGGAGGAGTCCGAGGGTCCCTGAGGTGGATGGGGCCCAAGTCTGAGGTGAGGAGGCCGGGGAGGTCACCCGTCCGGAGAGTCTGGAGCAGCATCAACCCGGTGACGGATGGGCCTCCGGTAACTCCCTTGGAGGGACGTCTCCCCCTGACAGGGGCCACAACGCAGCGAAGGTACTCCTATCTACATTCTATTGAGTCGCTGGTAGAGACTCGCAAGTTCTAAGTTCTCTCTCTAGCCAAGGCTATAGTAACCGCTGGTGAAACCACAGTGGTTTAGCATACAACCAGGATAGTGCCTCGACCTGCTCACCCCACCGTATTGAACTGTTTTTGGGTCTCAACCAGTTGGCTGGTAAAGAACTGTTTGATTGTGAGTGTGACAATAAAACAAGAGCTGGACCCTAATCGGTGTGTGGTACTCAAGTTAATGGGAGCAAAGGGAAGTGTCAGCACAGCTAGACTTGGTCCTTAACTGAAACGCACAGGCCCGAGGAAAATAATTGGTACTGGCCTTCACCTCACCCACTGCCATGGGGAGGACATGGGCTGTAGCACATCTCACCCTCACATACTGTGGTGGAGATTTTTCAAATCCATATTTATAACAAGAAGCTACGTGTATATATGGTTGTATATGTTTTTACAATACTTTATTATTAAGGTGACTTAAATTTATCTTAGCATGCTTGCTAATGTGAGAAACTTGTTGAACTGAGCATCAAAGGAACACACCTATCTGATAAAAGCAGCAAGTATTTCTGGTTTAGATTTGGAAGGCTAAGTAGAGAGGTTTGAGATTTCAACCAATCTGGTGGTCAGCTTTAAACCAATGAGACCACAGGATTTTGGGTTCTGGTTGGCATAGGGGGTATAAAAGTCAGATACACTCATGGCTAGAGCCCTTGCGAACGAATGAAGATCTGACGCAGACGACATGGTGACGTAATAAGCTCTCTGTCTCTCTCCCTCTCTCTCTCTCTCCCTCTCGCTCGGCCTCTCTGCCTCTCTCCCTCTCTCTCTCTCTCTCTCTCCCATGTTTAAGATTAATATTACTTTGCATTTGCTCTCTTGTTCCTATTATCATGTAACATTGGTATCATGTTTGTCATAGCAATATTCCTATTATGTATCGTGTAACATTGGTATCACCTTGCTATTAGCGGGTACCAGTTCTGTATAAATAAATGTCATTGTTTTCTCTTTTCCCGATGCTATCGTTTGATTTCATTTTATATAGACAAAAGGTTTTTAATCACTTATTTTAAGCATTTAAGCGAGGTTATGACTATGACCGTAACAGATGGTGCCCCGTGTCTAGGCGAATATTTTGATGAGACTGATTTTTGAATAATGTATGTATATAGAATGAAATTGCAGCAGGGTATCGGTATGAATGATAAGGGCTCTGTTTGGAATCAATTTCAGTTGACCCTTTGATTAAGATTAGGCCAATCTTTGGGATTGAAACAAACCTGTGCGTATAGGGCTGCGTTTCCACTGGCGCAACTCCAATGTCATGTGACGTTGAAATGCAGCTTTAGTGCGACTGTGGTGTGGTGTTGAATGCGATTTTGATAGAGTCACTGCAGCTTTGAGTCACATAGATTGGAATGGGTGCTATTGAAATCAATGGGAAGCGATTTGTAATGCGACTTTGTGTCCAAGGTCGCATGGCGAATTGCATCAGTGGAAACGGAGACTAAATCACACTGAATTAGCTGGATGTATGCGAATCTATCTTTCTGTGTAAACTACTAACGGGGGGATTGTAAGCTTTTGGGGCAGATTTTGATGTTTGGTGCGAATGGAGTAGTGCGTTTTTTTTCGGTGTTGCAATCTGATGGAGACTATTTTTTGTTTTCCTGTGTGTGTGGGAACCCATGTGGTATGTGCCAAGGTGGTTTTGGCGGGAAAAATTGGGCATCATCCACCATTTTGTCATGGTCCATGAGATGTGCGGTGGTCATCCACCATTTTATGGTGGCTTGGCTTGTCGGCCATCTTGAGAGGCGTTTAGAGTTTGAGATGGGAAGTTCCAGGTTAGCAAACAAAACTACCTCCTGCACTACAAGCAATCAGAGGGTCTAATCAAGCTTAACGCTTGGGAAGCCCTGTGATACAGTCATTTTTTTTTATTTTTGAATACTTTGGAGAAGTCCACGGGGAGATTAAACTATTTATTTAGTTGGGAAGATTTCCAGGCTAATTTTTTGAAGGACTATAGTCAGAGCAGTGGTTGTTCTGGCAGAGTAGTGAAAAAAGGTTTGCAACGGCGACAGGGGCGGTACCTGTCGACCCAATCATTGGTCAGAGAGTAGCTAACTCTGGGAAACAGTTCAAGGTCTTTCGTCCGTAAAGGATGGGTAATAAAATCGCTTCAAAGAGGGAGTCTAACCGTGGGGAACCTTACCACTTGACCCCGAAGGAAGAAAGGATTGATACAGGGGCCTTGAGTTGGGAAATATGCAATGTTGGGAATGGTGGACTGGGAAATTGTACTTTGAAAAAAAAAATGGTACGGTCAAGCCAAATGCTTGGGAAAGAGATGCTTATTGTGCATGGATGGTAGAATAATGATGAACAGGGGGACAAGGAGGAACCTGACCAAACAGATGTTATAGGTTTAAGAAGTACAGGTTATGATAGAAAAGATTCTGATTTGTGTGATGTCTAGAGGTCATCTTTGACCAAGTGTGTGAATATGTGTGTGTGGAGACTATGCGAGAGGTGTAGTGCGGATCTGTGACATTATGTTCTCAGCTGCTGACAGCCCGAAATGACCCCCCTTTCTTTCCAACCAGATCTGTGAGAATGTAAAACGAATTGTATTGACATGCAAATGACCTGAGCCAGGCTGTAATAGTTTTTTGTGAAAGTGCTTTTACTAAAATGTGTTTGTGTTACAGAAGACGATTCAGCAAAGGATTTTGTGGTGAAGTATTATGATTGGTTGATAAATGGTACCGTTAAAAAAGTTTAGGACATTACGTTCCAGTTTTGTGAAGTTTTGTACTGTAATACAGTTTTGGGTGGAGAGCAAACAGGGGGCATCACCATTATTGTAACATCTAGATGCAGGTAGAAAGAAGCCATAATATTGTTTTGAATAGTGGAGGATTTCATGGTGCTTTGCAGCTCGTCTGACAAACACGTTTATCGTGAGACAGGTCAGGCCGTGTAAAATAATCGGAATTCCTGTGATTAACATAAACGTGAGGAGTAGTACGCTAACAGCCCCGGTCAGGCCGTGTAAAATAACCGGGATTCCGGGGGTCGATTATGGTAATAAAGTCGTAAACCATAATCGCTCCGAAAATAAAGCGCAAGGGTGTCCTGGACGCGGGACACTTCATAAGCGTTTCGAATCGTCATGGGTAATGTTCCGTCCATGCTTGGGAGGAAAAAAATTAGGCTCCCCACCAGTCAGACAGCTGCACCGCACATGAGATCTGGGTTTGGGGCTCCGGACATGAGACCCCTTAAAGGATGACATATCTGGTCAGAGGGTACAGTAAGGTGTACTCCTTTGGAAGGTACTTTTGCTGGAGGACCAAAACCTCAGAATAAAGGTACCTTGGATGTAGTTGAGCTGTGGCTTCAGAAATCTGTAATGATGAGTGTTGATGGAGGTGTAGTACACGCTTTCGTGATTCTCAGAGGCGGAACGGTGGTTTGTATCTGAATGTTTGTATGTAGTAACGTGAATATGTTCGAACTTACCGCGGCGATCCTCCGATGCGTCGCGGCTGTTGTATTTTTGTAGGAACGGGAAAAGTAAGGGTTACAGAGGGTTTTGTTTGAATCGGTTTTGAAAGAATGTCATTGACAATTTACCAATGTACAGGAATGTCATTATTTACCATTCTTTGCAGGTCAAATATGAAGGATAGAGTAATGATTTTGCTTATAAGTATTTTTCAGGTCCAAGGAGTTTGTACTCAGAGAACAGGTGTATGTAGACAGCTGTACATATGGATAAATACGAGTCTAAGGGAGGTAAAAGTATCAATGGCTATTTCATTGTTTCTTTTTTTTCCTGCACCACGCATTTCTTCCGTCAGTCTGTAATGAGGAAGAAAATGGGAGGAGAATGATAAATGTAAGAGTGACAGTTTTTTTCCAACACAGTACAAGTTGCTAATTTTTTTCTCACCATGGTGAATACATTTTTTTGGGGAAACAAAAACCACGTGGTATTAATGTGTATTATGTAATACATATTAATTAAAAGTTGAGCTCAACAATTTTTGGTATTTAAAAAAAAAGTGCACGGGTTATGTAATGTAAAGTAATGTAATGTATATTTGTGTTTCATATGCTAATGTCTTGTTACTGGAATTGTTTTTTGTAAATTGCGAAAAATGGAATGTTTATCACTAACTGTTATTGGAATTTTATCCCTCAGAGTCGATAATTGGGTTTTCTGGCTTTCAGAACAAGAGGAAATCGTAGCCTCCAGAGAACAACGTGATAAAGTGTTTTTTCCTGGTTGGTCGGGTTTCACATGTAAAATGTTTTAGGTTGTCGCCACCATTATCTAGTTGGAATGTCTAGTTGTCAGTCCATTCGGTTGTGTTTTGGACCACCCAGTGTGTGTTGTATGTTCTGATCTACTGAGTAGCAGAACCAATTAACTGAAGTCTGCATAAAAGTTGAGTAAGACTGCCGGGGATAATTGGCACTCTAACACATATGTGAGGCTAAGGAGCATTATAAATCTCTGCCAGGGGTGCTGCACTTAGTGGTAAAAGGGTAATGGTCTGATGTTACTTTGGGCGAACTTGTGTTCAGGAGTAGGACTGCTTACACCCCCCCCTCGCTGTCATTGTAATTAGGTACACGCCCAACCATACCTGGCTGTACGAGTTTAGCTCATTGCCTGAAGCTAAGGTATGCTAATGTCCCTAGCTATCTGTGTGTCCCCAAATGTAGTTCAAACCTGTTTTCCTACCGTGTCACCAAGCAATCCCATCTCTCTGAAATAGGGGAAACCAACACTTCTCATAGTTTCCTGCTGGGACTGTTTATGTGGCTATTTGTTACCAATTGCCTAATAAATATCTGTGTGTTTCAAGGCACACCGGTCGGCTCGGGTACCTCCTACTGTTCAGTGGTCCCAGCGCCTCAGTGCTGCAAGGGATTTGTCTTAGTCTGCTGGTCAGGTGTGTCTGGTAGCAGCAGTTTCTCAAGCTGGATACACATTGTTGCGGAACTCCAACGTCCGCTGGGAAATCCTTGAAGCTGATTATGCAATTTTGTTTTCCCATTTATTTTAGATTTACCTGCAGATGTGTGGTATGAGGGCCTGCCTGCTTGCATACAAGTTGAGAGGGTATAGGTCTGGCCTCATATTGTATAGTTTTGGTTGAGTCTGGGAAAAAAAAAAAAAAAAAAATTGTGCAGGAAGGTTGTATGGGGTGTTACCAGCGATTGGCTGTTCCAAGAGCCCTCACGTCCGAGGTATGTGTGGGCATGCCGTATTCTCCTCAGTTTACACCCATAGGTGTCCTTCCTGTCCTAGAGTCCTTGGGTACCTTAACTAGTTGTCTGTGTCTTGCAGGCCAAGAAGACCAGTGCCCCAGTGTGGCACTAGGCTCCTGTCATTCATGTGAGTCCTGTCTGAATAGTGTAGGCAGCTTGTGTTGTAGGGGTAAAGTATAACATTGTCTGAATACCGAATTGAAAGAGGAGGGAGAAGGTGTGCAGTCTATATGAGGGATTGGGTGTACCTGGTGGCAGGTGGTTTTCAATCCGGGTATCCAGACCATATCCCATAACTTAGAAAAAAAAAAAAAAAAAAACGCTTCGCGAATTTGCGTGTCATCCTTGCGCAGGGGCCATGCTGGTCTTCTCTGTATCGTTCCAATTTTGGTATACTCTTAAAAAAAAAAAAAAAAAAGAGGCTTGATGGCGACTGTCTTCGGAACGGGAGGCGGGTCACTGGGTACCATAAACACCATGGAGCTGGAGATAATCAGGAACACATTGGGAGGTCCTGGGCTACATATCAGGGAAAGGAGGATTTTTTTTTTTGGGGGACAGGTGGGACACTGAATATGGTGCAGGTATCTACAGTATTCCATCACCACATGGCGCTCCAGCATCTTATAATGGTTGATGAAAACATATTATCCTATATGTACTGAATACACACTGAATCAAGCGCGGTCATGGTACCAGTGGCTTGCTCCCAGAGATGTGCGGACACAGAGTACAGGACGCTTATCTCGGAGGAATAACCGGAAGAGGAGGGATGTGTTCAGCACTATATGGGGGGGAAAGAGAACCACAGTGTAAAGTGGCTCAAGATTTCATCAACCATGGTGAGAGGTTGGTAGAGAGTGTGAGATGGTACAGGGCAGATATACAGTATGTCATTGGCTCTGGTGTGCACACATGGGCAGGTGGAGTTATCAACCAGCATCAAGCTGATTGTACAAATCTCTCTATGAGGGGCAGTGGCCTGATGAGTTAGCATCACCACTCAGTGAGACTGTGCCAAAACACGTCGCCTACACTAATCCAAAGTGGTAGTCGAATGCCTGGATGGGCTGTACTGGTTTGGATTGTGAAAGGTGTTACAGAAATGCAGACTCGGTCGGTAGAGTTGAGGGCACCAGTGGCTTACTGACTGGGGATTCTATCTTGTTGCATTTGTGGCTAAGGAACCCACATGTGATCAGAGGGTACGGAAGCTGGGGGCAGGTTGATATTTCCCTCTGTCAGAGGTGTGAACACAATGTCCCTTGCACGGCCAATACACAGTGGTGAATGTATTTCACGCTGTGTTCTGGATGGGGAGATCATTGCTGGGAAGGAAGCACCTGGGTATTATTTGGGATATAGGAGAGTTTGGTTATTTGACCTAGTGGATACTGATGTGGCGTTAGGCATGGAACAAGGGTGTTTCTTGAACCTAACAGTAGGTAGGGGTGCATGATATACCCTGGGCATGGTCACTGGGATAGAATTTTGTGGGTTTTTGTCATTGCTTCGATGGTGTAGGTGTTAGACTCAATACCGGATGCTGGGGTACTGATGCTGACATCACATGGCTAATGATACACTGTTTTCAGCATCAGGTTGAATTGTACTCAGCAGGGTACACTACCTCGGGGAGTCTATTGTACCTACACTCTTGTCCTTGGGAGGGATATAGAAGGAACCCCGGGTTTCACCCCTATAGCCCCGAAAGAAAGTTTTTTTATAAAACCTGACATCCCCTTACACTTAGTGAAACTTCCGTTGGGATTCGGGGAGGAGTTAAAAGATGGGTAGTTAAACTTTGGGCAACAGGATTTAATTGGTGCCAACAGTTAGGGCAAGGCGTGAATAAAAAGGCCCTTCTCTAGGGGTTGATAATCTAAGAGGAGGGGGTGGAACAAAAATAATAGCCGCTGGGAATTATCTGATATGGAGCGGGCTGGGGTAACATTTTAGGTGGAGGCGGGGTAGGCTTCCTGGAATAAAAGAGTATTTAGGTGTGGAAAGGGGAGCGCCTGGCTGGGCGTATGGTTTTAAAGGTGGGAAGGTCCAGAGGTTCTGGAGCAGTCCTGAGGTGGAGCATGGGAGGAGATAACAAGGGAGATGGAAATCAGGATGTTCTGGGGCCAAAAACTTTAGTAAACTCCACCCTGTTGCGGTCCCAATGCGGGTCACTATTAAGAGACCGATTTAGAGTAGCTTGCGCATTTAAGAGAGGACCCTAGAACTATATTTTTCTTGTTTTCGTTCTAGGGATAAGCCTGTTCAATCTGTAATATTAAAGGACAGTCGGGGTGACTAAATTCTAAAAAAGTTTTTTTGGCAACCATTGGTTTAGCCTCTCCTTTTTAAAATATTTTTATTTTTTTGTTTTTCTACCCGACTTGTAAATGGTTAGTGACAGTGATCCTGTTCACCTGTTGATCACTAATAGGATAGAAGAGTTATCTATTTTTATTTTTTTCCTCCTTTATTTTATTTTTATTTTTAGTTATTTTTTATTTTTTTCTGCCAAGCTGCTGCTGCAACAGCCACAATATATTATTTTTCGAGGCACTGTTTCAGGACAGTTATATATTGTTTTTTTTTTTTTTTTTGAATGCAGAGTCAGTGCTCTTTGACATAAAGGGAAATGGGTGACAAACGGTCTGGGTCGAAGCAACAGTGAACCTGTATGTTTTGTTGCTTATTGTATTCTTTTTTCTCTTTTCTCTTTCCTACTTTCTTTGGTTCATATTCTGCTTTATCTTGGAAAATAAATGTATTCATCTTCTGGAACTTTTGTTTGAATATCAGAGATGAGTTGTGAATTGTAAGGGTTTACCGTCTCTGCCTGACTCCATTTTTTTAGGAGTCCAGTGGGTTCCATAGAATGGGTTCCTGAAACATACAAATACCATATTTCACAAAGTATCCCTGGACATCCAGGTCCCATGTCTTAATGTAATTTTACCTCCCCTAATCTGCCCACTGCTTTAACCTGAGCCCCGTGAGCAGGTGTGGTGAACCCAGGGACCTAACAATAGCAGGCAGTGTTGACTATCCCTACCATCAAGGGCAATGGATGATACTGGCCGTGGCTCGGTCTCGGTACCCTGGGGGGATCCCACCTTACTCGTCCACATTGCACCCCTCATAAGATATTCAGTCTTAGTGGCCACGCCACTACTCTTGTCTGACATTCCGCCAATAACTCCTGTCTGACATTCTCCTTTTTGTTCTTTTTTTTTTTTTTTTGTATTCATGCACGACTGTCCGGAGGCCCGCCCAACCACCACCTGAAGAAGCAACGCATCTCTTAAGAAAAACGTGCCACGAATAAGACTCTTCTGAAACTTTCCTTCACCATGCTGAAAAGTGCTGTCTCGCGGTCCGATCCAATCGTGACAATCATAACACCATATTTCCAAGCTACAGGACTAAATATGCAAGGATCCCGCCAGTAATGTTTGAATTCCGCTCCTTCAATGCAGCGGGGCGATGAAGCATTGCAGTACAGACTCTCATGGGTCGGATGTGAAGTCTCAAAGGCACCAGAACTGTCTCAAGTCTACCTTGATGGGTTACGGCGGGTTCAAGAAAGGAAGAGGCCGCAGTGGTGGTGGGGGAAGGGTCAGGGCTTCTGGGCTGTTGTGGGTGGGTACAAAATCATTAAGGGACTTAATAAGTTCAAGAATGAACTTCAGGGGGGACTGTGGTGGAGATTTTTCAAATCCATATTTATAACAAGAAGCTACGTGTATATATGGTTGTATATGTTTTTACAATACTTTATTATTAAGGTGACTTAAATTTATCTTAGCATGCTTGCTAATGTGAGAAACTTGTTGAACTGAGCATCAAAGGAACACACCTATCTGATAAAAGCAGCAAGTATTTCTGGTTTAGATTTGGAAGGCTAAGTAGAGAGGTTTGAGATTTCAACCAATCAGGTGGTCAGCTTTAAACCAATGAGACCACAGGATTTTGGGTTCTGGTTGGCATAGGGGGTATAAAAGTCAGATACACTCATGGCTAGAGCCCTTGCGAACGAATGAAGATCTGACGCAGACGACATGGTGACGTAATAAGCTCTCTGTCTCTCTCTCCCTCTCTCCCTCTGTCTCTCTATCTGTCTCTCTCCCTCTCTCTCTCTCTCTCTCGCTCGGCCTCTCTGCCTCTCTCCCTCTCTCTCTCTCCCATGTTTAAGATTAATATTACTTTGCGTTTGCTCTCTTGTTCCTATTATCATGTAACATTGGTATCATGTTTGTCATAGCAATATTCCTATTATGTATCGTGTAACATTGGTATCACCTTGCTATTAGGGGGTACCAGTTCTGTATAAATAAATGTCATTGTTTTCTCTTTTCCCGACGCTATCGTTTGATTTCATTTTATATAGACAAAAGGTTTTTAATCACTTATTTTAAGCATTTAAGCAAGGTTATGACTATGACCGTAACAATACGAAATACCCCTAGACAAAGAAGATGGAGTGAGGGCGCTACACAATTTTTAGATGAGCCCCAGAGTTAGAGTGGAGCTAGATCTGAGTTTCTGGAGCGGGGCCGAAAATAGCATGGAGCCGAGCAATGTTTGTTCAACTATATGGATTTGTGTCTTTTTTCAATGTAACTAACTATGCAACTATGTTGTACGAATGTCAGAAACATTTGGCTGAATGAAACTTTCCCATATTTTTGTACTAGATTCATTCCTGTATTGTCAGCTCTATCTAGTAGACAAAATGCAATATAGCTTTCTGAAATACCTTAAAGTGGAGTTCCAGTAATTTTTGTGTTCATTGAAAGTCAGCAGCTACAAAAAGTGCTGACTTTTAAAAAAACAGCCACTCACCTGTCCCACGATCCATCGGTGCACTCACCCCAGCCGTTTTCACCCTGTGTCCTCCCTCGGGGGTACCGGCTAATTTACTTTGGGCACCCGACTGTGACAGCTTGCGGCTTCACAGCTGGGTGCCCACTGCGCATGCGCAAGTGGCGCTGCACTCTGTGACTGGTCCTGAAGTCTTCTGGGATTGGTCATATGCAGGGCTTTTTTTCAGCGGGAACGCAGTTCCGGCACCTCTAGTATTGGATATATGTAATGGCAAGGGGTGCTGGGATATACTGGAGGATCTATTGATGCTAGCTGCTGGAAGGGGTCTATAGCTGGGAGTAGGGATGAGCCGAACACCCCCGGGTTCGGTTCGCACCAAAACCCGCGAACGGACCGAAAGTTTGCACGAACGTTAGAACCCTATTAAATACAATGGATGCGAACGTTCGAAATCTAAAGTGCTAATTATAACGACTAATATGCATGTTATGGTCCTAACAGAGGAAAGGAAAAACGTACCGCTCAAAAGCTTGAGAATTCACCAAATAGCTGCTTCCGCCCGGTCACTCACACAGGTGCTGGCTCTGCACTGATGCATGGGAGAAAAAGAAACCCTGGACTGCCGCACTCTGTATAGACAGTTATTTATTCCAAAATTTCAGGTAAAAAATCCAAATTCAAAATAAATCCATAAATCCAAAACAACAAATGCAGATAGTGTGCATGCAGGGAAGGGTGGCTAACGCGTTTCACGTCACGAATTGACGCTTACTCATAGCTAAGGTGTGTGGGAATCAATAGAGGTATAAATGAAAAATAAAGTAACTTTACACCAATCAGTACTGAAAGAACACAGCTGACTGGGATAACCTTATGTTTGATTCCGACACTCCCAAGAAAGGGTGAGGGGGGAAGGGAATAGCACTCTTTTGAAGACCATTCACAAAAATACAAAATTACAAAATGTGTATAAATTATAAACTAAACACTTAATGCTTAAACATAGACACACCAAAGTGTGTCTATATATTATTTAAAGTGAATGAATATGACAGTGATAAGTATGAATGCCAATTAATTAAGTTCAAAAAATGAACGAAAAAATCTTTTTTAAATGAAAAAATAAATGAAAAGTGAAAATGTGAAAATGTTTTTTGGAGATGGTGAGCCATAGATGTAAATATATTCATGTATGTGAAATAATTATTATGTGATATTTGTGTGAAAAAAAAAAAAAAAAACATCTTAAACCGCAGAGATGAGGGTACATCTATGCAAAGATGCATGGTCATCCTGCTAGATAGTATTGTGTGTGGTTAAATACCATTTTCCTATATGGATCTGAACATCCGAATTTCCTTACACACATTTTCATGTACCCCCCCCCCCCCCCTTGCATGATTTTATTGTATATTATCGTGCATATCTTTGTACATTCTTATACTCATTTATTACACATTTCTTATTTATGTTTAAAGTTGAAAGTCCAAGGTTCATGTGTGCATACAGGAGAGACATGTGTCTCCGGTAAATGCATATATTCACACATGATATTTATTTAAATTTTATTTATTTATCCATGTTTATTTTGTTCTATGGCATATTGTATTATATCCATTGACCCATTACAAGGTGGATTATATTATGTTATATAGCAATTTATAGACATTCATATATGGACATTTCTTTACACTTTATACACACACATATATCTCCTTCATGATCACTTATTTATTTATTCATATTTATCATTCTTCACATTTCCCTATGTAATTGTCACACAGTCTGTTTGGCAGTAGCACGCATTGTGCACATTTTGTGCATTTAAATTTTATTATTTATTATTTATTAATTAATTCATCATTATGGTTTTTTGGAGTATTTGTAAATTACTATTATTATTATTTCAATTCACACGAATATCACATAATAATTATTTCACATACATGAATATATTTACATCTATGGCTCACCATCTCCAAAAAACATTTTCACATTTTCACTTTTCATTTATTTTTTCATTTAAAAAAGATTTTTTCGTTCATTTTTTTAACTTAATTAATTGACATTCATACTTATCACTGTCATATTCATTCACTTTAAATAATATATAGACACACTTTGGTGTGTCTATGTTTAAGCATTAAGTGTTTAGTTTATAATTTATACACATTTTGTAATTTTGTATTTTTGTGAATGGTCTTCAAAAGAGTGCTATTCCCTTCCCCCCTCACCCTTTCTTGGGAGTGTCGGAATCAAACATAAGGTTATCCCAGTCAGCTGTGTTCTTTCAGTACTGATTGGTGTAAAGTTACTTTATTTTTCATTTATACCTCTATTGATTCCCACACACCTTAGCTATGAGTAAGCGTCAATTCGTGACGTGAAACGCGTTAGCCACCCTTCCCTGCATGCATACTATCTGCATTTGTTGTTTTGGATTTATGGATTTATTTTGAATTTGGATTTTTTACCTGAAATTTTGGAATAAATAACTGTCTATACAGAGTGCGGCAGTCCAGGGTTTCTTTTTCTCCCATGCATGTTATGGTCCTAAAAAGGGTTTGGGGACCCGGGTTCTGCCCCAGGGGACATGTATCAATGCAAAACGAAGTTTTAAAAATGGCCGTTTTTCGGGAGCAGTCATTTTAATGATGCATAAAGTGAAAAAAAAATAGTCAAATATTCCTTTAAATATCATACCTGGGGGGTGTCTAAAGTATGCCTGTGAAGTGCCACGTGTTTCCCGTGTTTAGAACTGTCCCTGCACAAAATGACATTTCTAAAGGAAAAAAAAGCCATTTAAAACTGCTTGCGGCTTTAATGTAATGTCTGGTTCCAGTAATATGGATGAAAATCTTTGAGAAAAATGGCATAGCTATCCCATCACCCCCCCCCCCCCTCCTACCCCAGCCCAATACCAGCCCCTTTGGGTCTTGTATGGATATTAAGGGGAACCCTGCACACAAAATAAAAAAGGCCCTATATACTCTGAACAGCAGTATACAGGCGGTGCATACAAGACAGGGACTGTAGGTTTGTTCTTATGTAGAATCTGTTTGTAATTTTGAACAGGTACATTGTTTAACCACTTAAGCCCCGGACCATTTGGTAGCTAAAGGACCAGAGGTGAATTCAGAATTTTGCACTGCGCTGCTTTAACTGTAAATTGTGCGGACATGCAATGTTGTACCCAAACGAAATTTGCGTCCTTTTCTTCCCACAAATAGAGCTTTCTTTTAATGGTATTTGATTGCCTCTGCGATTTTTATTTTTTGCGATATAAACGGAAAAAGACCGAAAATTTTGAAAAAAATGATATTTTCTACTTTTTGTTATAAGAAAAATCGAATAAACTCAATTTTAGTCATACATTTAGGCCAAAATGTATTCAGCCACATGTCTTTAGTAAAAAAAATGTCAATAAGCGTATATTTATCGGTTTGCGCAAAAGTTATAGCGTTTACAAACTAGGGTACATTTTCTGGAATTTAAACAGCTTTTAATTTATGACTGCCTATCTCATTTCTTGAGGTGCTAAAATGACAGGGCAGTACAAAACCCCCCCCAAATGACCCAATTTTAGAAAGTAGACACCCCAAGGAAATTGCTGAGAGGCATGTTGAGCCCATTGAATATTTTTTTTTTTTGTCCCAAGTGATTGAATAATGACAAAAAAAAAAAAATTACAAAAAGTTGTCACTAAATGATATATTGCTCACACATGCCATGGTTATATGTGGAATTGCACCCCAAAATACATTCTGCTGCTTCTCCTGAGTACGGGGATACCACATGTGTGGGACATTTTAGGAGCCTAGCCACGTACGGGACCCCGGAAACCAAGCACCGCCTCCAGGATTTCTAAGGGCGCAAATTTTTGATTTCACTCCTCACTACCTATCACAGTTTTGAAGGCCATAAAATGCCAAAATAGCACAAAACCCCCCCAAATGACCCCATTTTGGAAAGTAGACACCCCAAGCTGTTTGCTGAGAGGCATGGTGAGTATTTTACAGCTCTCATTTGTTTTTGAAAATTAAGAAAGAACATTTTTTTTTTTTTTTCTTTTTTTTTTCAATTTTCAAAACTTTGTGACAAAAAGCGAGATCTGCAAAATACTCACAATACCTCTCAGCAAATAGCTTGGGGTGTCTACTTTCCAAAATGGGGTCATTTGGGGGGGTTTTGTGCCATCTGGGCATTCCATGGCCTCCGAAACTGTGATAGGCAGTGAGAAGTGAAATCAAAAATTGACACCCTTAGAAAGCCTGAAGGCGGTGCTTGGTTTTTGGGGTCCCGTACGCGGCTAGGCTCCCAAAAAGTCTCACACATGTGGTATCCCCGTACTCAGGAGAAGCAACAGAATGTATTTTGGGGTGTAATTCCACATATGCCCATGGCATGTTTGAGCAATATATCATTTAGTGACAACTTTGTGCAAAAAAAAAAAAAAAAAAAAAAAAAAATATTTTTTCCGCAACTTGTGTCAACATATAAAATATTCCATGGACTCGACATGCCTCTCAGTATATAGCTTGGGGTGTCTACTTTCCAAAATGGGGTCATTTGGGGGGGTTTTGAACTGTTCTGGCATTTTATACACAACATTAGGAAGCTTACATCCACTCTTCTAACCACTTGAAGACAAAGCCCTTTTTGACACTTTTTGTTTACATGAAAACATATTTTTTTTTGCAAGAAAATTATGTTGAACCCCCAAACATTATATATATTTTTAAAGCAAAGGCCCTACAGAATAAAATGGTGGGTGTTGCATTTTTTTTTTCTACACAGTATTTGCGCAGCGATTTTTCAAACGCATTTTTTTGGGAAAAAATACACTTTTTTTAATTTTAATGCACTAAAACACACTATATTGCCCAAATGTTTGATGAAATAAAAAAGATGATCTTAGGCCGAGTACATAGATACCAAACACGACATGCTTTAAAATTTCGCACAAACGCGCATTGGCGACAAACTACATACATTTTTAAAAGCCTTTAAAAGCATTTACAGGTTACCCCGTTAGATTTACAGAGGAGGTCTACTGCTAAAATTACTGCCCTCGATCTGACCTTTGCGGTGATACCTCACATGCATGGTGCAATTGCTGTTTACATATGACGCCAGACCGACGCTTGCGTTCACCATTGGGCAAGAGCAGGGCAGGACAAGGGTGCTTTTTTTTTTTTTTATTATTAATTTTGCTTTTTTATTTTATTTTTAAACTGTTGCTTCCATATTTATTTATTTTTATCACTTTTATTGTTATCTCAGGGAATGTAAATATCCCCTATGATAGCAATAGGTAATGACAGGTACTCTTTTTTGAAAAAACTGGGGTCTATTGGACCCTAGATCTTTCCTCTGCCCTCAAAGCATCTGACCGCACCAAGATCGGTGTGATAAAATGCTTTCCCAATTTCCCAATGGCGCTTTTTATATCCGGGGGGGGGGACATTCCCTCCCACTGCTTGTAAAAGCAGTCCAGAGGCTAATTAGCCACTAGGATTGCTTTTACATGAAAGCCGGCCGCTGGCTGAAAAGAATGATACCAAGATGATACCTAAACCCGCAGGCATCATTCTGGTATAAACATTCAAAGTCCAGACCAGCAACATACCAGTACGTTGCTGGTCCTTGTTGGACATGTATTGTAATCTTTTTTTTCATGCAGCCTGTTGGCTGAACGAAAAAAAAAGATTGATCGGTGGGTATGCCCACCATTAGAATACCGCCCTTCATCCACCCACTTCTAATGATGGGCATACATGCACCATTTATATATGCCGAAGCATGGGGGCATCTTCTCGCAAAAGTTATGCCGCGTACATATGGTCAGACTTTTCCACGGGCAAGCCTCCGTCGGAATTTCGACCGTATATACGCGGCATTAGGAGCAAAATCGCTCCTCCGCTCCTGCTGCCCCAATGCTTCGGCATATATGCTTTTTTTTTTAACTGTGGTGGTGAAATTACCTCCTACAGCACTGGAGTCGCAGGGATCAGGCCTGTCTCTGCGAACGCTGCAGTTATGTGTGTTGTGTTTTGCAAGTGACAGTGATCGATCGATACTGCACTTCGGTGGCCTGGGCTGGACGGAGGGGCAAAACGCAGGTGCTAGCAGGTATCTGGGCTGATCCCGCTAACACTGCGTTTTTGGGAACCCTAAACTGCTGGGGACGCTAGTATAGATCTGATCAGATCAGATATTGAGCTGATCAGATATTATACCACTAAGGGGGGTGTATGCTTCACGTGTGGGTGTTAGCGCTACTGGCACTAACCTGACGCTGCCTGGGGTGTGACGCAGACCCTCTCTGACGCTAAAACCTAACTGATATCACCCGCCGGGCGATCAGGGGGTTAAACCGTTATTGGGTTATATACGGCGGGTGCCCTGACACTATAAAAAGCAAACTAAGTAACCAGCGTCACCCGTAACACTTATATGATGATCACTGGTGAAAGGGTTAACTAGGGGCAATTAGGGGGTTAAAACCTTTATTAGGTAATATATGGGGGTACCTGACGCTATATAAAAACCTGACGGCGAACCTAAAAAAAAATTACTGGCTAACTATCGGCATCACCGACACTAAGACAACGATCATAAAAATGATTGCTTAGCGACAGTGGTGATAGGGGGTGAAAGGGTTACCTGGGGGGCGATCAGGGGGTTAAACCTTTATTAGATAATATATGGGGGTACCTGACGCTATAAAAACCTGTGGCGAACCTAAAAAAAATTACTGGCTACCGATCAGCATCACCGACGCTAAGACATCGATCAGAAAAATGATCGCATAGCCACGGCGGTGCTAGGGGGTGAAAGGGTTACCTGGGGGGTGATCAAGGGGGTTAAACCTTTATTAGGTAATATATGGGGGTACCCGACGCTATAAAAACCTGCGGCGAACCTAAAAAAAATTACTGGCTACCGATCAGCATCGCCGACGCTAAGACATCGATCAGAAAAATTATAACTTAGTGACAGTGGTGATAGGGGGTGAAAGGGTTACCTGGGGGGCGATCAAGGGGGTTAAACCTTCATTAGGTAATATATGGGGGTACCCGACGCTATAAAAACCTGCGGCGAACCTAAAAAAAATTACTGGCTACCGATCAGCATCACCGACGCTAAGACATCGATCAGAAAAATGATTGCTTAGTGACAGTGGTGATAGGGGGTGAAAGGGTTATCTGGGGGGTGATCAGGGGGTTAAACCTTTATTAGGGGGGGGTTAGGGGGCTACACTGGACCTAAAACTAAATGTACTGACACTTTTACAGTCACAAATGTCACTGATTGCAGTGATCACTAAATAAATGGTCACTGCAATCAGTGACACTGTGACTGGGGGGTGATCTGGGGGTGTCTGGGGGGGCCTGGGGGGGCGATTTATGTGCCTATGTGTCCTGGTGTCAGTGTGCTGTTTTGTGTACTAACCTGGCATCTTCTCCTGTACGGCGCTCGGTATATGTGAGCGCCCCAGGAGAGATGACATCACTTCCTCCTTCCTGGCAGGCAGGGGAAGCTCTCTCATTCGCCGGGAGCGATCGAGAGGGGGTGGCCGGAATCGAACGGCCGTCCCCTCATGCCGGATCGCTCCCGAAGGTAAAACGACCGCTCACTGTAAAGAAGGGGGGTCCGATCGGACCCCCCAACTATACAAAGGCAATCACGTACATATACGTGATTCTGCCTGTCGGTGCCATTCTGCTGACGTATATTTACAGTGGGCGGTCGTTAAGTGGTTAAGTGTAGCTCCAGCCAAAAAATATATTTTTAAGCTTTTTGGAAAACATAGGGAAGGGTTATCACCCCTGTAACATTTGTTTTGCTGTCTGTGCACCTGTTCAGAACATTTCACCTCACTTTCCGTCCCAATGACAACTGTTTTTGAAAAGTGGGGTTTTTATTATTGAAACAAGGATTGGTGATAAAGCATCAGTAGAGAGGAGACACCTTTTTCCCATATTAACTCTTACAGGAGAGAATTTCCCTTCCTAGGGGTAGATTTCCTCTCACTTCCTGTTGTCTCCTTTCGTTTGCAAGTAGGAGTCGTTTGTAAGTTGGATGTTTGAAAGTAGGGGCCTGCCGTATATACTCTGCTGAAATTTGCCCCTTACATGTTGGTGTTGCCACAACACTGTGAGCCCTCACAGTTACTCTTGGTGGGCGCTGGAACGCCCTGCTGTGAACTATTATATCAGGAATTATATTTACATGCCATTGTTGAACAGTGGTAGGAAAAATTGGGCCTTTGGTGGTGGTGCTCGTGCCACAACACTGTAAGCCCTCACAGTTACTCTTGGTGAGCGCAGGAATGGGCCCTGCTGTGAATTATTAGATCAATAATTGTAATTACATGCCCCTGCAGATTAAATAATAATAATACTGCGCCAACTCTAAATACTAAATGAAGCAGCCAAACATAAAATCAGACAGGATATATAGAACGTATAAAAAATATATAATGTGGCGCTGTGAGAGAAGTAGTAAAAAACCCTACTTCATGTATAGCACAATGGTGCACATAAAAATATGGTGTCAAACAAAACGTTTGTACACAATAGGTGTACACAAATGAATGTGATAAAAATGTAAGTGAATACTAACAGTGAAATAATTGGTATGGGGTATAGGTGCACAACAAAAAACAGCAATTAAACTGGAATATTGATCATACCCATAATAAACAAAAATAAAAATGAAAATATAATGTAGGTGGAGACAAACTCATATAAGGCGTCACAGATGAGTATGTACAGGTCCTTCTCAAAAAATTAGCATATTGTGATAAAGTTCATTATTTTCTGTAATGTACTGATAAACATTAGACTTTCATATATTTTAGATTCATTACACACAAGTGAAGTAGTTCAAGCCTTTTCTTGTTTTAATATTGATGATTTTGGCATACAGCTCATGAAAACCCAAAAATCCTATCTCAAAAAATTAGCATATTTCATCCGACCAATAAAAGAAAAGTGTTTTTAATACAAAAAAAGTCAACCTTTAAATAATTATGTTCAGTTATGCACTCAATACTTGGTCGGGAATCCTTTTGCAGAAATGACTGCTTCAATGCGGCGTGGCATGGAGGCAACCAGCCTGTGGCACTGCTGAGGTGTTATGGAGGCCCAGGATGCTTCGATAGCGGCCTTAAGCTCATCCAGAGTGTTGGGTCTTGCGTCTCTCAACTTTCTCTTCCCAATATCCCACAGATTCTCTATGGGGTTCAGGTCAGGAGAGTTGGCAGGCCAATTGAGCACAGTAATACCATGGTCAGTAAACCATTTACCAGTGGTTTTGGCACTGTGAGCAGGTGCCAGGTCGTGCTGAAAAATGAAATCTTCATCTCCATAAAGCTTTTCAGCAGATGGAAGCATGAAGTGCTCCAAAATCTCCTGATAGCTAGCTGCATTGACCCTGCCCTTGATAAAACACAGTGGACCAACACCAGCAGCTGACATGGCACCCCAGACCATCACTGACTGTGGGTACTTGACACTGGACTTCAGGCATTTTGGCATTTCCCTCTCCCCAGTCTTCCTCCAGACTCTGGCACCTTGATTTCCGAATGACATGCAAAATTTGCTTTCATCCGAAAAAAGTACTTTGGACCACTGAGCAACAGTCCAGTGCTGCTTCTCTGTAGCCCAGGTCAGGCGCTTCTGCCGCTGTTTCTGGTTCAAAAGTGGCTTGACCTGGGGAATGCGGCACCTGTAGCCCATTTCCTGCACACGCCTGTTCACGGTGGCTCTGGATGTTTCTACTCCAGACTCAGTCCACTGCTTCCGCAGGTCCTCCAAGGTCTGGAATCGGTCCTTCTCCACAATCTTCTTCAGGGTCCGGTCACCTCTTCTCGTTGTGCAGCGTTTTCTGCCACACTTTTTCCTTCCCACAGACTTCCCACTGAGGTGCCTTGATACAGAACTCTGGGAACAGCCTATTTGTTCAGAAATTTCTTTCTGTGTCTTACCCTCTTGCTTGAGGGTGTCAATGATGGCCTTCTGGACAGCAGTCAGGTCGGCAGTCTTACCCATGATTGCGGTTTTGAGTAATGAACCAGGCTGGGAGTTTTTAAAAGCCTCAGGAATCTTTTGCAGGTGTTTAGAGTTAATTAGTTGATTCAGATGATTAGGTTAATAGCTCGTTTAGAGAACCTTTTCATGATATGCTAATTTTTTGAGATAGGAATTTTGGGTTTTCATGAGCTGTATGCCAAAATCATCAATATTAAAACAAGAAAAGGCTTGAACTACTTCAGTTGTGTGTAATGAATCTAAAATATATGAAAGTCTAATGTTTATCAGTACATTACAGAAAATAATGAACTTTATCACAATATGCTAATTTTTTGAGAAGGACCTGTAGAATAATGTCCAATCTTATCACATATGAAAAGAAGTTCATAGGTCAAAATCCAACAAGGAGCTGCATCGTTTGAAAATAGGTTTGAAGGGTGCATCTATCACATTTTCCCCTTTTTACATGGCTTGTTATTGCCATATTGGTTTGGATTTCTTCCTTTTCGGGTTGGAAATACGGACCAGTGGTGCTGTCGGCATAAGAAAGGAGGTGTCTTGCAGATCCTGACTGTTCCTTGGGTCCACAGAGTGGACAAAGCTTTGTTGATCCACCACCGTACGGTGAGCTGGGTCCACTCTGTCCGGTAAGAGCATTTACTTCTCCCCCATTGGCCCAAGGTGAAGGCACTCCCGGGTGATGTCATATATCCTATATGCCTATAAAGAAAATGTGATAGATGCACCCTTCAAACCTATTTTCAAACAATGCAGCTCCTTGTTGGATTTTGACCTATGAACTTCTTTTCATATGTGATAAGATTGGACATTATTCTACATACTCATCTGTGACGCCTTATATGAGTTTGTCTCCACCTACATTATATTTTCATTTTTATTTTTGTTTATTATGGGTATGATCAATATTCCAGTTTAATTGCTGTTTTTTGTTGTGCACCTATACCCCATACCAATTATTTCACTGTTAGTATTCACTTACATTTTTATCACATTCATTTGTGTACACCTATTGTGTACAAACGTTTTGTTTGACACCATATTTTTATGTGCACCATTGTGCTATACATGAAGTAGGGTTTTTTACTACTTCTCTCACAGCGCCACATTATATATTTTTTATATGCCCCTGCAGATGCCTGTTAGTGTAACACAAAAGAAAAAAAACTACGCGCAATAAGGGCTAGCTTCATGTGTATATTTTTCAGGAATCACACTACACCTGCTTTAAGTGCTGCAGATGCCTGTTAGGGCTCTTTCACACGGAGGGTCCGTTCAGGTCCGCCTGTCAGTTTTTTAGGCGGACCTGAACGGATGCTACATGTCCTCCTATGGAGCCACGGATGTCAGCGGTGACATGTCCGCTGACATCCGACCCGCTCCGATCCGCAAAAGTGTGACGGAGGAAAACCCTATTTTTCCTTCCGTCTGCGGATCGGAGGACAACGGACTCTATGGTCCGTCATCATCCGATCCCCCCATAGGGGAGAGCGGCGCTCTGACAGGGCGGTCCCTGCACAGTGTGCGGGAACCGCCCAGTCATCCGCCGGCTCAGCGGGGATCCTTCTCTCTCCCTACACACAATATCACTGACACTGTCCCTACCTATCCTTCTCTCTCCCTACACACAATATCACTGACACTGTCCCTACCTATCCTTCTCTCTCCCTACACACAATTTCTCTAACACTGTCCCTGCCTATGTACGTCTTTCCCTGCACGCCAACACACTACACAAGGCCGCCGCGCTGGCGGCCTTTTATAGTGTGGGGCGTGTACTAAACCCCCCTGAGCTATAATTGGCCACAGGCATCCTGCCTGTGGCCAATTATGGCTCTCCTCGCTGCCGGCGCTGTGATTGGCCAAGCATGCGGGGTCACAGTGCATGCTTGGCCAATCACAGCGCCAGGATTTTGGGCCATTCGCGTCACTCGAATTTGGCCCGAATGACCCAAAACGTTCGATCTTCGTCGAACGATCGAACACACGATGTTCGAGTTGAACGTATGTTCGAGTCGAACGCGGAGCTCATCCCTAGTTGGGAGGGTCTGTTGTTTTTGCTGGTGGGGTATCTATTGTTGAGGGAGGTGTCTATTGCTGCTTTGGGGGATCTACTGTTGATGGAGGGGTCTATTGTTGCTGGCTGCTGAAGGATCGATTGATGTTGGCTGCAAGGAGATATCTTTTTGCTGGAGGGGATCTATTGTTGATGAAGTGAGTCTGTTGTTTTAGTGGGGGCATCCATCTATTGTTGCTGGGGATCTATTGTTGCTGTTGGGGTCTGTAATTGGTCGAGATATCCATTTTACTGCTTTTCTTGTTATATTAACACATTCTATACAAATGACTTGGCACCAAAAAAAAAAAAAGATACTTGGTTCTGTATTTTCTAAAAGGGGCGGACTGGAAAGGTGGCTAGGAAGTGGTACCAAGGGATGTGCTCAAAAGGTGGGTAGGGGCGGAGACAAGGAGTGACTCGAAAGGGGGGAGTACCTACACCTATTCTCTGAGAAAAAAAAGCCCTGGTCATATGTACCAGAAGACTTTGGGAGGGAGGGGGGAAGGAGAACTTCTGCTTCTGATCGCCTATGGCGACCGGAAAGGAAGTGGGACCAGGTACCCGCTCCCCCTCCTCCCCAAAAGATCAGTTTCACAAACAGGAGCCAGGGAGGAGGCCTTAAAGCGGAACTTCTCCTTTTGGGTGGAGCTCCACTTTAAAAAGAATATATACCAAATTCTGGCAACTTCATGGCAGCATTGACGATATAGGACCAAAGTACCAGTTGAACAAATAGAAATGGTGCATTTTTCTTTAGGCAATATGTTAATTTTATTGACATCATTTGCAGTCCTTCAGTATATCTTTTAGGTGTTTCAGGAGGTCACAAATTTGAGTACTTTAAACAAAAGAGAAACCTACAATCTTCTATCGTGATATATCTTGGCTAAATCATCATAAACCACTTTGTGTTTGCCTTCCTGTTGGAAACATTGCTTTACAGCATTTAGAATGAGGCCCAGTCTTCGATCAAGGGCAAAAAGATGAGGCTCTGATAGGATGGGCGGGAGAGGGTCTGCAGACAGAGATTCACGCATGACATCGCTTAATAGATAAGGATCAGTACCAAGGAGTTCAAGCCTCTGCAAAGTTGACTTCTTGATCCTATTATGAAAGAAACAGTATGTTACAACCTTTATATTTACATATGTATCTTTTGATGTAACTCTTTACAGATTGAATTTTCTTCGATCACCTTTGTTTTTATCACAATAAACAAACTGTATTGCTTTAAAACTCTGGCTTTTTAAAACAAAACAAAAAATAGGATTTTTATAACAGCTTACCTGTAAAATCCTTTTCTTGGAGTACATCACGGGACACAGAGCGGCATAGTCATTACTATGTGGGTTATATAGTCTACCTTCAGGTGCTGGCACTGGCAACTTCCAAACCGGAAGTACCCTCCCCTATATAAGCCCCTCCCATCCGGGAGCACCTCAGTTTTGTAGCAAAGCAATAAGTGTCCCCAAAAGAGGGGTGGGAGCTCTGTGTCCCGTGATGTACTCCAAGAAAAGGATTTTACAGGTAAGCTGTTATAAAAATCCTATTTTCTTTCTCGTACATCACGGGACACAGAGCGGCATAGTCATTACTATGTGGGATGTCCTAAAGCAATGCCCAATGAGGGGGGGGGGGGGGATACACCATACATAAGCTGAGCGCTATCAGACATGAGGATCTTTTGCGGCCTGCAACACACTGCGCCCAAAGGCGACATCCTCCTGACTTCTAACGTCCACCTGGTAGAACCTAGTAAACGTGTGTACTGAAGACCATGTTGCGGCCTTACAGATTTGAGCCAGGGAGGCCTGGTGATGCACTGCCCATGAAGTTCCAACTGCTCTCGTGGAGTGCGCCCTAACTTTGAACGGAGGCGGTCTCCTTCTCAAGCCATAGGCTTGCATAATGACCTGTCGAATCCACTTGGCTAAAGTAGATTTTGACGCTGCCTGACCCTTTCTGGGGCCTTCCGGCAGAATAAACAAAGTATCCGTTCTGCGAATCTGAGCAGTGGCTTTTAGATAAGCTTTAACTGCTCTTACTACATCCAAAGAATGTAATAATTTTTCCTCTACTGAACTAGGTTTGGGGAAAAAAGAAGGAAGAACCACATCTTGGTTCAAATGAAACCTCGATACCACCTTAGGAAGAAAGGCTGGATGAGGACGTAACACTACTCTGTCCTTATGGATAACCAGATATGGCTCCCTACAGGACATAGCGGCTAATTCCGACACTCTTTTAGCCGAACAAATGGCTACTAGAAAAATCAATTTCCTGGTGAGAAGAACCAGGGAAATATGCTATAATGGTTCAAATGGTTGTTTCTGTAGAACCGACAGAACCAGGTTTAAGTCCCATGGACATATGGGAATATTAACCGGAGGGCTAATACGCATCACTCCTTGTATAAAGGCTTTGACTAGTGAATGCGAAGCCAAGGGCCTCTGAAAAAATATTGACAAGGCCGAAATCTGACCCTTGATAGTACTCAAGGCAAGCTTCCTATCTACAGCCCACTGTAGGAAGTCCAGAATCCTACCTATTACGTACTTACGTGGATGCCATTTCTTGGCCTCACACCAGGCGATGTACGCCTTCCAGATTCTATAGTAGATCTGCCTGGATACCGGCTTCCTGGCATTGATCATGGTAGATACCACAGGATTAGAGAGACATCTCTTTTTTAGAATGTGGGCTTCAATAGCCAGGCCGTCAAACCTAGGGCTGGTAAGGAAGGGTGGTATATCGGTCCTTGCGAAAGCAGGTCCGGACGATGTGGGAGGGTCCAAGGACTCCCCACAGACATTTTTACAATCTCCGCGTACCATGCTCTTCGGGGCCACGCTGGAGCCACCAGAATCACTGGTTTCTTTTCTACCCTGATTCTGCGGAGTAATCGAGGTAACAATTGTGGCGGTGGGAATGCATATATCAGCTTGAACTGATCCCAAGGGAACACTAGGGCATCCGAGCCGCAAGCTAGGGGATCCCTTGTCCAAGAGACAAACCTGTCCACCTTTGCGTTGAATCTGGATGCTAGCAGATCTACATCCGGTGTTCCCCACCGCTGACATATTGTCCGGAAAACCTCGGGGTGAAGGGACCATTCCCCTGGGCATAATTGTTAGGCGACTTAGAAAGTCCGCCTTCCAATTCTCCACTCCTGGAATGAATACCGCGGATATGGCTGGGACATATCTTTCTGCCCATTTCAGGATGCAATTTACTTCCCTCTGGGCTGCACGACTCCTGGTGCCACCCTGATGATTGATATATGCCACTGCCGTGGCATTGTCCGATTGAATTCTGACAGGGGACCCTTGGAGTTTGGATGTCCATGCTACTAGGGCATACCGGGCTGCTCGTATCTCTAAGAGATTGATGGGCAGGGCCTTTTCTGCATCCGACCATCTGCCCTGGAGAGACCATTGCTCCAGTACTGCTCCCCAGCCTATAAGGCTGGCATCTGTAGTGACCACCTTCCAAGAAATCGGACTGAAGGATTTCCCTTTTTCCAGATTCTGGGGAACCAACCACCAACGGAGGCTCTTGCGAACGGAAGGGGACAAGGACATTGGTAAGTCTAGGGCCTGAACTTTTTTGTTCCAGGCTGACAGTATAGCCCTTTGCAAATTCCTTGAATGGAATTGACCGTAGGGTACTGCTTCGAATGATGCCACCATTTTTCCCAGCAGCCTCATGCACAGGCGTATGGATGGCTGTCTTTTTGTACCCACTAGGTGGATCAAATCTCTCAAAGACGACACCTTTTCTTGAGGCAAGAAAATTTTTCTCTGGTCTGAATCCAGCCTTAGCCCCAAGTATTCCAGACTTTTGACTGGTTTTAGGGCTGACTTGTCTCGGTTGATAATCCAACCGTGAGATTCCAGATACTCGATTGTCTCGTGAACAACCACTTCTAGTTTTTCCACTGAGTGGTCTATCAGCAACAAGTCGTCTAGATATGCCATTATCGTTACACCTCGTGTTCTTAAATTGGCCAATAACGGGGCCAGAATTTTTGTGAACACGCGTGGTGCTGTGGCCAGACCGAAGGGTAAGGCTCTGAACTGAAAATGGTGCCCTTCTACTGCAAAGCGTAGAAATTTTTGGTGGACTGGAAAGATGGGAATGTGCAAATAAGCATCTTTGATGTCGATCGAGGCTAACCATTCCTCCCCTTGTAGGGCAGTGGCCACCGATCGGATCGACTCCATCCGGAAAGTCCTGATATGTAGGAATTTGTTTAGCCCTTTTAGATTTAATATGGGCCTCACGTCCCCGTTTGGCTTCGGGACTGTAAAGAGGTTTGAGTAAAACCCGAACCCCCATTCTTCTAGGGGGACCTCCATAATTACTGCTTGGAGCAATAGTTGTTCTAGTGCCAACAGGAGGGATCCTCTCTTCTGGGGATCCCTTGGCACGTTCGACCTTATAAAATGGGAAGGAGGGGAGTCTTTTAACTCCAATTTGTATCCCAGACTTACTGCGGAGAGCACCCATCTGTCTCTGATCGTGTCCCGCCAGGTCTCTGCGAACAACTGAAGTCTTCCCCCACCCGATTGAGTGGGGGCAACCCTTCATGCATTTGACTTTGGGGGAGGTTTTGTACCTCTCCTGACCCAGGGCTTCTTGTTACCCTGCGATTGTCCCTGATTTTTACCCCCGGGATTTGACCGAGGAGGCCGTCGGAACTGTTTCACAGCCGATGTCCTAGGGACTGGAGAAGCAGGCCTCTTAAAAGAGGGACCTCTAACTCTGTTTTTAACCGGCAAGAGTGTACTTTTACCGCTGGAAATTTTCTGGATATATCTGTCCAGGTCTTCCCCGAATAAGCGTTCACCATGAAATGGGAAGCTGACCAGCAATTTTTTACAGGGGGCTTCAGCAGACCAGTTTTTGAGCCATAGAAGCCTGCGCATATGTACTACAGACAGCGTAAGGCGGGAGGCCTGATGGATTGAATCCTTTATAGCGTCAACCGCAAAGCATAAGGCCCTAGGTAGATCAGCTAGGGCAAGGGCCTGCTGATCTGGCAAGTCCCTTAAGACCTGTTTCAACTGATCCTTCACTGCTTGGCAGACCCCAATAGCTGCCACTGCTGGTTGTGTCACCAAGCCTGCTGTAGCAAAAGCAGATTTTAATAAGGACTCCAATTTTTTATCTATTGGGTCCTTGAACATTTGGACATTATCCACTGGACATGTCAGTGATTTATTCACACAAGAGATGGCTGCGTCCACTGTAGGGACCCTCCATTTTTTGATGAACTTATCCTCCATGGGATAGACCACCTGAAATCTCTTGGGAGGAGTAAATATTTTATCAGGATGTTCCCAATCCTGGTAAATGAGCCCTTCCAGTAAAGGATGGATTGGAAAGGAACAAACAGTCTGGGGAGCTTTTAGCGACCCCAACGAGGAGACAGAAGTGGATGATGGCTCCGCAAGGGGCATTTTAAATGCTGATCGGACCATGTTAGTCAGGGACTGAACCCATAATCTTTCAGCATGTGATGCTGAGAATGGCTCTTCCACTGTTGATTCCTCTACAACAGAATCAACCTCATCCTGATCCCCTTCAGGTAGGTCGATCCCTGTATGGGACTGTTGCTCTGCTAACAGGTACTCTGAGGGAGGAGACGGAGATCGGGCGCGCTTTCCCTCTGACAGGGAAGCAGCGATCAATGTTGACAATCTCTCTTCCAGCCCTCCCAGAGCTGAGGAAAAAACCTCCTCTGTTACATACACAGCAGCAGGTGAACTGAGGACAGCCACAGTACCAGGTACTCCTGAGGGTGCTCTATGGTCACTAACCTCTGATTCTTCAGGGGAGATTGGTGCAGCCGAAGCATGCCCAAGATCCTCAGAGCCCGATGGAGACCCCCTATGCTTCCTGGGATTTTTAGTCCCAGAGTTTTTAGACGGCATATTCCTAAGCCCAAAGCTGAGGTATTCCAGCCGAAATACACCACTTACTGACAATAGTCTAGCACAATTGCTGCTATAAAAATAGTTGGTGTCTACTAATGTGCCTTTCTATGGGGATGCCTGCATCAACCGCTTGCTGTATGCCTTTTTTAAATGTTGCCAGCTCTGTCTCTGCACTCCATAGCCAGCTCACAACACATAATTGTGTCTTTTAACATGCTGGGACGCCCGCACATGCGCAGAAGCGCTGCGGCGCGCACAGAGCGTCATCCCCCAAGCTCCGCCCCCTTTTCCAGCTCACCTCTATATATAGAGGCGCGTGCTCGCGCACGCGCGCGGGCACGTGCGCCTTCGGCGCTCTTTTTTGAAAAAGGAAACTAGGGACAGGAGACAGGGCCCTTTTGCCGCAGGCCGGGGGATGGACGAGCATTGCAACATGGCAGAGGAAGCAGTTTCCCACAAGAGAACTCACCTGGACTTGACTCTGATGAAAAGAAAAAAGTCCACATGACAAGAAACGTTCCACAGCGGCCTCTAGTGGATTAACACAGGTACCGCGGTCTGTCTATTTATTTTATTTTTTCTTGACCACTATTAAAATTATTACATTTTTTTAGTAGTTACAGGCATGCACAGATATTTAGCGGGAATACCGTTAGGTAACAGGCAGAAAGACATATTAGGCTTGGGGGTCCCCTTATAGAACCAAGTTCCTGGGGGGCCCCCACTTACCTTTTCCCCGCCCTAGGACTCTGTTTGGTCCACAGAAGCCCAAACTTCACCTCTCACGGGAGGCATTGTAATTAAACCTTCAGGGACCGGGTTCCCAAGGATTCCACTCCCCTGGACCTGTATAGCACCCTGCACAGAAAGCATCTTAGTCGTGGGTATGACCAGAGCTCTGGATCCCAGGGTCCAGTTCTCCTAAGAGAAGCATTACAGGCAAAACCTTGCTCTTCTCTGCAAGGCCCGGGTACCGACCGTTTAGCTATGAAGCTTTTTTGGTTGGATCCGGAATAGCTTACTGAGGCCCAAAAGAACCTGTACGCAAGCTCAGTGAAAAACACATGTTACTTCTTGGCCAACACCTTAGACACTGGCAAAAAACTGAGGTGCTCCCGGATGGGAGGGGCTTATATAGGGGAGGGTACTTCCGGTTTGGAAGTTGCCAGTGCCAGCACCTGAAGGTAGACTATATAACCCACATAGTAATGACTATGCCGCTCTGTGTCCCGTGATGTACGAGAAAGAAAAAAAAAAAAAACATAATGAGGTCGAGCGCTGGATGTCAGGAGATTCTAGAGAGAACAGGGCTGAAGAGAAAGTGAGTATGTGTTTGCTTTCTGGCCTACGTAATTATTACTTTTGCAAACTTAAGTTCTAATTTTAATGCAGTTAAGAACAGTGGGTTGGGGACCTGATAATACTCTTTGGCATGGTTGACTAAATATTAAGAGTACCCAATCAGAATTACAAATCATTTGACAAGTAAAATATGCCATAAAAAGCGCTTGCATTGTGAAATTATCATGGTTGGGGGTGACACATGCACTGTATCAGCAAGTTTGCAATATGGTGCGACACCCAGTGACACATGTATGCTTGATCCTTTAGTGCAGAGTGGACACTACAACATGATAATGTGATTCCAATGTTTTATTTACCTGGTATATTTTAGAGTACTTATGTCAAACACAAGCCCGTGGGCCGAATCTGGCATACCAGGCCTTGTGATGTGGCCCTCGCACCTATTTTTGCAGCCAGAACATGGCAGGGTAGTTGCGGTTGCACATTGTGCACCCCTAAACCCTGCACTCTGTACACTGTATTCTGTATGTAGTGTACGCCTGAACTTGGCACTCTGTATGTGACACACTCCTAAATACTGCACTCTGTACCTAGCGCACCCCAACTCCAAATGGCCCCTTTGAGGGCAACCATACTGCTGATGTGGCCCACAATGAAATTGAGTCTGACATCCCTGTTTTAGCCCTGGTTCACACTGGTGCGATTTGACATGCGTTTTGACATGTCAAATCAGCGGGATTTGCCGGCAATGACACCATCCTAATAGGTGTGACGCTGCATCTTCGGCGCTGCACCGATTTCAAAAAGTAGATTCTGTACTACTTTTTGCGATTTCGGCCCACGAATTACATTGAAATCTGTGCAGAAACCTGCACAAATGTCTCTGTAATCGCTGCCAAAATCAGGACTGAAAGGCGGGAGTGAAATCATGCGAGTTCAGCTGAACTTGCATGGCTTCATTCCCACAGCCCAGTGTGAACCTGGGCTTAGAGAAAGATTTATCGCTATAGCCTCGTACACACGACCGAGATTCTCGTCGAAAAAAAAATGTCGTTTTTTTCGACGAGATTCTTGGACAAGAAACTTGTCCCGGCCGAGTTTACAGACGCTCGATTCAAAGAACCCGCGGTTCTTTGAATGGAGCGTACGCGGTGACGTCATCGACTACGACGAGCATGCGCTCGTCACATTCGATGCCGTCGCCGCCATCTTGGTATACCCTATCTATGCCTAGGAAGCTATTCGAATTCATTTCGAACATGCGCGGGCTTCCCGGAGGACAGGTAAGTGTACACACACTCACTTTTCTCGTCGAGAAACATGCCGACGAGAATCTCGACGAGAAAATAGAGAGCAGGTTCTCTATTTTCTCGTCGAGATTACTTGTCGGTTTTCTTGACGAGAAACCATACACACGAACGAATTTCTCGGTCGTGTGTACGAGGCCTATGAGTTTTCCCTAATCCTTTGTGCCTCTTTTACTGGGATTGATGTGGAGCCTGTGAAAGAAGGAGTGATCTGCTGTTTGTGGAGTTTTTATTCAGTGTTATGTCCAGTGGTAATTTCATCAACGAAAATATTTTCGTCTACTAAATTAACCCTAAAATATGACTAAAACTAATCAGATGACTGAAATACGACTAAAACTAAAATGGCATTTTAGTCAAAAGACTATGACTAAAACTAAATTAAAAATTTTACATCAAAATAACACACATAATAAGTAGGGGGCATCTACTAAGCTGCTGAAAGAACAAAAAATTAAGAAAAAGGCCTCTCTTTTTTTTTAATTTTTTTTTTTATATTTAATGTTGGTAATATATTCAGGTAATATGTGCAATGGCATTACAGCCAATAGAGTGTACAGATTTTTTTTTTGATTTTATGGTTCAATAAGTTTTTATTGTTTTAGGTAAGTATCAAACAGAAAGTAAAAGGACCAGATGCCCGGCAAAGGGCCAACTGATCCACAAAACATGAGACATATACATACAATAACATGTAAGCGGATGTGCACAAATGATTACCTCATAGCTATAACAGGTAGACAAGTATAGACTTACAATGCTAACTTGCGTTCAAGAAATACTTCCCCCGACCTGGGCGCCCCTATGGGAACCTGCTGCGCCCAGGGTCCGGGGATGTAAAAGGGGAGGTAATTAAAGTAATAGGATTTTTATAACAGCTTACCTGTAAAATCCTTTTCTTGGAGTACATCACGGGACACAGAGCGACATAGTCATTACTAATGGGTTATATAGATACCGTCAGGTGCTGGCACTGGCAACTTCCAAAACCGGAAGTACCCTCCCCTATATAAGCCCCTCCCATCCGGGAGCACCTCAGTTTTGTAGCAAAGCAATAAGTGTCCCCAAAGAGGGGCGGGAGCTCTGTGTCCCGTGATGTACTCCAAGAAAAGGATTTTACAGATAAGCTGTTATAAAAATCCTATTTTCTTTCTCGTACATCACGGGACACAGAGCGACATAGTCATTACTAATGGGATGTCCTAAAGCAATGCCAAATGAGGGGGGGGATACACCATATATAAGCTGAGCGCTATCAGACATGAGGATCTTTTGCGGCCTGCAACACACTGCGCCCAAAGGCGACATCCTCCTGACTTCTAACGTCCACCTGGTAGAACCTAGTAAACGTGTGAACTGAAGACCATGTTGCGGCCTTACAGATTTGAGCCAGGGAGGCCTGGTGATGCACTGCCCATGAAGTTCCAACTGCTCTCGTGGAGTGCGCTCTAACTTTGAACGGAGGCGGTCTCCTTCTCAAGCCATAGGCTTGTATTATGACCAGTCGAATCCACTTGGCTAAAGTAGATTTTGACGCTGCCTGACCCTTTCTGGGGCCTTCCGGCAGAATAAACAAAGTATCCGTTCTGCGAATCTGAGCAGTGGCTTTTAGATAAGCTTTAACTGCTCTTACTACATCCAAAGAATGCAATAACTTTTCCTCTACCGAAGTAGGTTTGGGGAAAAAAGAAGGAAGAACCACATCTTGGTTCAAATGAAACCTCGATACCACCTTAGGAAGAAAGGCTGGATGAGGACGTAACACTACTCTGTCCTTATGGATAACCAGATATGGCTCCTTACAGGACATAGCTGCTAATTCCGATACTCTTTTAGCCGAACAAATGGCTACTAGAAAAATCAATTTCCTGGTGAGAAGCACCAAGGAAATATGCTGTAATGGTTCAAATGGTTGTTTCTGTAGAACCGACAGAACCAAGTTTAGATCCCATGGACATATGGGAATATTAACCGGAGGACTAATACGCATCACTCCTTGTATAAAGGCTTTGACTAGTGAATGCGAAGCCAAGGGCCTTTGAAAAAATATTGACAAGGCCGAAATCTGACCCTTGATAGTACTCAAGGCAAGCTTCCTATCTACAGCCCACTGTAGGAAGTCCAGAATCCTACCTATTACGTACTTATGTGGATGCCATTTCTTGGCCTCACACCACGCGATGTACGCCTTCCAGATTCTATAGTAGATCTGCCTGGATACCGGCTTCCTGGCATTGATCATGGTAGATACCACAGCATTAGAGAGCCCTCTCTTTTTTAGAATGTGGGCTTCAATAGCCAGGCCGTCAAACCTAGGGCTGGTAAGGAAGGGTGGTATATCGGTCCTTGCGAAAGCAGGTCCGGACGACGTGGGAGAGTCCAAGGACTCCCCACTGAAATTTTACAATCTCCGCGTACCACGCTCTTCGGGGCCACGCTGGAGCCACCGGAATCACTGGTTTCTTTTCTACCCTGATTCTGCGGAGTAATCGAGGTAACCATTGTGGCGGTGTGAATGCATATATCAGCTTGAACTGATCCCAAGGGAACACTAGGGCATCCGAGCCGCAAGCTAGGGGATCCCTTGTCCGAGAGACAAACCTGTCCCCCTTTGCGTTGAATCTGGATGCTAGAAGATCTACATCCGATGTTCCCCACCGCTGACATATTGTCCAGAAAACCTCGGGGTGAAGGGACCCTTCCTCTGGGCCTAATTGCTGGCGACTTAGAAAGTCCGCCTTCCAATTCTCCACTTCTGGAATGAATACCGCAGATATGGCTGGGACATATTTTTCTGCCCATTTCAGGATGTAATTTACTTCCCTCTGGGCTGCACGACTCCTGGTGCCCCCCTGATGATTGAATTCTGACAGGGGACCCTTGGAGTTTGGATGTCCATGCTACTAGGGCATACCGGGCTGCTCGTATCTCTAAGAGATTGATGGGCAGGGCCTTTTCTGCATCCGACCATCTGCCCTGGAGAGACCATTGCTCCAGTACTGCTCCCCAGCCTATAAGGCTGGCATCTGTAGTGACCACCTTCCAAGAAATCGGACTGAAGGATCTCCTTTTTTCCAGATTCTGGGGAACCAACCACCAACGGAGGCTCTTGCGAACGGAAGGGGACAAGGACATTGTAAGTCTAGGGCCTGAACTTTTTTGTTCCAGGCTGACAGTATGGCCCCTTGCAAATTCCTTGAATGGAATTGACCGTAGGGTACTGCTTCGAATGATGCCACCATCTTTCCCAGCAGCCTCATATACAGGCGTATGGACGGCTGTCTTTTTTGTACCCACTAAGTGGATCAAATCTTTCAAAGACAACACCTTTCCTCGAGGCAATAATATTTTTCTCTGGCCTGAATCCAACCTTAGCCCCAAGTATTCCAGACTTTTGACTGGTTTTTAGGGGTGACTTGTCTCGGTTGATAATCCAACCGTGAGATTCCAGATACTTGATTGTCTTGTGAACGACCACGTCTAGTTTTTTCACTGAGTGGTCTATCAGCAACAAGTCATCTAGATATGCCATTATCATTACACCTTGTGTTCTTAGATTGGCCAATAAAGGGCCAGAATTTTTGTAAACACTCGTGGTGCTGTGGCCGAACCGAAGGGTAAGGCTCTGAACTGAAAATGGCGCCCTTCTACTGCAAAGCGTAGAAATTTTTGGTGGACTGGAAAGATGGGAATGCGCAAATAAGCATCTTTGATGTCGATCGCGGCTAACCAATCCTCCCCTTGTAGGGCAGTGGCCACCGATCGGATTGACTCTATTGGAAAGTCCTGATATACAGGAATTTGTATAGCCCTTTTAGAATTAATATGGGCCTCCCGTCCGCGTTTGCTTCGGGACTGTAAAGAGGTTTGAGTAAAACCCGAACCCTCATTCTTCCAGGGGAACCTCCATAATTACTCCTTGGAGCAATAGTTGTTCTAGTGCCAACAGGAGGGACTCTCTCTTCCGGGGATCCCTTGGCACGTTTGACCTCAAAAATGGGAAGGAGGAGAGTCTTTTAACTCCAAACTGTATCCCAAACATACTGCGGAGAGCACCTATCTGTCTTGATCGTGTCCCGCCAGGTCTCTTGCGAACAACTGGAGTCCTCCCCCCCACCCGACTGAGTGGGGGCTTCAATGAATTTAACTTTTGGGGAGGTTTTGTACCTCCCCTGACCCAGGGTTTCTCATTACCCTGCTATTGTCCCTGTTTTTTACCCCCGGGAATTGACCGAGGAGGCCGTCGGAACTGTTACACAGCCGATGCCCCAGGGACTGGAGAAGCAGGCCTCTTAAAGAGGGACCTCTAACTCTGTTTTTAACCGGCAAGAGCGTATTTTTACCGCTGGAAATTTTCTGGATATATTTGTCCAGGTTTTCCCTGAATAAGCGTTCACCATGAAATGGGACGCTAACCAGCCATTCTTTACAGGGAGCTTCAGCAGACCAGTTTTTGAGCCATAGGAGCCTACGCATATGTACTATAGACAGCGTAAGGCGGGAGGCCTGATGGACTGAATCCTTTATGGCGTCAACCGCAAAGCCTAAGGCTCTAGGTAGATCAGCTAGGGCAAAGCCTGCTGATCTGTCAAGTCCCTCAAGACCTGTTTCAACTGATCCTTCACTGCTTAGCAGACCCCAATAGCTGCTACTGCTGGTTGTGTCACCAAGCTTGCTGTAGAAAGAAGCAGATTTTCATAAGGACTCCAATCTTTTATCTATTGGGTTCTTGAACATTTGGACATTATCCACTGGACATGTCAGTGATTTATACATACAAGAGATGGCTGCGTCCACTGTAGGGACCTTCCATTTTTTTTTTTTTTTTTTTTGATGAACTTATCCTCCATGGGATAGACCACCGGAAATCTCTTGGGGGAATAAATATTTTCTCAGGACGTTCCCAATCCTGGTAAATGAGCCCTTTCAGTAAAGGGTGAAGTGGAAAAGAACAGACAGTCTGGGGGCTTCTAGCGACCCCAACGAGGATACAGTAGTGGTTGATGGTTCCGCAAGGTGCATTTTTAAATGCTGATCGGACCATGTTAGTCAGAGACTGAACCCATAATCTTTCAGCTTGAGATGCTGAGAAAAGGTTCCCCCACTGTTGATTCCTCTATAACAGAATCAACCTCATCCTGATCCCCTTCAGGCAGGTCGATCCCTGTATGGGACTGTTGCTCTGCTAACAGGCACTCTGAAGGAGGAGACGGAGATCGGGCGTGCTTTCCCTGACAGGGAGGCAGCGATAAATGTTGACAATCTCTCTCTAATCCTCCCAGAGCTGAGGAAAAAACCTCCTCTGTTACATACACAGGAGCAGGTGAACTGAGGACAGCCACAGTACCAAGTACCCCTGCGGGGTCTCTACGGTCACTTACCTCTGAACTTCAGGGGAGACTGGTGCAGCAGAAGTATGCCCAAGATCCTCCGAGCCCGATGAGACCCCCTTCGCTTCCTGGAAGATTCAGTTCCGGAGCTTCTGGACGGCATATTCCTAAGCCTAAAGCTGAGGTATTCCAGCCGTAATACACCACTTTTACTGAGAATAGTCTAGCACAATTGCTGCTATATCACAGTTGGTGTCTACTAATGTGCCTTTCTAGGGGATGCCTGTATCAACCGCTTGCTGTATGCCCTTTTTTAAATGTTGCCAGCTCTGTCTCTGTACTTCATAGCCAGCTCACCACACAAAACTGTGGTTTTTACATGCTGGGACGCCCGCACATGCGCAGAAGCGCTGCGGCGCACACAGAGCGTCATCCCCCAGGCTCCGCCCCCTTTCCTGGCTCACCTCTATATATAGAGGCGCGTGCACGCGCACGCGCGCGGCCACGTGCGCCTTCGGCGCTAATTTTGAAAAATGGAGACTAGGGACAAGAGCCAGGGCCCCTCTTTGCCACAGGCCGGGGGATGGACGAGCATTGCAACATGGCAGAGGAAGCAGTTTCCCATAAGAGAACTCACCATCTGCCTGGACTTGCTCTGCTGAGAAGAAACTAGTCCACATGACAAGAAAACATTCCACAGCGGCCTCTAGTGGACAAACACAGGTACCGCAGTCTAATATCTTAAATATATATAAAAAAATATTTATTTATTTATTTATTTATTTTTTCTTGACCACCATTAAAAATTATTACATTTTTTTAGTAGTTACAGGCATGCACAGAATTTTGCGGGAATACCATTAGGTAACAGACAGAAAGACAAATTAGGCTTGGGGGTCCCCCAATAGAACCAAGTTCCTGGGGGCCCCCACTTACCTGTTCCCCGCCGCAGGACTTTGTTTGGTCCACAAAAGCCCAAACTTCACCTATCACGGCAGGCATTGTAATCAAACCTTCAGGGACCGGGTTCCCAAGGATTCCACTCCCCTGGACCTGTATAGCACCCTGCACAGAAAACATCTTGGTCGTGGGTATGACCAGAGCTCTGGATCCCAGGGTCCAGCTCTCCTAAGAGAAGCATTACAGGCAAAACCTTGCTCTTCTGCTGCAAGGCCCGGGTACCGACCGTTTAGCTATGAAGCTTTTTTGGTCGGATCCGGAATAGCTTACTGAGGCCCAAAAGAACCTGTACGCAAGCTCAGTGAAAAACACATGTTTCTTCTTGGCCAACACCTTAGACACTGGCAAAAAACTGAGGTGCTCCCGGATGGGAGGGGCTTATATAGGGGAGGGTACTTCCGGTTTTGGAAGTTGCCAGTGCCAGCACCTGACGGTATCTATATAACCCATTAGTAATGACTATGTCGCTCTGTGTCCCGTGATGTACGAGAAAGAAAAGGGTGCTGTCTGCATCAAAACTTCAAGGAGTCTGTACATCACATAAATATCAAAACTGACACCTTAAGAGTTATCGGGTGTATATGAATACTTGGTGCGCCCATTTAGAGTTGGCCCAAGAAAGAGGGAAAGAAGACAAAGAAAAGGGTGAAGAAGGAGAGTCCAAGAAAGAAAGGGAGGGGGAGGGGAGTAAGGGAGAGTTGGGAGGACTGCGAGCCCAAATCCAAAGCAGAGTGGATATTCCGCTATGTGAGGACGTAGGCAGAGACCCATCAAGGATTCAGAGGACATGTCAGGACCTGGTACCTCATCAGTGTCTGGCGTTGACTCTTCCCACTGAGCTATCTGGGATGCTGGACAGCTCCCTACCTGATCTGCTGGACAAACCTATCTGATCCAATGGACAACCCTGCCTTGAGTCTTGATTACCGATGAACCTTGAACTCCTTGCTCCTCCCATGAACTTCCTATATAAGCCTTGTCTCAGCACTTCCTCTTTGCCAGTTTATTGTGCCTTCCCTGCCAGTGCCTTGCTGTTGGTTTTCCTGTTGCCATCTGTACCTACAACCACTCGTGATTGACCCTTGGCTTGTTCCTGGACTTCTCTACTGCCTGATCCCAATCTGCAACTACCCGTGTTTGACCCTCGGCCTGTTCTTTGACCACGTTGCTGTTTCATCCTTGTCTGTTTATCCGCTATTGGACCCCGGCTTGCTCACACCCTGGTGGGGCAAACTTGAGGACTGCGACCTGGTACTAGCTTGCAGCCAAATCCATCTCCACCACCCGGAGCTCTGGGGAAAACCAGCTAGTACTTAGACTCCGCACCTCAGGTGAGCCTGTGTCATCTACCAGAAGTGACTGCCTGTATGCCTGTCCTGCCACTGCTATTGCAATTGGTCTTCAAGCCCGACGCCCGATCATGACAGGACATTTGCGGATGGGAGTCTGTTCTTAAGTTTATCTGAGGTGGAGTAATGCCTCCACACACTCCATATAAAAGAGAATTTTGCATATCTATCAAGGGATTTGGCATGCATCTCTTCCATTAGCATAATGCCGTTCATTTCACTTACCCATTCGACGAGGGTCGGAGGGGAGGATGTTTTCCAATGTCTAGAGATTAGTTGTCGACCTGCGCTGAGAAAGAACTTAAGGAGGTTATGTTTTTGGAATTTGATAGTACCCGGGAGAATGGAGAGGAGGGCTATAGTAGGTGAGGGGGTGAGAGGTTTATCGTAGATTTCAGAATAAATTTGGAAAATTTGGTTCCAGAATGGGCGAATTACATCACATTCCCACCAGATGTGACAATATGTACCTGTTGCTGAGGTACATCTCCAGCAAGTGTCGGAAGCAGATGGAAACATGATCCTGAGGGTGGTCGGTACTCGGTACCATCGTGATATCACTTTATAGTTTTTTCCTGAGCGTAGCTCGAAATAGAGGATTTGTGAGTATAGAGAAAAGCTTTGCTCCAATCAGCCTCTGTGATATCTTTCCCAAGTTCCTCCGACCAAGCTGCAGCATATTTAGGTAAGGAGCTGTGAGTGTGGCCTAAGATCAAATTATAGGTCAGAGAAAGAGTGTGGCGGGGGGTTTCGGGAAATGAACAGAGTTGTTCAAAACTGGTCAGGGGTCTATGAGTCTGTCCGGAGTCATGGAGCTTTTTGCAAAAAGATGTCAGATGCATGCGGGTGAGCCAGGTCACTCTAGGGGGCATAGGGGAGTCAATAGTTATGAAGGAGCCAGAGGAAAATGTAACAAATTGTTGTGAAGTGGGCCAGGAGGCTCTATCGTAGTCATCTATGGAGTGAGTTGATCCGCTCTCAGGGAGGCCTGGGTTATCAAATAGGGGAGTAAGAGGGCTTGGGTCAGTGAAGAGGGCGCATTTCACCTTCCGTCGGTACCAAGTCGCCAAGGTGTCTCTAATGAGGGGGGACAACCCCGAGATAGACCCGTGCAATCGATCATATCCCCACAGGAGAGCTCGAAGGTCCACTGGGGACAAATCTTGCTCAACCAGAGTAGCAATTTTACTCAAGGGGCGAGGGAACCACTCCAGGAACCGAGACAACACTGCTGACGTGTGGTAAAGCTCGAAATCTGGAAGACCTGTTCCACCATTAGAGATGGGCGAGCAAAGGAGTTTGTGGTTCAACCTTGGGCGGTTCGAAAGAAAGTGGAGGGAAGAGCAATTGGGAGTGCTTGGAATAAGTATAATAGTTTGGGGAGAACATCCATTTTTAATGTATTCATACGTCCAAACCATGACAGTGGAACGTCCATGCGGTCATCAGTGAGACGTTTGAGTCTAGTTATGAGTGGGCTAAAGTTCAGGGCATAGATTTCGGATAACTGTGCTGGGATGGCTGTACCTAAGTATGAAATGGATTTTGTTTGCCAATGAAAGGAGAAATTAGCTTTGATGGTGGTAAGGACAGACTGTGGTAAGAAAAGGTTCAATACTTCTGTTTTGGATAAGTTCAGTTTATAATTGCTGAGCCGGCCGAACCGATTGATCTCTGCCAGTATAAACGGGACACTAACGTGGGGTTGAGTTACATAGAGTAGCAGGTCATCTGCGTATAAGGAAAGAAGGTGTGTGAATACCATGTATGCTCGGGTTCGCTCTAGGGGGGGGAGAGGACATCTCTGCCTAGTGCCGTTTTTTATCGAGAACACTCCCGATTGAACACCGTTAACTGAGAAGGAAGTAGAGGGGGTGTAGTACAGGGATATGATGCGTGAGAACATTTTTGGACCTAGACCTATCTGAACTAGGGTGGACTGCAGGAACTGCCAGCTGACCCTATCAAAGGCCTTCTCCGCATCACAGGAGAGAAGGCAGGTCGGTATGCGGTTACGTTGGGCATATGCTATAAGGTGTAAAGTTTTAGTGGTGTTGTCTCGAGCCACATGGCCCGGGACAAAACCCACTTGATCCCTATGTATGACGCTGGGCAAGGGGGTCAGGCAGGATTTTGGTAAATAGCTTCAAATCGATATTTAAGAGAGAGATCGGCCTATAATTGGGGCACAGGGAAGGGTCTTTACCGGGCTTGGGAAGAACTACTATTTGGGCTAGGAGGAGAGTAGGTGATAGAGAAAGGTTTTCATCAATGGCATTAAATGCTTTCGCAAGGAGGTGGGCTAATTGGGTTGCAAATGTTTTGTAAAAGCGTGGGGTGAACCCATCTGTGCCAGGACTTTTACAGTTTTTGAGTCTTGTGATGGCTAATTGAAAGTCAGCATCAGACGGGGGGGACTCCATTTCCTCTGCGTCGGATGCTGGGATGGGTGGGAGAGCAGTGTCTTGAATATAAGACGACATGTCATGTAGGGAGTCTATGGGCTGAGTTGGGGATGCAGGGGTTTGAGGGGGAAGGTTGTAAAGGTCGGAGTAGTATTGACGAAATTCTTCAGCTATGGGAGAGTTAGTCAGTACCTTGCCTTTACTGGGGGAGACAATGAAATGAATATGCTTCCTAGTCTGTCGTGGTTGAAGCATATTTGCTAGAAGTCTGCCACATTTGTTAGCTTGGGAGTAGTAGGTAAATCGCCTAGCATTAGCTAGGTCCACCAACGTGGCAGCAACAGGGGAACGCTTGTGGGATTCCTCTAGGGCGGTGATAGTGGCGAGAAGGCAAGCGATATTCGCAGTGCGAGCTTTTTTAAGTCTGGATCCGTGTTGGATGAATTTGCCTCTGAGGACACATTTAAGGGCTTCCCACTTCGTAAGCGGGTTAGTGTCATCACGCGCGTGATCTGCATTAAAGTGTGCGATGGTTTGAACAATATCGTCGGTACAAACCGAGTCGGAGAGTAGGTAGTCATTGAGTCTCCAGGAGGATCTGGCTTTGGGTGTGGGGGTTTTCCCCAGACACAGGTGTATGGGGGCGTGGTCTGACCAAAGAGTGAGGCCAATAGAGACACCAGGGGAGAAGTCTAACAGGGACTGCGAAAGGAGTATGTAGTCCAGTCTGCTGTATGACGAGTGTGCGGGGGAATAATACGCGTAGTCTCTAGTGGTGGGGTGTAAGACCCTCCACACATCCACTAGGGAGAGGTCAGAAAGGAGGATGCGCAGCTTGGTCAGAGATGCCGGGGAAATAGAGGACTTACCGGTTGAAGTGTCAAGGCGAGGAACCAGAGCAGCATTGAAGTCACCACCCAGGATCATGTTGGTCGTGCTGAATTTTTTCAGGCGCGAGATCACCGAGGAAAAGAACTGCAGTTGATCCTGGTTCTGAGAATATACGTTAATGACAGTATAAATCACATTCTTATATGACAGTTTAAGAAAGATATATCTCCCTGCAGCATCTACATAAGTGTCAAGAACATCTGGTGTGAAGGAGGCGTGGAAAGCTATGGAAACCCCTTTAGATTTTGCAGAAGGATTGGTACTGTGAAACCAGGTAGGGTATTGTTTGTGAAGAAGCCGTGGGATAGTGTTGGACCTAAAATGGGTTTCTTGAAGGAGGATTTGGGTACGTGATTTATGAAAGTGAAAAAAAAATCTGCCTCCGCTTCTCGGGGGTATTGAGGCCCCTACAATTCAGGGAGGAAATTGTCAAGAAAGCGGATGCAGCCATGTAAGGAGCAGTATGAGGGATGAGTAAGGATCTGCAAGGGTTGAGCACGCCGTTTCCAGGGAGTGGAAGGAGGGGGACAGTGCCGGGTGGGGAGCTTGTGGGGGGAAAGTAAGAAGAAAAGAAAGAAAAGACAAGGCCGGAACGGCCACAGCAATATTGTTGCTAGCAACATGTCAGCTAATACCACAATGGGAGCTGTAAAACCTAAGTGAGGGGATGCGGTCATTGCATGGAGATGCCCGCACACACCAAAACATAGCAGTAAACATTGATCTATATCGACAAACTTAACGGCCTGGGACCCTGCAGGGCTGTATATTACAACGTGACTGTGCGTATATGTCGGGGGGGTGAGCCCCCCCACAGATACTGTGAAACTTTCGCAGCCTGAAGGATCCCAGTAAATATAACTAGATGCGCCAAACAGCGCGAAGAGTATTCTAGGGGAGGAGGGGGGAGCCACCTCATTTGGGGGACAGGAGATGTGTATTAAGAGTAGGATCAAATTAACAGGGGACTACTGTGCTGAAAAGAGAACACAAACCGGGAAGATCCCCCCCCCCAGGAGAGGGGTAGACATTCCCTACACATGAACAACAGAACATCAGTCCATAGCACAATGTCCCAACAGAACCATAGACTTCAAAAAGGGAAAGGTCTCAGAAGTCTAAATCTTTTAACGAGATAAGTAATAACAGAAGGTGAGCTTCGCCCAATCATCCGGCGGTTGATCTGGAGGCCTCTGTCCTAGAGCGTCTGGGTTTTTTGGATTGTTCAGCCAGCCGCAGGAGACTTGAAACCCAGGAGTAGCAGCGTGTAGTGGCCAGTCCGGTAGAGGTATCTGGGGTAGCTCAAAGGTCCCTAGGAACTTTGGGAGGTCACCCAGCGAGCGGAACACCGCCGACTTCCCCTCATGAGAGGCAGACAAGTGAAAAGGGAAGCCCCAGCGATACTTGATGTGTTTGGCTTGTAGGGCTCCAGTGAGAGGTTTCAGGGCCCAGCACAGGTCCAAAGTCAGCTTGGAAGCATCAGGTAATAGGTGGATATGGGCACCATTAAAATAAATGGCCTCCTGCGTGCGAGCTGCCAGCATGATGGTATCTTTAATCGCATAGAAGTGGACCCTACAAATTACATCTCTGGGGTGGTTCGGACTGGGATTCTTGGGCCCCGGGGCCCTGTGGACCCGGTCAAGTTCAATAGGAGCATCTTTATCCTTCTGGAGCAGGTCATTGAATGTGGCGATGACTGCCGGAGCCAGGTCCTTGGTGTCATCTGACTCCGGGAGACCACGGATGCGTATGTTATTGCGTCTGGCCCTGTTCTCTTGGTCATCTTGGGAGAACATGAGCTGTTGAATCTGCAAAGTGTGGTCATTTAAAATGGCGTCATGGGATTGCAGGGTAGAGACAGTCTCCACCACACTCTGTTCCACCTCCTCCAGTCTGTCAGTAACATCACGGCGCAGCTCAGAGATCTCAAGCTTGTAAGAGCGCTCCAACCTCTGGACACAGGCCTCAAAATCATGTCTAGTCGGCAAGGCCTTAATGTAGGCCTCCAAGTCCCAGCCTGCATAAGAACGGTGTGAATCAGGGGAATGGCCAGCAGAGCGGATGGAACCATTGTCAGAGTCCTGGGGAGAACTGGCCCTCTGCCTAATTTTCATAGCAGAGGTGGATCGCTGGGAAGAAGCTCCATGTGAGGCCCCGTGTGTCCCTGAGGAGCAGGCCGACGCCATCTTGGATGAAGGTGTGCCGCGCTGGTCCGGTCTCAGTTTAGGGAAGAATCTGTCAATTTCACCATCCCTGCCCGGATGGGGTATGGTGACTCTCTCCCCCACCCTTCCTGCCCATTACCGACCTTAGTGGTGCGTCGGAGCAGCGGGGATGGCCGTTGTAGATATGGTGTGTGCGGGAGCTCCGGGAAGAAGCAGCTTATTCCTCCATGCGCTAGGCCACGCCCCTTTTTTAGATTTTAAAGTTGCACTTCTGTTTGTCAATAAGCAATATTTTTGTTTATGAAACTTGGTTTTATTTATAAAGACGTTATATATCACAGCGACTAAATCTGTGTCTGTAGTGCATGTTCAAACCTTAATACTATAAATAATAACATGTTATTCGATTTTTACTCCAGGAGTATATATATAATGAGTTTGACAATTCTAGAAAAATGCTTAAATAATTTAACTAAACCCATTAGATTTTAGTTGGCTAAAATGTACTGGATATTTTAGTCGAGTAAAATATGACTAAAACTAATACAATTTAGTTGATTAAAATACGACTGAAACTAGGCATTTTAGTCAAAAGACTAAAACTAAATCGAAATTGGATGTCAAAATTAACACTGGTTACATGATCATCTTATTTAAGAGATGATTTATAAGAGTGTTTTATTGGCGGTGTATGGAGACTTAGGCTGGATTCACACCTATGCATTTTTTGTGCTTTTTGCATTTTGCAGATTTGCACTACAGAATGTGTTCCATAGGAAACAATGTTATATGGACTGTAGTGCAAATCTGCAAAAAGCAAGAAAACACTAACTTCATAGGTGTGAATACAGCCTTAGAGCACTTTCTTCACGTTATAATGGCCCGTACACATGATCCGAATATCATACGAAAACTGGCATCCGAGGAAGAATTGTACAATAATCGGATCATAGTACAGAGCTTTCGAGAGCCGATTGCGACAATTCATCCGATATTATTCGATCAGACAAGGACGAAAATTTTCCTCGGAAGATACCAGATTGTACGATTTCCGTTTAGTCAGTATAGTTGTCGATCGAAAATACTATACAAATACAAATACAATACAACACGTAAAAATGCAACAATCCTGCGAGCCACCACTCCTATCAGCTAAGGTATAGAAATAAAGCTGCTAGCGTGAAACACGTCTCATAAATCGTGCCAAAGACTAAATAAAATGAACAAAACGCAGCGCTAATAAAATCATAGTGCACACACCACTATACAAAGTAAGGGGGATATGTGTCCGGTAAGTGATGTAGATATGTGCAAACAAATAGTACAAGTAAAAATATATATAAATAATGATAAAAAAAAAAATCGTATCAAAAAAAAAAAAATCGCATGATTCAAAAAAAAAAAAATCGCATCACACTAAGGTGCATAAGTGCATAGACATGCATAGTAAATAATAGTGGTAAACATTAACAATGTGGTAAACAGTCCAATCCTTAAAAATGACACACAAGTCCATAAAAGTATTCTAAGGTGCTTCAGTGTGGATAAAAAAATGAATGAAAAATTACACAGTGCTTTAGTGCATGTAATCAGTAGCAGCAATCCAAGGGTGATGTATAATACAGTTCATACAGCAACACACGGCCCAGTGAGTGATCCAAAAGTCATGCCAAAGTGTAGTCACACAGGTGCTCCCCTGTGGTAATGGACGCTCAACTTAGAGCGTGCGACCTTGCAACTAAGTTTGGTCTGTGCACGCTTATGAACCACACCTGGGTTCTATTGGATAATCCTGGGTTCCTGGTTCCTTGGCAGGCAGCTCCAGATCATAGAATATATAAGAAAAAAACCCGGATGGTGCAAGTAACGTTTTACCAATATTTATTTAAATAAAAAAAGAGATCCCTTGCCGGGGTACTCACATACTGCAGGTGCGACAGTGCACCACTCTATAACAGGCTCGTAGCGAGATGTACAGATCGGGATATGGTAAACAGTCCTCACAGCCTCACACAGACTCTCCCGACAGGACGGCAGGAGAGTCTGTGAGGACTGTTTACCATATCCTGATCTGTACATCTCGCTACGAGCCTGTTATAGAGTGGTGCACTGTCGCACCTGCAGTATGCGTGTACCCCGGCAAGGAATCCCTTTTTATTTAAATAAATATTGTTAAAACGTTACTTGCACCATCCAGGTTTTTTACATGTAACCAGTAAAAAAAATAATTAAAAAAGTGTCGCCTATGGGGATTTTTAATTACCGAAGTTTGGCACCATTCCACGAGCGTGTGCAATTTTGAAGCGTGTCATGTTAGGTATCTACTCTGCGTAACTTCATTTTTCACATTATGCAAAAAAATGGGCTAACTTTTTACAGTTTTTTTTCTTTTTTTTTTTTAAAGCATGAAACAGTTTTTTTCCCCAAAAAACGCATTTGAAAAACTGCTGCGCAAATACTGTGCAAGATAAGAAGTTGCAACGACCGCCATTGTATTCTCTAGGGTCTCTGCTAAAAAATACATATATAATGTTTGGGGGTTTTATGTAATGTTCTAGCAAAAAAATTATGATTTTTACATGTAGGAGAGAAATGTCAGAATTGGCCTGGGTGGCAAGTGGTTAAATAATATTTATTATTAGGACTAAAGCTGGCTACACATTATACAATTTTCTTGTTCAATTTCCTTCAACTATGTAGTGCAAGGGCCTGTCTGATTGCATACAATTTGAAAGTGTTTAGGTTTGACCTTGTATTATATGGTTTTGGTAAAGGAAAATTGTACAAGACAATTGTATAATGTGTAGCCAGTTTTAGACTGGAGGGATTGTCATCAAAGAACAAAGAACAGAAATTAGAATGTTTCAAATTGATTGTATGCAAACACACTGCAAAATGCATTCCCATGAGAGACAAACTTCCAAAAATTCTTCAACTATGTGAATAGTCAGGGTCATCTTTAACACAGGGCAAAACGGGTAGCTGCCCTGGTCCCATTAATTGTTGTGGGGCCCAAAGCAGCTGCTCCTTGCGCCCGCACTACCCACAAACAGTTAATAAGTGGATTCGGGAGGGCCCAAGAAAATGTTGCTCAGGGTCTAATCAATATTAAAGATGGCCCTGTGAATAGTAAAAAAGATCAGGTCTGAGCATGTAGGTCCTTTACAAGATAGTTTAGAGCTGGTGACTGGGGACATAGAGAAGGCAAATGTATTAAATACCTTCTTCAGCTCTGTGTCTACAAAGGAAAAGGGGAGAGCTCAAGTCCATAGTGTGGATAATATTAAACACAGCCCCCAAAGATCCCCAATGGCTTAAAATTCATATGGTCCAGAAACATTTAGAGAAAATAAAAGTGAACAAAGCACCTGGACCATGATGGCTTACATCCACAATCCCTCAAAGAGTTCAGCTCTCTTATTTCAAAGCCATTGTTTCTAATTTAGAAATGTTTTAATGACTGGCTCGGTGTCACAAGATTGACACAAGGCCAATGTGGTGCTTATATTTAAAAATGTATCAAAGTCTTTAAAAAATAACTACAGACTAGTAAGTTTAAAGTGGTTGTAAACTCTTACATATACCCAGTGAAGGGACTTGCCTCAGGTGACACAGAGATGAAACAAATCCTCCTACATAAGTTGTATCTGTCTATCTGCAGATATTATAAGCTTGAGAGTTCAGAAAAAATGGGCAGAGAGCTGCAGTTAAACTCTGTGGAGCTCAGTGAGGAGACATACCCCCTTCACACAGCACACCAGTGGCAGAACTACCAGGGTCATGAAGGTAGCACTTGCGACCAGGCCCTGGCATTCTGCCACTGTCAGGGGGCCCGAGTGGGACTGCTGGCAGCAGGATTTTGATCCGCTCCTTCTCCTCCCACCCTTTTCCTCCTGTGTGCAACACGGCCAGTGGAATATTTTTTGGGGGGGCGGCAATCAGCATGCCGATTCCCACCCCCCCCGAATGGTCGGTAGCACTTACCACATCACCGGCAGCTTCCCCTGCTCGGCAACCTCCCATTCTCCTACTTGACACTATTTTGGGACCATTCACATTTATACAGCAAACAGTGCTATAAATATGCATTGATTACTGTATAAATGTGACTGGCAGGGAAGGGGTTCACACTAGGGGGCGATCAAGGGGTTAAATATGTTCCCTATTAGTGATTCTTACTGTGTGGGGGAGGGGACTGACTGGGGGAGGTGACCGATCTGTGTACAAGGGACACAGCATCGGTCTCCTCTCTCCCTGACAGGACGTGGATCTCTGTGTTTACACACAGAGATCCACGTCCTGCCTCTGTAACAATTGATCGCATGTACCTGGTGGACATCGCGGCTGCCAGGCACGCACATCGGCATCACGTGATGCGGTGGGCACAGCTGTTCCCCGCCGCGCGCCCTCTGCGGCGCGTGGCCGGATATAAACACAGCAGGACATCCAGGGGACGTCCACCCGGCACTTGAGAGCCACGCTGCAGAAGTCTTTCGTCTATAGCGCGAGTCTCAAGTAGTTAAATGACTTTTTTTCCCCCTTTAGAAATTTTATTTTGTGCAGGGACTTTTCTAAGCACGGGAAACATGCACTACTTTACAGGCATACTATAGACACCCCCCCCCTCCCCAGGTATGAAATTTAAAGGAATAACTTTTATTGTTTCACTTTAACCACTTCAATACAGGGCTTTTTGTACCTATTCAATACCGGGCCTATTCTAGCACTTCTCTCCTACATGTACAAATCATCATTCTTTTGCTAGAAAATTAGAGCCCCCAAACATTATATATGTTTTTTTAGCAGACACCCTAGGGAATAAAATGACGGTCATTGCAACATTTTTTCTTGCACGATATTTGCGCAATAATTTTTCAAACACCTTTTTAAAAAAAAAATGGTTTCATGAATTAAAAAATAACAAAACAGTAAAGTTAGCCCAATTTTTTGGGAAAATATGAAAGATAATGTTACGCCGAGTAAATAGATACCTAACATGTCACGCTTTAAAATTGCGCACACTCATGGAATGGCGCCAAACTTCGGTACTTAAAAATCTCCATAGGCGACGCTTACATTTTTTTTACAGGTTACCAGGTTAGAATTACAGAGGAGGTCTAGTGCTAGAATTGTTGCACGCGCTCTAACGCACGCAGCGATACCTCACATGCGTGGTTTGAACGGCGTTTACATATGTGGGCGACTTACGTGTGCATTCGCTTCTGATCGCGAGCTACCGGGGACAGGGGCGTTTTAATTTTTTTTTAATTATTTTATTTATTTATTTTACTTTATTTATTTCTTTTTTTACAATGATTTTACTTTTTTTTTTTTTGATCACTTTTATTCCTATTACAAGGAATTTAAACATCCCTTGTAATAGGATATGTGTGACAGGTTCTCTTTATTGAGAGATGCGGGGTCAATAAGACCCCACATCTCTCCTCCAGGCTGGAAAGCATGAGATCAGTGAAAATTTTTTCACTGATCTCATACTTACAGCCGCAATGGCGGCTTTGTTTACATTTGAAGCCCGGGCGTGACGTCATCACATCGCGCCCGGGCCTCCGACGATCATAGAGATGACTGGTGACCATCTGGTCACCAGTCATCTCTATGCTCATCACGTGACCCCACCAACGACGCTGGAAGATTCGCTCCGGGTCCCCGATCGCACGGGGAGCCCGGAGAAGCACCGGATGGCGGCGGGAGGGGGGATATGTCCCCTCCCGCCGCCTGTAAGAACAATCAAGCGGCGGAACCGCCGCTATGATCGTTCTTATGGTGCACAGAATCGCCGGCACTTCAAAAGGATATCTGAATGATGCCTCTAGCTGCAGGCATCATTCAGATATCCCCCTACAAAGCCGAGGACGTCATATGACGTCCACCCAGGATGGGAGATCCCATCTGTGGACGTCATTTGACTATGGCTGGGTAGGGAAGTGGTTAAGCATTATTAAAATCACTGCTCCCGAAAAAATTGCAGTTTTTAAAAAAAAATTTGCATTAATACAAGTCCCCTGGGGCAGGACCCAGGTCCCCAAACACTTTTTATGACAATAACTTGTATATTAACCTGTAAAATGAGCACTTTTGATTTCTCCCATAGACTTTTAAAGGGTGTTCTACGGCTTTTCGAATTTGCCACGAACACCCCAAATTGTTCGCTGTTCGGCGAACGGTGCGAACAGGCAATGTTCGACTCGAACAGATAGCCCATCCCTACTAATCACTAGGTACTTCACTCCACTATACTATAATTCTTTTTCAAAGGGTTCAGTCTTTGGCTTAGGTAAACTACAGGGTGGTCCTCTCTGTTTACCACCTGCAATAGGACTGCACCTACAGTATCTCACAAAAGTGTGTACACCCCTCACATTTTTGTAAATATTTTATTATATCTTTTCATGTGAAAACACTGAAGAAATTACACTTTGCTACAATGTAAAGTAGTGAGTGTGCAGCTTGTATAACAATGTAAATTTGCTGTCCCCTCGAAATAACTCACACAGCCAATAATGTCTAAACCGCTGGCAACAAAAGTGAGTACACCCCTAAGTGAAAATGTCCAAATTGGGCCCAAAGTGTCAATATTTTGTGTGGCCACCATTATTTTCCAGCACTGCCTTAACCCTCTTGGACATGGAGTTCACCAGAGCTTCACAGGTTACCGCTGGAGTCCTCTTCCACTCCTCCATGACGACATCACGGAGCTGGTGAATATTAAAGACCTTGCGCTTCTCCAACTTCCATTTGAGGATGCCCCACAGATGCTCAACGGGGTTTAAGTCTGAAAAAAATACTTGGCCAGTCCAGCACCTTTACCCTCAGCTTCTTTAGCAAGGCAGTGGTCATCTTGTAGGTGTGTTTGGGGCTGTTATGTTGTAATACTGCCCTGTGGCCCAGTTTCTGAAGGGAGGAGATCATGCTCTGCTTCAGTATGTCACAGTACATGTGGGAATTCATTGTTCCCCCAATGAACTGTAGCTCCCTGCAGCACTCATGCAGCTCCAGACCATGACACTCCTACCACCATGCTTGACTGTAGGCAAGGCAAGACTCACTTGTCTTTGTACTCCTCACCTGGTTGCCACCACACACGCTTGACACCATCTGAATTAAATACGTTTATCTTGGTCTCATCAGACCACAGGGCATGGTTCCAGTAATCCATAGTCTGCTTGTCTTCAGCAAACTGTTTGCAGGCTTTCTTGTGCATCATCTTTAGAAGAGGCTTCCATCTGGGATGACAGCCATGCAGACTAATTTGATGCAGTGTGCGGAGTATGGTCTAAGCACTGACAGGCTGACCCCCCCACCCCTTCAACCTATGCAGCAATGCTGGCAGCGCTCATACGTCTATTTCCCAAAGACAACCTCTGAATATGACGCTGAGCACTTGCACTCAACTTCTTTGGTTGACCATGGTGAGGCCTGTTCTGAGTGGAACCTGTCCTGTTAAACTGTAGTATGGTCTTGGCCACCGTGCTGCAGCTCAGTTTCAGGGTCTTCAGGGGGGGGGGGAAGAGAGAGAGAGAGACCCTGGCAGGGTAAACACCATTACCATTCTGGCAATTTGGTGGACTCTCCACCTTGGTCTCAGCATCAGACCATGCACTTGTCTGATGGTCTGGTACCTTCAAGGCCAGACTGAAATATGCTCACTAGCCGCCTCCAGAGAGAAAAGGTGCCAGGATACCTGCCCATTGTTCCTTGGGCCACCGTACCTAGTCTGTATTCAAAAGAAATGCCTCCCTTTTGTTTTGTGGAGTCAGCTTCTGTCGGAAATGGCTAGCCCGTACATCTCCACCATATCTAGGGATGCATTAGCTGTTGCATGAGGGCAGTAATTTCCTCCAGTTGTGCTTCTGGGGCCCGCTGTTGCCTCTCAAGTAATGCCGCGTACACGATTGAAAAATCCAAAAAGAAAACCGTGGCTTTTTTTCCGACGGAATGTTGGCTCAAACTTGTGTTGCATACACACGGTCACACAAAATTCCGACCGTCAAGAACGCAGTGACGAGCCGAGATCAATGAAATAAAAAATGTTGAAGCAGCGATAAATGTCCAAGTGTAAACAATACTTAAAGTGAAACGTGCTAAGAATGTGCTATAAATCATCCAATATTAAATATACATGTGCATAATATGCAAAAAAATCAAAAAAATATATCCAAACGTTGATGTGTCCAAAAAATATTATATGATGGAAAGTTCACACAAAATGTAATGATCTCCCAAAGAAATAAAAATATCCAGCAACCAAGAACAGGAGAGGAGGAAAAGAGCAGGCGTGGGAGTCCAGCTTGTCACATCAATAGGGAATCAGAATGCAGCCTTTCCACCACTTCCACCCATATCTTCCTAGAATATATATATATATATATATATATATATATATATATATATATATATATATATATATATATAGAGGTAAAGGCTGCTATCTGTCCTCTGAGATCTTCAGTCATCCCCAGGGAGAACTGTGCTGTGTGCTGGACAGGAGTTCTAGGATGATACGGGTGGAAGTGGTGGAAAGGCTGCATCAATCCTTGCTTATACACAACAATTGGAGATCATCATCTATAGTGTCGGAGATCCATTAAGGCTTTATCTGACCCTGTGGGTCCATCAACAAGGTGAGAGGCTGGTGACATCGGGGGAGGATTGTGCGTTTATACCTGTTATGGTTGATTCCCTATTTATTTCTTTGGGAGATCATTACATTTTGTGTGAACTTTCCATCATATAAAAATTTTTGGACACATCAACGTTTGGATATATATATATTTTTGATTTTTATGCACATGTATATTTAATATTGGATGATTTATAGCACATTTCACTTTAAGTATTGTTTACACTTGGACATTTAGCGCTGCTTCAACATTTTTTATGTCATTCAGTTGTGTTAGTTACACCACAGAAGTAGCTGCTGTTTATATATATATATATATATATATATATATATATATATATATATATATATATATATATATATATATATATATATATATATATATGTGGTAAGGCTGGCCGCAGGCCAGCCTGTATTTGTGGGAGGAGACTGAGAGGGCTACTTAAGCCTCCTCCCCTGTCGGGTCTGGGTTGCCGTCATTTCCGGGCTGCAGCCAGCCCCTCCTCCTGCCGTCATTTTTCGGGGACCGTGTCACTTCCGGTTACGGCTGATCGACTGATGGAGTCTCGTGGCGGTTCCTCTCCCGGTGCTAACGCCGGGTATCGGGGGGGCTGCCTGCCTGCCTGCCTGCCTGCCTGCTATCCCGGTCCTCATGCTGAGCAGCAGGGGTAGGGGGAGCCACTCACCGCCCGTTTCTCACGCCGCTCCATCTGGGGAGGGGGGGGGCACTCACCGCCAGTTCACCTCCCTGGATCTCATGTCAGGCATGGAGGGGATGCCCGCATGCCTCCCAGTTCTCACGCCGGCTGCGGAGGGGCGCTCACCCGCCTGCTAACCTCCCGGGCATCCACCGCCTCAGTTTAGCTTGGGGGGGGGGCTTTTTTTTAGTCCTCGGGCCCTGCTTAGCCAGCCGCCATGGATTGCACAGCACTCCCAGCAGTCCGCTGTCCCCCACCGTCAGGTGTTACCACCTTGCCACTTAGTATTCTTGGCATAAGCCAGTTTTTCCATGCATGTCGGAAGAGTTTCTATGTTCAGCGCGGTGGCTTGGCGGCTGGTGTCCTTGCAGGGCCGCCCTCCTTCTCCCTGTCTTCATGGGGCTCTAGCTGACTCGTCCCAGGCTCATGTTGGCAGCATGGGGGTGGGAGGCTGTCCACCTGTCACATCTCCCGGGGCTCGAAGTATCAAGAGGGAGGGGGGGCGTCCATGCTGGTGTCAGGAGGGGGGGGCGTCCATGCTGGTGTCAGGAGGGGGGGGGGCGTCCATGCTGGTGTCAGGAGGGGGGGGCGTCCATGCGGGTGTCAGGAGGGGGGGGCGTCCATGCTGGTGTCAGGAGGGGGGGGGGCGTCCATGCTGGTGTCAGGAGGGGGGGCGTCCATGCTGGGGTCAGGAGGGGGGGGGCGTCCATGCTGGTGTCAGGAGGGGGGGGGGGCTGTCCATGCTGGTGTCAAGAGATGGGGGGCCATCCGTTTGGTGTCTGGCATTTCTGTCATTGCATTTCTACCCCGCCATTTCTGTCATTGCGTTTTACCCCGGCATTTCTGTCATTGCGTTTCTACCCCGGCATTTCTGTCATTGCGTTTCTACCCCGGCATTTCGGTCATTGCGTTTCTACCCCGGCATTTCGGTCATTGCGTTTCTACCCCAGCATTTCGGTCATTGCGTTTCTACCCCAGCATTTCGGTCATTGCGTTTCTACCCCAGCATTTCTGTCATTGCGTTTCTACCCCAGCATTTCTGTCTTTGCGTTTCTACCCCGGCATTTCTGTCATTGCGTTTCTCCCCCAGCGTTTGTCATTGCGTTTTCTGCCCCAGCATGTCTGTCATTGCGTTTCTGCCCCAGCATTTCTGTCATTGCGTTTCTGCCCCAGCATTTCTGTCATTGCGTTTCTGCCCCAGCATTTCTGTCATTGCATTTCTGTCATTGCGTTTCTGCCCCAGCATTTCTGTCATTGCGTTTCTGCCCCAGCATTTCTGTCATTGCGTTTCTGCCCCGTCATTTCTGTCATTGCGTTTCTGCCCCGTCATTTCTGTCATTGCGTTTCTGCCCCGTCATTTCTGTCATTGCGTTTCTGCCCCGTCATTTCTGTCATTGCGTTTCTGCCCCGTCATTTCTGTCATTGCGTTTCTGCCTCGGCATTTCTGCCCTGGCATTTCTGTCATTGCGTTTCTGCCATTGCGTTTCCTGCCTCAACGTTTCTGTCATTGTGTTTCTGCCCCAGCATTTCTGTCATTGCATTTCTGTCATTTCGTTTCTGCCCCAGCATTTCTGTCATTGCATTTCTGTCATTTCGTTTCTGCCCCAGCATTTCTGTCATTTCGTTTCTGCCCCAGCATTTCTGTCATTGCGTTTCTGCCCCAGCATTTCTGTCATTGCGTTTCTGCCCCAGCATTTCTGTCATTGCGTTTCTGCCCCGGCATTTCTGTCATTGCGTTTCTGCCCCGGCATTTCTGTCATTGCGTTTCTGCCCCGGCATTTCTGTCATTGCGTTTCTGCCCCGGCATTTCTGTCATTGCGTTTCTGCCCCGGCATTTCTGTCATAGCGTTTCTGCCCCGGCGTTCCTGTCATAGCGTTTCTGCCCCGGCGTTCCTGTCATAGCGTTTCTGTCATAGCGTTTTCTGCCCGGCGTTCCTGTCATAGCTTTTCTGCCCAAGTATTGCTGTCTGCGTTTTTGCCTCAGCATTTCTGCCCCGAGATTTCTGTCTACGTTTTTCTGCCCCAGGATTTCTATCTGCGTTTTTCTGCCCCAGGATTTCTATCTGCGTTTTCTGCCCCAGGATTTCTGTCTGCTTTTTCTGCCCCAGGATTTCTGTCTGCTTTTTCTGCCCCAGGATTTCTGTCTGCTTTTTCTGCCCCAGGATTTCTGTCTGCGTTTTTCTGCCCAGGATTTCTGTCTGCGTTTTTCTGCCCAGGATTTCTGTCTGCGTTTTTCTGCCCCAGGATTTCTGTCTGCATTTTCTGCCCCAGGATTTCTGTCTGCGTTTTCTGCCCCAGGTTTTCTGTCTGCGTTTTCTGCCCCAGGTTTTCTGTCTGCGTTTTCTGCCCCAGGTTTTCTGTCTGCGTTTTCTGCCCCAGGTTTTCTGTCTGCGTTTTCTGCCCCAGGATTTCTGTCTGCGTTTTCTGCCCCAGGATTTCTGTTGCTGCGTGTCCGTCGTAGCATTCTGCCCCAGTATTTCTGTCTCCGTGTCCAGTCTCAGCATTTCCATCATAGCGTATCTGCGATTCTGGCATTGCGTTTCTGCCTCAGCATTCCTGTCTTAACGTTCTGCCTCCAGGATTTCCGTCTTTCCATTTCTGCCTCAGCGTTGCAGTCTCAGCGTTTCCATCTTCACATTTCTGCCTCAAACGTTTCCGTTTCAGCATTTCTGTCCTTGCATTTCTGCCCCTAGATTTCTGTCGTAGCATTTCCGCCTCAGCATTCAGTCTCAGCATTTCCGTTGCAACGTTTCAGTCTTAGCGTTCCAGAGGGGTGTTGTGGTCCAGTCACGGCATACTCCGGTAGCTGTTCTCTTCTTTGTTGGTTTCTATGTATCATGTTATCTTCGTCCATGTTTGTACCTGGGTTAGTTAGGGCACACATTTCCGGATCTGTCACGTCTACAGATCCATACGGGCTGAGGTTTCGTTTTTAATGATTGTTGACCACAATCTTCTCGCCCGTATACCATACGTCATACGATGCACGTTCATTCTTACACCTATACGATCACCCACCACGGTCCGTGGGTACACCAGCCCTGAGTGTTCAGTTAATTGCCTGTCTCTGCGCTACAGGTTACTCGGGCTCACTCGCCACTCACACAAGGTGGGGGGGGGTCATCCGTCATCAGGTTCATGTACGCGCGGTGGTCTTGTCACTTCTGCATGTTCCCTTCTTAGGTAGGCTCGTTGTTGTTCTCATGTCTGGTTGTCTGTCATTTCTCTGGTTCGTGTTCTCAGGTTGGGCTGCGCTGGCATCTTCGCCTTCATCAAACATTGCTTGCACTCGCTTCCATCAGTCCTGCCCGTTTGCCAGGGCTAGTTGATTGGTGCGGATGTCATTCATCACTGGGTTCACCCTTGGGTAGGAAGCAGTCTTCATTTTACTAAATCGTCGTTCTGTTGCTGAGGCCCTGGTCACCACCTAGGGTTTCAGTCTTTCTCGGGGTATGTGCTGAGCCACGGCCCCTTGTCGGCCACAGGGGTGGGTTTGGGGTTCCGCTAGCGGCTCTGATCTTTTGTCCAGGCATGTCTGCATCATGCCATGAGACTTCTTGCCCGGGATGGAGTCTGACCTTCCTTTCTAGGTTCAGGATTCAGTCGCTTGTCAGGTCACAGGCGGTGGCACGATCCGATTGAGTCAGGTGGGACCAGTGTTCTGTGTCTGGCATGTTTCTCCCATGCTTGACTATGCTCATTGCCGTAGCGCTTGGCCTTTTCCGCCTACTCCGGCAACCCATCCTCCAGGTATCCAGTCCTACAACTCCTGCCAGTTGTCAATTTTTGCCCTCTCCCTCTCTTCCCCATACCTAGTATGGGTAGGCCGGAGGCACATCGTTGATGTCCGGTTGGAGTATTACGATCTACTCGCCCATCGGTTGCAGAGGCTCCTCGGGCCAGCCTTCGCTTCCTTTCCCCCCACGTATCCTCTCATTTGCTAGCAGGTCATTCTCATGTTTGGATTGTGCCGGGCATCAGGCTTATTCCATTCTTGCACGGGACCGGGTTCAGATACTGTTGCCATCCGGGTGCGTGCTACTTCTCTGTTCGTTACCTTCCCTTCTTCACCTACAGTTGTCTCTTTTTGCCCACTTTTCAGGCATACTGACCAGCTAGGCCAAGGCACACCTCAGGCCTTGGTGCATTAGGGTTATCACTGTCACACTCGAGGACTCGAAGACTCTGACGACAAGTGGTAAGGCTGGCCGCAGGCCAGCCTGTATTTGTGGGAGGAGACTGAGAGGGCTACTTAAGCCTCCTCCCCTGTCGGGTCTGGGTTGCCGTCATTTCCGGGCTCCCACCCACCCGTTCCCCCAGATTCATGCATACTCATTCTATTTTCCTTATTCTTATTCTTACATTCAGGGTATGCCCACTTTTCAGGCATACTGACCAGCTAGGCCAAGGCACACCTCAGGCCTTGGTGCATTAGGGTTATCACTGTCACACTCGAGGACTCGAAGACTCTGACGACAAATATATATATATATATATATATATATATATATATATATATTACACACATATACACACACACACACACACACATTAGCACTTTATACTAGCACTTAATTAGCACTTCATTATTAGTTTAGTTTCACCTATTGGTAGGCGCATAGGTATCCTTGTTTAATACGAGCCGAGATCAATGAAGTTCAATAGGCAGTTTGGCTCTTCTGCTTGATTCTGAGCATGCTTGTTTTTTTTGCGCATCGGAATTGCATACAGACGATCAGTATTTCCGACAAGAACTTTTCGGAAAAGTCGGATGGAGCCATACACACGGTCGGAATTTCCGACAAAAAGCTGACATCAAACTTTTGTCGGAAATTCCGACCGTGTGTACGCGACATTAACCACTAGCCCACCGCCCGCCATCATATGACGGCGCGACGATGAGCCTCTCGTTCTGGGTGGACGCCTTCCCGAGCCTCTAGGGGGCGCGCGCGCCTGCCGCGTCACTGGGAACCCTATGCGCGTGTTCGGCACCCGTGATTGCCCGCCGGGCACCCGCGATTGCCCAGTAACTGAGCAGAACCGTGGATCTGTGTGTGTAAACACACAGATCCACTTCCTGTCAGGGAGAGGAGACCGATGGTGTGTCCCTTGTACATAGGGACACCGATCGGTCACCTCCCCCAGTCAGTCCCCTCCACCCACAGTAAGAATCACTCCCTAGGGAACACATTAACCCCTTGATCGCCCCTAGTGTTAACCCCATTCCCTGCCAGTCATATTTATACAGCAATCAATGCATTTTTATAGCACGGATCGCTGTATAAATGTGAATTGTCCAAAAAATGTGTCAAAAGTGTCCGATGTGTCCACCGCAATATCGCAGTCACGATAAAAAGCGCAGATCGCCACCATTACTAGTAAAAAATAAATAAAAATGCTATAAATCTATCCCCTATTTTGTAGACGCTATAACTTTTGCGTAAACTAATCAATATACGCTTATTGCAATTTTTTTTTACCAAAAATATGTAGAAGAATACATATTGGTCTAAACCGAGGAAAAAATTTGTTAAAAAAAAAATAATTAATTGGATATTTATTATAGCAAAAAATATTGTTTTTTTTTCAAACTTGTCCCTCTTCTTTTGTTTATAGCGCAATAAAAAAAAAAAAAAAAAAGCAGAGGTGATCAAATACCACCAAAAGAAATCTCTATTTGTGGGGAAAAAATGTTAAACATTTCATTTGGGTACAGTGTTGCATGACCGCGCAATTGTCATTCAAAGTGTGACAGCGCTGAAAGCTGAAAAATGGCTTGGGCAGGAAGGGGGTAAAAGTGCCTTGTATTGAGGTGGTTAAAGAGCTACATGATGATTGTCCTCCTCTCCGGCCTTCTGTTGTGCCTCTATATGGGCTGCTATGTGTTGGTAAAATTCCTCTGAGCCCTGCTGTGCAGGCATAGTCTGAACAAGACATTCATGTGCCTGTAACTTTAAGTTCAAACGTCTCTTTCTAGAACTCCTGCCCATTTTAAAACACAAATTTGAAAGGAGACACTCTCAGGCAGGTGGTAGCTCCATGGCAGGAAGGCACCATTAGTAAATACATCAGTCCACATTGTAGGCTTTTGTTCAGTTTGGTGGGTGAAATTTTCACATTCTCACCCTCAAAAGAGTTGATAAAATGGAAAATTGTATACTCACCTTTCTGTAATTTTCCTTTCCTGTCGCATCTTCATGGCAGCATACACCTTTGGGTTGTGGCTCCGCCCCCACAACCTGATAGGACCGTGTAGCTATTAAGCCCAGAGAGGGCCCAGGTATTCTCAGTATATATATATATAATATATATATATATATATATATATATATATACACACACCTCACCCCAGATGGGTGGGCATCTGTATGTTGCCATGAAGATGCAACAGGAAAGGAAAATTACGGAAAGGTGAGTATACAATTTTCCGTTTTCCTGTCGCATCATGGCAGCATACACCTTTGGGGAATAACTCGCAAACTAGGTGGGTCTGAGCATAAAGACAAGTTTTATTTACATGTGTAGCGCTACCCCCAGTTAAGAGAGCCGCTGAATTTGTTTCGGGCCCTGAACACAGCACCCCCAACCCCCAACCCCCGGCAATCTACTCGACCCACTCTGGCACAGTTAGTCTAAGGGTTATTATCTTATCATTGTGCATATATTGCTAGATTGTGATAACACACTGAGGGCAAAGTGTTAAAGTATAACTAGTTTACTTCTGTGTAAAAGGCATAGACTAACACATAACACATATATTGTCTGCAGAGCCCTGCAACGGTAAGTATAGTACACACTGAGGATGCTGGCGATTGCGCGCCAAGTGCAGCTATCCCTATCTATGCGCCCTTATGGCGCAGCAACAAAAAAAAAGTTCTAACTCCTGGTCAGGCCTGACTCAGATATAACTTAGTTTCTTGGGGAACAATTTCTTCGCATGCAGCTTGAACGGTGGTGCATATATAGAAAGAAACAGTATTTGTAATCCACACGATAGGTAATAGAAGAACACTTCACCGGAGACTACACGACCCAGTTCTATTACTAGTCTCCGGTGGAACAACAGACAAAACTTGGTGGGCCAAGGCAGTCTCTAGGCCTAATCAGAGTTAAGTGTATTTTTCTGGATTGAGCAGGTGCTCGCTCACCACTCCGGACGCGATCCCAGTCCGGGACTTCCACCGACTTTTGTCTCCGCACACAGCGTCTGCAACAGCCGGGTCCCTGGTCCAACTGATGTCAGCAACTTGGAGAAGTCGGATGCCACCTAGGCTCGCAGTGGGGTGGAAGGCTCTCTGGAAGTTGTGCAAGGCCCTGGCTTCAGGCCCTGTACTGCTGCAGATCCGCACGGGAAGACCTGTTGATAGCAGCGCGGTGTCCAAAGAGGCCAAGCTTAGCCTCGCCCCCTTCCTTTATAGCCCCACCCATGAGTCTCTGCGGTGGCCAAATGCACCCTGCTTGCCGAACAGGGTTCTGGGTAACGTAGTCCAGGGGCCTTAAAGGAGACCCGCTACACATGGAATAGAGGTGTTGGACTGAATAATTGCTCTTCCAAATTCTGCCGTGGACAGTCGGGCAGAGTCCACCTTGTAATGAGATATAAAGGTGTTTCTAGACGACCAAGTCGCTGCTCTACAAATAGTTTCAGAGGACACCCTGCAGTAGGCCGCCATTGCCCTTGTAGAATGTGCCCTCAAGCTCTCAGGTATCTGTGTTTGACTCAATGAGTAATGCCGCATACACAGGACCGTTTTTAATGTCATTGAAAAAAAACGTTGTTTTTCTCGACGTGATTCTTCTCAAGCCTGCCTTGCCTACACACTATCATGAAAAAAAATGCTTGAGCAAAGCGCAGTGACGTACGAAATGTATGACGGCACTATAAAGGGGAAGTTCCATTCGGATGGCGCCACCCTTTGGGCTGCTTTTGCTGATCCTCGTGCTAGTAAAGTTTGGTGAGAGACGATTCGCGCTTTTCAGCCTCGTGCTCTTCAGTCCGTTACAGCGTGACGAATGTGCCACCACCATTATGAACGCTAGTTTTACCATAACGAGCGCTCCCGTCTCATCACTTGCTTCTGAGCATGCACGTTTTTTTCACGTCGTTAAAGCCTACACACGCCCGTTTTTCATGACGAGAAAAACGACGAGAAAAATTAGGAGCATGTTCCAAATTTTTAATGCCCATTTTTCGCTTTGTGAAAAATGCTCTGGAGCCCACACACGATCATTTTTAATAACCAAATTAAAAGGCATTTTTTCTCGTTATGAAAAACGGTTGTGTGTATGCGGCATTAGCCTTTTTAATGGTCTTCACCAACCATGCTACGATGGTGCGAGAGGTCGCCGCTTGCCCTCTCCTAAAGCCATGTGGGGTGACCAGGAAGTTTTCCGACTTCCTAAGGTCGCTGGTTGTCGAGAGGTACGCCAAGATGTTGGTTCTTGCATCCAGCGGATGCGAGTCCCCTCGTTCTGTGGAGAGAGCAGGAAGGTTTTTCTCCTGATTAAAGTGGAAGGAGGATGCTTCATAATGAAGCGATCAGATGGTCTTAAGACTACTTTTGTCTGGGTACACGATTAGATATGGCTCCTTCGCCAATAGAGCCTGCATCTCTGAGACTCTCTTGGCCAATGTTATTGCGATTAGGAAGGTGACCTTAAGTGTTAGGTCCCACAGGGAGATGTTTTCCAACCGAAAGAATGGTTCATGGGATAGGACCTCTAGTACAACCGAAAGATCCCAGGTCGGGAAGGAAGGCTTTCTGGGGGGCCTTAACATTTAAGTAGGCCCTCTGGAACTGAATGACGAGAGGCTCTTGCGCCCACTTAACTTCTGTCATGGCAGATAAGGCTGACACGTGGACTTTCAGGGTACTTGACCCAAGGGCTTTCTCTAAGCCTAACTGGAGAAACTCGAGGATTTGAGCGACTGTTGTAGAAGATGTGTTCCAGGCTTGTTGCTGTGCGACTGAGAGAAATTTCTCCCAGATCCTTCTATAGGTACTGTTGGTGGTGCGCCTTCTGGCTTGGAGAAGAGTCTCTACCACTTTCTGAGAGCAACCCTGGTCTAAGAACCTAGCCCTTTTAATCTCCAGGCTGTCAGGTGCATCCTTTCCGGGAATGGATGAAGGAGTTGTCCCCTGAGCGAGTAGGTCCACTGTTGGTGGGAGTGGCAATGGCCTCACTTTATTCAACTGAAGAGATGTGAACCATGGCCGCCTTGGCCAATAGGGAAGGACTGCTATTATTGTAGATGCTGACCTTTTGAGTCTGAGAAGAAATCTTGGTATGAGAGATGTCGGTGGAAAGATGCAACGCAGATGGAAGTTCCAGGCTTGCTGTAGGCAGTCCGTCCCCTCCGCCAGTGGGAAGGGAACTCTTGTCAGATACCTCTGGCACTTTGCGTTGTCTGGTGTCACTGCTAAGTCTATAACCGGCATGCCCCAAGTTTGGGTTATGAGGGAGAAGGCTTGGCGGCTCAGAGCCCATTCATTGTTGGAAACAAAGCTTCTGCTTAGCGTATCGGCCAGCTGGTTCTGGGTTCCTGGGCCATACATTGCCCTTAGCCCTGAGATATTAAACTGCACCTATTTGAGAACTGGGCGGACTTCCTGCATCATGGAGCGACTTCTGGTGCCTCCCTGCCTGTTGATATAGGCAACTGCCACCCTGTTGTCCATCTTCAAAAGGACTTTTTTCCCCCCTTCAAGAGGGGACTGAAGGGCAAGAGAGCTTGGAACGCTTCTTTCATTTCTAGGATGTTCGATACCACATCCTGTGTCTCGAATGGCCAACGGCCTTGGACTGCAAAGTGATGGTAGTGTGCTCCCCAGCCCTCCTTGCTGGCATCCGAAGTGACCACCTCCTGGGGGGGTGTAATGCTTCAGGCAGTGTAACTATAATGGTTGGCGTGGATCACAGCTTCGGAAGTCTATGAATATGATATACTAAACAGTTAACTTCAATTTGACAGACATCAGGAAGGAAGACTCAGATAAATTGAAAAATCAAGTGGTTTTATTTAGTGTGGAAATACACAGCCATAAGGGGGAGCACCAGAGGTAACTTGAGTGTAGTAGCAGTACACAGGAATACAGTTTATAGTAAACGAAAGGATACTTGCTGTGAGTGGACTTCTGGTGTTGGTGTCACCCAGTGGTTTCTGGAGAGATATACTGGTCTCCTAGTGTAGTGGTATAGGTAGGGAGTTCTGCCAGCAGAGTAGGCTGACTGAGGGTAGGTCAGTGGAGATCCGCTGACTACCAGTGAGGAAAGGGCTTTGACCGGCCAAAAATATGGAAGTTGGAGGGGCTCTGTCCAGCCCAAAAGCGAGGAGGCAGACGGGGCTCTGTCCGGTCCAAAAAGAGAGATGACAGTCGGGGCTCTGTCCAGCCCAATAGAGAGATGGAAGTCAGGGCTCTGACCGGCCCAATAGTGAGTGAAGACGGCAGTCTTCTGATGGAGGTATTTGCCTGGCTTCAGGTTCCTAGCACAAACGTCAAGCAAATGGCGACGGCTGTTCAAGTAGGGATAAGAGGAGGAGCCGGGTGATGTCGTTGTGACATCATCTATCTGCAACAGAGTTGGTGGAGATGTCGGAGCCCCCAGTGGAGAGATAAGAACATTACAGGATAAGAACATTACACAGAGTTGGTGGAGATGCTGGAGCCCCAGTGGAGAGAAAATAACATTACAGAGGGGGGGGGGGGGGGTAACTATGTGCTTGTACCTGTTTTAGATTGTGCAATCGGGTCCACCACCAGAGTGATTGTTTGACTTCCTTTTGGATCGTGATTCGTTGAGACATCGATACACCAATCCATTGCCTCAAGAATGATGTCTGGAGAGGCCTTGTGTTCCATTGAGCCCATTGGACCATCGGAATAGTTGCCGATAGTGACCCCAAGATGCTGAGGCACTCTCTGGCTGGGAGTGTGGTGGATAGGAGTAATCTCTTTGCTTTTTGGATCAGGATGGGAATTTTCTCCTGAGGAAGCTCTATGGTGTTGAGTCGGGTATCTAGTTCTGCCCCACATTCTGAGTGGGTTGGAGATTGCTCTTCCTCCAGTTTATCAGCCACCCAAATTTCTGCAGGGTGGACGGTAGAATGTTTTGATGGAGTAAGAGGGACTCCCGGTTGTCCGCGAGCAGGATGTCGTCCAGATAGTGGTGGACTCTCAACCCTTGTTCCTTCAGTAGGGCTACCACTGGCAGCAGGACCTTGGTGAATGCTCTGGGAGCGGTAGAAATCCCGAACGGAAGACTTTGAAATTGAAAATGGTGGTGATTTACCGTGAAGCGGAGAAACTTTTGGAATGCAGTGTGAATATGCAGGCAAGCGTCCTGTAAATCGACGGAGAGCATCCAGTCGCCGATGTTTGTTTATAGCATAGAGGATTGACTGTAAGCTTTCCATCTTGAATGTCTCCACTAGAATTGATCGATTGAGATTTTTTAGAACTAGAACGGGGCACAGATCCCCAGTCTTTTTCTTCACCAAGAATAGAGGAGTGTAAAACCCTTTTCCCCTTTGTGGTGATGGGACTTCTAGGAACACCGCTCTTGAAAAACATCAATTGACATCTGACACGTCCACCAGAGTATGCCGCCAATTTCACCTCTTACAAAGCTGTTACCACCTTGTCTCTTCACTTCTTCCAGACGGGCTTATTTATAGGGTTACTCCACTTTTTGCAGAGCTGCAATTTTCTGAAAAATGCAATGAAACATGTCTATCTGGAGGTGCTCTGCACACAGAATGTGTACAGAACACCCCCCTGAAACATTGTTTCCTGCTTGTATGACTGGCTCACTGATTTTCACAGAAGTCTGCACCAAGATTAAAGCTAGATTTTGGCATCCACTGCGATAAAATTTTTATTTTTATTTTTGATAAGATACTTCCAATAGGGAATCACGTCTAAAGGGATGCAGACCCTGCCACTTTCCTCAGAGTCCTGCAGGTGTAGCAGCTGGTTGATAATTATGAAACCATTCTCATTAGACTCACTCAGCACATGGGCTGGTTACTGCTGGGGTTCCCGCACCTGCAGATGTTACAGTATGTAGGAGCGCTTCAGATCTAGATCTAATTTTCGGACTAGAGCCTCCTTGAATGTGACAGTAAAGTGACATGTCTTGCCAGCTACATTAATGGTGCATCCACAATCGGAGGAGACTGCAGCAGGTTGACCTTTAGCTTTTTCCGGGTATACAGTTTTGACAGCCTGTTTATGAGGGCATTTTTAATCTGACCCCTTCAATTCTTCCTGGATTAACTCCTCCAGTTCAGTGAAGGAAATTAGTGCTTTCTAACCTTGTGGAGCGTTTCATCCACTTCACCCCAGGCAATTGCGTCCTTAACTGCCTTTGCAAAAAAAAAAAATCTCTATTGGGCAAGCTTCAAAGCTTGTGGCCCCTTTAATGCTTTCTTCCCATGGCAAGCTTTCCAATTTGGACACCACCTACTGGCTCTGGTTGGAAGTGCTAGGCAATTCATGCACTGTAGCTTGTCAAGCAATGACTTTCCACCACGAATGCAGCAACTATTAGGGCTGGTAACCTGTGGTGTTTGTAAACGGGGAGCAAACATAATCAGAGGTGAGATGATGACATTGATCAATGTTGTCTGTATGTCTGCGCTTGAACGGTGACTGTTCTGGCTTTTAGCAGGCTCTCTTCATCTTGAGGTCCTTGCAGGGCTGTATAGTGCTTGTTCCAGTCAGATTTGAAATGCTGGCTTGGCAGGCAATGACTTTCCACCACAAATTCAGCCACTATTAGGGCTGATAACTTGTGATGTTTGTAAACAGGGAGCAATGATAATGAGGGTGAGTTGATGAGCTTAATCAACATTGCCTGGATGTCTGTTCTTAGATGGTGACTCGTCTTGACCGTCAGAAGGCTCCCTCCATCTTGTGGTCCTTACAGGACTATAGATATTGGCTCTCTTTTTCTCAGTCTTCACTACTTATCTAATCCCTATACCTTAAAAGCAATGGGTGGTCTGACTGGAAAGTGTTTCCCATAAAAACAGAGCAAAGCAGCAGACTGAAATGAGAAACAGCATAACATCGCATGATTTTGCCGCAAATTTGATGCGACTTGAAGCAATGCCTGTGTATTCTTGAGGTCTATGGATACAGATATGAACGTTACTCATTGGAAATCATGCAGTACGGCTTGTCATGCGATTTTTCAGAGACAAGTCACACTAGTGGAAACTGAGCCCAACACAGTGATCCCAGAGCAAGCATCGAGAAGGAGATAGGAAGAGCCCAAGTGAATGCCATAAAGATCACAATATGATCCTAGAGCAACACTGAGAAGGAGATAGGAAAAACCCAGGTGAATGCCATAAAAAGGGAAAACATACCTGTAAACAAAGACCACATAAGCCTCCAGCATGCATGAGTAGAGATCTCCACCATTTGTTGCCCAAAAATGCCATGAAACCATTTAGAACTCACATTTGCCATTAGTGATGATATCAGTGCCTGAGCATGATCAGATCACCATCCTGGAAAAGCTCTAGTCAGGAAACACAGAGGCCGCATCACTTCCTGCCTTTCATGTTCAGTGTACTTGCACGGCGGCAGCCATCTTGGTAAAGGCAAACACCCATAACACAGAGAAAATAAGTAAAAAGGAAAAGCTGTCACTTACGTCAAAGCTTGTTTAAAGCTTTCTTTGAGAAGCCTGCACCACCAGAATGGGTCTCCAAACATGTAGCTCATTTAGAGACTGTAGAGGAAGGACTTCCACCCAGGAGAGGCTGAAATATGCCTCCCAGACCACCAGAATGGGGCTCCAACCATATAGCTCATTTAGAGGCTGTACAGAAAGGACTTCCACCCAGGAGAGGCTGAATCTGGCTGGGGCGACAAACAGTAAGGGATCCCTCGCGATTCCAGTCCTGATCAGGTGAGGAAAAAAAATACCTTGGTGGTGGCCCTCTCTGGGCTTAATAGCTACGCGGTCCTATCAGGTTGTGGGGGCGGAGCCACAACTCAAAGGTGTATGCTGCCATGATGCGTCAGGAAAAGTCATTTTCACAACCCTTCCTGTGAAGCTTTTAGTCCTTGTATAATGAGCCAGGTATCCAGGCAGGTGGACTTGTGGACCAGACTGACCTATAACCACACCAATCCACATTCTGGCTAAAAAATATCTCTCATCCACCACCTTCCCTGCCAATTTAGCCCACACGTTATCACAATTTATACAACATATATATATATATATATATACACACGTGTAGCGACCTCACCCCTTTCTCATTCTTGGCTTGTTGGTCTTGTCTAGGGGGTTAGTACTGGGGGGAGGGATGCGATACACCATGGCCCATGTCCTCCAGAGAGACTGGAGGTGAAAGCCAGAACTATTGGGTTTTGTGTGTGTGTCCCAGAGTCAAATCCTTTCCTCGAAATGAATGAAAAGGTCCAGCTCGTATTTATTCTCTTCCAGCCATAAATAGTCATACAGCACAGACAGGTTGAGACCCAGAGAACACTTCAGTATTTGTGGGGAGTAGGTCAAGGCACAATTCTTTAAGTAGAGCTAACCACTGTGGTGTCACCAATGGTTATGATGTATAGTCACTGCCACCGACTATATAGAACAAGAGCATGAATTACCTTCGCTATCACAGCCCCTGTCAGAGGGAAGACATCCGTCCAAGAGTTACCGGAGGCCTCTCCGTCACCAGCAAATGCTGCGCCGGACTTTCCGGAGAAGTTCCGCTCACCAGCCTCCTCAATCTCAGACACGGGCACCCAAGGCATTAGGGCCCCCTCGGATTCCTCCACCCTTGCGGAACCCAGTCGAAGGTACTGAGTCCCAGGCTTCCGCATTAGTACCTCACCCCAGGCTAAAGGTGCCTGGGATGGACTCCATCTCCCGCTCCGGCCAGGTCAAGGGCACCTGGGTCCGGAACGCCAGCACCCAGGCTGAAGGTGCCTGGGCGTGGCCGCGTCCTCCGACTCTGAACCCCAAGGTCAGGGCGTCGGCCCCTTTTATCTCCTCTCCCATTGCGTCACAGCAGGTTCCCCGCCCTGCTGTACCAGCGCCAGGAAAGGACAAAAAGGGATGCAGTCTTGCGGTGAGTGTTCAGCTCCGGCCCAGGGCGACAGCGCCACCTGCAGGCTGCAGGGAACCTCACACCACCAAAGTCCTCCAAGAACCATAAAAGGGTCTCAGATTCCCTAACAATCAGTGCATCTGGGTTACACTACCACCCAGATGCCTCCCCTAAATTCAAATACCCGCTACACTCTCCCCCTGGTGATTTGACACTGGTCCCCAGTGTCTGGTGCAAACCCATGTCTCCCAAAGAGTGGTAACATAAGTTCAACCCAGAGACCAAACTACACATAGAATCCAACCTCACAATTTAGTCATGAATTGTGCCAGGACCTAAAACGGGAAAGGGAACAGGAATATAAAACAATGAACTTGGTATCAAAAAAACTTTAAATGATTTTACACATTGAAATTCCCCCCCCTCGCTATCTAAGAACCACCCCACTCTCAGCAGCCTTGACAGACGAGTCTCCTGCAGAGGGAAAAGAAAAGAAAACACACATCCTAACACAATGTATATGTTTTCTTGGAAGGAATGGGTCTATACAGGGAGAAACCCACTCGCTCCAATGATCATGGTGTATAGTGTACAGAAAAAAAAACACAATCGTTGCGCAACACCACCACCTGGTGGCAATGCCGCGGTCAAGACACTTATCAAATCCAGATGAACTTTTCTCTCTTCTTTTTTTCTCTGTACTGTGACCCTATACTAGCTATGCCCCAAAGTCACTGATTTCTTTTCTTGATGAAAGGAGAAAGAAGGAGAACAAAACAACCATAGCAGCTCCCATTTCTCCAAAGAGCAAAAACACCAAAAAAAATAAATATATATATATAGGGCACAGTCCCTGTGTTCCAGCAAATACTCTGGAAAGTTCAGCAACAAAAAGGGAATATAAAGGAGTCTTTTTCTCCTATAAATAGAACTTTGGATGCGGTAGGAACAAAGGCTTCAAATGCTTATTGCAGGTTTCCACATTGTACTCAATGTTCTCTCCATCCTTCCGACAGATTAGCACCCTGTCACCATGAATGTGTCTCCCGAGCATCCACTCTGCCCTACAGTCCTTGAATTTTCTGGTAACTGTAGGGGAACACAAGAGGTATTGGCGTGCGTGGGGTACCTTAAGTTTTGTCCAGACGAAATCATTGTACCACCGCTGCCGAAAAACTTCCACCTCATAGAGCAATTCTCAGGGTAGATATGGGTATTCCCACTCATATTCTCAGGCAACCTTCTGACAAAAGAGACGCTGCAGCCTTGCCAAGGATGGCATTGTGGCATGGTCTCCTTCTCTAGGCAGAACGATTGATTCAGGATGACGAGGTACTCCAACCACCTCAGTAGATTTGGGCCTAGGAGCCCGCCGTGATGCGCATTGCACTCCCGCAACAGGAGCAGGTGAAACATTCGATGATTCAAGAAGCGAGAGTGTAGGCAGGGGACAGATTCTTCCCTAGGCTCCGAGGCCTTCACCCGGGGCGTACTATCCCCAATGGACATAGGAGGGTCCCTTGTGACACGGGACAAGGGTAACTTCATCTTGTCCCATCCCTTCTTTTGGAAGATTTCATCTATCTCCCCATCATCACCGGCATCAGATAGTGACTCTAGGTCGGAGGTGTCATAACACTCTGCGGGCAGGTAATTCCCCGTAGACACGGAATCACCCCCCTCGATAGGTTCCACCGACCGTGGGCTCCCGACACCTCCAACCACACACAGTCCCAACCCCTGGCTCACCTGGGCCTTTAGAAGAACAGGGATGTCCAGGGCTCTTCCCTCCGGATCCATCCAGGCCAGGCAAGCGACGGGGCGAAGCTCCTCCACGACCACAGGATGCCATCACCAGGCCAACCTTCCTCTTCGGCGGTGGGAGCAGGAAGCTTGTGGTGACCGAGGCAGCATCCTCTGATTTTTCTCTCTCAATCTCCTTTGGGGCAGTCACTTCGCCCTGGTCAGTGCGCGCAGGAATGTCCGCATAGGCATCGATCTCTCCCTCCGGAGTGGCAGTACCTGTGAGGTAGTTGAGGTGGAAGGCGCGAGGCCTTTCTGTGGATGGCTCCACCTCAAAGAGAAATTCTTTGAAGACCTCACATCGCCCGAACGGCTTCAAATGGACCACCAGTCCCGAACAGCTGGGACAGATCACACCGAGGGCCTCTATGTCTCTGCAGGTATACAGAGCCAACCGCCCCCGGGGCCTTAGTCTTATTCCTGTGTCCGTGATCGGAGCAGCAAAGGAAGTCATTTCCGCTGTAGAAGGAACAGAAATCCACGGAGTACTTGAGGTCATCCTGACGGGCTGCTGCTCCAATGCGCACTGACCCCTTCGCGCCGGAATCCCCACGTGTGTCCTTCCACATGGCCAGACTCCTCCCATACTCTGCATTTGTTCGCAGGCTTTCTCTTCTTCCCGCCCACGAACTGCGCAGCTATGGTGTGCCTCGTGGCGCGTTGGCCAATATGGCCGACCTACTCGGAACTCCTCCGGGCAGCAAAGTTCAAATTCAGACACAATACACATCCCAGAAACGATGCCCCCACGTGTAGCGACCTCACTCCTCTCACCCCTTCTCATTCTCGGCTTGTTGGTCTTGTCTAGGGGGTTAGTACTGGGGGGAGGGATGCGATACACCATGGCCCATGTCCTCCAGAGAGACTGGAGGTGAAAGCCATAACTATCGGATTTTGTGTGTGTGTCCCAGAGTCAAATCCTTTCCTCGAAATGACTCCCTTTGCTCTTAGTAACCAGAGTTCCACACACTGAAAAGGTCCAACTCATATTTATTCTCTTCCAGCATTAAATAGTCATACAGCACAGACAGGTTGAGACCCAGAGAACACTTCAGTATTTGTGGGGAGTAGGTCAAGGCACAATTCTTTAAGTAGAGCTAACCACTGTGGTGTCACCAATGGTTATGATGTATAGTCACTGCCACTGACTATATAGAACAAGAGCATGAATTACCTTCGCTATCACAGCCCCTGTCAGAGGGAAGACATCCGTCCAAGAGAGTTACCGGAGGCCTCTCCGTCACCAGCAAATGCTGCGCCGGACTTTCCGGAGAAGTTCCGCTCACCAGCCTCCTCAATCTCAGACACGGGCACCCAAGGCATTAGGGCCCCCTCGGATTCCTCCACCCTCGCGGAACCCAGTCTAAGATACTGAGTCCCAGGCTTCCGCATTAGTACCTCACCCCAGGCTAAAGGTGCCTGGGATGGACTCCATCTCCCGCTTCGGCCAGGTCAAGGGCACCTGGGCCCGGAACTCCGGAACGCTAGCACCTAAGCTGAAGGTGCCTGGGCTCGGCCGCGTCCTCCGACTCTGAACCCCAAGGTCAGGGCGTCCGCCCCTTTTATCTCCTCTCCCATTGCGTCACAGCAGGTTCCCCGCCCCGCTGTACCAGCGTCAGGAAAGGACAAAAAGGGATGCAGTCTTGCGGTGAGTGTTCAGCTCCGGCCCAGGGTGACAGCGCCACCTGCAGGCCGCAGGGAACCTCACACCACCAGAGTCCTCCAAGAACCATAAAAGGGTCTCAGATTCCCTAACAATCAGTGCATCTGGGTTACACTACCACCCAGATGCCTCCCCTAAATTCAAATACCCGCTACATATATATATATATATGTGTGTAGCGGGGTCTCCTTTAAGGCCCCGGGACTACATTACCCAGAACCCCGTTTGGCACCCAGAATGCAATTGGCAACCGCAGAGACTCATGGGAGGGGCTATTTAAGAAGGAGGCGAGGCGGAGCTCGGTCTCTTTGGACACCGCTCTGCAAGCAACAGTTCTTCCTGTGCGGATCTGCTGCAGTGCAAGGCCTGAAGCCTGGGGCCTTGCGCAACTTCCGAAGAGCCTTCCACCCACCGGGGAGCCTGAGTGGCATCTGACTTGTCGAGTGAGGACATCAGTTGGATCGGGGACCCGACCGTGACAGACGCTGTGTGCGGAGACACAGCTGGTGGAAGTCCCGGACTGGGATCGCATCCGGAGTGGTGAGCGAGCACTTGCTCAATCCAATAGACTGTACCGTGTTTAGGCCTATAGACTGCCTTGGCCCACCGATCGTTTGTTTTGTTGTTCCACTGGAGACCAGTAGCGGGACAGACTTAAAGGGTCTCCAGTATAGTGTTCCTTGTGACTGCCTACTTTATGGATTACAAAAATACTGTTTCATTAAGTGCACCACCGAAAAATTGCATGCGAAGAAATCCTTAATGAAAAGACTGAGATTTATTCTGTGTCAGGCCTGACCAGGGAGGGGAGATAGACGATTGTTTTAGGGCGCGTATACAATAATAGCTGCGCGTGGTGGATTACCGCGCTGCGCCATTATTGCGTGCTATACCCATTGCTGCAGGGCTCTGTAAGCCAATTGTATGTGTTATGTTCTGCCTATGCTTTTAAAAACGAAAGTAAAACCGTTATACTTGATCTCTTGCATCAGTGTGTTGTCCTATTACAAAGAGGCTACCCTTGCAATACTGTTTGATTGTGGTACAAAATATAATCCCTAGACTAACTGTGCCAGAGTGGGTCGAGTAAGATTGCCGGGGGTTGGCGGTGCTGTACACAGGGCCCGAAACAAAAATCCAGCGGCTCTCTTAACTGGGGGTAGCGCTACACATGGGGGCTCGTCCGGGATCCTGTTGCAGCAAGTAACGCGCCAAAAGCACCAGCATGGACCCACTAGAAGTAGGACAGTGGTGCAAAGCGGTCGGCACAGATCCAGCCGGGTTAGTAGTCATAGAACTCCCAGGGATCTGGCAAGAAGAAGCGGTGAAGCAGCTAGTGATGTCGCTGTCCCCGAACCAGAAGGTATGGGTGGTGGATGTCAGGTCGAATTCTTCACTGACCCACGCACTAATAGAGTGGAAGAACGGAGTCCCAGAGCATTTCAAGAATCCAAGTGTAGAAGCAATAGATGATCAGACTTGTAGCCTAATACACGCGCTGCCGCTCAAGCCAGGAGGACGGTTTCAGACACCGAAACTATCTCCATCACCCACCCCAAAAGCAGAAAACCGGGAGAAAAAGGAAAGTCCCGGATCGCCACCTGCCACCCTCAGCGCAGAATTATGCGCAGTCCTGGGGGAAATTGTAGCCCAGTGTAAGAAGGACCCTACAGACTACCAAATGTCGGGATACAGAAAACTCTGAATGTTCTCTGGAAGGAAACCTGTACCTTCGGGTGAAGAGGAGTTTGAGGAGTGGTTAGACGGTGCCACTCAGGCCTTAGAAGAATGGGAAGTCCCAGACCACAGAAAGAAGCAGAGAATTGCTGAGAGCTTGAAGGGGCCTGCTCTAGAGGCCATACGCAACCTCAAGATGAGTAAAACAGACTGTGATGCACAGGACTATCTGGACATTCTACAGAATGTGTTCGGTGGAACAGAGAAAATCACTGAGCTCACTTACCAGCTGGAGCACTGCTACCAAAAGACAGGAGAGAGACTATCAGAGTTTATGAGGCGCCTGGATAAGATCCTGCATAAGATGATCCTTAAGAAGGGGATTGACCCACGGAAGGTGGATGAGGCCCGTGTTCAGCAGGTGATGAGAGGGTCTCAGCCCCTGGACCCCATCGCACTGGCGCTACGCACCAGACAGGACGGGAAGAGCCTGGTGTACCCTGACTTGATCCGAGTAGTCAGAGAGGAAGAAGCTATGCTGGAGGAGAAGAAGAAGAACCAACCAGTTGCGTCGGTAAATCCTCCTCCGGTGATGGTCAGGACGGCCATGACCCTGGAAAGAGACTCAGAGGTGGATACCTTAAAGTCGCAGATGTCCCAAGTATTGGGGATGCTGACCTCCCTGATGGAAAAGAAGTCAAGGGAACCAGAGAGGGAAAATCCGAGGAAGAAGCTGTTTCCTAATACCTCAGCGCCCGCATCCCTGGAAGATTGGGGGGATGTGATTTGTTTCAATTGTGGAGGAGCTGGCCATCTCGCCAAAGTGTGTGCCAGTCCAAAGAAAAAAAAGATGAATAACCGCAAGCTGCCGGAAAACTTCAGCGGGCCCCAGTGAAGGAGTCAACCGGGTGCCCATCATCTCCAGTGAGCTCCAAACTGAATGAGAAGCACGTGAAAAGAGTGGACAAGACCCCTCAGAAGAAACATAAGGTTCCTCGGAGGGAACGCACCCCAAAGAAAGAGAGTAATGTCCCTCAGCGGGTGGTTACACCCATCAAAAGGAGGGAGATCAATGTATACCAGGCCCAAGAGAGGCTTAAGTCCAAAGAGAAATGGAAGAAAGAAAGTCCAAAAGGAAAATGCAAAGATCCAGGGAAGGAGACTTCTTCGAAGCGATATCCAGAGAAGCTGGTAGGTCCCTCCCCGATAGTACCTGTTCAAGTGGAGGGAGTCTACACAAGAGCCATATTGGATACTGGGGAGCAAGTGACCCTGTTGTACCGGGACTTTTATGACAAGCATCTAAGTCACCTACCCATCCAGAAGATTGAAGAGTTGGAGATATGGGGGATTGGGACAGAGAGTTTCCCTTATGATGGTTATCTGCCTAAAAAACTGACTTTCGACCCGTCCATAGCCGGGAAGGCTGAAGTGTTTGATACATTAGCTGTGGTATGCCTCCAACCGCCTGGAGCTAACAAGAGTTCCTTAATAATAGGGACCAACACGGATCTGGTCCGAAGACTCTTGGCCCCTCTAACAAAAGGGAAAGACCCCACAGCCACTGGGATCCACCCAATGTTGAAGACGGCCTACCAACGACAGATTCTAGAACAGCAGGCCCCAGAAGAGGGGGTAGGGAAGGTCTGGAGGCTGGGAAGAAAAGGGATAGTGCTACAGCCCGGGGAAGTGGCCTGTTTAAAAGCCACTGTGAAACTCACTTGGGAGCAGCCTGGGCCCTTTGTCATGTTGGAACCCGATCCAAGGGGAAAACATTCGGGCTTAGAAGTAGTCCCAGAAGTGGTCCTGTTGAGGGCCCTGAAGAAGGCCCACTGTAAGGTACCTGTGAGTATCAGGAATACTACAGGTGGCCCCATGGAGATCCCAGCCAGGGTGCTGCTGGGCCAGGTGAGCCCTGCTACCCCAGTTGTTTTGTCGGATGTGGAGAAGACAGATGGAGAAAGCACTGTGTGGGAGAAACTTTCCATGGAGAACCCAAACCTACCCAGGGCTTGGAAAGAGAGAGCCAAGGCCCAGTTGACCAGGTGGGAAAAGATCTTCTCCCAAGATGAGTTCGATGTGGGGTGTGCAAGGAGTGCCACCCATCGAATCCGCCTCCAGAAAGACAAGCCCTTCAGGGAAAGAGTCAGGCGAGTTCCGTTAGCAGACCTCGAGGACTTGAGGGAACAGCTCGCCAAGCTAAAACGAACCGGTGTGATTCGAGAATCTAGAAGTCCCTATGCCTCCCCGATAGTGGTGGTCAGAAAGAAGAATGGATCATTGAGGCTGTGCATAGACTACAGGACCCTCAACAGGAGAACCATACCCGACCAGTATACCACTCCGAGGATAGAGGATGCCCTACAGAGCTTGTCTGGAGCCAAGTAGTTCAGTGTTATGGACCTAAAGAGCGGGTACTATCAAATCCCGATGCATCCAGAAGACAAAGAGAAGATGGCTTTCATAACCCCAGTGGGGTTCTTTGATTTTGATCAGATGCCCCAAGGTCTGTCCGGAGCCCCAGCTACCTTCCAACGTCTCATGGAAAAGACTGTGGGAGACATGAACCTCATCGAAGTCTTAGTATACTTGGATGACATCATTGTCTTCGGAAGAACTTTGGAAGAACATGAAGAGAGGTTGGAGAAAGTTTTGAAGAGACTGAGTGAGGAAGGGCTCAAGCTCTCACCTGAAAAATGACAATTCTATCAGTCATCAGTCAACTATCTGGGGCACATAGTGTCTGAAGATGGGGTAGCCACAGACCCCGAAAAATTGGAGGCAGTCACCTCCTGGCCAAGGCCCACCACTGTGTCAGAGCTCAGATCCTTCCTGGGATTCTGTTCCTATTACAGGAGGTTCGTGGAGGGGTTTGCTCGGATAGCCAGGCCTCTGAACGAGCTGCTCAAGACGGAGGGGGAAGAGGATGACTAGGGCCCCAGGAAGCCGGGGGAGTCAGTCAAGGACCAGTGGAAAGAGAAGTGTGAAGATGCCTTCCAGATGTTGAAGAAAACCTTAACAACTGCCCCTGTCCTGGCCTACGCAGACCCTAAGAAACCTTATGAACTTCACGTAGATGCCAGTCATGATGGTTTGGGAGGAGTGCTCTACCAGGAGCATAAAGAGCAACTGAGGCCCATTGCGTATGTGAGCAGAAGTCTGACTCCCTCTGAAAAGAACTACCCCACCCATAAGTTGGAGTTCCTGGCCCTTAAGTGGGCGGTAGTTGACAAACTCAGAGACTATCTGTATGGGGCAAAATTCACAGTGAAAACCGACAACAAACCCCTCACCTATCTTTTCACCACAGCAAAGTTGGATGCCACAGGACATAGATGGCTGGCGGCACTGTCTGCCTTCAATTTCAGCTTAAAGTACAGACCTGGGGCTGGGATTCGAGATGCAGACGCCTTGTCTAGAAGATCTCATGTCCCCACCTGCAGTACAGGAGACTGGACTCAAGTGGCACCCGACGGGGTGCAGGCCCTATGTCAAGGGTCCGAACTCCAAGCCAGTGGTGGCTCAAGAGCAGAAGAGATAGGGGTTACCATAGTCGGGGTCCCCAAGCAGTACTGTGGGGTAACCCAACTGGGGGAAGATAACTTGCCAAAATTGTCCAAAAAGGAGTTGAGATCTGACCAATTGGAAGACCCCATGGGGAGATTGGTCTTGGAGGCCCTGGAGAATCAGGATCCGAATAGACTCCTATGTCACCCTACAAAGGAAGCTCGCCTGTTAAGGAAGGAGTGGGACAGGTTGCAGGTGCATAAGGGAGTGGTCTACCGAAGGGGCCCCTCTGATGACCTGGAAGACAAATGGCAATTGTTCCTGCCCGAGAAACACAGAGACTGTCATGGTTGCCTTGCATGACAATCATGGCCACCTGGGGGTGGAAAGGACCTTCCAACTTGTCAGGGACCATTTCTATTGGCCCTGCATGAGGGCTGAGGTGGAAGAATACCGCCACTCGTGTGCACGATGCATCCAGAGAAAGACTTTACCCCATCAAGCTGCCCCAATGGGCCATCTGCAATGTCAAAGCCCACTTGATCTGGTATGCATTGATTTTCTCTGCCTCGAACCCGACCTGAGTGGACTAGGAAATGTTCTGGTAGTAACCGACCATTTCACCCGGTATGCCCAGGCCTTCCCAACCAAAGACCAGAAGGCTTCCACTGTGGCCAAGGTGCTTATGGAAAAATACTTTGTGCACTATGGGCTACCACAACGACTCCATTCAGATCAGGGAAGGGATTTTGAAAGTCGGTTGATACGGAAGCTCCTGGATTCTTTGGGGATCAAGAAGACAAGAACTACCCCCTACATCCACAAGGTTATGCTCAGCCGGAGAGGTTCAACCGAACCCTGCTCAACATGCTGGGGACCCTAAGCAGTGAAAAGAAGCAGCATTGGAGCAACCACATCGCAGCAGTTGTGCATGCATACAACAGCACCACCAGTGACGCTACAGGGTACTCACCCTATCGACTTATGTTCGGAAGAGAGGCAAGACTACCAGTAGATCTGGCCTTTGGCACTTCCATAGACCATTGTTCTGCCGCTTCCCACAAGGGATATGTTGACAGACTCAGACATAATTTGAAATTAGCCTATGAACAGGCACAGGCGGCCTCAGAACAAAGGGGGGCCCGCAATAAGAGGAACTTCGACCTGAAGGTTCGGATCCAGGACCAGCAACCTGGAGACCGAGTTCTCCTACGAAACCTGGGAGTCCCTGGGAAGCACAAGCTTGCAGACAGATGGAGACCTGAACCCTATGTCATTTGTAAGAAGCTGCCGGGCCTACCTGTCTATAAGTTGAAACCGGAAGGGAAGGTAGGCCCCCTGAAGACCTGGCACCGAAACCACTTACTCCCACTTGCTGAAGCAGTTCGGATACCTCCTGCAAGGGATTCCCCAAGCCCAATTTCCATTCTGGATACTCCTAGACCAAACACTCGGTCCCAGACCTCTCAGATTGGGGATACAGAGACCTCGGAGATAAGTGAAGGTGAGGGAGAAGAACTTGATTGGCTTTGGCCTTCTCAGGCCCCAGAAACTTCTGCTATTGATCTTCCACCTGAAGAAGACACCATAGACAGCACACTGAATGCAGAAGCTAGTGAGTTCATCCCGTCCAGTCCATGGTCAGATTCTTGGGAGAGTGCCTGTGACTTACTCCCAGAAGAAGATCCAAGGGAATCCATGTACCTCCCTGCTCCGGAGTCCAGTGCTCCCGAACCAGAGGACATTTCTAAGTTGGTTACAGAAGAAGAACCTGTTATAACAGAAAGCCCAAGAGGACAGAGGAAGCGAAGGGCCATAAATCCTCCCAGAAGATTAACTTACCCACAGATGCGGAGGAGTGCGGAAGACACTGTGGTTACTGCCAGGAGGAGTGTGGAAGACCCTGATCCTCCCACTGTTCATTTAGTGGGGGGCAACCCCAACTCACTCTCTGGCACAGTTAGGCAGGACACTAATGATAACTGTGACCTGTGGGCAGGGAAGTTCACTGCCTCGTTTTTGGTGGGAATTTCCTCTGCCAACATCATACGAAACTTTGATTGATGTTGTACGTTCTGTAATTTAATGTTATGTTATCTTTGGGGACCAAAGAGTTTAAGTGGGGGGAGTGTGTAGCGGGGTCTCCTTTTAAGGCCCCGGGACTACGTTACCCAGAACCCCGTTCGGCACCCAGAGTGCAATTGGCCACTGCAGAGACTCATGGGAGGGGCTATTTAAGAAGGAGGCGAGGCGGAGCTCGGTCTCTTTGGACACTGCTCTGCAAGCAACAGTTCTTCCTGTGCGGATCTGCTGCAGTGCAAGGCCTGAAGCCTGAGGCCTTGCACAACTTCCGAAGAGCCTTCCACCCACTGGGGAGCCTGAGTGGTATCTGACTTGTCGAGTGAGGACATCAGTTGGATCGGGGACCCGACCGTGACAGACGCTGTGTGCGGAGACACAGCTGGTGGAAGTCCCGGACTGGGATCGCGTCTGGAGTGGTGAGCGAGCACTTGCTCAATCCAATAGACTGTACCGTGTTTAGGCCTATAGACTGCCTTGGCCCACCGATCGTTTGTTTTGTTGTTCCACTGGAGACCAGTAGCGGGACAGACTTAAAGGGTCTCCAGTATAGTGTTCCTTGTGACTGCCTACTTTATGGATTACAAAAATACTGTTTCATCAAGTGCACCACCGAAAGTTTGCATGCGAAGAAATCCTTAATGAAAAGACTGAGATTTATTCTGTGTCAGGCCTGACCAGGGAGGGGAGATAGACGATTGTTTTAGTGCGCCACAGGGCGCGTATACAATAATAGCTGTGCATAGTGGATTACCGCGCTGCGCCATTATTGCGTGCTATACCCATTGCTGCAGGGCTCTGTAAGCAAATTGTATGTGTTATGTTCTGCCTACGCTTTTAAAAACTAAAGTAAAACCGTTATACTTGATCTCTCGCATCAGTGTGTTGTCTTATTGCAAAGAGGCTACCCTGGCAATACTGTTTGATTGTGGTACAAAATATAATCCCTAGACTAACTGTGCCAGAGTGGGTTGAGTAAGATTGCCGGGGGTTGGCGGTGCTGTACACAGGGCCCGAAACAAAAATCCAGCGGCTCTCTTAACTGGGGGTAGCGCTACACATTATATATATATATATATATATATATATATATATATATATATATATGTAGCGGGGTCTTTAAATTTAGTTGGGGTACACCTGGGGGTAGTGTGACCCAGGTGTGTAATTGTGAAAGGTTATGGACCCCTTTTGTAATTCGTGGAGGATTGGGTGGTGTATTATTCTCCTTGGCCTGTGGGTGGCGGGGTACCTACAGGCTCAAGGTAGAATCACTGCCGCAGTGCTACCCTTTTTGTCCCTTTCCGGAGATGGTACGGCTGGGGCAGGGAACCCGCCGTGGTGTTGAAGGGAGGAGATAAAAGGGGGAGACGCCCTTGCCACGAGGTCTTCGAGGATTTTCTCTTCACGCACCCAGGCACCTTAGGCCTGGGTGCGGGCGGTTAAAGGTTCCGGCCCAGGCGCCCTAGGCCTGACTGGAATGAAGTTGGGGACCATCCTAGGCACCTTCAGCCTGGGGTGAGGTACTATATCGTAGGCCTGGGGCCCAGTAACTTCGACTGGGTCCCGCGAGGGCGAAGTGATCCGAGGGTGCCGCCTTGCGAGGGGACCCGCATCTGAGGTGAGGAGGCCGGGGAGGTCACCCGTCCGGAGATTCCGGAGCAGCATCAACCCGGTGACGGATGGGCCTCTGGTAACTCCCTTAGAGGGACATCTTCCCCTGATAGGGGCCGCAACGCAGCGAAGGTACTCCCATCTATGTTCTATGGAGTTGCTGGTAGAGACTCAGAAGTTCTATGTTCTGTGCTAAGCAAAGCTGCTATAACCCCTGGTGAAACCACAGGGGTTTAGATTGAAATCGGGATAGTGCCTCGGCCTGCTCATCCCACCGTTTGCATTATGTTATGGGTCTCAACTAATCGGCTGTGAAAGAACTGTTTGTTGTGGAAGTATAATAAACAAGTGGTGGACCCTGCATCGGTGTATGGACTCTGGTTAATGGGAGTAAGGGAGGTTTCAGCATAGCAAGACTGAGCTTCATAACTAACACACATTGGCCCGAGGAAGATACTGGTGCTGGCCTTCACCTTACCCACAGCTATGGGGAGGACATGGGCCGTAGCGCATCTCACCCTGTCATGTGACATACCCCTAGAAAAAGGAGATGGGGTGAGGCCGCTACATATATATTGTGACAGCAGGCAGGTAAAGTCGCCGGGTTGCATCCAGGATGGGAGATATATATGTCCTAGATTCAGGCTTTATGCCGATTTATACCACTAGGGGGAGTGCTGGGAGTCTTGCAGGGGAAGACTTAATGAGCCCAGCTGAAGCAAGTGGGCTCGTTAGGGCCTCTACAAGAACTCCCAGCATGCTAAGGGAGATGCTCAAACCTGGAACCAGATCTGTGTGAATAGTCTGGGGAGTGTGATCTCTGTGTGGTGAGCCAAAGCCTGTGTGGTTACTGTAAGAACTTCAAAGAGCAGGGAGCTAGGGACTGGGACAGCACAAGGCTGTAACCAGTTGTTAGTCAGGGACACCAACGTGTGTAGTAAGCGGTCAAGTTGACCAGGATTTCTTTTCATGTTTCTGTTTGTTTTGTTGTTTTTCCCTTGTAAATAGTTTGAATAAACCGCACCTTTCGTTTTTGCAACTATAAACCCTGTCTGCTGTGCCTGTTTTGTGTGGTGAACCCATCCAGGGGGTCAAACACACCCGCTGCTGAGCTAACCCCCTCACAGTTGGTGGAGAACCAGTGGCAGTTTTTTAAAAAAAAGGCCAGCATGGAGGAGATACTGAAACAGCTGGCTCTAGCAAATGCCAATCAGCAGCAGACAAATGCAGGTTTGCAAAAGAGCCTTGCAGCTCAACAACAGACAAATGCAAATTTGCAACAGAGCCTGGCAGCCCAGCAGCAAGCTCATCAACAGAGTCTGGCAGCTCAGCAACACGCCCAGCAGCAATCTGAGGCCCGCTTCATAGACCTGTTGCAGAAGCAAGAACAGAGACTACAGCAACAAATGGAGACATTAATGCAGCAACGTCCGCAGACCAGTGAGGCAAGTAGTTCCACTAATACTGCGTCCTTTGGGGTGAGTCGTTTACTGACAAAAATGACTGGAGAGGATGATCCAGAGGTGTTTTTGACCACATTTGAAAGGACTGCTGAAAAGGGAAAAGTGGCCTAAGGAGCAGTGGGCGGGACTGGTGGCCCCTCTGTTAACTGGTGAATCTCAGAAAGCTTACTATGACCTAAAGCCTGACCAAGCAAAAGACTATGTGATGCTAAAAAATGAAATATTGGCACGGCTGGGTGTCACCCTGGCCGTCCGGGCTCAGCGTGTGCATAACTGGACTTTCCGGCTTGGGAAACCCCCCAGGTCTCAAATGTATGATCTCATTCACCTGAGCAGGAAGTGGCTACAGCCAGAGACTTTGTCCGCACCAAAGATTGTGGAACGTGTTGTGATGGATCGTTTCCTGAGAGCTCTTCCTACTGCCATCCAAAAGTGGGTAAGCCATGGAGACCCAGAAACGGCCGATAATCTTGTGGATCATGTGGAGAAGTACTTGGCTACAGAGAACCTGACTGCCTCTTCCAGAGACTCACGGACTTTCCACCCTAAGACCAGACCATTCCCAGTGGTGGGTAAGATGATTCCAAGGGGTGAGGGTGGAGAGAATGAGAGGGTGAGAGTTCTACCTAATGTCTGGCAAGAACAGCCTGGGAAGTCAGGGGCTCAAGAGGCAGCAAAAAGGATTGTTTGCTACCGCTGCCGGCAAGAGGGACATATTGCAGCAAATTGCCCGGTTGTGGATGAACCCATGCAATGTGACTTTCTAACGGACAGACGTCAGTCACTGTTTGCGACAGTCGCATGCACTGCCATTCGGGGAACTGAGAAACATTTATGCAAAATGTGTATTAATGGTAAAAATGTTGTTGTGTTGCTGGATTCAGGTAGCCTGGTGACACTGATAAAAGCTGAATTAGTCACTACAGAGGTCTTAGGGAATAACAAGGTAGCTGTTATTTGTGTGCATGGGGACACCCGAGAGTATCCTGTGACTACAGTGTGTTTTGAGACCTCCAAAGGTAACCTCTCTCATCAGGTGGGGTTAGTGTCTCAGTTACCACATGATGCCATTGTGGGAAGGGATTTTCCAAAGTTTTGGGAACTCTGGGATCGTCCTGAGCCCCCCACTGGTGCCCCTATATACCAGGAATGTGATAGCCAGAATTCCTCTGAGAGTGGTGAGGACTCTCCAGAATTTCCCTTGTCGGTATTGGCAGGGGAGACTCGAGAAACTGGGGAGGAGCCAACATCCTCAGATGAAAACGTGCCGTCTGGAGTTTTCTGAGCTCGAGGTTCACAAGGAAAATTTTGCCACAGAACAGTTAAAAGACCCCACCCTAATAAAGGCACGGGAAAACGTAGTGAAAATAGATGGCGAGTTAGTGAACCCGGATGAGACCTGCACTTACCCGTACTTCATCGTGGAAAAGGACCTACTGTATCGGGTGGCTAAAAGAGCAGAAGAAACCATTGAGCAGCTTGTGGTCCCCAAACCTTACAGGAAGTTGGTGTTAGAGTTGGCCCATGGGCACATTCTTGGAGGTCATCTAGGGACAGAGAAAACCCGAGAGAGAGTATTGCAAAGATTCTATTGGCCTGGGGTCATGAAGGAAACAGAAAATTATTGTTCCTCCTGCCCTGTGTGTCAGATGTCGGCACCGATGCCACATTTCCGTAACCCGCTGGTACCTCTTCCCATCATTGAGGTCCCCTTTGAGAGGATCGCAATGGATTTGGTAGGTCCGATAATGAAGTCCACTGGGGGCATCAGTACATTTTGGTTATATTAGACTATGCCACCCGTTATCCGGAAGTGATTCCTCTCCGAAATACCTCGGCCAAAACCATAGCCAAAGAGCTATCTCTTGTTTTTAGCCGTGTGGGTATTTGTAAGGAACTGCGTACGGACCAAGGTACACCCTTTATGTCCCGGGTTATGAAAGAGCTGTGCAAGTTGTTCAAAGTAACACAATTGCGTACATCTGTGTATCACCCCCAAACAGATGGGTTGGTTGAAAGATTCAACAAAACCCTAAAACACATGTTAAAGAAGGTGGTGGATAGAAATGGAAAGGATTGGGACTGTCTAATTCCCTATTTAATGTTTGCCATTAGGGAGGTACCCCAATCCTCTACGGGTTTCTCACCCTTTGAGTTACTCTATGGGAGACACCCAAGAGGGCTGTTGGATATCGCCAAGGAAACTTGGGAGAGTGAGAGTTCTCCCCACAGGAGTGTGATTGAGCATGTCGCCCTGATGCAAGATAGAATTGCACAGGTAATGCCAATCGTAAAGGAACATTTGGCCCAAGCGCAGTTGGCACAACAGAGAGTGTACAACCGTGGGGCCAAGACCCGTACCTTTTCCCCGGGGGATAGGGTATTGGTACTTGTCCCTACGGTTGAAAGCAAATTCCTCGCCAAATGGCAAGGCCCCTACGAGATAATGGAAAAAGTGAGCGAAGTGAATTACAAGGTCAGACAACCAGGAAGGCGAAAGCCTGAACAGATCTATCACATTAATCTGTTGAAAGCCTGGAGGGATAGGGAATCCCTAGTCGCAGAAACTTTGTCACCAGCTCAGTCTGATTGCGTGATTCCTGAGGTTGGAATAGCAGTCACCTTGTCAAACCCCCAACAACAGGAGGTTAAGGAGTTTGTGCTTCGCAACAAGGAGGTTTTCTCTGAGCTGCCGGGACAAACGTCTGGGGTAGAGCATGATATTATTACCCCGCCCGGTGAAAGGGTGAAGCTAAAACCCTATCGGATCCCAGAGGCCCGATGGGAGGCAATACGTGAGGAAGTACAGAAAATGCTTAAAGTTGGGGGTGATAGAGGAGTCCCAAAGTGATTGGTCCAGTCCCATAGTGTTAGTGCCTAAACCGGATGGGAGCTGGCGATTTTGTAACGATTTTCGACAACTGAACAAAGTTACAAAATTTTACACCTACCCCATGCCACGTATAGATGAGTTGATCGACCGGCTGGGAACAGCCCGATACATGACAACTCTTGATCTCACAAAAGGGTATTGGCAAATTCCCCTGGCCAAATCGGCCAAGGAGAAAACCGCGTTTGTAACCCCAGACGGGGCGTTCCAATATAAAAGAATGCCGTTTGGATTACAGAACGCACCAGCAACATTCCAGCGGAAAATGGACCAGATACTGAGGCCCCATCAGAAGTATGCCGCGGCTTACCTGGATGATGTCATTATCTATAGCACAGATTGGGCCTCACATCTGCCAAAAGTGCAAGCAGTCCTAGACTCTATCCGGGAAGCTGGGTTTACGGCCAACCCCAAGAAGTGTACCATTGGACAGGAGGAGGCCAAATATCTTGGGTACACCATTGGGAGAGGAGTAATAAAACCCCAGGTCAATAAATTTGAGGCCATACAGAATTGGCCACGTCCCAACAGCAAGAAGCAGCTACGAGCCTTTCTAGGAATCGCTGGTTATTATCAGGGATTCATTCCCCACTTTGCTTCTCAGGCTGTGCCCCTAACCAACCTGACAAAAGGGAAAGAGTCTGTCATGGTTAAATGGACCCCAGAGGCTGAGGCAGCATTCCAATTCTTAAAAAAAGCCTTATGTAGCCAGCCAGTGTTGTACTCACCAGACTTCTCTAGGGACTTTGTCGTACAAAGTGATGCATCAGACGTTGGGTTAGGAGCAGTTTTGTCCCAGGTCTGGAATGGGGAAGAGCACCCAGTCATTTACCTCAGCAGGAAATTGAAGTCCCATGAGGTAAATTATGCCACAATTGAGAAGGAGTGTTTAGCGGTGAAGTGGGCCCTAGATTCCCTTCGGTACTATCTGCTAGGTAGGCACTTTGACATGATTACTGATCATGCTCCTTTAAAGTGGATGGCTCAGAACAAAGAGACAAATCGAAAAGTAAATAGGTGGTTCCTGGCCCTACAGGAATTCAACTTTACAGTAAAGCATCGCCCTGGCGTTCAAATGGGGAATGTGGATGCTTTGTCTCGAGTACATGCATGCCTGATTGCTTGTGTTCCAACACCAAGGTTAAAACAAGAGGGGGGGGGGGTATGTGACAGCAGGCAGGTAAAGTCGCCGGGTTGCATCCAGGATGGGAGATATATATGTCCTAGATTCAGGCTTTATGCCAATTTATACCACTAGGGGGAGTGCTGGGAGTCTTGCAGGGGAAGAGTTAATGAGCCCAGCTGAAGCAAGTGGGCTCGTTAGGGCCTCTACAAGAACTCCCAGCATGCTAAGGGAGATGCTCAAACCTGGAACCAGATCTGTGTGAATAGTCTGGGGAGTGTGATCTCTGTGCAGTGAGCCAAAGCCTGTGTGGTTACTGTAAGAACTTCAAAAAGCAGGGAGCTAGGGACTGGGACAGCACAAGGCTGTACCCAGTTGTTAGTCAGGGACACCAACGTGTGTAGTAAGCGGTCAAGTTGACCAGGATTTCTTTTCATGTTTCTGTTTGTTTTGTTGTTTTTCCCTTGTAAATAGTTTGAATAAACCGCACCTTTCGTTTTTGCAACTATAAACCCTGTCTGCTGTGCCTGTTTTGTGTGGTGAACCCATCCAGGGGGTCACACACACCCGCTGCTGAGATAACCCCCTCACAATATACACACACACACACACACACAGTTGTGCCCATAAGTTTACATACCCTGGCAGAATTTATGATTTCTTGGCCATTTTTCAGAGAATATGAATGGTAACACAAAAACTTTCACTCATTGTTAGTGTTTATCTGAAGCCATTTATTATTAATCAACCATGTTTACTCTTTTTAAATCATATTGGCAACAGAAACTACCCAAATGACCCTGATCAAAAGTTTACATACCCCAGTTCTTAATACCGTGTATTGCCTCCTTTAACATGAATGACAGCTTGAAGTCTTTTGTGGTATTTGTGGATGAAGCTCTTTATCTTCTCAGATAGTAAAGCTGCCCATTCCTCTTGGCAAAAAAGCCTCCAGGTCCTGGAAATTCTTGGGCTGTCTTGCATGAACTGCACGTTTGAGATCTCCCCAGAGTGGCCCAATGATATTGAGGTCAGGAGACTGAGATGGCCACTCCTGAACCTTCACTCTATTCTGCTGACAGGTCGATTTGGCCTTGTGTTTTGGATCACTGTCATGTTGGAATTTCCAAGTCCGTCCCAAGCGCAGCTTCCTGGCTGATGAATGCAAATGTTCCTCCACTATTTTTTGATAACATACTGCATTCACCTTGCCATCAATTTTGACCAAATTTCCTGTGCCTTTGTAGCTTACACATCCCCATCAGCAATCCACCTCTGTGTTTCACAGTAGGAATCGTGTACCTTTCATCATAGGCCTTGTTGACTCCTCTCCAAATGTGGCCAAAAAGCTTAGTTTTGGTCTCATGTTTTCAGAGAGTCCTGTATTTCACCTGAAGTTATTTGTGGGTTTTTCTTTGCATCCCTAACAATTTTCCTGGCAGTTGTGGCTGAAATTTTAGTTGGTCTTCCCCTACCGTGCTTTGGTTTCAACAGAACCCCTCATTTTGCACTTGATTAGAGTTTGAACATTTCTGATTGGCATTCTCAATTTCTTGGATATCTTTTTATATCCCTTTCCTGTTTTATACAGTTCAAATACCTTTTCTTGCGGATCCATTGACAATTCTTTTGCTTTCCCCATAAAATCAGAATTCAGAAACGTCAGTGCAGCACTGGATGTGTAAGATGCAAGGGTCTGTCAGGAGTCCAGAAACTCATTGACCTTTTATACACACATACTAATTACAAGCAAACAGATCACAGGTGAGGATGGTTACCTTTAGTCAGAGGCGTACTAAGTGGGGGGCGGGGGGGGCGGGCCGCCACGGATGACAGACACTGGGGGGGTGTCAGGCCAGCGCCCCCCCCCTCCGCGGCTGAAATGAAAACAAAGGGGCGGGCGCCGGGCGGGTTTAAGCCGCGGCAACGCAGCGGTGACAGAACGCGCGGAAAGCCTGTAGTGGCTTTGGAAGAGGGGGGGTGACCCGAGTGACCCGGGACCCGCAGCGATCCCCCTCTCTCATTGCCACGCCGCGGCTCTGTTCAGTCCCGAACAGAGTGAAGAAGCCGCCTCCCCCTCCTCCTCCCTACACAGGGGGAGGGGACCGGTCACCTGACCAGTTGCTCGCTTATCTGACTGCACTGAGGTACATTATGTGTCTAGTGTCTGCACTGTAGGGGGGTCTGTACTGTGGGGGTGTCTGTACTGTGGGTCGGGTGTCTGTACTGTGGGGGTCTGTACTGTTGGGGGTCTGTACTGTGGGGGTCTGAACTGTAGGGGTGTCTGTACTGTGGGGGGGTCTGTACTGTGGGGGTGTCTGTACTGTTTGGGGGGTCTGTACTGTTGGGGGGGTGAGGGGTCTGCACTGTAGGGGTGTCTGTACTGTGGGGGGGTCTGTACTGTGGATGGGGGGGTGGGGGTCTGTACTGTGGGGGGGTGTCTGTACTGTGGGGGTGTCTGTACTGTGGGGAGGTCTGTACTGTGGGGGTCTGAACTGTAGGGGGGTCTGTACTGTGGGGAGGTCTGAACTGTAGGGGGGTCTGAACTGTAGGGGGGTCTGAACTGTAGGGGGGTCTGTACTGTAGGGGGGTCTGTACTGTGGGGGGGTCTGTACTGTGGGGGGGTCTGTACTGTGGGGGAGTGGAGGGCTGAACTGTAGGGGTGTCTGTACTGTGGGGGGGTCTGTACTGTTGGGGGCTGTACTGTGGGGGAGTGGGGGGCTGAACTGTAGGGGTGTCTGTACTGTGGGGGGTCTGTACTGTTGGGGGGCTGTACTGTGGGGGAGTGGGGGGCTGCACTGTTGGGGGGTCTGTACTGTGGGGGGGCTGTACTGTGGGGGAGTGGGGGGCTGAACTGTAGGGGTGTATGTACTGTGGGGGGGCTGTACTGTAGGGATGTCTGTACTGTTGGAGGTCTGTACTGTGGGGGGGGGTCTGCACTGTAGGGGTGTCTGTACTGTGGGGGGGGTCTGTACTGTTGGGGGGGCTGTACTGTGGGGGAGTGGGGGCTGCACTGTAGGGGTGTCTGTACTGTTGGGGGCCTTTACTGTGGGGGAGTGGGGGGCTGCACTGTAGGGGTGTCTGTACTGTGGGGGGGTCTGCACTGTGGGGGGCTGTGTAATGTAAAGAGGTCCTTAGGTGCAAGGGACTGTGTAATGTAAAGGGGTCCAGTGTAATGTAAAGGGGTCCAAAGGTGAAAGGTGCAGTGTAATGTAAAGGAGTCCAGAGTACTGTGTAATGTAAAGGGGTCCAGAGGTGTAGAGTGCTGTGTAATGTGAAGAGGTCCTTAGGTGCAATTAGCAGTGTAATGTAAAGGGGTCCAGAGGTGCAGGGTGCTGTGTAATGTAAAAGGGGTCCAGAGTACTGTGTAATGTAAAGGGGTCCAGTGTAATGTAAAGGGGTCCAAAGGTGCAGTGTAATGTAAAGGGGTCCAGTGGTGTAGAGTGCAGTGTAATGTAAAAGGGTCCAGAGGTGTAGGGTGATGTGTAATGTAAAAAGGTCCTTAGGTGCAAGGTGCAGTGTAATGTAAAGGGGTCCAGAGTACTGTGTAATGTAAAGGGGTCCAGTGTAATGTAAAGGGGTCCAGAGGTGTAGAGTGCTGTGTAATGTAAAGAGGTCCTTAGGTGCAATTTGCAGTGTAATGTAAAGGGGTCCAAAGGTGCAAGGTGCAGTGTAATGTAAAGGGGTCCAGAGGTGCGGTGCTGTGTAATGTAAAGGGGTCCAGGGTGCAGTGTAATGTAAAGGGGTCCAGAGGTGTAGGGTGCTGTGTAATGTAAAAGGTCCTTTGGTGCAAGGTGCAGTGTAATGTAAAGGGGTCCAGAGGTGCGGTGCTGTGTAATGTAAAGGGGTCCAGGGTGCAAGGTGCAGTGTAATGTAAAGGGGTCCAGAGGTGTAGGGTGCTGTGTAATGTAAAAGGTCCTTTGGTGCAAGGTGCAGTGTAATGTAAAGGGGTCCAGAGGTGCGGTGCTGTGTAATGTAAAGGGGTCCAGGGTGCTGTGTAATGTAAAGGGGTCCAGAGGTGCAAGGTGCAGTGTAATGTAAAGGGGTCCAGAGGTGCAGTTGTGGAGAGGGGGTACACAGTAGTGACAAAGAGATATTAAAGGATACAGAGGTATGCCGGGGGCACAGTGGGGTGTTTTTACATTTTAATGTGGGAGGGGGGTGCCAGATATAGGATCCGCCCCGGGTGCCAAATGCTCTAGGTACGCCCCTGCCTTTAGTAGCCATTCAAACCCCTTTGTGTCAACTTGTGTGCATGTTATCAGACCAAAATCACCAGGGTATGTAAACTTTTGATTAGAGTCATTTGGGTAGTTTCTGTTGCCATTATGATTTAACCGCTTCTGGACCAACAGCGTGTGCCCGGAGCCGATGCAAGTGCCCGGCGGCGTGATAACCGCCGGGCACCCGCAATCGCTCGTGACAGAGCGAGAACCGGGATCTGCGCGTGTAAACACACAAATACCGGTTCTCTCTGGGGAGAGGAGAGAGATTGTGTGTTCATACTAAGTATGAACACCCATTTCTCTCTTTCCCTAGTCAGTCCCACCCCCCCCCCACAGTTAGAACACACCTAGGGAACACAGTTAACCCCTTGATCGCCTACTAGTGTTGCGACGCACAGGGACGGAGTTCGCCGCCAAATTCAAAAAGTAAAAAACACAGTACACATACAGTACACTGTAATCTTACAGATTACAGTACTGTATCAAATAATTACACCCCCCCCCCCCCCTTTGTCCCTAGTGGTTTGTCCAGTGCCCTGCATGCACTTTTACATTATAAATACTTTTCTTTCTGGAAACTGGAGATTGTCCATAGCAACCAAAATGTGTTCCTTTACATCAAAAGTGGTTTTAGACCAGCTAGAAAACAGCGATAATAAATTAGAATCACTTGCAGAATTGAGCGATAGTGATTTGTGGGGAAATTTGTCATCAAACACTGAAAAACACTTTTATTATTATTATATTATTTTTTGTTATTATTTATAGTTATTTATTATATTATAATTTATGATTTTGTGTTTCAAACTTTATCATACTTGGGATGTCTACTAGACTCTTGTTTGGACAGATTTAAGTGAGTTATTCCTAAGAATTACAGGCCTACAATATAAAACGCCAAATTTCCATGCAAAATAATGGTACCCGCTTTGAGCACCTAAAATCTGAAATAATCATACCGCCAGAGAGGTTAAAGTGGTTCTTGAGGCACCTATTAAAAAGTTTAAAGTCAGCAGCTACAAATATTGTAAATATATATATATATATATATATATATATATATATATATATATATATATATACATACACAGTATATATTGTTAATAATAACACACCTACATTTCCAGGGATCCATCGTTTTACTAACCTGGGCTGGTTCATTGCTGGTCTTTGGGTACCCTGGGCTGCCATGTTGAGTGCGGGAGACTGGCTGTAAAGCCTTGCAGCTCTCCACTGCACATGTGCGAGTCATGCTGCTCTGTATAAATGGTTCTGCAGCCTCCTGGGACCTGTGGAATGTCCCAAAAGGTTGTGAGGAGGGAGAGAAAGGGGCTAAACTGGTGATTCCAGCAGAAGTGGGGATTGGGTACCAGACAAAAAAAATGTAATCCCTGTACACAGGACGTGTACAGTATACCATGCACAGTGTCTCTGCCCTGCTGCTGCTGGGACCCCCCTCCCAGTATACAGCAATTTTCAGCTTTGATTAGTCAAACCTGGGATTGCGGTGTCATCATAGAAAGTGTAGGCAGCTGCAGCTATCAAAAAAGCAGTCAGGCCTCGTACACACGGCCGAGATTCTCGTTGAAAAAAACATGTCGTTTTTTTCGACGAGATTCTTGGACAAGAAACTTGTCCCGGCCGAGTGTACACACGCTCGTTTCAAAGAACCCGCGGTTCTTTGAAAGGAGTGTATGCGGTGACGTCATCGACTACGTCGAGCATGCGCTCGTCACATTCGATGCCGTTGCCGCCATCTTGGTATACCCTACGTATGCCTAGGAAGCTACCGCGCATGCGTCGAATTCATTTCGAACATGCGCGGGCTTCCGGGCGGACAGGTAAGTGTACACACACTCACTTTTCTCGTCGAGAAACATGCCGAGGAGAATCTCGACGAGAAAATAGAGAGCAGGTTCTCTATTTTCTCGTCGAGGTTTCTTGTCGGTTTTCTCGACGAGAAACCCGATAGCAGCGTACACACGACCGATTTACTCGGCAAGACCTCTCTGCCAGCAAGTTTCTTGCTGGTTCTTGCCGAGAAAATCGGTCGTGTGTACGAGGCATAAAGTTTATAGACAACCCTGCTCCAAACATTATATAGAAAGATACACAATGTTACTTTTGTATCATTTTGTTCATTCATCTGCCGATCAAAGGGATGAACTTTGATCTGCAGGTGTCAGTTAGCACAATCTGACAAATAAAAATAAATAAAAATAAAATGATCATCTGTTTATCCCCTTATTAACCCTTAGTTTACTTTAAACAGCCCTAATTAACTCCTAATTCTTTTTCTCCATTTAATTACTATTTTTCTGCAGATTTTTTTTGCTGTTTCGATTTGTTAACCATTAATAGTTGAACTTTTTTCTGTTTTTGTCTTGTTTGTTATTATTTTTACACATTTCTCATTTAAAAAAGCGCAATATTGAGAAAAAACAAACACTTTATTTCATTTTAAATACCTTTGCAATGCCTTGTTCCAGAATCATAATTTTAGTGAAATTTTAAATAGTGCAAAGTACGGAATAAAATGTAAATTATTTTTTTTTATCTTCAATAACATTATTCATTTTTAAACTAAACAAAAAAAAAGTGTTTAGTTTTGTTCCATTTTATTTTCTAAAGCCTGGTACACATGGGACGAATATTGTTTGGTATAAGCCGGTTCAACAGAAAGCAGCCGACATTCGGCCCTTGTGTACAGCAGCCTGTCCAACAAGTTCAAAAAACAGCTGCCGATTCCCAATATTGGGGAACCCGCTCTTTACCCCGGGACACCAAGTTACGACTTTTTGGAATCTGAAGCCGTCTGGCTGTTACTAGGCCTCTCATTTTGTGAAGGATAAGGGTTGGCCATCAATCTCTGATCTCACTAACCCCTTGGGATCCTTCCGCCTGGAGTTTTGGAGGGCTCTCCAACTCACTAATTTCTTCAGATCCCTCCCCCAGCCCAGAGCAAATTTTGCCAACATCTTACAACTCTGGAGGAGTATTGTTCGGAGGAGGGGGTGATGCCACACACTATCGACCACCTACAATCTATTGATCACATCCCCAGAGACCTAATCCCTACGCTCAGGGCCGTCTTTAATATGGTTTGGGCCCTGGACAAACATTTTTTTTGGCTGCCATGCCTTCGTTTCCTGCAGAAAAAAAGGTGCATGCAGCATTTTAAAAATGCAGTTGCCTTGAAATCCATTCTGCTTTTGCACCATGCAACTTACCTGCAGTTCCTGCACACACAAACGCACTGTGTTTTTAAAAGTGCGACCTAAACATCTAAAAATGCAGCAATTTTCCCGGTGCAGGAACTTCAGATAAGTCACATGGTGCAAAAGCAGAATGGACAGACAGTGCTGTATTTCATTGCTTGATGGGCATAGGTGTGCTGTATGCGCAGCCCATTACATGATGCATGCACTTTTTTTTGGAAGGAAACGCAGGCATGGCAGCCCATTCAAATGAATGGGCTGCTGTGCCTGCGCAAATGTGGGCCGCCAAAACACATACAAGTCAGGCCCAATTTCCAGCGGACCTACGTGCCAGAAAGGGACGTCAGCGTGGATGAAAGTCTGATGGCCTAGAAGGGACGCCTAAGCTGGATACAGTACATTACATCCAAAAGAGCGCGGTTTGGCATCAAATTCTTTATGCTCTGCGAGTCATCCACCGGATACATCTGGAATTCGGTCATTTACACCGGTAAAGGCACGAAGTTCAACCCCAGGTACAGCGGCTATGGGATGGCCACATCATCTGTCCTTACACTGCTGGAGCCATTGCTGAACCAGGGATATTGTGTGACCATGGACAACTTCTACACATCTCCGGAACTGTATGAGGTTTTGCTACAAAATAAAACTGATGGGTATGGTACTGTTAGGCCTAACCGACGTGGCATGCCATCTGTGTTTGGCAAGAAAAAACTAAAAACAGGAGAAATGGTTGCCTGGCAGAAGGGTAAGATGATGGCAATGCGATGGCGAGACAAGGACGACGTGTGTCTCATGAGTACTGTGCACAATACCTCCACTGGCATGGTCCACACAAGAGGTGTGAAAGATCTGATGAAGCCGCAAGTTGTGATGGATTATAATAATACAATGGGAGGTGTCGACACAGCCGATCAGGCAATGACATTTTACCCGGCTATGCGCAAACAGCAGAAAAAATATTATTATAAAAAGATTTTCAGGCATATTCTGGAACAATGCCTTTGGAATGCGTATATCCTTTACAAAGCAAAGAATGTCATGCCTCTTGTTCATTCCGACTTTATCTGGAAGGTGGCTGAGCAGATTTTTGTCAACCACCAGATGCCATCAGTAGCTGTGAACAGACCCGGACGACGTGCTGTTGGCGTTGTCAACCCAGAACGCCTGACTGGACGTCATTTTTTGGACTATATACCGCCAACCGCAAAAAAGGAAGCACCTACCAGGATGTGCGTGGTCTGCTGTTCCAAGAGAGATGGCAATGGAAAAAAAGTCAGAAAATAAACAAGATACCATTGTCCAGATTGCGACGTTGGACTTTGTCTAGTTCCATGCTTTAAAATGTATCACACTCAGGATGTGTATTGAATTTTCTTTGTTTGACAAATGTCATGATTTTCTTCTACATTATTGAATAAAATTATATTACTTATTAGATTATAATTCATGATTTTGTGTTTCAAATTTATCACATCTGGGATGTCTACTAGAGTCTTGTTTGGTCAGGTTTAAGAAAGTAATTACTAAGAATTGCAGGTCTACAGTACATAACGCCAAATTTCCATGCAAAATAATTGTACCTCTTTTGGTACATAATTCCAGACAGAATCATACCACCAGGGAGGTTAAAAAGTTCTTCTATTTTACACATAGCATCGCATGGGGATAGGGAGCAGGAGCCAGGGGAGGAGAAAGAAGACCTTACCTTGTCCTGACAAGCTCAGCTCCTGCCTCCGATCAATTCTCCACAGTCGCAACACACTGATAGCCTAGTTTCACTTGACTAAGCGCAGGAACCAGGCAGCACTCCACTCCGCGGTCTCACTCCTCCCCCGCTCCTCCGATCAGGTACACTGGTCACTGAACACTGTGCACGCATAGCAAGGGGCGGGCCAGAGCGTCAGTGGAACTCAAGGCCCCGCCCACCCGCGGCCCGCTCCTTGATCTAAAAAAAATGCAGCACTGGCTGCGTACCGCTGATGACAGTGACAGACTGTCTGCCTGTTTGGGTATTTTCAGCACCGATTTGCGGGCAGCACGTGGGCTTAACGGGCGGCTCTGCTTTGGGCCCCTATCAGTGACAGGGCCCTGGGCAGCTGCCCCATTTGCCCTGCGGTAAAGACGGCCCTGCCTACGCTGCCTTGGGGAGTGGGAACGAGATCTTAGTCACACTTTTAGCTCGCAACAAAAGAAACATATCCTTAGATTTACATACAAATCTTCCATCTACATAAAAGTGCAGGAAACAAATTTTAAAATCTTAACCAGATGGTACAGGATATCAGTGAGGCTACAATTTTTTTTCCCGCAACTTAAGATGGTTTCTGCCGGTGCCAGGAGAAACGGGGCATGCTTCTACACATTTTTTGGACCTGTCCCAAGATAGAACACTTCTGGAAAGAAGTTAGGCACAATGGCTCAAAAATTCACGGAACGGCAGATCCCAGACGACCCAGCCTTTTTTCTTCTCCATGCTTCCAATACCCCCGGGAGGGTCTATAAGAACTCAACCATTCGCCATCTCCTTGACACCGCCAAGACATGCATCCCTCTTAAATGGAAATCGTCACATTCTCTGATCATCGGAATGTGGCTCAAAAAAGTGGAGGAAATTACCAAATTAGAGGATCTTTTCCTCTCGGCACGGCGTAAGCAGGAACATTACTTCAAAACTTGGACGTTGTGGAACATGTTTTTCCTCTCTGATGAAGGCTGAACCCTTCTTGAATGTGACTCTCTAGACTAAAATGGGCCTGTTAAGACTCTGAATTAGTGATGAGCCGAACATCCCCGGGTTCGGTTCGCACCAGAACCCGCGAACGGACCGAAAGTTCACACAAACTTTAGAACCCTATTAAATACAATGGATGCGAACGTTCGAAATCTAAAGTGCTAATTATAACGACTATTATGCATGTTATTGTCCTAAAAAGGGTTTGGGAACCCGGGTTCTGCACCAGGGGACATGTATCAATCCAAAAAAAAGTTCTAAAAACTGCCGTTTTTCGGGAGCAGTCATTTTAACCACTTAAGCCCCGGACCATTTTGTAGCTAAAGGACCAGAGGTGATTTCAGAATTTTGCACTGCGCTGCTTTAACTGTAAATTGTGCGGACATGCAATGTTGTACCCAAACGAAATTTGCGTCCTTTTCTTCCCACAAATAGAGCTTTCTTTTAATGGTATTTGACTGCCTCTGCGATTTTTATTTTTTGCGATATAAACGGAAATAGACCGAAAATTTTGAAAAAAAATGATATTTTCTACTTTTTGTTATAAGAAGAATCAAATAAACTCAATTTTAGTCATACATTTAGGCCAAAATGTATTCAGCCACATGTCTTTAGTAAAAAAAATGTCAATAAGCGTATATTTATTGGTTGCGCAAAAGTTATAGCGTCTACAAACTAGGGTAAATTTTCTGGAATTTACACAGCTTTTAGTTTATGACTGCCTATCTCATTTCTTGAGGTGCTAAAATGGCAGGGCAGTACAAAACCCCCCCAAATGACCCCATTTTGGAAAGTAGACATCCCAAGGAAATTGCTGAGAGGCATGTTGAGCCCATTGAATATTTTTTTTTTGTCTCAAGTGATTGAATAATGACAAAAATAAAATAAAAAAATTACAAAAAGTTGTCACTAAATGATATATTGCTCACACATGCCATGGTTATATGTGGAATTGCACCCCAAAATAAATTTTGCTGCTTCTCCTGAGTACGGGGATACCACGTGTGTGGGACTTTTTGGGAGCCTAGCCGCGTACGGGCCCCCGGAAACCAAGCACCGCCTTCAGGATTTCTAAGGGCGCAAATTTTTGATTTCACTCCTCACTACCTATCACAGTTTTGAAGGCCATAAAATGCCCAAATAGCACAAAACCCCCCCAAATGACCCCATTTTAGAAAGTAGACACCCCAAGGAAATTGCTGAGAGGCCTGTTGAGCCCATTGAATATTTTTTTTTTGTCCCAAGTAATTGAATAATGACAAAAAAAAAAAATTACAAAAAGTTGTCACTAAATGATATATTGCTCACACATGCCATGGTTATATGTGAAATTACACCCCAAAATACATTTTGCTGCTTCTCCTGAGTACGGGAATACCACATGTGTGGGACTTTTTTGGAGCCTAGCCGCGTACGGGACCCCGAAAACCAAGCACCGCCTTCAGGATTTCTAGGCACAAATTTTTGATTTCACTCCTCACTACCTATCACAGTTTCGAAGGCCATAAAATGCCAAAATAGCACAAACCCCCCCCAAATGACCCCATTTTGGAAAGTAGACACCCCAAGCTATTTGCTGAGAGGCATGGTGAATATTTTACAGCTCTCATTTGTTTTTGAAAATGAAGAAAGAAAAAAAATTTTTATTTTTTTTTATTTTTTCAATTTTCAAAACTTTGTGACAAAAAGCGAGATCTGCAAAATACTCACAATACCTCTCAGCAAATAGCTTGGGGTGTCTACTTTCCAAAATGGGGTCATTTGGGGGGGTTTTGTGCCATCTGGGCATTCCATGGCCTCCGAAACTGTGATAGGCAGTGAGAAGTGAAATCAAAAATTTACACCCTTAAGCCTCGTACATACGGCCGAGATTCTCGTTGAAAAAAACATGTCGTTTTTTTCGACGAGATTCTTGGACAAGAAACTTGTCCCGGCCGAGTGTACAGACGCTCGATTCAAAGAACCCGCGGTTCTTTGAATGGAGCGTACGCGGTGATGTCATCGACTACGACGAGCATGCGCTCGTCACATTCGATGCCGTCGCCGCCATCTTGGTATACCCTACCTATGCCTAGGAAGCTACCGCGCATGCGTCAAATTCATTTCGAACATGCGCGGGCTTCCGGGAGGACAGGTAAGTGTACACACACTCACTTTTCTCGTCGAGAAACATGCCGACGAGAATCTCGACGAGAAAATAGAGAGCAGGTTCTCTATTTTCTCGTCGAGATTACTTGTCGGTTTTCTTGACGAGAAACCATACACACAAACGAATTTCTCGGCAAGACATCTCTGCCAGCAAGTTTCTTGCTGGTTCTTGCCGAGAAACTCGGTCGTGTGTACGAGGCCTGAGAAAGCCTTTAGGCAGTGCTTGGTTTTTGGGGTCCCGTACGCGGCTAGGCTCCCAAAAGGTCTCACACATGTGGTATCCCTGTACTCAGGAGAAGCAGCAGAATGTATTTTGGGGTGTAATTCCACATATGCCCATGGCATGTTTGAGCAATATATCATTTAGTGACAACTTTGTGCAAAAAAAAAAAAAAAAAAATTATTTTTTCCGCAACTTGTGTCAACATATAAAATATTCCATGGACTCGACATGCCTCTCAGTATATAGCTTGGGGTGTCTACTTTCCAAAATGGGGTCATTTGGGGGGGGTTTTGAACTGTTCTGGCATTTTATACACAACATTAGGAAGCTTACATCCACTCTTCTAACCACTTGAAGACAAAGCCCTTTTTGACACTTTTTGTTTACATGAAAACATTTTTTTTTTTTTGCAAGAAAAATATGTTGAACCCCCAAACATTATATATATTTTTTAAAGCAAAGGCCCTACAGATTAAAATGGTGGGTGTTGCATTTTTTTTTTCTACACAGTATTTGCGCAGCGATTTTTCAAACGCATTTTTTGGGGAAAAAATACACTTTTTTTAATTTTAATGCACTAAAACACACTATATTGCCCAAATGTTTGATGAAATAAAAAAGATGATCTTAGGCCGAGTACATAGATACCAAACACGACATGCTTTAAAATTTCGCACAAACGCGCATTGGCGACAAACTACATACATTTTTAAAAGCCTTTAAAAGCCTTTACAGGTTACCCCGTTAGATTTACAGAGGAGGTCTACTGCTAAAATTACTGCCCTCGATCTGACTTTCGCGGTGATACCTCACATGCATGGTGCAATTGCTGTTTACATATGACGCCAGACCGATGCTTGCGTTCGCCATTGGGCAAGGGCAGGGCAGGACAGGGGTGCTTTTTTTTTTTATTATTAATTTTGCTTTTTTATTTTATTTTTAAATTGTTCCTTCCATATTTTATTTTTTTTTATCATTTTTATTGTTATCTCAGGGAATGTAAATATCCCCTATGATAGCAATAGGTAGTGACAGGTACTCTTTTTTGAAAAAACTGGGGTCTTCTAGACCCTAGATCTTTCCTCTGCCCTCAAAGCATCTGACCACACCAAGATCGATGTGATAAAATGCTTTCCCAATTTCCCAATGGCGCTTTTTATATCCGGGGGGGGGACATTCCCTCCCACTGCTTGTAAAAGCAGTCCAGAGGCTAATTAGCCACTAGGATTGCTTTTACATGAAAGCCGGCCGCTGGCTGAAAGGAATGATACCAAGATGATACCTAAACCCGCAGGCATCATTCTGGTATAAACATTCAAAGTCCAGCAACATACCAGTACGTTGCTGGTCCTTGTTGGACATGTATTGTAATCTTTTTTTTTCATGCAGCCAGTTGGCTGAACGAAAAAAGAGATTGATCGGTGGGTATGCCCACCATTAGAATACCGCCCTTCATCCACCCACTTCTAATGATGGGCATACATGCACCATTTATATATGCCGAAGCATGGGGGCATCCTCCCGCAAAAAAGTTATGCCGCACACACATGGTCGGACTTTTCCACGGGCAAGCCTCCGTCGGAATTTTGACCGTATGTACGCGGCATTAGGAGCAAAATCGCTCCTCCGCTCCTCCGCCCCTGCTGCCCCAATGCTTCGGCATATATGCTTTTTTTTTAACTGTGGTGGTGAAATCACCTCCTACAGCACTGGAGTCGCAGGGATCAGGCCTGTCTCTGCGAACGCTGCAGTTATGTGTGTTGTGTTTTGTAAGTGACAGCGATCGATCGATACTGCACTTGGGTGGCCTGGGCTGGACGGAGGGGCAAAACGCAGGTGCTAGCAGCTATCTGGGCTGATCCCGCTTACACTGCGTTTTTGGGAACCCTAAACTGCTGGGGACGCTAGTATAGATCTGATCAGATCAGATATTGATCTGATCAGATACTATACCACTAAGGGGGGTGTATGCTTCACGCGTGGGTGTTAGCGTTACTGGCACTAACCTGACTCTGCCTGGGGTGTGACGCAGACCCTCTCTGACGCTAAAACCTAATTGATATCACCCGCCGGGCGATCAGGGGGTTAAACCTTTATTGGGTTATATATACGGCGGGTGCCCTGACACTATAAAAAGCAAACTAACTAACCAGCGTCACCCGTAACACTTATATGGTGATCACTGGTGAAAGGGTTAACTAGGGGCAATTAGGGGGTTAAAACCTTTATTAGATAATATATGGGGGTACCTGACGCTATAAAAACCTGCGGCGAACCTAAAAAAAATTACTGGCTACCGATCTGCATCACCGACGCTAAGACAGCGATCAGAAAAACGATCGCTTAGCGACAGTGGTGATAGGGGGTGAAAGGGTTACCTGGGGGGCGATCAAGGGGGTTAAACCTTTATTAGATCATTTATGGGGGTACCTGACGCTATAAAAACCTGCGGCGAACCTAAAAAAAATTACTGGCTACCGATCTGCATCACCGACACTAAGACAGCGATCAGAAAAATGATCGCTTAGCGACAGTGGTGATAGGGGTGAAAGGGTTACCTGGGGGGCGATCAAGGGGTTAAACCTTTATTCGATAATTTATGGGGGTACCTGACGCTATAAAAACCTGCGGCGAACCTAAAAAAAATTACTGGCTACCGATCTGCATCACAGACGCTAAGACAGCGATCTGAAAAATGATCGCTTAGCGACAGTCGTGATAGGGGGTGAAAGGGTTACCTGGGGGCGATTAAGGGGGTTAAACCTTTATTAGATCATTTATGGGGGTACCCGACGCTATAAAAACCTTTGGCGAACCTAAAAAAAATAACTGGCTACCGATCTGCATCACCGACGCTAAGACAGCGATCAGAAAAATGATCGCTTAGCGACAGTGGTGATAGGGGGTGAAAGGGTTATCTGGGGGGCGATCAAGGGGGTTAAACCTTTATTAGATAATTTATGGGGGTACCCGACGCTATAAAAACCTGCGGCGAACCTAAAAAAAATTGCTGGCTACCGATCTGCATCACCGACGCTAAGACAGCGATCAGAAAAATTATCGCTTAGCGACGGCGGTGCTAGGGGGTGAAAGGGTTATCTGGGGGGTGATCAGGGGGTTAAACCTTTATTGAGGGGGGGTTAGGGGGCTACACTGGACCTAAAACTAAATGTAGTGACACTTTTACAGTCACAAATGTCACTGATTGCAGTGATCAGTAAATAAATGGTCACTGCAATCAGTGACACTGTGACTGGGGGCTGGGGGGTGATCTGGGGGGGCCTGGGGGGGCGATTTGTGTGCCTATGTGTCCTGGTGTCAGTGTAGTGTTAGTGCACTGACCTGTGTGTCTTCTCTTGTACGGCGCTCGGTATATGTGAGTGCCGCATGAGAGATGACATCATTTCCTCCTGCTTCCTCTGCCTGTGTAAACATTACACAGCAGAGGGAGCATTTCCATTCGCCGGGAGCGATCGCGGGGGGGTGGCCGGAATCGAATGGCCGCCCCCTCATGTCGGATCGCTCCCCAACGAATACCGACCGCTCACTGTATAGGAGGGGGGTCCGATCGGACCCCCCAACTGTACAAAGGCAATCACGTACACTGTATGTGATTGTGCCTGTCGGTGCCATTCTGCCGACGTACATAAACAGTGAGCGGTCGTTAAGTGGTTAATGATGCATAAAGTGAAAAAAAAAGTCAAATATTCCTTTAAATATCATACCTGGGAGAGCGCATGCGCGGGCGGCCAGAGCGGATGCAAGCTTAGATCGCTCCGCACACTCCTGGCACTTAGAGCCTTCATCAGCAGCCCTCATATCCCGCTCGTCCAAGCACGGCACTGGGACGGCGGACACGTATCGCGGGGACACACTACATGTATACCCGATCGTCGGGGAGGACCTACGGCGGCAGTTCCTACCCGCCTCGTGGTTCAGCCAAAGGATCCAAGATGGCGTCCAGCGCGAGTTCTATCCAGGCAGGAAAGGGACAGCAGCAGCCTCAGTTACAGGAGAAGAAGGGACAGCCATCTCCCAACGGATTGCTCTGCATGGGCTCATCCGCAGCCATCCGATCCTCAGGTGAGCAGACAGACCATCCCTGTCCATCATCTAGCCCTGCCAGATCTCTGACACAGGCTTCCCTGCCATCTCCAAGCCCTGCTTCCCATGCCTCTTCTGCCCTGGAAAGAGATATGGCAGATGTTTTCCTCAGCCAGGATAGTGGCCAAGATATAGATCCTGACAGTCCTGAGAGATCTCCAGATCCCCTGCCTGCACCATTACCATATTCTCCAGATACTATTCTCCTTGCTCGCTTTGCGGACATGTTGAAAAAAGAGTTGGAGAAAGCCACTTCTAAATTGGCTTCTGACATTAAGCAAGATTTTCAGAATCTGGGATGTCGTTTAGACAGTATTGAATCCAAAGTTGATGACACTGTCCATAGAGTGGCGCAGAATTCTACCATGATTACTGAACTCCACGATCGTTTGGAGGATGCTTACACTAGAATTGACGACCTTGAAAATCGTGCCAGGCGATATAATTTCCGTATCCGTGGGTTACCAGAAACGGTTAAAGATTTCAGTTCTATAGCTTCTTCCCTGATGCAATCGGCTGTTCCAGATATTGACGAAGCACACATGGAGATCGATCGAATTCACAGAGCCCTGGTTTCTCTAAAACCGGACGGCCCTCCCCGAGATGTGATTGTGAAGCCTCACTTTTTCAGGATCAAGGAAGCGGTCATGAGATATGCTAGAGACCACCCAGATCTGGAATTTGAAGGATATAAAATCCAAATATTTGCGGATATTTCCCAAGCTACCATTCAAAAACGAAGAGCATTTAAACCGCTGTTATCCCCTCTGATTCAACGTGATATTCGCTATCGCTGGAACTATCCTTTCCGTTTGCAATTCACATATAACAATAGATCATATGCCTTCTCTACGTTCGCCGATGGTGAAAAGATCCTACTGAAGTTGGGATTTATCTCTCATAATCCCTCATCCCAAGACCCATTAAGATCCAACGGCCCTCCTCCTCCGCTTTCACCTCTTTGGTCTTCTCCGTCTTCAAGGAAAACTGCAACTTCACGCCGAGACACCTGAAGATTCCTGACTGTTACATATTGTCTTTTTCCCTTTTTTTTTTTTTATATAGCAATGGCCTCTCAGCGGTCCCCTCACGGGACATTAGCTATTGCCTAAGTTTGGTTAACATTTTTTAGATACCATACATCTGGCATCTTTTACCTTCTAAGTCGTTCTAGTTTTGTTGACCTTGGGACCTATTATTTGTCTTGCAAAATATTTGCTATGCTTCTACTTATTACTGGTCCATTATACATATACTTTTTTTGCTTTCTTTTGTTTTGTTTTCTTGTTTTATATTGTCTGCTCAGGAAAATTTAGACGGGCACTTTATTTGATATACCATATTTGTGCCGGGAGGCGGCTATGCACTCTCCCTACTTGTCGGACTTTCCCCATTCATTACTATTGGTGGAGACTCCCACACTTCCAGAACCGGGATTCTGGACTACGTGGTTACAATATATTTTGTTTCAGTTGTTTCAGTTGTTTAATTTGTTTTGTTCATGCTATATTCCTTGATACTGGGCGTTTCTATGCCCAAGTATCGACTATTCTCTTTTCTTTTTTCTATTTTTTCTACTTTTAACCTTTTTTCCTTTTCTTCCCTGAGGGTCAGCCAGAGGTTCCCTTGGTTGCCTGAGATGCCTATACATTGGTGTTGGTTGGTGAGTTTGTCTATTACAGCCGTTTTTGTCTTTTACCATGTCCATGTTGACTGATCCCACTGGAACCATACGACTGCTTTCTCATAATGTCCAGGGATTGGGCTCTCCATCTAAGCGTATTAAGGTGTTTAATTACTACAAGTCACTGGGTGCTGATGTTGTAGCTCTTCAGGAAACACATTTTGCTTCTTCCTTCACTCCCCGTTATATACATAAAAACTATCCCGTTTGTTATTTTGCTAATGCCAGGGAGAAAAAACGAGGGGTGGCGTTATGCTTATCGCAACGTCTATCGTTTACTGAAACTGAAGTACTGAGGGACCAGGAAGGGAGGTACTTATTGGTGAAGGGACACTTGGGGGGTAATTTAGTGACATTTTTGGTCTATTATGCCCCCAACACGAACCAGGTAGCGTTCTTTGATTCCTTACTCCGATCTTTGGCACTGAAGTTTGAAGGAGATGTAATCTTAGCTGGTGACTCTAATTTAGCGTTAGACCATATACTAGACAAATCTCATCTATCACAACTTCAGTCCCCTCCTAAACAAAGCCGAAAACTTGCTCAGCTGTTGCATCATCATGGCCTAGTTGATGCTTGGAGAGAGGCTAACCCTACCACTAGAGACTATTCCCATTTCTCTAGAGCTCATAATCGTTATTCACGTATTGATCATGTATTTCTCCATTCGGGACTATTGCCTAAATTGACAGCAGCCAAAATTGTGTCGGCACCCTGGTCTGATCATGACCCTGTGGTGGTTATGTTTTCAAACTTGACGATCAAGTTGGCTAAATCTCACTGGAGGCTTAATGAATCTATACTCAGTAATGAATCTTATTGCCTAGATATTATTACTCACCTTAAAACTTACTTTGCTATTAATAAAGCAGAAGATACTACTCCTGCTATTAACTGGGCAGCACACAAAGCTTCAGTGCGGGGTTTCTTGATTCAGTTGGCATCCAGACTTAAAAAAGCCCACGAAGAAGTGATTTTGGTCAAAACTAAGGAATACGAAACTTTAGTTACCCAACATAAACGTTCCCCACATCCGGACTTGTTGCTTAAACTTGAACAGGCCCGTACAGAACTTAATATTTGCCTCACTACTAAAGCGGAAAAAAGCCTACGCTGGACTAATCATAAATTTTTTACCTGCGTGACCGGCCGGGTTCCTTACTGGCACATAAACTTACCCCTAAACATGCACAGGCTGCTCTCCCGAAAATTAGACTCTCAAGGGGCAATCTTTCCCAAAATCCTCAAAAGATTCTTAGTGAATTTCAAGATTTCTATACTAACCTATATACCCCGGCCCAGGGTCATGTGTCTTCTTCTATTAGTGACTTCCTACATACCTTATCTCTGCCGTCTCTCACAGAATCTCATAGAGAACGTATGGACCAACCCATTACATGTGAAGAAATATGTAACACTATCAAATTGTTGTCTTTACATAAATCGCCTGGCCCTGACGGTCTTCCTAATAATTATTATAAAACGTTTTCTGAACAATTGGCTCCTCATATGGTTCTCTATTTCAATTCCTTGCGAGGCGGTGGAGAAGTTCTTTTAGACGAAAATAGGGCTTACATTAGTGTCATACCGAAACCAAATAGAGACTCTACTGATATTCTTAATTACCGCCCTATATCGCTGATCAATTGTGATCTCAAAATTCTGACGAAATTATTAGCTTTGCGGCTTGGTGCTTTTCTGCCACAGTATATCCATAAAGACCAATCTGGCTTTATAAATCAACGCCAAACGCTAGACCAGATTCGCCGATCTATAACATTGATTTCTGCAGTTCGCTCTAAATGGGATGCCCCATGGTCTAGGGAATTACTGCTGCTTTCATTGGATCTTCACAAGGCCTTTGATAGCTTGAATTGGGACTACTTATTTGCCACCTTAAAGGCCTTTGGATTTGGTTCTACCTTTATCACCCTATTACAAACAATATATAGCAATCCGTCGGCCCAGGTCTCCATTCGAGGTTATAGATCAATTTTATTTCCTATCCGACGAGGGACAAGACAGGGTTGTCCACTTTCCCCATTGCTCTTTGCGTTAGCAATTGAACCCTTAGCTGTTGCAATTCGATTCCCACCCCAAAATACATGGAGTATGCTGTGGGCAACAAGAGCATAAATGCTCCCTTTTTGCTGACGACGTCCTCATGTATGTCACTAACCCTCAAGTTACTCTACCTAATCTACTAGCTCTATTTCGTCAATTTTCCCAGTTCTCAGGGCTTTCTTTAAATACTCAGAAGACTATGGCTCTTAATATCTCTTTACCCCCCTCGATAGAACGGAATCTACGAACTACATATAACTTTCAATGGGCGACACACTCCCTTCCGTACCTAGGTGCTCAGCTGACGCCTTCAATTAACACTCTATATCGGGCTAACTATCCTCCACTGTTTCGCCGTCTCCGAGAAGATCTTCAACGATGGGCAGACTATCCCTTATCCTGGTTTGGTAGAATCAATTCCATTAAGATGACATTTCTACCCAGGATACTTTATTATTTTAGAACTCTTCCAATTGCAGTCCCGAGGGGAGATTTACAACAACTACAATCGGATGTTCTCCATTTTATTTGGGGTAATAAAAAACCTCGCATAAACAAACTGACGTTATTTGTCTCGAAACCATGTGGTGGGCTTGGCCTCCCTGATTTACAAGCTTACTATCAAGCAGCTCAAATAACACAGCTTTCCTACACAACAGCTTAGGGATCTCCACCCCTGTGGGTTTCTATTGAGGCTCTTTCGTGCCATCCTTTTAGTATCGGATCACTAATGTGGCTCCCAAGCCGCCGCCGCCCCCCCCATTTTGTGCCCCACCCTGTCTCACTCCCTAGCGGTTTGGGACAGAGTGCGACATCGTAGATGCTTATCGTCTCCACATACCCCACTAGCCCCCTTGTTCTGTAATCCTGAGTTTTCTCCCGGCGTGACTCCATTGTTATTTCAATGGTGGCTTAATAAGGGACTTCTTAGGATAGGAGACTATCTTGATGGAGATCAACCACTCTCTTTGCAATATTTTAAAGACACGCTGCAGATGCCCTCTAGTGAATTGTTTAGGTACAATCAGCTTATTTCCTTTATACGTTCTAAACTTAAAATGTTAGACAGACCTTTTACACTTACAAATTTTGAATTATCTTGCCAAACGAGGGGCCTCCTACGGGGACGGATTTCTGCGGTATATGCTACCCTTACTAACCCGAATACTAAACTCCCTTACATGATTCAATGGGAACGGGATTTAGATACCACTTTTGATTTGGCTGAATGGCAGGATATTGCTTATGCGTTATCTAAAGTATCAATTAATACAACATTAATTGAAGCTAACTATAAAACTCTCCTTCGCTGGTATTTGGTTCCAACCAGGGTCGCTAGGATACATCCACCTGCATCCCCCACCTGCTTTAGAAAATGTGGCCAGATGGGTACAATGTATCACGTTTGGTGGAAGTGCCCCAACATCACTAGATTCTGGATTCGGATATTCAACCTGGTATACTCTGTGACAGGAATTAATATCCGTAGATCCCCGGAGGTGGTGCTTTTCCAAAGGCTTCCTGAAGGGGTCCCTAAAAAATCGAGGAAGCTAATTATATACATACTTTTAGCTGCCAGAATAACCATTGCTAAATATTGGAAGCAGTCGATGGTTCCTCTTGATTCTGTGAAGAATAAGCTCAACTGGATCATGGTTAATGATAGACTCACCTGCATCCTCCGCAACACTACTAAGAAATTTGATCTGATATGGGATCCGTGGATACGATACATCTCTCCTTCCTAATACACCTCTGGCTGACCCTCTCTTCTTCTCTCTTCTCCCCCCCCCTTTTTTTTTTTTTCCTCCCTTTTCTTCTCTTCTCCTTCTCTCTTTTCTTTTTTTCTTTTTTTTTCTTTCTTCTCCTTTCCTTTTCTCCTCTTTTTCATATTTACTGCTTATCAGATATATTTTTATAGATACAGGATGTCCTAGTAACACATATACTTCCAGGTTGCTGATACTCGAGAGAAGGTACACAAGAGAACCCCCCCCCTTTTTTTTTTTTTTTTCTCTTTTTCCTTTATCCCTCCCCCTCCCCATTCCCTTCCCACTCCACATTCACTTCCCACTCCACATTTTCTTCCTTTGCTTCCTATACTGTACCTTTTCCCTGTGCTATATCCCTTCCTAATATTGCAGGCCTAAATGACTCATTGGGACTTTATGTAGTTAGTCCCCAACAAATCTGAAGCATACTTCATGATCTGATCATTAATAACTCTTAAATTTCTATGTTATTTCACTCTATCAATCTCACCACTATTTCCATCAATAGTGTTCTATATTGCATTTCTCAATTTATCGTGTTGAAGTGGTGTATTTCTGTTTATCCTGATGGAAGGACATTTGGCGGCTTACGCTTACTTTCTCATTTGCAAACATTGTTGATTATTGAATGTATTCTTTGAGACATCGTCTTGTCATTTGATTAATAAAAAATATTGAAAATAAATATCGTACCTGGGGGGTGTCTAAAGTATGCCTGTGAAGTGCCACGTGTTTCCCTTGTTTAGAACTGTCCCTGCACAAAATTACATTTCTAAAGGAAAAAAAGCCATTTAAAACTGCTTGCGGCTTTAATGTAATGTCTGGTCCCGGTAATATGGATGAAAATCTTTAAGAAAAATGGCATAGCTACCCCATCACAGCCCCCCCCCCTACCCCAGCCCATTACCAGCCCCTTTGGGTCTTGTATGGATATTAAGGGGAACCCCGCACACAAAATAAAAAAGGCCCTATATACTCTGAACAGCCGTATACAGGCGGTGCACACAAGACAGGGACTGTAGGTTTGTTCTTATGTAAAATCTGTTTGTAATTTTGAACAGGTACATTGTTTAAGTGTAGCTCCAGCCAAAAAATCTATTTTTAAGCTTTTTGGAAAACATAGGGAAGGGTTATCACCCCTGTAACATTTGTTTTGCTGTCTGTGCAGTGTGCACCTGTTCAGAACAGTTCACCTCACTTTCCATCCTAATGACAAATGTTTTTAGAAAATTTGGGGTTTTTATTGAAACAAGAATTGGTGATAAAGCATCAGTGGAGAGGAGACACTTTTTTTCCCATATTAACTCTTACAGGAGAGAATTTGCCTTCCTAGGGGTAGATTTCCTCTCACTTCCTGTTGTATCCTTCCGTTTGCAAGGAGGAGTCGTTTGTAAGTTGGATGTTTGAAAGTAGGGGCCTGCCGTATATACTCAGCTGAAATTTGCCCCTTACATGTTGGTGTTGCCACAACACTGTGAGCCCTCACAGTTACTCTTGGTGGGCGCATGAATGGGCCCTGCTGTGAATTATTAGATCAAGAATTGTAATTGCATGCCCCTGTTGAACAGGGGCTGAAAAATTGGGCCTTTGGTGGTGGTGGTGGTGGTGGTGTTGACACAACACTGTAAGGCCTCACAGTTACTCTTGGTGGGCGCAGGAATGGGCCCTGCTGTGAATTATTAGATCAAGAATTGTAATTACATGCCCCTGTTAAACAGGGGCAGAAAAATTGGGCCTTAGGCACTGGTGCCACAACACTGCAACCCCTCACAGATACTGTACTTGGAGCACAGCAATGAGCCCTGTTGCAAAGTATTGCATCAAAAATTGTAATTACACGCCCCTGTTAAACAGGGGCTGAAAAATTGGGCCTTAGCCACTGGTGCTGGTGCCACGACACTGCAACCTCTCCCAGATACTCTAGTTGGAGTGCAGGAATGAGCCCTGCTGCAAAGCATTGCATAAAAAAATTGTAATAACACGCCCCTGTTAAACAGGGGCTGAAAAATTGGGCCTTAGCCACTGGTGGCGGCACCCAGAAACAAAAATGTTCTTCCAAGCTATCATCATCAATCGGATCATTGAGGAGGAGGAGGATAGTCAGTCAACATAACAGGACAGTCTCTCAGCATCAGCATCAGTCTTGAAGGGATGTGACATTTGAAAATAAATTAGTCTGTTATATCAGCTTCAGGTGTTTGGTAGCTGGTGGTGATCCAAGACTGGTTCATCTTTATGAAGGTCAGTCGATCAGAGTCGGTGGACAGGCGCACCCTGTGATCCGTGACAAATCCTCAAGCAGCACTGAATGTGCGTTCTGAAAGAACGCTGGATGCAGGACAGGCCAGTAGCTCAATTGCATACTGTGCAAGCTCTGGCCAGTGATCCATCCTCAAGACCCAGTAAGCCAGAGGATTTTCGGTGGGGAAGGTGTCCAAGTCTGACCTTGCCCCTAGGTATTCCTGCACCATGTATATCAGACGCTGGCGATGGTTGCTGGAACCGATCATACCTTGGGGCTGCGGACTAAAGAATTGTCTGAACGCATCGGTCAGACGGCCACCTTCCCCACCGCTCCTTCTTTGACTGACCGAAGCCTCAGCAACTCGTTGTCCAGGACCAGGAGTTTGTAACCTCCCAGTCTCTGGGAACGCGTTGCACAGACCTTTCTGCAAGGCCTCCCGGAGTTGTCTCATCCTCTGCTCCCTCTGCGACGGTAAGATAAGGTCCGCAACCTTACCCTTGTACCGTGGAACAAGGAGAGTGGCCAGCCAGTAATGGTCCCTCTCCTTGATCCGAAGAATACGAGGATCCTTCCGCAGACTTTGCAGGATCAGGGAGGCCATGCAGCGTAGGTTAGCTGAGGCATTCGGTCCGGAGTCCTCTGGGTCACTAAGGACGACATGATCCGCAGCCACCTCCTCCCAGCCACGTACAAGTCCACTGGTTTCTTGGGACTGTAAATCATCCCTAAAAGACTGCTGCTGATGATGCTGAATGCCAGGCTCCACCTCCATGCTGACACAATCCTCCTCCTCCTCCTCTTCTTCCTGTGCGATGGGTGGGACAGAAGGAACACTGTCTGGGTAAAGGGGGCCTTGAGAGGCAAGGAAGTCCTCCTCTTCCTGCCTCTGTTCTGCCTCAAGTGCCCTGTCCATTATTCCATGCAGCGTATGTTCCAACAGGTGGACAAGAGGTACAGTGTCACTGATGCATGCACTGTCACTGCTCACCATCCTCGTGGCCTCCTGAAATGGTGCCAGGACAGTGCATGCATCCCTGATCATGCCCCACTGGCGTGGTGAAAAAAAAACGAGCTCCCCTGACCCTGTCCTGGTGCCGTAGTCGCACAGGTACTCATTGATGGCCCTCTGCTGCGTGTGCAGCCGCTGCAGCATGGCCAACGTTGAGTTCCACCTGGTGGGCATGTCACATATAAGGCAGTTCTTGGGCAGGTTCAACTCCTTTTGCAGCTCAGCCAGGCGAGCACTGGCATTATAAGATCTGCGGAAATGCACACAGACTTTCCTGGCCTGCCTAAGGACATCCTGTAAGCCCGGGTACCTGCCCAATAACCGCTGCACCACCAGGTTAAGGACGTGAGCCACACAGGGCACATGGGTCAGTTGTCCCTGTCGGAGAGCGGAGAGGTTGGTGCCATTGTCACAAACTACCATTCCTGGCTTAAGCTGGTGTGGCGTCAACCACCTCTTGGCCTGCCCCTGCAGAGCAGACAGAACCTCTGCCCCAGTGTGGCTCCTGTCCCCCAAACACACCAGCGCAAGCACGGCATGGCATCTTTTTGCTTGCGTACTTGCGTAGCCCCTTGAACGCCTACGGAGCACCGCTGGTTCCGAGGACAAAGCACAGGAAGAGGCCATGGAGAAAGAAGAAGAGGAGGGGGTGGAGGACAGAGGTGTGTCACAACCAGTAGTAGCATTTTGGAGACGTGGCGGTGGAACAACCTCCAACACTACTGCACCTTGTCCTGCATCCTTCCCAGCTGCCAAAAGAGTGACCCAATGGGCCGTGAAAGAAAGGTAACGTCCCTGTCCATGCCTGCTGGACCATGAGTCAGCGGTAATATGCACCTTACCGCTGACCGCCCTGTCCAGCGAGGCCAAGACATTGCCTTCCACATGCCGGTAGAGAGCTGGAATCACCTTCCGTGAGAAAAAGTGGCGTTTGGGAACCTGCCACTGAGGAACCGCACATTGCACAAACTCACGGAAGGGGGCCGAGTCTACCAACTGAAAAGGCAGCAGTTGAAGCGCTAGCAATTTAGCCAAGCTAGCATTCAACCGCTGGGCATGTGAATGGCTGGGAGTGAACTTCTTTCGACGGTCCAGCAGCTGGGGCAGGGAAATTTGCTTGCTAGAATCGGACGTGGGTGCACTACTAGCTGTCACGATCAGGCGTCGGGCTTGAAGACCAGTTGCTATAGCAGTTGCAGGACAGGTATAAAGGCAGTCACTTCTGGCAGATGACACAGGCTCACCTGAGGTGCGGAGTCTAAGTACTAGCTGGTTTTCCCCAGAGCTCCAGGTGGTGGAGATGGATTTAGCTGCAAGCTAGTACCAGGTCGCGGTCCTCAGGTTTGCCCCACCAGGGTGTGAGCAGGCCGGGGTCCAGTGGCAGATCAGCAGATAAGGATTAAACAGCAGCGTGGTCAGTAACAAGCCAAAAGGTCAATCACAAGTGGTTGCAGGTTGGGATCAGGCAGCAGAGTAGTCAAAGAACAAGCCAAGGGTCAATCACGAGTGGTAGCAAAATACAGAAGGCAGCAGGGATGTCAAGAGCTAGGCACTGGCTGAGAAGGCACAATAACCTGGCAAAGAGGAAGTGCTGAGACAAGGCTTATATAGGAAGTTCATGGGAGGAACAAGGAGTTCAAGGTTCATCGGTAATCAAGACTCAAGGCAGGGTTGTCCATTGGATCAGATAGGTTTGTCCAGCAGATCAGGCAGTGAGCTGTCCAGCATCCCAGATAGCTCAGTGGGAAGAGTAAACGCCAGACACCGATGAAGTCCCAGGTTCAAGCCCAGGTCCTGACACTAGCAGAGTGCCCACAAGTACTTGGCTGTGACACACCTAATTCTACACCTTCATTCCTCTCAGTGCAGGTTTCAGAGAGGACTGAAGGTATAGTGGGGTTGGAGATCCCAGCTGATGCGGTGCAAGGAGAGGTCCGCTTTGTTCTTTGGTGTGGGTCTTTAAGGTAGGCTTGCCAACGAGCTGCATGTCAGGTCAACATATGTCTGGTCAAGCATGTGGTGCCCAAGCGGGTGATGTTTTGGCCACGCGATATACGCTTGAGACATATGTTGCAAACAGCAGCTGTGCGATCTGATGCACTCGACTCAAAAAAGGCCCACACCAAAGAACTTTTTGAATAACGGGCAGAGGCAGCGCCCTGCACAGGCGGAGCTCTGCGGTGTGATTCCGTCGGTGTGCTGCCCTTACGCTGGCCCCCCGAAGGACATCCTGCCTCGTTGGAGATGTGCCTCCTCCTCATCCTCCTCCTCCTCTCTCCTATTAGGCACCCACGTGGAGTCAGTGACCTCATCATCCCCTCCCTCCTCATCACTGGAGCCAATCTGGCGGTATGCTGCAGCTGCTGGAACATGACTGCCAGATTGGTGTCCTTCTTGAGCATCCCCTCTCTCTGCTCTCACGCTACTGCCTTCCTCTAGCTGGGTATCATCATCAGACCCTTCGAAACGCTGGGCATCCTCCTGGAGCATGTACCCAACACTGTGCTCAAACAGTTCGGGGGACTCCTCAGGAGGACATGGTTGGTCTAGGGAAGGAGTGACTGATGATGACATTGATACCAGGGAAGAGGACGCTTTGGCAGCTGCTTTGCCAGTACCCTGAGCCTGGGTGAGAGAGGATGAGGAGGATGAGGAGGGCTTGGTCATCCACTCTACCAAGTCTTCGGCATGATGCGGCTCAATATGTCCAGCTGCCGAAAAGAAGGACAAGCGTGTCCCATGGCCACGTGCTGATGGCGATGCACCGCGTCCACGACCAGCACTGTTGTCTCTAGACACAGAGCCTGCTTGCCCTCTTTTATTGGCTCCTGACTGTCTGCCTCTCCTTGTTTGCCTTCCAGACATTCTAATGGCCTGCAGGGAAATGGGAAAACCAGCAATAAGGCCTAGCTTCAGGAGTATATTTTGCAGGAATCACACTACGCCTGCTGTAGGTGCTGCAAATGCCTGTTGGTGTAACACACCAGGAAAAAGCAGCAATACAGGCTAACTTCAGGTGTAATATGATCAGGAGGCACACTCCGCCCGCTGTAAGTGCTGCAAATGCCTGTTGGTGTAACACACCAGGAAAAAGCAGCAATACAGGCTAACTTCAGGTGTAATATGATCAGGAGGCACACTCCACCCGCTGTAAGTGCTGCAAATGCCTGTTGGTGTAACACACCAGGAAAAAGCAGCAATACAGGCTAACTTCAGGTGTAATATGATCAGGAGGCACGCTCCGCCCACTGTAAGTGCTGCAAATGCCTGTTGGTGTAACACACCAGGAAAAAGCAGCAATACAGGCTAACTTCAGGTGTAATATGATCAGGAGGCACACTCCGCCCGCTGTAAGTGTTGCAAATGTCTGTTGGTGTAACACACCAGGAAAAAGCAGCAATACGGGCTAACTTCAGGTGTATATTGTGCAGGAGGCTTAGCAACAATGACACTGACACTGTCCCCTGCCTATCCTTCTCTCTCCCTGCACACAAGGTTTATCAAAGTATATGACACTGACACTCTCCCTGCCTATCCTTCTCTCTCCCTGCACACAAGGTTTAGCAAAGAATATGACACTGACACTGTCCCCTGCCTATCCTTCTCTCTCCCTGCACACAAGGTTTATCAAAGTATATGACACTGACACTCTCCCTGCCTATCCTTCTCTCTCCCTGCACACAAGGTTTAGCAAAGAATATGACACTGACACTGTTCCCTGCCTATCCTTCTCTCTCCCTGCACACAAGGTTTATCAAAGAATATGACACTGACACTCTCCCTACCTATCCTTCTCTCTCCCTGCACACAAGGTTTAGCAAAGAATGTGACACTGACACTGTCCCCTGCCTATCATTCTCTCTCCCTGCACACAAGGTTTAGCAAAGAATATGACACTGACACTCTCCCTGCCTATCCTCCTGTCTCCCTACACACAAGTTTGAGGTACAAATAGCACTGACACTGTCCCTGCCTATGTAACTCTTTCCCTGCGCCGGAACACACTACACAAGGCCGCCGCGCTGGCGGCCTTTTATAGTGTGGGGCGTGTGCTAAACCCCCTGAGCTATAATTGGCCACAGGAAACCTGCCTGTGGCCAATTATGGCTCTCCTAGCTGCCGGCGCTGTGATTGGCCAAGCATGCGGGGTCACAGTGCATGCTTGGCCAATCACAGCGCCGGGATTGCACTGCGATGGCACAGTGTATTGTGGGCCGTTCGCGTCACTCGAATTTGGCGCGAACGGCCCAAATCGTTCGATGTTCGCCGAACGGTCGAACAGCCGATGTGCGAGTCGAACTTATGTTCGACTCGAACACCGAGCTCATCCCTACTCTGAATACATTTGGTACTTCGGAGAGAATGCTTATGCATTTCGATTATCGCTGGTGTAGTTCTTGATTTTGCATTTTACATCTCTCATTCCCCCCTTTTTTTTTCCTCTCTCCCGCTTATTACCTTTCGCTTCTCTTTATCATCTTGCTCTTTTCTTCTTCTTACACTCTATCACCTTTTCCTCATTCCTCTGTTCAGTGCCACTTGGACGTTTCGTAAGCATAATGTCTTCTTATGTTTCTAGTATCTCGAGATTTTGCAATGACCGTGTGTTGTGCTATACTGTATGCCAATGTGTCTATGCAATGTTGTGTGTCCTTGAACCATGTCCTTTGCTTAAATAAAAGATAAAAAAAAAAAAAAACAGCTGCCGAATATCATCCGATCAGCGCTCGCAGCCACAGACTGGTGTATTCTGGCGGGGGACGGGGGTGGTCAGCCCCCCGTCAGAACACAACAGCTCAGCAGGGAGATGTACTAAAATCACATCGTTAGTACAGTGAGCTCCTGGGTTGAACGAAAAAAAAAGTGTCAGTGTGTATCGGGCTTAAGGAGTGCAAAAAAAAATCATTATTGCAAGACAATATAATTAAAATAAATCCTTGTTTGTCCTTAAAAAACAATAAATGTATTACCTTGTACCCTAGTAATGACAAAGATATCCACGAATAAACGGGTCCACGGCAAAAAAAATTCAATTGCTCTGCTCCATGGGGTGTAGAGGTGTGAGAGGCAAAGTGGTTAAACAGGAACTCCATTTACTTAATAAATGATGATGGTGCAGTTCATTATGTGTAACTCCCAAGCAACATGATATATTTTCTTTCTTCTCTTCTCAGTTACATGATATCAGGCTGTTGGCTGTGCTGTAACAAGTGTTGCTGCCCATACCTTAATAATAGTCAAGTCCATTTTTACAGATAGTGAGTGTCCAGAGTCCGGTTCTCAGAACCCATGATGGGGTCCTGCTAAGGGGTAGACTCTTCTGCATATGCAGCTACATATTCACGAATGCTCTTCACTTCCCATGCATAGACAGAGTGTGTAATCTGGTCTGCCATTGCCTATATCACCTTAGAAGCAGAAAATTACATAGGCAGGAGAAGGCACAACACACCACTGCACATTAACCTCTACCACACATGGCATTAGCCTTTTAGAGGCTAAATATATGTTTACCTTAGTAGGCACCTGCCTACAACTATATTTAATTATTGACTGACTAGAGGCTAGTCTGGGACTGGGACTCGTAGATGGGTTGCATAAAACATGAGTCTTTTGTTTGTGCTATTTTCTGACATTGCCTGCACCAGTAGTTGAGACTATCCTGTTTGTGATAAATTTCTGTTACTCTTTATTGCCTCACCCATCTTCCCTTTTAGAGCTTTCCCTTCTTAATAGAGGTCCAGATACAAGGAGGGCCATCAATGCAACAGGACAGGAGGACCCAAATTAATGCAGCAGCTCCTCCAAGTGTATGGTATTTTAATTAGCACTTAATTTTGGTGAATCCATTTTCAGACCGATATCTCATTCAAAGTAAAGTCCCAACCCATTTTCTTTTAAAACATCACTAGGGATTGAAAACACCCACTTGTCTACTTTTTTACTTCCTGGTTGTCCGTTGATTTTCATCAATTGCCATAACAATTATTTTGCATCATTGGGGCACCCTGCCCTTAATAGCTTTTGTCACCAATTGGTAATCCTGGGGTGGTTATGCATTTATCCCTGGGAGCTGCGACGCTCACTGGGGCTATCCCACATTCCCCCGCTATTGGCTGTGGGGATGCGGGCTGGTACTCACTGGGCATCGACGCCACGCTTCCTGCGTCCGCACGTTTGGTGTCTCCACGCCACGTGCTGACGTTGAGTATCTCCACCTGCGTGCCTCATGACGAAGGTATCGGGCGCCATTGTGGTCGCTTCCTTCCTCTCTGAAGGCACACTATTTAGCGTGACATTGGCGGGACTGTGCTGGCGGGCTGACATGCTATCCACAACCCGTTCCACGGTAACTATATTTACCTATACTGGCCCCCCTTTACTCTATACTACCCAGTACTAAAATCCAATTAAAATCCAATATTATTTGTTACAGATACCCTACTGGGCTCCTACTTACCTCCAGTACTCACACAAGGGGAATCTCTCGTTGTATTGGATTGCCTCGCCGCCGCATTTTTACCACCTCAGCTCCCGGGGGGATCTGTTTCTCACCCCTGGGTATTCCCAAATCGAACATTAACAGACATCCTTCTTTTTAATATTTTTACAATTCTACTATATGCCCACAGGTAAGAGTGTTAGGATTACAGCCATTGTTTCCCCTCTTCCTGTTTTTAGTTAATTACCATTAACTAACATTATTATACATTTTACATTATAGGTGTCCCCAATTTACTGCTCCTGATGAGTGGATACAACTCCACGAAACGCGTAGAGCTTTCATATTTGATGTCATATCACAGCAACCATGTGGTCACCATGGGTTTTAACTGCTTGAGTCAACAATTTTTGATACATGTTACCATGTCTTATTTTTGGGCCTATTGCCGATATCGAGGTTGATCATGTGTTACTTTGTATATTGTGCTACCATTTTTTACTATAATGTGATATACAAATCATGTTTTATTTTTCATTGTATCATACCTATTGATTTACTGTCGATGTCATTTTATGCATTATGCCCCAAATTATGTCAAATAAATGATCTGTTCACCTTATATTGACCGACTCATTCTGCCCTAGTGTCGTGTTTCATACAAAGTCCCACTGCTTCCTTTTGCCATATAAATAGGGATGGAGACCTGTGTGCTGGATAGCCATGGTCTCATGTAAAGTCACAACCCATTTTCTTTTAAGATATCTCATTCAATTCATAAAATATCTAGTCCTTTACAATGGTCTTTTTATTTAGCATATATAGCATACACAATATTTGTGAAAAAGATGTGTCACAGTAAATCCATGCTTTTTTAACCACACCCATGTTTTACTATGTCAAAATTCTCCTTGCTCTGCTCTCTGTGTAGATCTAAGCAAGCCTTTCTCAACCTTTTTAACATGTGATGTAGGATGCCTTGAAATAACTTTGTGGTTCCAGGGAACCCTTGTTATCAATTGATAAATCTAAAGTTCACAATACATTAGTGTATTATGATCACTGGAAACAATGCTCCTTACAGATAGCTAAAAAGATCATTGGTGTCAGTGGTTACTTATCTGAGCAGCAGGCTCAAGGAACCCCTAGAAATTTCTTGAGGAACCCTAGGGTTCCACGGAACACAGGTTAAGAATGGCTAATCAAAGAACTTAATGGATAGAAATGCAAGTCCCTTAGCAGGTAACAATGCTCCTGTATATGTAGTGCATCTGTGGGTTTAGATCTTAGCATAGGGTTCAGCATTAAAGTGGACCTAGACTCACGCAACCTTATTCACCAAACAGTGTGAGACAAGTCAATTGAAGGACTTATTTTTATTATCTATTGCACTCTGTCTCTGTGGAACATCTTTCTGTTTGCTCTTTCAGACCCCATCCCCTGATGACACAGCAATGTAATATATTCATTGGAAGTAGGGTAAGACAGGGTATGCCTATCAAATGCTAAAAGGATAAATAGGGTGTGGCTAGGCTCTGTCACATGAGCAGAAGTGCTCAAGAATATGCAAAAGGTACATTTTTGTACTGATTTGTTTTGTCACATTAGATTAGGGGAACTAAACCCATCAATGTAACAGTTTAAAAAAACTGTGATGCCGCGTACACACGATCATTATTCACGGCAGTTAAAAAACCGCCGTGAATAATGACATTAAAAATGAGGGAACGGCTTGTTCCCCACACACGGTCGTTTTTCACGTCATTTTTTCTCTTGTCGAGAAAAACGACCGTCTGTGGGCTCCGCGGCAGTGTTTCCCTATGGGAAAACTGCAGCGGAAAAAATGTCGGAAAAAACGTCGAGAAAAATTAGAACATGTTCTAATTTTTCTCGTCATTTTTAATGCCGTTTTTCTCGTCGAGAAAAACGACAAAATGCCCACAGACGATCGTTTTTCTCGTCAAAAGGAAAAAATTTTGTTTTTCTCGACGAGAAAAACGGTCGTGTGTACACGGCATTACATTTAGGGCATGCCGAAAGTTCTAACAGTCAGGCCTCGTACACACGACCGATTTTCTCGTCGTAAACAGTCAAGAAAAGTGCCGCAAGAGTTTTTTTGTCTAGAAAAACGTTCGTGTGTATGGTTTTACGACGAGAAACTTGACGCGAATCTCGACGAGAAAATAGAGAACCTGCTCTCTATTTTCTCGTCAGGAGTCCAGATTTCCTCGTCGTGTTTCTCGTCGGCCTGTTTTGTGACGAGAAAATGGTTCGTGTGTATGCTTTTACGACTCTTCCAAAAGTGCGCATGCTCACAAGCAACTATGAGACGGGAGCGCATCTTCTGGTAAAACAAGCCTTCATAATGGAGAGAGCACATTCGTCACGCTCATAAATATTTCATCGTTTAAATGTTCTGCATTGAATTCTTCGTTAGAATGTTACATTAATCAAAACGAGAGACCTTCTTTTGCTGCTGATATTCACACAGAGTTATGCCTTATTTTTAACCTTTTTCATGCTGCTCTTTATAAGATTTATGTGTATTATATCGTGCAAGTTTTTAGGAATAATTTAAATGGTTAGATTTTTCAAAATGATGTTAATTATAATTTCTCAATGTTTTGATAGCGATCTCCCATTTAATTTTCTAATCTATATTTTTAAAATTTCACACCATGTTTTTGAGCTAATCAGATTTAGTTATTCTTTTGGGGGGGTGATATCTGTGCCTTTTATTGTCAGTCAAATGTATCTGCTTACTCCAAAGCTTGTTTTTTTTTATTTAAAAATACACATAGTCAAGTATGAACTTAAACAAAAAACACATTTATTCATGTTTATAAATTAAATAAAGAGAAGGCAGCGCTGGAGAAGCTGCTGCCATTTGTGCATCCCAGGGACCCCAGAGCACACAGCAACCCTGTGTGGACACTAAAATTGGGAGCTTGAGAAGGCCCACATTTCAGAACACAATCTGATGCTGGCCTCCCAGAGGTCAGGAACAGCAGCAGGTGAGATATATGTCCCAAGTGTGTGGTACTACAACAGGCTGCCTTCTGTCCGACCAGTGCGACCACAATGAAGCAAGGCCATCACTTCCTCTTCTTCCTGGCAACCTTCCCTGCAGCCTTTACTGAAGCCTTCCTTCTTCGTTTAGCTGGAGGCTGGCCCACTGGAGGGGTACTCCTGTCAGGAGGAGGAGGTGGAGGTGTAGCAGAAGGGGGTGGGGCAGAAGAAGAAGGTGGAGGTGTAGCAGAAGGGGGTGGGGCAGAAGGTGGAGGTGTAGCAGAAGGGGGTGGGGCAGAAGGTGGAGGTGTAGCAGAAGGGGGTGGGGCAGAAGAAGAAGGTGGAGGTGTAGCAGAAGGGGGTGGGGCAGAAGGTGGAGGGGTAGCAGAAGGGGGTGGGGCAGAAGAGGAAGGTGGAGGTGGAGGTTGAGGTTGGGTCAGTTGGGCCACCTCACATATGGCGGTATTGGGGGTAATTTGCTCCATCACCCCCTTGTTGAGCAAGGTGATGAGCAGGGGTTCGCATAGGAGGCGTTGCTCCATGCTCATCACCTTGAACTTAGCCTCCACTAGGCCGGCAATGGCCTCTTCAGGGGATGTGGGCTCCTTGAGGGTGGCATGGGCCTCTTTAATAAGGGCCATTGCTGCCTCACTGGTGGTCCTGTCCCTCCTGCCTCTTTTGTGAAGCCTGATGGGAGGCACCTGGGATCTGGTGCTTCTCCTTTGCCCTGCCACCTCCTGTCTGCCACTGGGCCCTGCCACCTCCTGTCTGCCACTGGGCCCTGCCACCTCCTGGCTGCCACTGGGCCCTGCCACCTCCTGTCTGCCACTGGGCCCTGCCACCTCCTGGCTGCCACTGGGCCCTGCCACCTCCTGGCTGCCACTGGGCCCTGCCACCTCCTGGCTGCCACTGGGCCCTGCCACCTCCTGGCTGCCACTGGGCCCTTCCTCCTCCTGCCTGACAGTTTCCAGACCCTCCTCCTGGCTGATTTCATCCTGTGTATGAAAAAGAAACATAGTTTAATATGTTGGTTTAATCTTTGCATCAAACTTTGTAATCCTGATGGAAGCAATTAGAATGTAAATGCATAAATCCTTGCTTTAAATTTACCACTACATCAGCTTGACTATTTACCACACAATTAAGTGCAGAATAATGTCTACAGATCATGATTTCACTTGTTGAATACAAAATAATGTATGTTTCTCATCCTGACATATTTGGGAAACATTAATTTTATCCCACTACATTTTCAGTTAATACTATACCTGGCTCCAGATGGCCAAATCAGGATCATCCAGGATGGCTGCCTCCTCTTGCTCCAGAGAAGGCTCAGGTTGGCTGCAGGGAAGTCTGGGGGGAAGAGTGGAGAGTGATGGCCTTGGCTCAATGTGGTCATCCAGGAAGGACATCCTGCTGTAGTACCACAAAACCGGGACATAAACATCATCTGCTGCTGCTCCTGACCTCTGAGAAGCCAGCACCTTAGAGCATTCAGTCCTGTAGGTACCTCTCAAGCTCCCAATTTTAGTGTCCACTTGTTTTGCTGTGGCTGTGGGCACCTTGGTATGCACAAATGGGAGCAGCTTCTCCAGCGCTGCTTTTCTCACCCCTTTTTTTTTATGGATGGGGTTTTTGGTCTCCCACAGAGCCGGCAGCTCCCTTACCCGGTCAATAAATTCCGCCAGGAACTCTTTGTCGCTAATAAATACATTCATATTGTATCTGCAAGTAAAATAAATTATATTTAAATAATGTGAGGCAAACAGTCTAACCTCCTTCACATCCTAGTCACCATATATATCCTCCAACAATCTCAAGACAGTATAGGCCAACAATTTTAACAAGTCTCACAAAATCACATACCTTCGTTCGCACGTCCGTCACTTGAACTCCTCTCTCCGCACACCGAACGTACTATAGTCACATGTGTGTTTGCTATATACACACCACGCATGCGTCCAAATTCGAACACGTCGCTCCGCACACATCGCCCGCCCATGACGTTCTAACTAACATCTTTTCCCCGCCCCTTCTCTTTCGGCGCGCAGACAGATATGGCGGAGTTACAGCAGGTGTCTGATAATTCCGCAACTAGCGAGGAGACAAGCCCGGAGACCGAGGACACGTCACGATCAAGGAGGAGATTCAAGGCATCGAATATGTCTTTGGCGGAGATGGCGGAGATGGTGGACATCTTGGTCAAGGCTGATTATGATGCCAAGCATGGGCCGTATAGCAAACCAAATAGAAGGAAGGCCAAAATCCTCACTAAAGTTGTGAAGAGTCTGAGGGCGAAGTTCGGGGTGAAACGCTCAAATGAGCAGCTCAGAAAGAGGTGGTCAGACCTCAAACTGAGGGAGCCAGACCAGTTGAGGAGCATAAAGAGGATGCTCGCTAAAAGTAAGTAAAATGACGACCTTTCTGCTATTAATCTTTTTAGAAACTGACTTTTTTTTTTTTTAAAGCATATTGGACTCCCTTCCAAAATGTATTATTTTGAACTAGGTTGGGCACAGTAATCGTTCGTTACGTTACCGACACTTCGTTCGGCCACTATCCGTGGTTTTGGCTTATTTAAGACCCCCAAAAGTAATTAGACATCTGCCATTTTTGATCAAGTATTGTGGATAATTTTTAAGTCTAGATGATGTGTTTGTAAGGAGAATGAAATGCAAACTTTAATCAGTGTAAAGGAGAGGACACTCAGCAGCTGCTTCCACATCTGTACTTTGGAGCACTATAGTGTGGGCCACCAGACCCGCCTTTTTTGGGTGTCCCACACAGGTGCATCAGAGTTTATTTGTGGTGCCTCCATGTCCAAAAAATTACATCCAAATGTGAATAATAAACATATTTGGGGTCATAAAGAATGCATTTTTCTTTAAATTCCGCACAAACACACACTTGTACCCCACTTCCAAACAATTTAGCCTGTTTTAAGTTTAAAAATGAGATTTTTACAGTGTGATAAATAGACCTTTGGTTTTATTCTCATAGGGGAGAGAAGACTGGGAGGAGGACACTCCAGGGAGCACATGCACCCCACAACTTCCAAGCAACCCCAAACTCCCAAAGATCCACAACCGAAAGATGTGCAGGAAGTTGAGGTGGAGGAAGGAGAAGTGCAGGAAGGAGAGGTGGATGACGTTGTGGATCTGGTCACCACAACAGGTCAGTATCTGACACCACAGCTTAAGGTAAGCGAGGTAGGCCTGCAGAGTTTTATTAATTTTTTTTTATGGTTTTTAGGGGATGGAAATGTTGTGAAGGATAGCACACCGTTCTCTGCTGACAGTGCCCTCCGCCTCATCCAGCAAGTGATGGAATGTAGCACGGAACTGGACCTAATTAAACAAAGAATCCATGTGATGGAACAAACATTTAAAGACATTCTCGATGTTTTGGGGAGAATTCAATAAGCCATCCAAACACATTTGTTTTTACATGTTTGTTTTTATATTTTTACTAATTTTTTGAGTAACAAAGCAGCCAAAAATTGAATATGCACACAGTGTGTGAACATGTGCTATCTGCCATCAGGGGATATCCATGTACGTCTTTTGTGGGTGCAACCCCTTCCTCGTATCAAAAGTCGGTGAACTGAGGAAGGGGATGCACCCCCAAAACACATCCATTGATCACCCCTGATGGCAGATAGCACATGTTGACAATAGGGATCAGGATTGTAAACTTCCTATTTGCAAAAAAGTAAAAATGTGTGCATATTGAATTTTTGGCTGGGCAAGGGGTGGCAGGACCCCATATTAGGACGGGCACATAGAGACATAGTTTGTGTAACTGAATGTCTCAGATTGCTCAGAGGTATCCAATGTTGTCATTTTAGAAATGCAAGTGGTATTTTTGTATTTTCATAAGCCAAAATTTGACGGGTTGTGGTCAGGCCAACCCCAAAGTAAAACAAAAAAAAATGTGCAGAGAGTAAAATATTTGACCACAAACAACGTGTAGCTTCTTTTTATAATACACTCTAAGCTTATTTGGTTCTTTTGTAAGGTAACATAGTGAAATTGGTTGTTATTTACTAAAGTAAAATACACTTGCCACTACAAATGCACAAAGACAAACTAGGAGACAGGAAAGAACAAATAATTAAAGGTTTAAACAAGATTTTTATTGGGATACTTAGACATAGGCTGGCATAGGAATTGCCCCCCTACCCGTGAAATACTCCATGTATTTGTCCCGAACCACACGGGCATTTTGGGGGGGCAAGCCAAGACGGGCAGATTCCAGGCCCGGAAGGGGATTTGCAGGGGAAAGTCCAGCCTCTGGCAAAACTGAGGCCATATATGAATTCGCTTTGCGGCAAAGAAAATTGTGTAGCACACAGCAGCATAACACTACATAGTTTATTTTGTAGTCCGCCAAGTGGATGGAAGTCATAAAAAGGCGGAACCGGCTGGCCATTATGCCGAAGGCATTTTCAACGACTCTTCGGGCCCTGGCCAGCCGGTAATTGAACACACTCTTCTCTGGGGTCAGGGTCCTCTGTGGAAATGGCCTCATAAGATGCCGTCCGAGTCCGAAGGCTTCATCAGCCAAGAAAACAAAGGGGAGTCCTTCAATATTCCCTGCATCCGGTGGCAATGCAAGGTCGTCACTCTGGAGACGGAGGGCAAACTCCGTCTGGATGAAGGATCCCCCATCGGACATCCGGCCATTCTTCCCTACATCAACATAGAGGAATTCATACCGTGCTGACACCACCGCCATCAGCACAATGCTATGAAACCCCTTGTAGTTGTAGTAGTAGGATCCAGAACGGGGTGGCGGCACGATGCGGACGTGCTTCCCGTCTATGGCACCACCGCAGTTGGGGAAGTCCCACCGCGTGGCAAACTCCGATGCCACAGTCTGCCATTCCTGTGGCGTTGAAGGAAGCTGTGGAGTGAAACAAGATGAAATAATATTAGAAAAACAAAGGCATACATTACAAGCAAATTCAAGACCAAAAAATTAGAGACCAACATCAATCTAATTATACGTTTATTAAGGTGTGTAAAAAAAGTATAATGGAAGGCTCATTTATCATATTCATCACCCCCTCTGATGGGCCATTACTAAATTATTTTGGGGGGGGGAGATGTGTTTGGCCACAGGATAGCATTGCAGTGGCGGTGCGTCCAGAGTGGGCGCTGGAGCACTGTCCCCTCTCTCCTGTGCCCATCACTCAGAACAATACATAGGTTCATGCGTTGCATGAACCTATGTATTGTCTATGCCGCACACTATTCAGGTGGATGGCCTCTTGTAAAGCGACCGACATATGATTAATTGCGTCATTTAGGGGGAAAATTGCAGAGCAGAAACAGGTATTAAAAAAGTCTTGCAAATTACAACCTGAGGGATGTAATTGGCTTCCTCAAAGAAAAATCGGGGACGCAAGGAGGGGGCATTCCTTGTGTAAACACTGACAGGCAGCTCTGGCAATCATGTTCACCAAGTCTGTTTAATGGTAACATGATTGGCTGATGCAACATGAAGGGAAGGAGAAGACATCAAGGACAGAAGAAGGATGGCGCTGACCACAAGAAGGTAAGTGCAGGGCTGGGGGGAAACTGGCTGCAATAGAGGGGACTAAATGGCTGCATTGGAGGGGACAACTGGGGGCGTTTATTAGGCAACAGAGCAAAAAAGGAGGAAGTTTATTTCCGAAATTGGGGTTGTAACCCCCCAACATTTGGAGCAACAGGCGCCCCTGCTGGAAAAGTTAGTGAGGGGAAATATTTAGGGAGGATAAAAAAGGGGCATTTAAAAACTTCCAGCATGCATGGGGACAAAGGGGACATTCTCAGCATATTACAATCATGGTAATTAGGAAAGGATGAAAGAAATACAATACATTAGCATACATGTAATACATAAAATGTGATGTGAAGGGAGAAAACTTACCCTAATATAGTCCTCCTGCAGGACTTGTATAATAGCAGAACAGGTGTCTGGGATTATGAGGCCCAGAGCCTGGGGGGAGATGCCTGTGGTGAACTTCAAGTCCTGAAGACTTCTCCCTGTCGCCAGGTAACGCAACGTGGCGATGAGCCTCTGCTCAGCACTGATGGCTTCCCGCATAACGGTGTCCTTCCTGGTAATATAGGGGGACACCAAAGCCAACAGTTCCTGAAAAACGGGGTCAGACATCCTCAGAAAATTCCTGTAGTCCTCAGGATTATTCTCGACGATCTCCCGCAGCAGAGGCATGTGGCAGAATTGGTCCCGCTGGAGCAACCAATTCTTGGTCCATGAACTCCTCCTCACACCATTCATGGACTGGTCTTGGTCCAAAACAAGCAGACCAACACCAAGCGCACGCACAGCACGAACTCGACGACGAGAACGTCCAGGCGACATGGCTAGGAAACGGTCGTCTAATCAGAACGTACAGAACAGAACGCACTTTAGAACAGCAAGGCCTATGAATAACGAACTGAAATTCAGAAACGAACAGGCAAGAACGCACTGTAAAACAGATACGACCTGCCTAGACGCCCTGAAAGTCAAGATACGAACCCACAAGCACAAACTGAACGGCAGAAAACGATCTGAAAAGTACGAAGACTGAAAAGCGCGAATCGTCTCTTCCCAAACTTTTACTTCACACGCGGTAACACGAGATCAGCAAAAGCAGCCCAAGGGGTGGCGCCAAGAAAAAAGATCTTCCCCTTTATAGTGCCGTCGTACGTGCTGGACGTGAGCGCAGAGAACCACGAGGAAATTGGGAAATGCCAGTGTGTACGCATAGAAAGCTTGACGAGAAAATCGACAAGCTTAACAAGAATCTCGTCGAAAAAAACGACGTGTTTTTTACGACGAGAAAATCGGTCGTGTGTACGAGGCCTCACATTTTGCTTGTGCTTTCAACCAAACTGTCAAACCATCAAATGGTTGTCACACATGATCACATGTGCAACTACATGGCAGTTGCAGATCAAACAGAGGATTAGTGATGAGCCGAACACCCCCGGGTTCGGTTCGCACCAGAACCCGCGAACGGACCGAAAGTTCGTACGAACATTAGAACCCTATTAAATACAATGGATGCGAACGTTCAAATTCTAAAGTGCTAATTATAACAACTATTATGCATGTTATTGTCCTAAAAAGGGTTTGGGAACCCGGGTTGTGCACCAGGGGACATGTATCAATGCAAAAAGAAGTTTTAAAAACGGTCGTTTTTCGGGAGCAGTCATTTTAATGATGCATAAAGTGAAAAAAAAAAAGTCAAATATTCCTTTAAATATCGTACCTGGGGGGTGTCTAAAGTATGCCTGTGAAGTGCCACGTGTTTCCCGTGTTTAGAACTGTCCCTGCACAAAATGACACTTCTAAAGGAAAAAAAAGCCATTTAAAACTGCTTGCGGCTTTAATGTAATGTCTGGTCCCGGTAATATGGATGAAAATCTTTAAGAAAAATGGCATAGCTACCCCATGACCCCCCCCCCTACCCCAGCCCATTAGCAGCCCCTTTGGGTCTTGTATGGATATTAAGGGGAACCCCGCACATAAAATAAAAAAGGCCCTATATACTCTGAACAGCCGTATACAGGCGGTGCATACAAGACAGGGACTGGAGGTTTGTTCTTATGTAGAATCTGTTTGTAATTTTGAACAGGTACATTGTTTAAGTGTAGCTCCAGCCCAAAAATCTATTTTTAAACTTTTTGGAAAACATAGGTAAGGGTTATCACCCCTGTAACATTTGTTTTGCTGTCTGTGCCCCTGTTCAGAACATTTCACCTCACTTTCCGTCCCAATGACAACTGTTTTTGAAATGTGGTGTTTTTCTTGAAACAAGGATTGCTGATAAAGCATCAGTACAGAGGAGACACCTTTCTCCCATATTAATTCTTACAGGAGAGAATTTTCCTTCCAAGGGGTAGATTTCCTCTCACTTCCTGTTGTCTTCTTGCGTTTGCAAGTAGGAGTCGTTTGTAAGTTGGATGTTTGAAAGTAGGGACCTGCCGTATATACTCTGCAGAAATAGGCCCCTTAGTTGTTGGTGTTGGCACAACACTGTAAGCACTCACAGTTACTCTTGGTTGGTGCTGGAACGCCCTGCTGTCAACTATTATATCAGGAATTTTAATTACATATAATTGTTGAACAGTGGTAGTAAAAATTGGGCCTTTGATGGTGGTGCTGGTGCCACAACACTGTAAGCCCTGACAGTTACTCTTGGTGGGTGCAGCAATGGGCCCTGCTGTGAATTATTAGATCAAGAATTGTAATTGCATGCCCCTGTTGAACAGGGGCTGAAAAATTGGGCCTTTCGTGGTGGTGGTGGTGGTGGTGGTGTTGCCACAACACTGTAAGCCCTCAGAGTTACTCTTGGTGGGTGCAGGAATGGGCCCTGCTGTGAATTATTAGATCAAGAATTGTAATTACATGCCCCTTTTGAACAGGGGCTGAAAAATTGGGCCTTTCGTGGTGGTGGTGGTGGTGGCGTTGCCACAACACTGTAAGCCCTCAGAGTTACTCTTGGTGGGTGCAGGAATGGGCCCTGCTGTGAATTATTAGATCAAGAATTGTAATTACATGCCCCTTTTGAACAGGGGCTGAAAAATTGGGCCTTTCGTGGTGGTGGTGGCGTTGCCACAACACTGTAAGCCCTCAGAGTTACTCTTGGTGGGTGCAGGAATGGGCCCTGCTGTGAATTATTAGATCAAGAATTGTAATTACATGCCCCTTTTGAACAGGGGCTGAAAAATTGGGCCTTTCGTGGTGGTGGTGGTGGTGGCGTTGCCACAACACTGTAAGCCCTCAGAGTTACTCTTGGTGGGTGCAGCAATGGGCCCTGCTGTGAATTATTAGATCAAGAATTGTAATTACATGCCCCTGTTGAACAGGGGCTGAAAAATTGGGCCTTAGGCACTGGTGGCACAACACTACAACCCCTCACAGATACTGTACTTGGAGCACAGCAATGAGCCCTGTTGCAAAGTATTGCTTCAAAAATTGTAATGACACGCCCCTGTTAAACAGGGGCTTGAAAAATTGGGCCTTAGGCACTGGTGCCACAACACTCCAACCCCTCACAGATACTGTACTTGGAGCACAGCAATGAGCCCTATGGCAAATTATTGCTAAAAAAATTGTAATTACACGCCCCTGTAAAACAGGGGCTGAAAAATTGGGCCTTAGCCACTGGTGGCGGCACCCATAAACAAAAATGATCTTCCAAGCTATCATCATCAATCGTATCATTCAGGACTCGGAGGAGGAGGATAGCCAGTCAACATAACAGCACAGGCACTCAGCATCAGCATCAGTCTTGAAGGGATGTGACATGTTAAAATCAATTAGTCTGTTATATCAGCATCAGGTGTGTGGTAGCTGGTGGTGATCCAAGACTGGTTCATCTTGATGAAAGTCAGTCGATCAACCGAGTCGGTGGACAGGCGCACCCTGTGATCCGTGACAAATCCTCCAGCAGCACTGAATGTGCGTTCCGAAAGAACGCTGGATGCAGGACAGGCCAGTAGCTCAATTGCATACTGTGCAAGCTCTGGCCAGTGATCCATCCTCAAGACCCAGTAAGCCAGAGGATTTTCGGTGGGGAAGGTGTCCAAGTCTGACCTTGCCCCTAGATATTCCTGCACCATGTTTATCAGACGCTGGCGATGGTTGCTGGAACCGATCATACTTTGGGGCTGCGGACTAAAGAATTGTCTGAACGCATCGGTCAGACGGCCACCTTCCCCACCGCTCCTTCTTTGACTGGCCGAAGCCTCAGCAACTCGTTGTCCAGGACCAGGAGTTTGTAACCTCCCAGTCTCTGGGAACGCGTTGCACAGACCTTTCTGCAAGGCCTCCCGGAGTTGTCTCATCCTCTGCTCCCTCTGCGACGGTAACATTAGGTCCGCAACCTTACCCTTGTACCGTGGATCAAGGAGAGTGGCCAGCCAGTAATGGTCCCTCTCCTTGATCCGAAGAATACGAGGATCCTTCCGCAGACTTTGCAGGATCAGGGAGGCCATGCAGCGTAGGTTTGCTGAGGCATTCGCTCCGGAGTCCTCTGGGTCACTAAGGACGACATGATCCGCAGCCACCTCCTCCCAGCCACGTACAAGTCCACTGGTTTCTTGGGACTGTAAATCATCCCTAAAAGACTGCTGCTGATGATGCTGAGTGCCAGCCTCCACCTCCATGCTGACACAATCCTCCTCCTCCTCCTCTTCCTGTGCGATGGGTGGGACAGAAGGAACACTGTCTGGGTAAAGGGGGCCTTGAGAGGCAAGGAAGTCCTCCTCTTCCTGCCTCTGTTCTGCCTCAAGTGCCCTGTCCATTATTCCACGCAGCGTGTGCTCCAACAGGTGGACAAGAGGTACAGTGTCACTGATGCATGCACTGTCACTGCTCACCATCCTCGTGGCCTCCTCAAATGGTGCCAGGACAGTGCATGCATCCCTGATCATGCCCCACTGGCGTGGAGAAAAAAAACCAAGCTCCCCTGACCCTGTCCTGGTGCCGTAGTCGCACAGGTACTCATTGATGGCCCTCTGCTGCGTGTGCAGCCGCTGCAGCATGGCCAACGTTGAGTTCCACCTGGTGGGCATGTCACATATAAGGCGGTTCTTGGGCAGGTTCAACTCCTTTTGCAGCTCAGCCAGGCGAGCACTGGCATTATAAGATCTGCGGAAATGCACACAGACTTTCCTGGCCTGCCTCAGGACATCCTGTAAGCCCGGGTACCTGCCCAAGAACCGCTGCACCACCAGGTTAAGGACGTGAGCCACACAGGGCACATGGGTCAGTTGTCCCTGTCGGAGGGCGGAGAGGAGGTTGGTGCCATTGTCGCAAACCACCATTCCTGGCTTAAGCTGGCGTGGCGTCAACCACCTCTCGGCCTGGCCCTGCAGAGCAGACAGGACCTCTGCCCCAGTGTGGCTTCTGTCCCCCAAACACACCAGCGCAAGCACGGCATGGCATCTTTTTGCCTGCGTACTTGCGTAGCCCCTTGAACGGCTACGGAGCACCGCTGGTTCATAGGACAAACCACAGGAAGAGGCCATGGAGGAAGAAGAAGAGGAGGGGGTGGAGGAGAGAGGTGTGTCACAACCAGTAGTAGCATTTTGGAGGCGTGGTGGTGGAACAACCTCCAACACTACTGCACCTTGTCCTGCATCCTTCCCAGCTGCCAAAAGAGTGACCCAATGGGCCGTGAAAGAAAGGTAACGTCCCTGTCCATGCCTGCTGGACCATGAGTCAGCGGTAATATGCACCTTACCGCTGACCGCCCTGTCCAGCGAGGCCAAGACATTGCCTTCCACATGCCGGTAGAGAGCCGGAATAGCCTTCCGTGAGAAAAAGTGGCGTTTGGGAACCTGCCACTGAGGAACCGCACATTGCACAAACTCAGCGCTAGCAATTTAGCCAAGCTAGCATTCAACCGCTGGGCATGTGGATGGCTGGGAGTGAACTTCTTTCGACGGTCCAGCAGCTGGGGCAGGGAAATTTGCCTGCTAGAATCGGACGTCGGTGTACTGCTAGCAGAGTGGCCGCAAGTACTTGGCTGTGACACACCTAATTCTACACCTTCATTCCTCTCAGTGCATGTTTCAGAGAGGACTGAAGTTATAGTGGGGTTGGAGATCCCAGCTGATGCGGTGCAAGGAGAGGTCCGCTTTGTTCTTTGGTGTGGGTCTTTGAGGTAGGCTTGCCAACGAGCTGCATGGCAGGTCAACATATGTCTGGTCAGGCATGTGGTACCCAAGCGGCTGATGTTTTGGCCACGCGATATACGCTTGAGACATATGTTGCAAACAGCAGCTGTGCGATCTGATGCACTAGCCTCAAAAAAGGCCCACACCAAAGAACTTTTTGAATGACGGGCAGAGGCAGCGCCCTGCACAGGCGGAGCTCTGCGGTGTGATTCCGTCGGTGTACTGCCCTTACGCTGGCCACCAAAGGGCATCCTGCCTCGTTGGAGATGTGCCTCCTCCTCATCCTCCTCCTCTCTCCTATTAGGCACCCACGTGGAGTCAGTGACCTCATCATCCCCTCCCTCCTCATCACTGGAGCCAATCTGGCAGTATGCTGCAGCTGCTGGAACATGACTGCCAGATTGGTGTCCTTCTTGAGCATCCCCTCTGTCTGCTCTCACGCTACTGCCTTCCTGTAGCTGGGTTTCATCATCAGACCCTTCGAAACGCTGGGCATCCTCCTGGAGCATGTACCCAACACTGTGCTCAAACAGTTCGGGGGACTCCTCAGGAGGAGGACATGGTGGGTCTAGGGAAGGAGTGACTGATGATGAGTCTGACATTGATACCAGGGAAGAGGACGCTTTGGCAGCTGCTTTGCCAGTACCCTGAGCCTGGGTGAGAGAGGATGAGGAGGAGGAGGAGGGCTTGGTCATCCACTCTACCAAGTCTTCGGCATTATGTGGCTCAACATGTCCAGCTGCCGAAAAGAAGGACAAGCGTGTCCCATGGCCATGTGCTGATGACAATGCACCGCGTCCACGACCAGCACTGTTGCCCCCAGACACAGAGCCTGCTTGCCCTCTTCTATTGCCTCCTGACTGTCTGCCTCTCCTTGTTTGCCTTCCAGACATTCTAATAGATGGCCTGCAGGGAGATGGGAAAAAAGCAATAAGGGCTACCTTCAGGTGTCCTTCTCTGTCCCTAGAAACAAGGATTATCACAGTGAAAGAAACTGACACTCTTCCTACTGTGACAGCAGGAAGGTAAAGTCACCTGGTTGCATCCAGGGGGGTAGATATATTTCTCCCAGATTCAGGCTTTATGCTGACTTATACAACTAGGGTGGAGAGTTGTATAAGCCCAGCTGAGGCTAGTAGGCTCATGGATGACTCATACCTCTAGGGAGAGTGTGGGGCGTCGTGCAGACAGAGATGAGACCAGCTGAACCTTGTCAGCTCATTTAGGCCTCTATAAGGAACTCCCAGCTTCATTAGATGTTAGCTCATGCCTGGAACCAGACCTGTGTGGACTGTCTAGGGAGAGTGAACCCCTGTGCGGTGAGGCAAAGCCTGTGTGGCTATTTGTTTGGACTTTTACTAAACCAGGGACTTAGGGACTAGGACAGCACCAGGCTGATCCCAGTTGTTAGTTTAGGAAACCTGCATGTTTAGTCAGAGGTCAAACTGACCAGGATTTATTTTGTTTGTTTCTTTTTGGCTTTGCTGTGTTTTTGTCACTGTACATAGAGAAATAAACCGCACCTTTTGATTTTGAAAACCACAACCTCCGTCTGCTGGCCCTGTTTTTGTGTGGGGAGCCCAACCAGGGGGTCACACACACCCGCTACCGAGTTAACCCCCTCACAGTTGGTGGAGAACCAGTGGCAGTTTTTTTTAAGCCAGCATGGAGGAGATACTGAAACAGCTGGCTCTAGCAAATGCCAATCAACAGCAGACAAATGCAGGTTTGCAAAGGAGCCTTGCAGCCCAGCAGCAAGCTCATCAACAAGCCCAGCAGCAATCTGAGGCCCGCTTCATAGACCTGTTACAGAAGCAAGAGCAGAGACTACAACAAATGGAAGCAGTAATGCAGCAACGTCCGCAGACCAGTGAGGAAAGCCGTCCCACTAATACCGCGTCCTTTGGGGTGAGTCGTTTATTGACAAAAATGACTGGAGAGGATGATCCAGAGGTATTTTTGACCACATTTGAAAGGACTGCTGAAAGAGAAAAGTGGCCTGAGGAGCAGTGGGCTGGACTGGTGGCTCCTCTGTTAACTGGTGAATCGCAGAAGGCTTACTATGACCTAGAGCCTGACCAAGCAAAAGACTATGTGATGCTAAAAGCTGAAATATTGGCAAGGCTGGGTGTCACCCTGGCTGTCCGGGCTCAGCGTGTGCATAACTGGACTTTCCAGCTTGGAAAACCCCCCAGGTCTCAAATGTATGATCTCATTCACCTGAGCAGGAAGTGGCTACAGCCAGAGACTTTGTCCGCACCAGAGATTGTGGAACGTGTTGTAATGGATCGGTTTTTGAGAGCTCTTCCTACTGCCATCCAAAAGTGGGTAAGCCATGGAGACCCAGAGACGGCTGGTGGTCTTGTGGATCGTGTAGAGAAATACTTGGCTACAGAGAACCTGACGGCCTCTTCCAGAGACACTCGGACTTTCCACCCTAAGACCAGACCATCCCCAGGGGCGGATAAGAGGATTCCAAGGGGTGAGGGTGGAGAGAGTGAGAGGGTGGGAGCTCTACCCCAAGTTTGGCGAGAACAGCCTGGGAAATCAGCGGCTCAAGAGGCCGCAAGAAGGATCGTTTGCTACCGCTGCCGGCAAGCGGGACATATTGCAGCCAATTGCCCGGTTGTGGAGGAACCCATGCAGTGTGACTTTCTGACGGACAGACATCAGTCGCTGTGTGCGACAGTCGCATGCACTGCCATTCGGGGAACTGAGAAACATTTATGCAAAATGTGTATTAATGGTAGAAATGTTGTGGTATTGCTGGATTCAGGTAGCCTTGTGACCCTGATAAAGGCTGAATTAGTTAAAACAGAGGTCTCTGGGAATAGCAAGGTAGCTGTTATTTGTGTGCATGGGGACACCCGAGAGTATCCAGTGACTACAGTGTGTTTCGAGACCCCCAAAGGTACCCTCTCTCATCCAGTGGGGTTAGTATCTCAATTACCGCATGATGCCATTGTGGGAAGGGATTTTCCGAAGTTCTGGGAACTGTGGGATGATCCTGAGCCCCCCACTGGTGCCCCTATGTACCAGGAATGTGATAGCCAGAACTCCTCTGAGAGTGGGGAGGACTCTCCAGAATTTCCCTTGTCAGTATTGGCAGGGGAGACTCAAGAAACTGGAGAGGAGCCCACCTCCTCAGACGAAAACCTACCGTCTGTGGAGTTTTCTGATCTGGAGGTTCACAGGGAAAATTTTGCCACAGAACAGTTAAAAGACCCCGCCCTAATAAAGGCACGGGAAAACGTAGTGGAAATAGATGGCGAGTTAGTGAACCCAGATAATACCTGCACTTACCCATACTTCAGCGTAGAGAAGGACCTACTGTATCGGGTGGCAAAAAGGGCAGAAGAAACCGTTGAGCAGCTGGTGGTGCCCAAACCTTACAGGAAGTTGGTGTTGGAGTTGGCCCATGGGCACATTCTTGGAGGTCATCTGGGGACAGAGAAAACCCGAGAGAGGGTATTACAGAGATTCTATTGGCCTGGGGTGATGAAGGACATAGAAAATTATTGTTCCTCCTGCCCTGTGTGTCAGAGGTCGGCCCCGATGCCACATTTCCGTAGCCCGCTGGTCCCTCTACCCATCATTGAGGTCCCGTTTGAGAGAATCGCAATGGATTTGGTAGGTCCTATAATCAAGTCCGCTAGGGGGCACCAGTACATATTGGTTATAATGGACTATGCCACCCGTTATCCAGAAGCGATCCCTCTCAGAAATACCTCGGCCAAAACCATAGCCAAAGAGCTATCTCTTGTTTTTAGCCGGGTGGGTATTTGTAAAGAACTGCTTACGGACCAAGGTACACCCTTTATGTCCCGGGTTATGAAAGAGCTGTGTAAATTGTTCAAAGTGACGCAATTGCGTACATCTGTGTATCACCCCCAAACCGATGGGCTGGTTGAAAGATTCAACAAAACCCTAAAACAAATGTTGAAGAAAGTGGTGGATAGAGATGGAAAGGATTGGGACTGTCTACTTCCTTATTTGATGTTTTCTATTAGGGAGGTGCCCCAATCCTCTACGGGATTCTCCCCCTTTGAGTTACTGTATGGGAGACACCCAAGAGGGCTGTTGGATATTGCCAAGGAAACTTGGGAAAGTGAGAGTTCTCCCCACAGGAGTGTGATTGAGCATGTCGCCCTGATGCAAGATCGAATTGCACAGGTAATGCCCATCGTGAAGGAACATTAGGTCCAAGCGCAGTTAGCACAGCAGAGAGTGTACAACCGTGGAGCCAAGACCCGTACCTTTTCCCCGGGGGATAGGATATTTGTACTTGTCCCTACGGTTGAAAGTAAATTCCTTGCCAAATGGCAAGGCCCCTACGAGATAATGGAAAAAGTGAGCGAAGTGAATTACAAGGTCAGACAACCAGGAAGGCGAAAGCCCGAACAGATATATCACGTTAATCTGTTGAAAGCCTGGAGGGATAGAGAGTCCCTAGTCGCAGAAACTTGGTCACCAGCTCAAACTGGTTGCGTGATTCCGGAGGTTGGAATAGCAGCCACCTTGTCACAACCCCAACAACAGGAGGTTAAGGAGTTTGTGCTTCGCAACAAGGAGGTGTTCTCTGAGCTGCCGGGACAAACATCTGGGGTAGAGCATGATATTATTACCCCGCCCGGTGAAAGGGTGAAGTTAAAACCCTATCGGATCCCAGAGGCCCGACGGGAGGCAATACGGGAGGAAGTACAGAAAATGCTGAACTTAGGGGTGATAGAGGAGTCCCAAAGTGATTGGTCTAGTCCCATTGTGTTGGTGCCTAAACCGGATGGGAGCTGGCGATTTTGTAACGATTTTCGTCAGTTGAACAAAGTTACAAAATTTGACACCTACCCCATGCCACGTATAGATGAGTTGATCGACCGGCTGGGAACAGCCCGATACATGACGACTCTTGACCTCACAAAAGGGTATTGGCAAATTCCCCTGGCCAAGTCGGCCAAAGAGAAAACCGCATTTGTAACCCCAGACGGGGCGTTCCAATATAAGAGAATGCCGTTCGGGTTACAGAATGCGCCGGCCACATTCCAGCGGAAAATGGACCAGATACTGAGGCCCCATCGGAAGTATGCTGCGGCTTACCTGGATGACGTAATTGTCCATAGCACAGATTGGGCCTCACATCTGCCAAAAGTGCAAGCAGTCCTAGACTCTATCCGGGAAGCGGGGTTTACGGCTAACCCCAAGAAGTGTACCATTGGGCAGGAGGAGGCCAAATATCTTGGGTACACCATTGGCAGGGGAGTGATAAAACCCCAACTCAACAAAGTCGAGGCCATCCAGAGTTGGCCACGTCCCAACAGCAAGAAGCAGGTACGGGCCTTTCTGGGAATCGCGGGTTATTATCGGCGCTTCATTCCCCACTTTGCTTCTAAGGCTGTGCCCCTAACCAACCTGACGAAAGGGAAAGGGTCGGTCATGATTAAATGGACCCCCGAGGCTGAGGCAGCATTCCAATTCTTGAAACAAGCCTTATGTAGCCAGCCAGTGTTGTACTCACCCGACTTCTCTAAAGACTTTGTCGTACAAAGTGATGCGTCAGATGTGGGGTTAGGAGCAGTATTGTCCCAGGTCTGGAACGGGGAAGAGCACCCAGTCATTTACCTCAGCAGGAAGTTGAAGTCCCATGAGGTAAATTACGCCACGGTTGAAAAGGAGTGTTTAGCGGTGAAGTGGGCTCTAGATTCCCTTCGGTACTATCTGCTAGGTAGGCACTTTGACATGGTTACGGATCACGCTCCGTTAAAGTGGATGGCTCAAAACAAGGAGACAAATAGAAGAGTGAATAGGTGGTTCCTGGCCCTACAGGAATTCAACTTCACAGTAAAGCATCGCCCTGGCGTTCAAATGGGGAATGTGGATGCTTTGTCTCGAGTACATGAATGCCTGATTGCTGGTGTTCCAACCCCAAGGTTAAAACAAGAGGGGGGGGTATGTGACAGCAGGAAGGTAAAGTCACCTGGTTGCATCCAGGGGGGTAGATATATTTCTCCCAGATTCAGGCTTTATGCTGACTTATACAACTAGGGTGGAGAGTTGTATAAGCCCAGCTGAGGCTAGTAGGCTCATGGATGACTCATACCTCTAGGGAGAGTGTGGGGCGTCGTGCAGACAGAGATGAGACCAGCTGAACCTTGTCAGCTCATTTAGGCCTCTATAAGGAACTCCCAGCTTCATTAGATGTTAGCTCATGCCTGGAACCAGACCTGTGTGGACTGTCTAGGGAGAGTGAACCCCTGTGCGGTGAGGCAAAGCCTGTGTGGCTATTTGTTTGGACTTTTACTAAACCAGGGACTTAGGGACTAGGACAGCACCAGGCTGATCCCAGTTGTTAGTTTAGGAAACCTGCATGTTTAGTCAGAGGTCAAACTGACCAGGATTTATTTTGTTTGTTTCTTTTTGGCTTTGCTGTGTTTTTGTCACTGTACATAGAGAAATAAACCGCACCTTTTGATTTTGAAAACCACAACCTCCGTCTGCTGGCCCTGTTTTTGTGTGGGGAGCCCAACCAGGGGGTCACACACACCCGCTACCGAGTTAACCCCCTCACACTACCTATAGTTTTCTGTCCCTAGAAAAAATGTTTTTTTAAAGCACACTATAGCACAAGGAGAATTTCCCTCACTGTCCTTCCCTGTCCCTAGAAACAAGGATTATCACAGTGAAAGAAACTGACACTCTTCCTACCTATAGTTTTCTGTCCCTAGAAAAAATGTTTTTTTAAAGCACACTATAGCACAAGGAGAATTTCCCTCACTGTCCTTCCCTGTCCCTAGAAACAAGGATTATCACAGTGAAAGAAACTGACACTCTTCCTACCTATAGTTTTCTGTCCCTAGAAAAAATGTTTTTTTAAAGCACACTATAGCACAAGGAGAATTTCCCTCACTGTCCTTCCCTGTCCCTAGAAACAAGGATTATCACAGTGAAAGAAACTGACACTCTTCCTACCTATAGTTTTCTGTCCCTAGAAAAAATGTTTTTTTAAAGCACACTATAGCACAAGGAGAATTTCCCTCACTGTCCTTCCCTGTCCCTAGAAACAAGGATTCGCACAGTAAAACACACTGACACTCTCCCTACCTATCCTTCTCTTTCCCTAAACTAAAGGAATCCAGGTTAAGCAAGAAAAAATAAATGTCACTGTCCCTGCCTATGCTTCTCTTTCCCTGCTCCGGAACACACTACACTAGGCCGCCGTGCTGGCGGCCTTTTATAGTGTGGGGCGTGTACTAAACACCCTCAGCAATAATTGGCCACAGGCATCCTGCCTGTGGCCAATCATTGCTCTCCTCGCTGCCGGCGCTGTGATTGGCCAAGCATGCGGGGTCACAGTGCATGCTTGGCCAATCACAGCGCCTGGATGACACTGCGATGGCGTAGTGCATTGTGGGCCGTTCGCATCACTCGAATTAGGCGCGAACGGCCCAAATCGTTCGATCTTCGTCGAACGATCGAACAGCCGATGTTCGAGTCGAACGTATGTTCGACTCGAACACCGAGCTCATCCCTACAGAGGATTATGGCAGCTTCTGTGACTTTAGATAAGTTAAAGAGGGCATTTCTATTCTAGAGAGGGATTTTAGCATTTAACTTCCTCTTGACTAACGCTGACCATTAACCCAAGGCCATTATTATGTCCTGAACTGAATCCCCAAATAAACAGCTGTTGTCAGTTCCCTTTTCATCGTCCATATTTGGAACCCAATGGGTAAACTGGGGTGGTAGAAAAGGAAGTTTTCCTAGACATTTCTTTTGACATATTAAAAATTTAAGTTTCAAGCTTTTCAGGACACCTACGGTATTTGTCTACCCAAGCAGATTAGGGTTCTGCTGTGCAGCTTTCTTCAAGTTTAAATACTGTAAATAGTACAAAAACTGGTGATTCTTAAATCCTGATTATGCTAGCAAGAGTTAAAAGTAGCAGTATTATTTGCAAATGTATCATTCTGCTTTGTGTGTCATTGGTTTAGTTAAAATATAAGACTACAGTAATATTAGTTTTGGCAACATATAGGATTTCTGTTTTTTGGTCATCAAATAAGTACATGATTTTAACAAAAAGGTAAAGAAAGGGAGTCTATTCCAGAAAAGAATGTTTGGATAAACAACAAACTCCTTATGGTGGATTCAGATGTCAACCCGTTAGTTCTGCATTTCAAAATAACATGGGACAAGTTCTGATGTAGAATGATAATGATGCTCTTATTATGCATTTTAAAATCTGAATAACAAACAACTTATGCCATTCACACCAGGCTACTGTGCAGTACTTGTCTGGCAAAATTACAGACCAACCAGGTCAGGTTCCATTACTGAAACCAACCTGTTCATAAAAATAAGAAAAAAAATCTTCTGGAAGTTTAAGGTAGACATAGTTTCCACACAGCGAGGACTTAAGCCTCTACACACGGTCGGACTTCAAACAAACTTTTCCGTGGATTTTTGTCCGAAGGGAGTGTGCCGGGCACACCCATAGCATACACACGGCAGGACTTTTCTGCGAACTTTCCCAAAACCACGTGTTTTTTATGCTCTTTTCCGCCACCCTTTGGTCAACTTCTGCTATCGTTGGTTGATTTTAACATTGGTTCTGGGCATGCGTATTTGTACTTCGGACAAAAGTCAGATGGATTTCTGTACACATGATAGGACTTTGCACCGTAGAACTTTGGTTGCCGAAAAGCTTGTCCATTTGCAGAGCGAACTTTTGTCCGATGAAAACCGAAAAAGTTTGTCCAATGGAGCGTACACACGCTCTGATTTTTTTGAAAACTTGCTCATTTTGAAGTTTGTTGCCAAATAGTCCTACCGTGTGTAGGGGGCTTAAGTAAAAAAAATCTTGTAAATGTCAGTTGACTTATGGATTCCACCCACCTTCTATTCTCTGCTTTTACATCTGCCTTCCTGTGTGCTAAGTAGGGAAGAAGAGGGGGACTGCCTTCTATAGCGACAAGTATGTGGGGTAGAGAGATTGTTGGTGTTGACATAAAGCTAATTTATTAGATTAAAATCCATAGAATATTTACATACACGAAAGTCCTAATATTAATTAAAAGTAAAAAAAGGTGTAAAACAGTTGATGATTTTGATAATCAGTTGATACAATAAAAATAGGATTTTGGATGTATCAGTAAATTCCGCTTCTTGGAGTACAGTATGGGACACAGAATCTTTAGCCTGTACCAGGTGTCTGGACACTGACAATAAAGAGAAGGTTTCAAAGCTATCCCGCTATATAATTCTTTCCACTCCCAGCTAGCCTTAGTTTTGTAGCAGGCACTAGGGAGATCGTAAGAACATTGGGGCTCCAAGCCATGACCACAGGAGGGGTGATCACTGGCACCAATACATGCCAAAAGGTTCTGAAATTTCAACAGCAACCTGGTCATGAATGTTTTTAAAGAGATTCCCTCCTTGTTGGTGGGGCTGTGGAGGCCGCAGAACCCTACTACACCTATGGTGGGACTGCCCACTGATTGTACCCTTCTGGGAGGATGTCTAGGAACAGGTTAAAGAAATCCTGGGGATAGAAGTTCCCCTCTCCCCAGTCCATTTCCTCCTACACATTCCTCCCATGCCAGTAAGTCGATATAAAAAGAATGCGCTACTCCACCTGCTGAACGCAGCCAAGCGATTGCTACCTATTTACTGGAAGAAGGCGCAGGTACCGGGCAGGGAGGAGTGGGTGGGAAAAGTGAATGAGATCAGGGAGGCAGAAGAATGGATTGCTATGTGTAAGGGCACCAGAGATAAGCTTGCCACCACGTGGTCCTTGTGGACAGATAATTTTTTCTGGTTCCACCCAGGTCCCTTCTAGCCTGGATGCGGCACTGCTAGAACTAGCGGAGCCAGCCCTTGGCCACCGTGACTGCCCTCTGTAGTAGCGGAATACCCCCCTTAGACCGTTGGGCTGACAATGAACATTGTGTACACCCGTTTTGATGACATGCTTGGCAGGCTGGTGTCTGGGAGCCCGGTGCAGGCACTGAAGATTCTCAAGAGCTAAGGTAGAATCCTGATTCTTCCCCACCTTTTCCATTCTCACTTTTCCCACATCCTTCCTCTCTAACTCTCTACTATCCCGCCTCTTTTTTTCTCCCCCCCTTATTATCCATTTACCGCTAAATGTTCATGTCATCTGGAGGCCTGAATTGCATGTCCCCCTTGCTTGTTTTGGCTGCTAAGCATTACAAAGTTTCCCCACCAAAACAGAAGCTGCCCAGTGGGAGGCGATAGTGTTCTGCCTCCCACTGAGGATCTGGAGGGGCTTAGATGTGGCTCTGGCCTGGCCAGAGCACTGGAGGAGGTTAGTTTGGAGGTCCTGGTTACCCCCCTCTCCCGGTGCAGGCCTGGGCTGGGAAGGTGTTGGAGGGCCAAACCCAGACCCCATCATCTGTCAAGGCCGACATGAAATGGGGGCTGGCCCTGTGAGGGGCAGCCTGCCCGGATGGCCATTATGTAGTTGGCAGTGGGAATCCTTAGCCTTCCATGAGATAACAGGCTGGTGGAAACACAGGGGACATGTACCCTCTATGTAAAATCAAACACCCCTATGTTGTATCCATTTCTGTTATTACATGTTGCCCTTTCTTCTGGTTTTCTAATGTAACTAAAAAATGTGTGTCACCATTACGCTTATACTGCAACTGTATGTCAAGCTGTGACCGAACCTAAAAAACAAAGTTTACACAAAAAAGAGATTTCCTCCTGTACTCATTGCTGTAGCTAAGCAGGCAGGATTAAAAGGGGATAAACCCCAATCTAGGCTTCACCCTCCACAATAGGCATACCCCTGCAGGGGCCATCTGGGACAGGGCTCTGCTGGTGGAAGTCCATGGCCCTGGACCTGTAAAGCACCCTATACATTACACTGTATGCCAAGGGGATCACCTACAGCAGTATACAGTGCATGCCATTAACATAACAGTCTGCTTAACCTTATTCTTGTTCTATTTGGCAGGGTCTGCATAGAGTCCTCCAAGGGTCAGCTGAGGAGTCAACCAATCCAGAAGCGGCAAAGAAAGCTGCAGTGACTATAGTGCAGCCAGAAAGCTTGATAGAAGAATCCTCAGAGAGAAACGTATAAACTGCTAACAGAGAAGGGGTCCATCACCTAAGTACACTACCAAAATATTAAGGTGAGTGGGAGGGATTATATGGGGGGGGGATGTCCTTGCAGCCTATTTGCAGGTGTCCAGTCACCTGAAGGTAGCTAATAGGGATGAGCTTCGAGTTCGAGTCAAACTTATGTTCGACTCGAACATTGCCTGTTCGCCCGTTCGCCGAACAGCGAACAAATTGGGGTGTTCGCGGCAAATTCGAAAAGTCTATGGGAGAAATCTAAAGTGATAATTATAAAGGCTTATATGCAAGTTATTGTCATAAAAAGTGTTTGGGGACCCGGGTCCTGCCCCAGGGGACATGTATCAATGCAAAAAAAAGTTTTAAAAACTGCAGTTTTTTCGGGAGCAGTGATTTTAATAATGCTTAAAGTGAAACAATAAAAGTGAAATATTCCTTTAAGCTTCGTACCTGGGGGGTGTGTATGATATGCATGTAAAGTGGCGCATGTTTCCCGTGGTTAGAACTGTCCCTGCATAAAATGTCATTTTTTAAGGAAAAAAAGTCATTTAAAACTCACTCGTGGCTATTAATGAATTGTCGGCTCCCGGCAATACATACAAAAGTCATTGATAAAAATAAAAAATAAAGCGTGGGGGTCCCCCAGAATTCAATTACCAGGCCCTTCAGGTCTGGTATAGATATTAAGGGGAACCCCGCCGCAAATTTAAAAAAAAAATGCGTGCGGTTCCCCCATATATCCATAACAGGCCCTTCAGATCTGGCATGGATTTTAAGGGGAACTCACCCCAAATTTTTAAAAAAATGGCGTGGAGTCCCCCCAAAATCCATACCAGACCCTTATCCGAGCATGCAACCTGGCAGGCTGCAGGAAAAGAGGGGGGGACGAGAGAGCGCCCCCCCTCCTGAACCGTACCAGGCCACATGCCCTCAACATGGGGAGGATGTCCCCATGTTGATGGGGACAAGGGCCTCATCCCCACAACCCTTGCCCGGTGGTTGTGGGGGTCTGCGGGCGGGGGGCTTATCGGAATCTGGAAGACCACTTTAACAAAGGGGACCCCCAGATCCTGCCCCCCCCCTATGTGAATTGGTAGGGGGTACATTGTACCCCTACCATTTCACGAAGAAAGTGTCAAAAAATGTAAAAAAAACACACCAACACCTTGGAAAAGTCCTTTATTAAAAAAAATAAAAAAATAAAAATAAAAACCATTCCAGCGGTGAAATCCAGTGTCCCGCGGCGATCCGATGTCCAGCGCTGTCTGTCATTGGCTGAGCCTGAGCGGACCTGATAGGGAACTTCCTCCGCAGTCTATTACATGTATAGACCCGCCCCTTCTAAAGTTCTCCATCAGGTCCGCTCAGCCAATGACGTAGGCGCGGTCTGACATACCGAGGGGGCGGACCTGATGGGGAACTTCCTTCACTGTGTAATACATGTATAGACCCGCCCCTTCTCATGTTCCGCATCAGGTTCTCAGCTTTACACCTAGTCATTGGCTGAGCGGACCTGATGCGGAACATGAGAAGGGGCGGGTCTATACATGTATTACACAGTGAAGGAAGTTCCCCATCAGGTCCGCCCCCTCGGTATGTCAGACCGCGCCTACGTCATTGGCCTGAGCGGACCTGATGGGGAACTTCCTTCACTGTGTAAATTTAAATTACACAGTGAAGGAAGTTCCCCGCTCAGGCCAATGACGTAGGCGGGGTCTGACATACCGAGGGGGCGGACCTGATGGGGAACTTCCTTCACTGTGTAATACATGTATAGACCCGCCCCTTCTCATGTTCCGCATCAGGTCCTCAGCCTTACACCTAGTCATTGGCTGAGCGGACCTGATGGGGGAACTTTAGAAGGGGCGGGTCTATACATGTAATAGACTGCGGAGGAAGTTCCCCATCAGGTCCGCTCAGGCTCAGCCAATGACGGGCAGTGCTGGACATCGGATCGCCGCGGGACACTGGATTTCACCGCTGGAATGTTTTTTGATTTTTTGTTTTTTTAATAAAGGACTTTTCCAAGGTGTTTGTGTGTTTTTTTTAAATTTTTTGACACTTTCTTCGTGAAATGGTAGGGGTACAATGTACCCCTTACCAATTCACATAGGGGGGCGGGATCTGGGGGTCCCCTTTGTTAAAGGGGTCTTCCAGATTCCAATAAGCCCCCCGCCGGCAGACCCCCACAACCACCGGGCAAGGGTTGTGGGGATGAGGCCCTTGTCCCCATCAACATGGGGACATCCCCCCCATGTTGAGGGCATGTGGCCTGGTACGGTTCAGGAGGGGGGGCGCTTTCTCGTAATATCTATACCAGACCTGAAGGGCCTGGTAACTGAATTCTGGGGGACCCCCATGCTTTTTTTTATTTTTATCAATGACTTTTGTATGTATTGCCGGGAGCCGACAATTCATTAATAGCCGCGAGTGAGTTTTAAATGACTTTTTTTCCTTCAATAATGACATTTTGTCCAGGGACAGTTCTAAGCACGGGAAACATGCGCCACTTTACATGCATATCATACACACCCCCTAGGTACGAAATTTAAAGGAATATTTCACTTTTATTGTTTCGTTTTAAGCATTATTAAAATCACTGCTCCCGAAAAAACGTCCGTTTTTAAAACTTCTTTTTGCATTGATACATGTCCCCTGGGGCAGGACCCGGGTCCCCAAACACTTTTTAGAATAATAACTTGCATATAAGCCTTTATAATTAGCACTTTGGATTTCGAACGTTCGAGTCCATTGTATTTAATAGGGTTCTAAAGTTCACGCAAACATTCTGTCTGTTCGCAGGTTCTGGTGCTAACCGAACAGGTGGGTGTTCGGCTCATCCCTGGTAGCTAAATATGGTAAAGATTAACGTGCCTATGTATTGTACTGAAAAAAATATGTTAGGTCAGTGTCAAATTTTTATCATATTCAAATTTGTATTAAATCAATCAATTTACATCTTAGCTTCTTTAATATGTGACACCTTAAACTTTTGTACACTTTTACAATTTATTTATATATTTTTAAGAGATTTTTATGTATATAAATCCCCTCTAGGATTTTATTAATAAATTTGCGTTATCACCAAACCAGCAATCTTTATCAAGTTGTAAAATTGTGAATCAGTACTATTTATATGTATACATTGTTTCTACAGTTCTTACCAAATGATCCCCTGTGTTAGTCCTGAAGAAGAGGATGCCTTAATCTCCAGAATGCATTGGCTGTACTGTTCTTTGAACATTAAAAAATATCTAAACCCATGAACAAAAATTTAATATATTACAGCCATCAGACTTTAGATATGAAGTTTTCATTTGTAAGGCTAGAAACATTTTTAGCAAATACAGAAAATATCTGCTGATCTTGCCATAAATGCAGTGTTCATGTCACTTCCTGTGAGCTGAACTGAAAGGAAAAGCAACCTTATTTTTTTTCCATAAAGTATAAATTTTTACATACCCATGCAATGGACATGAACAAAGGCTGACATGTTTGAAGTCCAGCGTGGGTGACAAACCATGGCTTCCTCCATAGCTACAGTGGGGGAGTGAGCAAAGCCACCCAAGTACAGGAAGTGTGTTATTTACAAGATAACTAGGTGAAAAAAAATGTATATGTAGCGGGTATTTGAATTTAGGGGAGGCATCTGGGTGGTAGTGTAACCCAGATGCATTGATTGTTAGGGAATCTGAGACCCTTTTGTGGTTCTTGGAGGACACTGGTGGTGTGAGGTTCCCTGCGGCCTGCAGGTGGCGCTGTCGCCCTGGGCCAGAGCTGAACACTCACTGCAAGACTGCTTCCCTTTTTGTCCTTTCCTGGCGCTGGTACAGCGGGGCGGGGAACCTGCTGTGACGCAAAGGGAGAGGAGATAAAAGGGGCGAACGCCCTGACCTTGGGGTTCAGAGTCGGAGGATGCAGCCGTGCCCAGGCACCTTCAGCCTGGGTGCTGGCATTCCGGAGTTCCGGGCCTAGGTGCCCTTGACCTGGCCGGAGCGGGAGATGGAGTCCATCTCAGGCACCTTTAGCCTGGGGTGAGGTACTATGGCGGAGACCTGGAGCTCAGTACCTTCGACTGAGTTCCGCGGGGGTGGAGGAATCCGAGGGGGCCCTAACTCCTTGGGTGCCCGTGTCTGAGACGAGGAGGCCGGTGAGCGGAACTTCTCCGGAGAGTCCAGCGCAGCATTGCTGGTGACGGAGAGGACTCCGGTAACTGTCTTGGATGGATGTCCTTCCCCTGATAGGGGCTACGTTAGCGAAGGTAATCCATGTTCAATATAGTCAGTGGCAGTGACTATTCGCCATTGGTGACATCACAGTGGTTAGCTCTATCTAAAAGTAATTGTGCCTTGGCCTACTCCCCACAAAGACTGAAGTGTTATATGGGTCTCAACCTGTCTGTGCTGTATGACTATTTATTGAGAAGAATAAATACGATTTGGACCTTTTCAGTGTGTGGAACTCTGGTTACTAGGAGCAAAGGGGAGTCAATCCGAGGGGAGTCAATCTGAGGAGAGGATTTGACTCTGGGACACATACAAAAAACCCGATAGTTCTGGCCTTCACCTCTAGACATTGGAGGACATGGGCCGTGGTGTATCTCATCCCTCCCCCCAGTGCTAACCCCTAGACGAGACAGACAAGCCGTGAATGAGAAGGGGTGAGAGGGGTGAGGTCGCTACATATAAAAAGTCTGAAAAAAAGAATACATTCATCTCACCTAATCTTCAAAATACTGTATAACATGATCGTGGGTTTAGATACACTTTAATAAAGATGTGAACTAAATCATTGAGTTGTAGAAATCGCTGTACATGGTTCACCTCACCCCCCCCCCCCCACACACACATTGACACCTCAAGCCTGTTGAATCCGTTTTCTAACTGGACATTTCAGGAGCAGCAAAGGACCACCATGCAGTCCCAACACATCAAAACTAACCCTGTGCATTATGGTGCTCTGTTCTTATGCTACGGTTCCACTTTTTTGGTCTATTGCTCACATGTTAATGTGCAAAATTCAACACATTAAAATATGTGTGCAGTAATGCATTGCAATGGACCTCAAGAGACTGAAGATAGAAGGATTACATGAGAATATTCCACCAGTTCCCAACTATTTAGAAAAATAAATTTAATGGTGTATAATTTGTATATATGCTACAAAGTGAAAGGAACAATTGACAGCCTTGCATACTTACTACCGGTATTTATAAAACCTTTAAAAAAGAACTGTTAAATAAAAATATTAGTTTACATGTACAAGAAGTTAGATATTGGTAAAAAAAAAAACTAAAAACTGTTGGAGTAATTAATTTGCACAAATGCAGTGTTCGACAAAGACAAAGAGGTTTAAGCAATAAGACACGTAATTAGAGACCAGGCAGACACAAGAACTCTTTTATATTGCAAACACAATGATCCTTAACCAAAACCACAATGTAATTAACAAGTGAACTTTTCAAATAGATGTCAGAATGTACGTAGGTGTTTTTCACACATAAAAGTGAGTGCTTTGTCCCAATGAAACTTTTGCTTCTTTTATCTATCATTTCTGCTGTCATTAGCTCCACATAAAAAAACTGCTAAAATTGATGAACTAGGTGGCTAATATATTATGTCCAACAGTAGAATGGTAGTTTTCTTTGCATCATTAGAAGATTGGTAGTATCTGTTTCCCAGACTGTGTTACCCAAAACTATCAAATCTCTGTACATTATTATAATTTAAAATCAAGCTTCATTCACATCTACTGACCTGCAGCACTGCTGAAGAGGAGCCAGAATGGAAAGGTCATCATATGAATGACGTCCAAACCTACAAAATAAAATATGTTAATAAATATGGTAAATGAGTAATGCAGTGTTTCTCAACCTTTTTTTCAGTCAAAGCACCCTTTAAAATTATTCACAATCTCAAGGCACTCTATTTTAAAATGTAAAAAACTATTATAATAGTGTAGCGGGTATGTACTTTCCCGGGTGAAAATTTGAACTTGACAGAGACATTGGTGATGTGTAATTCCCTGCAGCCCAGCAGGTGGCGCTGTCGCCCTGGGCTGGGGTTGAATCATTGCTGTGTGTCGTGCCTCCTTTTTGTCCTCCCTCGGCAGCGGTATGGTGGGGCGGGGAACCCGCCGTGCTTGCTGGGAGAAGGTATAAAGGGGCCGGCCATCTTTGTCACGGGGAGTCCAGGGCACCTTCAGCCTGTGGACGGTGGTTCGTGTCGGTTCTCTAGGCGGGCCTAGGCCTAGAGGACAGTCGGAGATCGTGTTCCATCCCAGGCACCTTTAGCCTGGGGTGAGGTACTCAGATGGAGGTCTGGAGCTCAGTGCCCAACACTGAGTTCCGCGAGGGAAGGAGATCCTAGGGAACCCCGGGAGTGGGTACCCGAATCCGGAAGGCGTAATGGACCGGGGGGAGCTCCTCACTCGAAGACCTGGTGCAGCATATTGCCAGTGACGGGTGAGCCTCTCATCGGAGACCGCCTGGAAGGAAATTCCCCCTCGCTCGGAGACCGCAGCCCACTTTCAGGAAGGAAAGTGGAGAACACATTGTGTCTGGGCCTATTCGCATCCACACCTCCTTTTCTGTTCTGTTTCTACCAAGGGAGTTCAACTGATTGTGTTCATTCAAGAAGAATAGAGGAGTGTTGAACTTTAACGGTGTGGGGCTCATTTCCTGACAGACATTGTTCAAGGTAACTCTTGGTGGAGGCTCCGGGTGCTCGGCGCTGACCCGAAGGTAAAAGAACTTTGCTTATATCACACTGACACCTGTGGTGAAGGCCAGGCGTGGTGTCCCCGCTCTCTTCCCCTCTAAAAGATACCCCTAGACAAGAGACAGACGAGCTGAAGAAAGAGAGGGGAGTGAGGAGGGCGCTACAATAGTTTTACATAATGCAGCAACATCCACACCACATAGGACACCCAACGATAGAGGCGATTTATTCTTCCAAAGCAAATACACTTTTGCACACGGGTACTGACTGGTATTCCAATGTTTCTCTTCTGCCTCAATTTCTTTCTCTACATCAATCAGCTATTGTGACCCCAGTGCTGATGGAGAGGGACAGATGATGCCATTGGTTGTTAAGATGACGATAGCTAGAAGGTCATAATGGTGCATAATGAAAGCCTGTAGCTTTGTGTAACTAAAAGGGAAGCTTGATCCACCTGCTGGCTTGTATACAATTTTTAGGAAGGCCAAGGCACCCCTGAAGAAACCTCAAGGAACCCTGGTTGAACAAGGCTGGACTAATGTCTGTTACTACTCATACAGTTATTTGTCAAGTGGTATAACATCACAGATCAGGCTGCTGCTATGGGGTCCAGAGGCAGGATGCATTTTTGACTGCCTGATAATTCTTTAAAGGGGCAACTTCCCCCACCCCTGCTTACTGCCTGTTATAGAGTTCTTCCTGATTTCAGCTTTGAGCAAAGATTAGTTGAACTGAATTTATTCTCTCTTAAAAAAAGCCTATTAATGGGTGTATGATCACCATGTATATTGTAAATATATAAAATTAAGTGGACCATATAGCGAACTTGGTGTAGAGTCATTAATAGCAGCAGCTGGTCCATAAGGGGTGAAGGGGCACCAACCCCCTAGTTTGCATGTGGTTTGCATGCAGGGTGCTGGACTCATAGCTTTCTATGAGTTTTTTTTTTTTCAAGCACATGATTAGAGTCTGAGGCTCTAATTGGCTTGAAAAAGGATGGACTCGGGGGCGCATTTTCTTACTGTTTCATCTATGTGAGTCTGGGTCCTGTGTGTTTGCTTTTATATTAATAACAATGTTGTTATTGTAGTGCTGGGTTGAGGTTTATATTATTCTATGTGAGTTTTAATAAGTCCAGTAAAGTATACTTATATTTTTCACATACTGTCTGGGGTTGCTTTATACCTACTTTTTTCTTTGGAGGTTATCCCTTCCCTCCCTTCTTTTGCTATGTTATTTATGGTATGCTGACCCACACTTAAATGGTAGAATGACAGATTATTAATAAGGGCTCTTTCACACGGGGCGGATCCGTGCAGATCCGCCCCGTGAAGCTCCGCTTGCTCAGCGGGGATCGCTCCGTTGATCCCCGCTGAGCCGACGGATGACTGGGCGGTCCCCGCACACTGTGCAGGGACCGCCCTGTCAGAGCGCCGCTCTCCCCTATGGGGAATCGGATGACGACGGACCGTAGAGTCCGTTGTCATCCGATCCGCTCCGCAGACAGAAGGAAAAATAGGGTTTTCCTCCGTCACACTTTGGCGGAGCGGATGTCAGCGGACATGTCTCCGCTGACATCCGTGCCTCCATAGGGGTACATGGAGGATCCGTTTCAGGTCCGCCTAAAAAACTGACAGGCGGACCTGAACGGACCTCCGTGTGAAAGGGGCCTTATCCTCTCAGCTTTTTGATGCCATCTGACAATCAGTAGCATCTAATCTCCCTTTTTTTTGTTAAAGAAGTACTTTTATTTCCTTTAGCTCTGCTTTAACATAGTTACCTAGTCAGTAAGGTTGAAAAAAGACACCAGTCCACCACATCCTCTATATCATTTATATATAAATTAAACAAACAGAATTGGTCCCAGGACATATCTTTTGGGGGACCCCACTTACCAAACCGGACCATTCCGAGTACTCACTATTTATCACCGCCCTTTAGACCCACCCCTGTAGCCAGTTTTCACTCCAGGTTCTCACCTTATGGTCCACCCTGACAGACCTCAGTTTGTAAAGTAAACACTTGTGGGGAACTGTATCAAATGCCTTTGCAAATAACAGATACACCACATCCACAGGCCTTCCTTTATCTAGATGGCAGCTCACTTCTTCGTAGAGCGATAATAGATTGGGTCTGACAAGAACGATCCTTCATAAATCCTTGTTAATTACTATTAATGATACTGTTTTCATTACTAAAATCTTGGATATAGTCCCTTATCATCCCCTCCAATAGCTTACAGACTATTGATGTTAAGCTGACTAGCCTGTAGTTTCCAGGGATATATATCAGCCCTTTTTTAAATAATGGTACCACATTGTCTTTTCTCCAATCAGCTAGTACCATTCCAGTCAGTAAGCTTTCAATAAAAATTAGGAACAATGGTCTAGCTATTACCTGACTGGGTTCTTTAAGGACCCTGGGGTGCAAGTCATCTGGTCCTGGTGACTTATTTATGTTAAGTTTTTCAAGTCTATTTCTGATACTGGCTTCTGTTAGCCATGAGGGTACATTCTGTGATGTGTTATTAACATTACAGTCTTGATTACTATATACCCCTTTTTCCTTTGGGAAAACTGAGGAGAAGAATACATTTAAAACCTTTGCCTTCTCCTTGACTTTTGTAACCAAGTTCCCTTCATCATCTTTTATGGGGCCCAATATGCTGTTTTTTTAAGTAATAAGACCAGAAATTGTTGATCCAGGGAATATCTGATTGTCTTCAGGAGGACCAGGAAGGAATTTATTTTTCCCCCTGATGGAGCTAATTGGACCATGCTTTTATATGGGTTTTTTTACTCTCCTCTGGACCAACTGTGTGTAAAGGATTCTGTATAGTTGTGCAATTTGTTTTGTTACAAATCAAAATTCGGACGAAATTTCCATTATTCTGAGATTCTAATGTATCCGAATTTCCGAATGATAATTGTAAGGCATTGCAACCAATCAAAAATAAATGATAACAAAACAAATTATCCGAATTCTAAATTTTTCTTCTAAATCGAAAAAAATAATTGAATTTGAAATGGAAACATATTGCAATAAATACAATGAGGTATAAAAGTGAAATAATATGATGATTCCTACTTAGGCGACTGAATAGCATAAAATATAATAGAATAGAATAAAATAGAATAGAATACAAAAGAATAGATTACAATAGAAAATAATAATATAAAATGGAATATGAAAAACTAGAGTATAAAGGAATAGAATAGAATACGCCAAAATAGAATAGAAAATAGAATAAAACATAATAGAATAGAAAAAAAAGGAATAAAAAAATAGAACAGAATAGAATAAAAAGTAATGACTATAAAAGAAAAGAATAGAATAATAATAATAATAATAATAATAATAGATTAGAATGGAATAAGAAAGAAAAAATATAGCCATATTCCAAAAATCTAATTTCGAATAAAATAGAATCAACTAGAAAGAATATAGCAATCTTCTGAAATTTTCACTTCAAATAGAATATAGCCGTCATCCGAAATTCAAATTCTAAATAGAATAGAAAAAATATAGACGTCTTCCGAAATTTTAATTTAAAATAGAATAAAACAGAAAGGAATAAATATAGCCATCTTCCGAAATTCAACATTCAAATTTCAGTTTTGAATAGCATAGAATAGAATTGAAAGAATGTAGTCGTCCTCTGAAATTTGAATTACGAAATTGGAATAGAATAGAATAAAATAAAATAGAACATAGTCGTCTTCCAAAATTTGAATTTCAAAAAGAATAGAATAAAACAGTAGTATAGAAAAGAATAGAATATAATAAAACATAAGAGAAAATAAAATATAATAGAAAAAAATTGAATAGAAAGAATATAGCCATCTTTAGATTTTCAAAATTCTAATTTCGAATAGAAAAGAATAGAATAAAATAGAAAGAATATAGTCGTCTTCCGAAATTCAAATTTCAAATAGAATAGAAGCAGCTATTCTTCACAATGAATTGGGATCGATTCTATATTTTCGATTCAATTTCAATTGAAATACTTTAAATCCATTGGAAAAACTAGAATCCGGTCAACAAAAAATAAACAAAACTAAACTAAACAAAACAAATGTAGTTACGAGTGCAACAAAACAAAATTAGTAACTTCACAAATTGATACAAAATGAAAAGTTTTTCGTTCTGCACATGTCTAATTCTGTATAAAGATGTTTTCTATTTATATACTAAATATTTTTTTTTCTATTGGTTGAACTGAATAAACTTACATTTTTTCAACCTGACTAACTACAACTTAAAGGGGATGTAAAGGTTCATGTTTTTTCACCTTAATGCATCCTATGCATTAAGGTGAAAAAACATCCAACAATACCGACCCCCCAGCCCCCCCGTTTTACTTACCTGAGCCCGTTCACCTGCTGTGCTCGCCCCCGACGTCCTCTTCGCTGCTCAGCCTGGCCGTTGATTGGCTAGAGTGGATGGATTGAAAGCAGCGAAGCCATTGGCTCGCGCTGCTGTCAATCACATCCAATGACGCGGCGCTCTCGGGGCGGGGCCGAGTGATACAGTGAGCGGCTATAGCCGCCGGCTGTATCACAGGAGCGTGCCCGCAAGAACTAACCACCATGCAAGAGAGCTCAACGAACGTTTTGCAGCCTTGTTTATTCCCGATCAAGTTGTCTGCGTTGATGAGTCCCTGATTAAATTTTCTGGCCGCTTGTTTTTCAAGCAGTACCTTCCCAGCAAGCGTGCCAGATACGGGGTCAAGCTCTATAAGTTCTGTGACAGGGCAACTGGCTATGTATGTGGACAATTATTACACGAGCGTGCCACTTTTTAGTCACTTGTTTGATCATCAGATTGGAGCATGTGGCACCATGCGATCTAATCGCCGGGGCTTTCCCCAGGGGCTTGTAGATTCCCGTCTTAAGCTGGGGGAGAGAGCCTGCTTGAAGTGTAATAATTTGCTCGCTGTGAAGTGGAGGGATAATAAGAATGTTTTCCTTCTTACCTCCCTTCATGCAGACACGACAGTCCAAATTCGTACGGCGACTGGTGTTGTGGAGAAACCCCTCTGTGTCCACGAATATAACAAAAATATGGGAGGGGTGGACCTCAACGACCAGAAGTTGGCGCCGTATCACATTGCCCATAAGGCGAGAAGCTGGTACAAAAAAGTGTCTCTATCCTTATTCCAATTGGCTTTGCTGAACGCTCATGTGCTATACAGAGCTTCAGGCGGGACTTTATCTCTCCTAAAATTCCAGGATGAGATAGTCACAGAACTCCTGTATCCAGGCGGTTCTGCACCTCGCCATCCCCTACCAAATGCAGTAAGCCGGCTGCATGAGAGGTATTATCCGTATGTCCTCGAGAGTACCCCTACCCAACGAGCCCCCCAAAAAAGATGTCGTGTCTGTAGCAAGCGCAGATTTTGGCGTGACACCCGTTATTTTTGTCCACTCTGTCCTGACAATCCTGGTCTGTGCATTGGTAAATGTTTTGAACGCTACCACACAAAATTGAAGTTTTAGCGTAGGGTACAGCATTGCACAGAACAGGACACACTTACACAGGGTCTCCCAAGATGACATCACATTTTGAGAGACCCGAACCGTTACAGTTGAGTAAAAAAAAGTGTAAAAAAAACCTAAAAAAAAACGTAAAAAACAAAACACAAAAAAAAATATAAAAAATAAATAAAAATAAATAGTTGTCGTTTTATTGTTCTCTCTCTCTCTCTCTCTCTCTCTCTATTTTCTCTCTATTGTTCTGCTCTTTTTTACTGTATTCTATTCTGCAATGTTTTATCATGCTTGCTTTTCAGGTATGTAACTTTTTGTTTTAAGGTACGCAATTCAGTTGCAGCGCGGACTTATTTATCTTGACAGCAACAGCGTTTGCTCCCACGATACATAAAGCCGTGACTCCAACGCTGTAGGACGTGATTTCACCACCACAGTTAAAAAAAAGAGCATATAAGCCGAAGCATGGGGGCAGCAGGGGCGGAGGAGCGATTTTGCTCCTAATGCTGCGTACATACGGTCGAAATTCCGACGGAGCCTTGCCCGTGGAAAAGTCTGACGCGGCATAACTTTTTTGCGGGAGGATGCCCCTATGCTTCGGCATATATAAATGGTGCATGTATGCCCATCATTAGAAGTGGGTGGATGAAGGGAGGTATTCTAATGGTGGGCATACCCACCGATCAATCTCTTTTTTTCATTCAGCCAACAGGCTGCATGAAAAAAAGATTACAATACATGTCCAACAAGGACCAGCAACGTACTGGTATGTTGCTGGACTTTGAATGGTTATACCAGAATGATGCCTGTGAGTTTAGGTATCATCTTGGTATCATTCCTTTCAGCCAGCGGTCGGCTTTCATGTAAAAGCAATTATAGCGGCTAATTAGCCTCTAGACTGCTTTTACAAGCAGTGGGAGGGAATGTGCCCCCGATATAAACAGCGCCATTGGGAAAGCATTTTATCACACCGATCTTGGTGTGGCCAGATGCTTTGAGGGCAGAGGAAAGATCTAGGGTATAACCCCCCAATTTTTTTCAAAAAAAGAGCACCTGTCACTACCTATTGCTATCATAGGGGATATTTACATTCCCTGAGATAACAATAAAAATGGTAAAAAAAAAAAAAAAATGGAAGGATAATAAAATAAAAAAAGCAAAATAAATAATAATAAAAAAAAAATAGCACCCCTGTCCCCCCCCCTGCTCTTGCGCAAAGGCGAACGCTAGCGTCATATGTAAACAGCAATTGCACCATGCATGTGAGGTATCACCGCGAAGGTCAGATCGAGGGCAGTCATTTTAGCAGTAGACCTCCTCTGTAAATCTAATGTGGTAACCTGTAAAGGCTTTTAAAGGCTTTTAAAAATGTATGTAGTTTGTCGCCGCTGCGCGTTTGTGCGCAATTTTAAAGCATGTCGTGTTTGGTATCCATGTACTCGGCCTAAGATCCTCTTTTTTATTTCATCAAACATTTGGGCAATATAGTGGGTTTTAGTGCATTAAAATGAAATAAAGTGTTTTTTCCCCAAAAAATTTGTTTGAAAAATTGCTGCGCAAATACTGTGTGGAAAAAAAATGCAACACCCACTATTTTAATCTGTAGGGCCTTTGCTTTAAAAAAAATACATAATGTTTGGGGGTTTAACGTAATTTTTTTGCACAAAAAAATATGTTTTCATGTAAACAAAAAGTGTCAGAAAGGGCTTTGTCTTCAAGTGGTTAGAAGAGTGGATGATGTGTGACATTAGCTTCCTAATGTTGTGCATAAAATGCCAGGAAAGTTCAAAACCCCCCCAAATTACCCCATTTTGGAAAGTAGACACCCCAAGCTATTTGCTGAGAGGCATCTTGAGCCCATTGAATATTTTTTTTGTCCCAAGTGATTGAATGACAAAAAAAAAAATGTACAAAAAGTTGTCACTAAATTATATATTGCTCAAACATGGCATTGTTATATGTGGAATTGCACCCCAAAATACATTCTGTTGCTTCTCCTGAGTACGGGGATACCACATGTGTGGGACTTTTTGGGAGCCTAGCCGCGTACAGGACCCCGAAAACCAAGCACCGCCTTCAGGCTTTCTAAGGGTGTAAATTTTTGATTTCACTCCTCACTGCCTATCACAGTTTCGGAGGCCATGGAATGCCCAGATGGCACAAAATCCCCACAAATGACCCAATTTTGGAAAGTAGACACCCCAAGCTATTTGCTGAGAGGTATGGTGAGTATTTTGCAGATCTCACTATTTGTCACAAAGTTTTGAAAATTTTAAAAAATTATAATTTTCTTTCTTCATTTTCAAAAACAAATGAGAGCTGTAAAATACTCACCATGCCTCTCAGCAAATAGCTTGGGGTGTCTACTTTCCAAAATGGGGTCATTTGGGGGCGTTTTGTGCTATTTTGGCATTTTATGGCCTTCAAAACTGTGATGGGTAGTGAGGAGTGAAATCAAAAATTTACGCCCTTAGAAATCCTGAAGGCGGTGCTTGGTTTTCGGGGTCCTGTACGTGGTTAGGCTCCCAAAAAGTCTCACACATGTGGTATCCCTGTACTCAGGAGAAGCAGCAAAATGTATTTTGGGGTGTAATTCCACATATAACCATGGCATGTGTGAGCAATATATCATTTCGTGACAACTTTTTGTACATTTTTTTTTATTTTTGTCATTATTCAATCACTTGGGACAAAAAAAAATATTCAATGGGCTCAACATGCCTCTCAGCAAATAGCTTGGGGTGTCTACTTTCCAAAATGGGGTCATTTGGGGGGTTTTGTACTGCCCTGCCATTTTAGCACCTCAAGAAATGAGATAGGCAGTCATAAATTAAAAGCTGTGTAAATTCCAGAAAATGTACCCTAGTTTGTAGACGCTATAACTTTTGCGCAAACCAATAAATATACGCTTATTGACATTTTTTTTATTAAAGACATGTGGCTGAATACATTTTGGCCTAAATGTATGACTAAAATTTAGTTTATTCGATTTTTCTTATAACAAAAAGTAGAAAATATGTTTTTTTTTCTAAATTTTCGGTCTTTTTCCGTTTATATCGCAAAAAATTAAAATCGCAGAGGCAATCAAATACCATTAAAAGAAAGCTCTATTTGTGGGAAGAAAAGGACGCAAATTTCGTTTGGGTACAACATTGCATGTCCGCACAATTTCCAGTTAAAGCAGCGCAGTGCCAAATTGTGAAATCACCTCTGGTCATTATGATCCGTATTGGTCCTGTCCTTGAGTGGTTAAACATTATTTGTTCATCTGTAAGACCCCTTTAACACTGGGGCCTTTGGACCGCTTTTCAGATGCTATCAGGGTGCTTTTAACCCCAAGGAAGGGATTTAAAAACTTCTGTGTATACAGCGCTCCCAACCCCCCCCCCCCCCCAAAGATGCTGCTTGCAGGACGTTGCCGCAACCACACCGCCTGGGTGTGAAAGCACCCATTGCAGCGAATGGGAGATAGTTTTCAGGCGCTTTACAGGCATTATTTCTAGCGCTAAAATGCCTGAAAACTGCCTCAGTGTGAAAGGGGTGTTAGGGACTGTAATAGGTTAAAACACAGGAAGGTTGATTTACTAAAGGCAAATATACTGTGCACTGCAAATTCACTTGAAGTGCATTTACTCTAGATCCGAGGGGAAGCTTTGAAACGAAGGGAAGCTCTGCTGGTTTCTATCATCCAATCATGTACAAAGGAAAATGCTGTTTTTTTTTTCTTGCTTGCAAAGTGAAGCTTTACATCATTTACTAAGCTCTGGAGCAAGTGCACTTGCAGTGCACAGTATATTTTCCTTTAGTATCAGCCCCAACTTGTGTATTTATTGTGCCTGAACACTAGGTTAGAACATTACAGACAACTTTGTATGAGACGTGGGCCATGTTTTTTCAATGGTTTAGTTCAAATCTATGCAGAAATATGCAATGTACTTCAATAGTGTGCTTCCAGGTTGGCTGCACGTTATAATGATAAACTTTATTTTATATAGCGCATTTAAAAGGTGGCTTCTCGAAGTGTTTTACAATAAAAACACAAGAAATACACAGGATAACATAAGATAAAGGAAAAAGGGACATTTAAGTGAAAGTTTGTCTAAAGAAAAACATTTTTAGATTTGATTTGAATTAGTCTAGAGAAGATGACTCCCTGATGTTCTTAGGAAGTAAATTCCAGAGTTTTGGAACATAGCAGGAGAAGACACACAGTAAACCAGAATATGAGAAAAATGGGTTACGAGGGGGGGACAGTAGAAAAAAGTTCAGAGAGATAATAGGCTGCCAAGCCATGAAGAGCCTTGTAGGTGAACAAGACGATCTTTAAGTTTATGCAAAACCTTACGGGCAGTCAGTGCAAGGACTCCAGGATAAGGGTAATATGATCACTTGTACCAGACCTAGTCAGGATTCTGGCTGCAGAATTTTGAACATATTGAAGTTGAGTTATAGTGGATTTAGATACACCAGCGAATAGAGCATTGCAGTAGTCAAGTCAGGAGTAGTCAAGTCAGGAGAACACAAATTTATGAATCAGCTTTTTAGCTACAGTGTAGGATAGCATAGGACATAGCCAAGCAACGTTCCAAGTGGAAAAAATATGTTTTGACAACATTTTGTACATGTGGCTCAAAGGTTAAACTAGCATCAAATATCACCCCTAGATTATGTTGTGGGTTATGAAGAAGAAAAAAAATACATTCTATATTTACTGGCAAAAATTTGAGATTCGCTTAGGCCTCACAATCAAATAAAACCATAATTTCCCAATCAGTGGGCTACGGCTCTTTTTGAAAACCTTTCAGAGAAGAACACACAAGCTTATGTTTGCCAAGTGTTCAATACATCAATGATTAGAAGCTGTTTACAAGCCTGTTTTGAGACAGAGATTTTGGAACAATGATGGTTCTTGTCACAAAACAGGGAGATGTTATCCCAGCTTTAATAGATAAACAGAAAAGACAAAACCTGCCATCGGAAAAGTTCTACAGATAGCTAACTAAGCATTAATCACATGGAAATAAACTTTATCTAAAAAAAAAAAACTATTGTGCTCAAGTAAAGACTGTTTAAACAAGCAAAGTCATCTTTAAACATCCATTGGACTGCTCTAAAGTCCATCCTAACACATGATGTTAGAAAGATGTGAATGGTTATGCAAGTCAGAGATATTTTAAGAACTTTGTTATAAGAAAAGAAAAATATATATAAGAAGTGTGATTATAAGTAGAAATGTTTTGAAAAGCTAATGAGCATTATGAAATATACCAAATAATGATTATAACCATAAGAAATTAACCTGCATTTAGAGATTAACACATATTCATCGGATATCAGAATTATTCATGTATCTTCCTTTTGAAGAGCGAGGGCCACTTAAGCAACTTGGTAACCAGTCGTGGGCCACAATGAGTGGAGCAGGGGGATGACAGGTCACGGCTATTCTATAGGCCCTCCGATTCGATCTGCCCAGATGGAAGGGGACAAATTCCCTTCAGTTTTTTTTTGCGGATCGGCTTGGAGGTAGGCGGGCGTAAGCGGACAAAAGTCTGTTTACATCTGCTGCTCTATAGAGGTGAATTGAGGGTCCGATTGGGTCGGGCCGATTGTGTGAAAGGGCTTAAGACTGCTTTTACACTGATGTGCTGCAGTTTACGCACACCGCGGGTTCAGCATAGTGCACCTGTGTCTATCCTGCGGGTTAGCCAAACTTTGCCATAGACTCCGCCTGTGGCAAAAGCCAGCGCTGTACAGGAAGCATGGGCTTATGGGGCTCTGCTCCGCAGCTTCTTTCTTCCTTTACCACCAGCTTCATTCACAACACTAATGCTGTGGTATGGCTGGTCGGCAACCTGTGATCTGGGCTTGCCAACCCGCCATTCCAGAGCAGGAGGTCGCGGGCCACATTAGAGAGCTCCGCGGGCCACTAGTTGGCCACCCCTGATATAATCATTTTGTGTAATATTGATATATATATAACCTGTGTCCTGTTTAGGAAAAAGATAAAATAAGATTAAAAGATATACATTTATACAGAAATATAGAACCATGTTATGTTATGTAAATTAATCAAAAAGTATACTAATCGTATTTTATGTATACCAGTTACCAGAATATTCAAAAGATATAGATCCTTCTCACCATTATATAAACTAATTATGAAAAAATATATTAACTAAAATAGATAGACTCAAAAAACACATGTGAGACACCTGGTGGTTGAAGGTGATATTACCTTAAAATCATCGTTCTCCTGGAAAAAGGTAAATGAGTATCAGGGCAGTTACCTCCCATATTTGCAACCAACCAATAAGTTAGGAACACATAACTTTTGGGCAGAACTTAGTATAATTTTTATAATCTTATTGTCTGAAGATAGTATTTAGGAGGAAAAAAGAGAGGACACACAGGCAGGGACACACCCTGGGAGGGGAGATGCAGCCTCACACTCCCAGACAGACTTACACTCACAGACTCAGAGACACATGCACCATGCATGAAGACATATCTTTACATTCATGAAGATTCCTGAAACCCTGATGCACAGCCATCTTAAAAATTCTGGTAACCAGTAATCCAGTCTAAATAGCCATTTTGGAATGGGTAATTATGTAATTTTTGATTTTATCTTGAATATTTTTTTTTCTCTAAAATATTGATGTATTGAATATTCTGCAATTGATGATATATTCTTCAGAATTAATAACCGCCTGGTAGATTTTTCTCTAAAGTTTAAAATTTTCATTATATTTGCTTTGTGCATAGTTCCAATTTTAATGAAAAATAAACGTCTAATTTATTTCACATTGTTAACCACTTACTTACCTGCAGTATAGTAACGGTTGGATGTGTGAAATACAGACGTTCTGTTTAATTGTCATTTACACAAGGTTATTGATTCTACCGATAAGTTATCATGGCAGTAGTATGTCAAAGGGACTGCATGCCCATTTTTGTGGGTGTTTTTATTGATTTTCAAGTCGTTCATGTAACGCAATTGGTATTTTAATTTCATGTAAATATTTTTTTTTTTGTCAACCAATAAATGGAACTATTTTGTATGATCACATGTCTCCGTGAATAAGTTTCATATGCATAGACTGTGTCATATAGATTATCTTGTATTTTAAAGATATTCTCGTTAAAAATTACTTAATAATAAATACTGTGCGGGCAAAACTGTCCTTAAAAAAGCACAACAATTATAAGCATGACTTCAGTCTTGTCAAGGTTTAATTGAAGGAAATTATGGCCCATCCAAGTTTTTATACCACAAAAACAGTTCAACAGGAGAGAAGCAGCCAAAGTAGAATCCAGTTTAGTGTGGATGTATATCTGAGTGTGATCAGCACAGAAGTGGTAATTGAGCCTGTGTGAACTAAGCAGTTGGCCAAGTGGAAACATGTACATGCTAAAAAGCAAGGGACCCAAGATTGAGCCCTGAGGAACACCATACTTGACCGACTTCAGACTGGAATCCATCATGAGAAGCAAAGTGACAGCAATCAGTGAGATATGACTTAATCTATTTCAGAGCCAATTCTGAGACTCCAAAACTGATTTTACAGAGTAAAAGATTATATACAAAGATTACATACAGTGCAGAAGTAGATGCATGGGCATCTGCTCCATAGGGCAAGGGGGGTCAATTGCTCCCCCCTGGAAGTCAGAGTGAACACACACTTGCCCCCTGTATTGCAATGGCCGACGCGGCAGCCGTGGATTTTTTTTCTACGTCTGCAGACTGCTGCTGGCCTGGGGGCTGGGGCTGCTCTCAGTTTTTTCTGACTATCCGTCCCTCCCTCCTCACCCCGGCCCGAGCATCGGATTGGCTCCGGCCTCTGCTTAATCACCGTGACCCGGCTGTTCTGCGATTGGCTGCTGCCTCTGCCTGTATAAATGTGCCAATGTGCTCCTCCCACAGGTGTGTGGCGTGTAGAGGCCGAGACAAGAGACTGAATACGCTGCCAGTGCCTGCCCTGGGCCTATCGCTGAAGAACTACAGGTAACAGCCTTGCCTGTGCCACGACACCACTGTGTACATCTTTTTGTATTGCAATGTATCTGTGTTGTGGGCGGCCATATTTTGATCTTGATGAAAACAACCTATACAGTATAAGCTGTTTTCATAAAGATCAAAATATGGCCACAACAGATACATTGCAATATAGAAAGATGTACATTCTCTAGGCTATATTTATATGGACATGGTGGAATGAAGCTGAATTATCCTCAAGAGCTATTTCACACTGCCAGCTGGCCGCGTTATCGGTAAAGCGCCGCTAGTTTTAGCGGCGCTTTACAATCGTTTTAGTGGCGCTATTCGGCTGCTAGTGGGGCACTTTTAACCCCAGCTAGCGGTCGAAGACAGGGTTAAATGCAACTGTGTATCGCCGCTGCCGAAGCGATTTGCAGGTGCTTCGGCAGCGGTGCCCATTTATTTCAATGGGCAGGGGTGGTAGAGGAGTGGTGTATACAGCGCTGCTCCACTGCCCCAAAGATGCATGGATGACCTTAAAATGATGCCCCCCCCCTGAAAAAGTTCAGCGGACTCCCATGAGTAGATGTCCTACTTCTACCTGCCTACCACTGGAGTCATACCACACTTTAAAAAGACTCAAGGTTTTTATCACTCAGATGTATACAGGTCATTATTTTTGCACACCAAACAGGTTGCCAAGCACTTAATCTGTATTTTCTATTACATCCTTTCCTTTCTTTTAATTGTGTAATTGTCTTCTGCTTTCAACTAGAAAAACATATGATCCTAAAGTAAATATTCCACATATTTTATTTTCACAACATTATTTGATCACAGGGGTCCTAAGCCTTTTAAACAATCGTCTTGCACAATTATATATCTCCCATTTTTTTTTGATCCCTCTTAAAATTTCAGACGAAGGGCTTAAAGTGGTTGTAAACCCTTACAGACCACTTTTTGCTACAGGTAAGCCTATAATAAGGCTTACCTGTAGCTACCCAGGATATCTCCTAAACTTGGACGGTTTAGGAGATAATCCCCTGTCCCCTGCATGTGCCGATGTCATCGACACATGCGCACTAAAGCATTGGCACGTACGTGCCCTTGCTTCAGTGAGTGTGCCGTTACCGGTGGCTCCCACGCGAAGTAACCTCTGGGAGTGATGTCGCCAGCCGGTGCTGTGTACGGGCACCACAGCAAGGGCTTCGATCTCAGGTGAGTATTACATAATGAGCTAGTATGCTAAGCATACTAGCTCATTATGCCTCTGTCTTGCAGGTGTTAGTTTTTTTTTTCAAAGTGGGTTTACAACCACTTTAAGTGCATGAGCAATTGTTTGCTCAGAAGCAACTCAAAGTACTTCTAATGCAAATCAGTTACACCTATGCACACAGGCCCTAATGTTTCAACTTAATTTTCACTTCTTGATCAATTACCCTTTTCAACTATGGACTAGTGGACTTTTAAGAGGCTGTCTGAACCTCACCTCTGCTGGGGTACTTTCAGGCTGCTTTGTTAAGATCGGTGCAAAGCATCTAAATAGTATGTGTACATGTGCACACAGAAGGATTGTTGCTTGTGGGGTTCAGTGAAGTGTATAAGGTTTAAATAAGGGGCACTCTTGCTGCTCTGGTCATCTGTCTTAGCTCCCTTTCACACCAGCGGACCAATCGGGTCCGCCTGTCTATTTTTCAGGCAGATCCAATCGGACCACCCATTGTTCTCTATGGGGCAGCGGATGTCCGCTGTCACCCGATGGCATACGATTCAATCCGGTCTTCTAAAAACAGACGGATGGGATCCGTTCCCCATCCGTCTGGCAGATCGGATCAGATGACAATCGGATGGAAATGGACAGGCAATCTGTCTCCATCCAACTGCCCCATAGAGAACAGCGGGCTGTGTCCTTGTCTTCTCTGCATAGCAGAGCGGACACAGACTTGTCATCCGCCTGCTCAGCAGGAATCAGCAGAAAGATCCCCTGCTGAGCAGGTGGATCCACTTGGACAGATTCCACTCCATCTGAAAGGGGCCTAACAAATTCTAACCTGTGAACATTCTTTGCCTTTCAGAGAACAACTAGGCACAGTCTTTAAACTCACAAACGTAGAATGCTTTTAGAGATATGTCATGCCTAATGCCGCGTACACACGACCGCTTTTCTCGACGAGAAAAACTGCATTTTTTCATTTCGCCAAGAAAAACGATCGTCTGTGGGCTTTATGTCGTTTTTCTCGTCTAGAAAAACGGCATAAAAAACGACGAGAAAATTTAGAACATGTTCTAAATTTTCTCATCGTTTTTTCCAGCATTTTTTTCCGCGGCAGTTTTCCCATAGGGAAACACTGCCGCGGAGCCCACAGACGGTCGTTTTTCTCGTCAATAGAAAAAATGACTGGAAAAACGACCGTGTGTAGGGAACCAAGCGGTTCCCTCATTTTTCCTGTCATTATTCACGGCGGTTTTTTAACCGCCGTGAATAATGATCGTGTGTACGCGGCATTAGAGACACTTTTAAACAGCTTCTGAGCTGCCTCTGTTTGTATATATGGTACATTGACTTGTATGGGAAAAAAGCGGCTCAGATGCATGCTGCATTAACCAAATATTAAGGAAAATAAATCAAATTCAGTATAAAATGTAAGGGGCATATTTATAAAGCAGTAGATATGTGCAGGATGAAAAAATTTATTTTGTTGCGTTTCGTTATTTAACTAAATTTGTTTAGTTAAATTCATTACATTCAGTTTCGGGATTCGTTTCGTATTCGAATTCGAAAAAATTTGGCCGCATTCGAAAAAACTCTACCGCATTCGAAATAATTCTACCGCATTCGAAAAAAAATCGACCGAATTCGAAAAAAAATATCAAATTCGAAATAATTCTACCGCATTTGAACAAAACTATATATAACCATTATGCGAAATTCGAAATTCGTATAGAATGAAATCTAATTTGAATAGAAAAGATTAGAATAGAATTGAAAATACTAGAAAAGAATTGCATAGAAAAACAATAGCACAGAACAGAAAAAAATTATATATATATATATATAAAAAACCATCTTCTGAAATTGGAATTTTGGATAGAATGAACTTGAAAGAAAAGATTAGAATAGAATGTAAAATAATAGAAAAACAATAGAACAGAACAGTAAAAAATATTATATATATAAAAAAAACATCTTCCGAAATTCGAATTTCATATACAATGAATTCGAAAAGAAAAGAATAAACTAGGAAAACAATAGGATAGAATAAAATATAATATATATATATATATATTGTGAGGGGGTTAACTCGGTAGCGGGTGTGTGTGACCCCCTGGTTGGGCTCCCCACACAAAAACAGGGCCAGCAGACGGAGGTTGTGGTTTTCAAAATCAAAAGGTGCGGTTTATTTCTCTATGTACAGTGACAAAAACACAGCAAAGCCAAAAAGAAACAAACAAAATAAATCCTGGTCAGTTTGACCTCTGACTAAACATGCAGGTTTCCTAAACTAACAACTGGGATCAGCCTGGTGCTGTCCTAGTCCCTAAGTCCCTGGTTTAGTAAAAGTCCAAACAAATAGCCACACAGGCTTTGCCTCACCGCACAGGGGTTCACTCTCCCTAGACAGTCCACACAGGTCTGGTTCCAGGCATGAGCTAACATCTAATGAATCTGGGAGTTTTTATAGAGGCCTTAAACGAACTGACAGGCTTCAGCTGGTCTCATCAACTCCCTGCCTCACGACGCCCAGCACTCTCCCTAGAGGTATGAGTCATTCATGAGCCCACTAGCCTCAGCTGGGCTTCATCAACTCCCTAGTTGTATAAGTCGGCATAAAGCCTGAATCTGGGAGAAATATATCTACCCCCCTGGATGCAACCAGGTGACTTTACCTTCCTGCTGTCACATACCCCCCCCTCTTGTTTTAACCTTGGGGTTGGAACACCAGCAATCAGGCATTCATGTACTCGAGACAAAGCATCCACATTCCCCATTTGAACGCCAGGGCGATGCTTTACTGTGAAGTTGAATTCCTGTAGGGCCAGGAACCACCTATTCACTCTTCTATTTGTCTCCTTGTTTTGAGCCATCCACTTTAACGGAGCGTGATCCGTAACCATGTCAAAGTGCCTACCTAGCAGATAGTACCGAAGGGAATCTAGAGCCCACTTCACCGCTAAACACTCCTTTTCAACCGTGGCGTAATTTACCTCATGGGACTTCAACTTCCTGATGAGGTAAATGACTGGGTGCTCTTCCCCGTTCCAGACCTGGGACAATACTGCTCCTAACCCCACATCTGACGCATCACTTTGTACGACAAAGTCTTTAGAGAAGTCGGGTGAGTACAACACTGGCTGGCTACATAAGGCTTGTTTCAAGAATTGGAATGCTGCCTCAGCCTCGGGGGTCCATTTAATCATGACCGACCCTTTCCCTTTCGTCAGGTTGGTTAGGGGCACAGCCTTAGAAGCAAAGTGGGGAATGAAGCGCCGATAATAACCCGCGATTCCCAGAAAGGCTCGTACCTGCTTCTTGCTGTTGGGACGTGGCCAACTCTGGATGGCCTCGACTTTGTTGAGTTGGGGTTTTATTACTCCCCTGCCAATGGTGTACCCAAGATATTTGGCCTCCTCCTGCCCAATGGTACACTTCTTGGGGTTAGCCGTAAACCCCGCTTCCCGAACAGAGTCCAGGACTGCTTGCACTTTTGGCAGATGTGAGGCCCAATCTGTGCTATGGACAATTACGTCATCCAGGTAAGCCGCAGCATACTTCCGATGGGGCCTCAGCATCTGGTCCATTTTCCGCTGGAATGTGGCCGGCGCATTCTGTAACCCGAACGGCATTCTCTTATATTGGAACGCCCCGTCTGGGGTTACAAATGCGGTTTTCTCTTTGGCCGACTTGGCCAGGGGAATTTGCCAATACCCTTTTGTGAGGTCAAGAGTCGTCATGTATCGGGCTGTTCCCAGCCGGTCGATCAACTCATCTATACGTGGCATGGGGTAGGTGTCAAATTTTGTAACTTTGTTCAACTGTCGAAAATCGTTACAAAATCGCCAGCTCCCATCCGGTTTAGGCACCAACACAATGGGACTAGACCAATCACTTTGGGACTCCTCTATCACCCCTAAGTTCAGCATTTTCTGTACTTCCTCCCGTATTGCCTCCCGTCGGGCCTCTGGGATCCGATAGGGTTTTAACTTCACCCTTTCACCGGGCGGGGTAATAATATCATGCTCTACCCCAGATGTTTGTCCCGGCAGCTCAGAGAACACCTCCTTGTTGCGAAGCACAAACTCCTTAACCTCCTGTTGTTGGGGTTGTGACAAGGTGGCTGCTATTCCAACCTCCGGAATCACGCAACCAGTTTGAGCTGGTGACCAAGTTTCTGCGACTAGGGACTCTCTATCCCTCCAGGCTTTCAACAGATTAACGTGATATATCTGTTCGGGCTTTCGCCTTCCTGGTTGTCTGACCTTGTAATTCACTTCGCTCACTTTTTCCATTATCTCGTAGGGGCCTTGCCATTTGGCAAGGAATTTACTTTCAACCGTAGGGACAAGTACCAATATCCTATCCCCCGGGGAAAAGGTACGGGTCTTTGCTCCACGGTTGTACACTCTCTGCTGTGCCAACTGCGCTTGGGCCAAATGTTCCTTCACGATGGGCATTACCTGTGCAATTCGATCTTGCATCAGGGCGACATGCTCAATCACACTCCTGTGGGGAGAACTCTCACTTTCCCAAGTTTCCTTGGCAATATCCAACAGCCCTCTTGGGTGTCTCCCATACAGTAACTCAAAGGGGGAGAATCCCGTAGAGGATTGGGGCACCTCCCTAATAGCAAACATCAAATAAGGAAGTAGACAGTCCCAATCCTTTCCATCTCTATCCACCACTTTCTTCAACATTTGTTTTAGGGTTTTGTTGAATCTTTCAACCAGCCCATCGGTTTGGGGGTGATACACAGATGTACGCAATTGCGTCACTTTGAACAATTTACACAGCTCTTTCATAACCCGGGACATAAAGGGTGTACCTTGGTCCGTAAGCAGTTCTTTACAAATACCCACCCGGCTAAAAACAAGAGATAGCTCTTTGGCTATGGTTTTGGCCGAGGTATTTCTGAGAGGGATCGCTTCTGGATAACGGGTGGCATAGTCCATTATAACCAATATGTACTGGTGCCCCCTAGCGGACTTGATTATAGGACCTACCAAATCCATTGCGATTCTCTCAAACGGGACCTCAATGATGGGTAGAGGGACCAGCGGGCTACGGAAATGTGGCATCGGGGCCGACCTCTGACACACAGGGCAGGAGGAACAATAATTTTCTACGTCCTTCATCACCCCCGGCCAATAGAATCTCTGTAACACCCTCTCTCGGGTTTTCTCTGTCCCCAGATGACCTCCAAGAATGTGCCCATGGGCCAACTCCAACACCAACTTCCTGTAAGGTTTGGGCACCACCAGCTGCTCAACGGTTTCTTCTGCCCTTTTTGCCACCCGATACAGTAGGTCCTTCTCTACGCTGAAGTATGGGTAAGTGCAGGTATTATCTGGGTTCACTAACTCGCCATCTATTTCCACTACGTTTTCCCGTGCCTTTATTAGGGCGGGGTCTTTTAACTGTTCTGTGGCAAAATTTTCCCTGTGAACCTCCAGATCAGAAAACTCCACAGACGGTAGGTTTTCGTCTGAGGAGGTGGGCTCCTCTCCAGTTTCTTGAGTCTCCCCTGCCAATACTGACAAGGGAAATTCTGGAGAGTCCTCACCACTCTCAGAGGAGTTCTGGCTATCACATTCCTGGTACATAGGGGCACCAGTGGGGGGCTCAGGATCATCCCACAGTTCCCAGAACTTCGGAAAATCCCTTCCCACAATGGCATCATGCGGTAATTGAGATACTAACCCCACTGGATGAGAGAGGGTACCTTTGGGGGTCTCGAAACACACTGTAGTCACTGGATACTCTCGGGTGTCCCCATGCACACAAATAACAGCTACCTTGCTATTCCCAGAGACCTCTGTTTTAACTAATTCAGCCTTTATCAGGGTCACAAGGCTACCTGAATCCAGTAATACCACAACATTTCTACCATTAATACACATTTTGCATAAATGTTTCTCAGTTCCCCGAATGGCAGTGCATGCGACTGTCGCACACAGCGACTGACGTCTGTCCATCAGAAAGTCACATTGCATGGGTTCCTCCACAACCGGGCAATTTGCTGCAATATGTCCCGCTTGCCGGCAGCGGTAGCAAACGATCCTTCTTGCGGCCTCTTGAGCCGCTGATTTCCCAGGCTGTTCTCGCCAAACTTGGGGTAGAGCTCCCACCCTCTCACTCTCTCCACCCTCACCCCTTGGAATCCTCTTATCCGCCCCTGGGGATGGTCTGGTCTTAGGGTGGAAAGTCCGAGAGTCTCTGGAAGAGGCCGTCAGGTTCTCTGTAGCCAAGTATCTCTCTACACGATCCACAAGTTTACCGGCCGTTTCTGGGTCTCCATGGCTTACCCACTTTTGAATGGCGGTAGGAAGAGCTCTCAAGAAACGATCCATCACAACACGTTCCACAATCTCCGGTGCGGACAAAGTCTCTGGCTGTAGCCACTTCCTGCTCAGGTGAATGAGATCATACATTTGAGACCTGGGGGGTTTTCCAAGCTGGAAAGTCCAGTTATGCACACGCTGAGCCCGGACAGCCAGGGTGACACCCAGCCTTGCCAATATTTCAGCTTTTAGCATCACATAGTCTTTTGCTTGGTCAGGCTCTAGGTCATAGTAAGCCTTCTGCGATTCACCAGTTAACAGAGGAGCCACCAGTCCAGCCCACTGCTCCTCAGGCCACTTTTCTCTTTCAGCAGTCCTTTCAAATGTGGTCAAAAATACCTCTGGATCATCCTCTCCAGTCATTTTTGTCAATAAACGACTCACCCCAAAGGACGCGGTATTAGTGGGACGGCTTTCCTCACTGGTCTGCGGACGTTGCTGCATTACTGCTTCCATTTGTTGTAGTCTCTGCTCTTGCTTCTGTAACAGGTCTATGAAGCGGGCCTCAGATTGCTGCTGGGCTTGTTGATGAGCTTGCTGCTGGGCTGCAAGGCTCCTTTGCAAACCTGCATTTGTCTGCTGTTGATTGGCATTTGCTAGAGCCAGCTGTTTCAGTATCTCCTCCATGCTGGCTTAAAAAAAACTGCCACTGGTTCTCCACCAACTGTGAGGGGGTTAACTCGGTAGCGGGTGTGTGTGACCCCCTGGTTGGGCTCCCCACACAAAAACAGGGCCAGCAGACGGAGGTTGTGGTTTTCAAAATCAAAAGGTGCGGTTTATTTCTCTATGTACAGTGACAAAAACACAGCAAAGCCAAAAAGAAACAAACAAAATAAATCCTGGTCAGTTTGACCTCTGACTAAACATGCAGGTTTCCTAAACTAACAACTGGGATCAGCCTGGTGCTGTCCTAGTCCCTAAGTCCCTGGTTTAGTAAAAGTCCAAACAAATAGCCACACAGGCTTTGCCTCACCGCACAGGGGTTCACTCTCCCTAGACAGTCCACACAGGTCTGGTTCCAGGCATGAGCTAACATCTAATGAATCTGGGAGTTTTTATAGAGGCCTTAAACGAACTGACAGGCTTCAGCTGGTCTCATCAACTCCCTGCCTCACGACGCCCAGCACTCTCCCTAGAGGTATGAGTCATTCATGAGCCCACTAGCCTCAGCTGGGCTTCATCAACTCCCTAGTTGTATAAGTCGGCATAAAGCCTGAATCTGGGAGAAATATATCTACCCCCCTGGATGCAACCAGGTGACTTTACCTTCCTGCTGTCACAATATATATATATATATATATATATATTATATTTTATTCTGTTCTGTTCTATTGTTTTTCTAGTCTATTATTTTCTATTATTTTCTATTCTAATCTTTTCTATTTATATTCAAATAAATTCTATACGAAATTCGAATTTCGGAAAATGGTTTTATATATATATATATATATATATATATATATATATATACTGTATATATGTTGCAGGGTGAGGTGTACATCGGTCCCAGCTGTTTTAGTGCTTGCAATCAAGCCTTCCCACAGGCCTGTATAAAGAAAAAATAGCGGAGGGATTGCTGCACTTAAAAGTTATTTATTTAGATGTCAAAAATACATCATAATAAGGCAAACACTACCATGTTTGCCTTATTATGATGTATCTTTGACATCTAAATAAATAACTTTTAAGTGCAGCAATCCCTCCGCTATTCTCTCTCTTTCTCTCTCTCTCTCTCTCTCTCTCTATATATATATATGTATATTATATTTTATTCTATTCTGTTCTATTGTTTTTCTAGTCTATTCTTCTCTATTATTTTCTATTCTAATCTTTTCTATTCAAATTTAAATTAATTTTATATGAAATTCGAATTTCGAAAAATGTATATATATATATTAGGGTTAAAGTTAACCCAAATATTTATATATATAACCATTTTCCGAAATTCGAATTTCATATAGAATGATTTTGAATTAGAATAGAAAAGATTAGAATAGAATAGAAAAACAATAGAACAGAATAGAATAAAATCGAATATATGTTTTACTAGTTTATTCTTTTCTATTCTAATCTTTTGTATTCAAATTCAAATTCATTCTATAAGAAATTCGAATTTTGGAAGATGTTATGCCCCGAGACGACGTGATTTTTCACGAAACGCGTAGGGCAGGATACGAGCTTTGTGCTGACGTCACCCTCCATTGCTCGGCTTCCACGGACGTGTGTGTGCCAGCGCCATTTGGCCGGTCGGCGCTGTTATACTTTAAAGCTGTCTTTTCAACTGCTCTTGTGAGTATGTTTTCATTATTTTAATAAATGTTCATTAAGGATTTTACACTATCTAGTGTCCCCCCTTCTTTTCATGGTCCACGTTGAACACCTGTATGATGCTATATGAGCTGTCGGGCTATTAAACAACTGAGGTTCATCACTTGCTACAATCTGGAGGCTCAATTGAGCATTACTTAAGGCTGTTTGAGGTCCTCCGTCATAGGGGACCATCGCTGTTTGGTAAGCAGAAATTTCTACTGGTGGTGGTGAAAGTCACGAATTTAAGTCCAAGAAGATTTGAATCCTCTTCTTTTTCCTTTATTAATTTTGGATATCGCTTCACGGGTGTTTTTTCCATTATGGACTTTGGAATATGAACTTTGAGGGTTTTTTTTGTTTTACAGTATTTTTGGATAATAATTGATTTTTTATTCACAGCTAATTTTTAATTTATTGTCAATTATTTGTTCACATAGATTATATATCGCTTTTCACTTAGCTTTTTTATATGTTATCACTGTTGATATTTGGATTTTTTCAGTCACCCAGTGATGGGCTTATGTTCAAGTTCATAAGTTAGCGCAACTATATTTATTTTTTCTAACTTGTATTCACTGATGATTGTTTTCAGACTAGTTGCTGCTTTCCTCTCTTTTTATTTTCTTTTTTTCAGGCAATTTATTTGCCTGGTTCTTACACTTTAAGCGCAGTTTCTTTTTATTTTTTCCATATATATATATATATTTCCTGGCCAGCCTCACGTCAGCACACTATGGGGTTAACCCCTTCCTCCGGTCTCCCAGTACCACCTTCTTTTAGCTGATAAATAGGGGGCCCCTCCTCCCTTGCCCTTGTTCCTTTTTTTTGGTCGGACGACCAGACCACCACGAAAAACAAGAAAACAACACAGAACAAACCCCCCTGCCGAACCCACCCACCCAGGTTCAAGCCTCTCCTGGGACTGGAAGGTCCAGAATACTAAAGGTAGCATCCTTTTAGAACACTGGACGCTCGGGGTGCATGAGCTATGCGGGCATATTGAGCTATAGGAGCTTACATACAGGGCTGTGGTGATGCTGTCTCCTCTCATGCTCCATGCTGCTGGGCTCCTTAGGAGCGTGCCGGCCGCCCCCCTCCGTGCTTTCTGTGGAATTGCGATGATGTCACGGAGGGGGGCGGCGCTGGGGGCGTGAACTAGCGTGGCTAGAAAAGCCCTGTAAGCCAGGAAAATCATTGCTGTATGCCTCAGTGCTTGAGAGAGACGTCCTGGTGAGTCTCCTTCAGTGAGGGGGAGTGGAGAGATTGTGTCAGCATTATGCACTGCCTGTTTTTTTAAAGTGACATGAACTTTATTTTACCTAACAGCACTCAGTGTTTCTCAAATATACTGCTGCCACCCCTAGAGAATTTGGACTAAATGCAAGGTGAAGAGCATTTATTTAAAAGAGATAACTATTATATATATATGAGAGTGAGAATTTTCCTGTTGCTTATTGGCTATATCCTGTCTTTTATATAGCATGAGCTCACCACAGCCCCATAATGCACGAAGATCACCAGAAAGGTAGGAGGGGTCTACGGGGGCCACAATATAAAAGAGTGCAACACCAAAACTAAAGAGGTGTTTTGTCTTTTAGGAGCAGAAGCCCTAATACAAGACAAGTGCGGAAGAAAAAGTCCCGCCACCGTTCTAAATCTCCGCAAGCGTCTGGGTCTCGGACAATGCACAAATCCCAATCCAGCCCAGGTCGCAAAACTACTCAAACTGCTACAGTAGCAGAGCCAAATGTGACCGGAGGCCGCCCTAATGAGGGGTTTTGCTGGGCATGTTCAGCGCCATCCGCTCCTGGGAAACTCTTATGCGCAGACTGCATCAAAGAGGTAGCCACAGACAAAGAAGCGGAGGCACGCAGAATAAAAGACTATATTCACGAGGCAGTGACAGAAAGCATACAGTCAGCCTCAGGCTTCAGGGCTCCGGGGACTAAAGCTAGAATCAGGAGCACAGCGGAGCAAAGGCGAGATTCGTCTCCAGTGCTAGAGGTGTCGTCACGAGATTCCTCGGACTCAGAGGAACCCTCTGAGTACTTATTTGACTTTCAATGCATAGAGCCTTACGTTGCGGCCGTAAAAGAGGCCATAGACTGGGAACAGGATGCCCAGCCACCTGAAAAAATTAAAAGGTTTTTTCCTAGCCGGAAGAACCAAGGGGAGACCTTTCCGCTCTTGCCAGAGATCCGAGAGTGGTTCGAGGAGGAATGGGAAAAGCAAGAAAAGAGGTTAAATGTACAGAATCGTTTCGCAAGGCTATACCCATTTAAGACTCCAGAAGCTGCCCTTTGGGAATCCCCACTAGGCATAGACGCGGCCTTACAGTGCTTGGCTAGACAAGTGGCCCTGCCATTGCAGGATTCTACAACTTTCAGAGACCCGATGGACAGACGTGCGGATACAGACCTAAAGAAGGTTTATTCATCTGCTGGTGCGGCTTGCCGCCCTGCCATAGCCTTAACCTCAGTCTCCAGAGCCTTGAAGGTTTGGACCACAAATGTCCAGACAGCTCTAAGGTCTAACGTGGAAATGGACAGAATCATTTCGGCAATGGAGGAATTGGATCTCTCAGCCGACTTCCTGGCAGAAGCCTCTATGGACTTCGTAAAACTTCTCGCTAGGATCATGGCTTTTGCAGTGACCGCAAAAAGGGCCCTATGGCTGCGTCATTGGGTAGCAGACAGTACCTCAAAACTGGGTCTCTGTAATATTCCATTTAATGGCAAAACGTTGTTTGGTGGCACCTTAGAAGAAGCTATTAAACGAGCTACAGGAGGGAAGTCGGGCCTGATACCACAAAGACCTAAAAGAAGACAGCAGGCCACCCGGTCAGGCCAATCAGACTACAGAAGGGCGCAGGATGCCAGATCATACAGACCGGGGCGAGAATACACAAGGCCCTATTGGAAGAGCTCCCAGAACTCTTTTCTACGAAACGTAAAGACCAAGGCCGCGCAGACCGCTAAGAAATCGGAGAAGTCTTTTTGACGGGTCAGCCGCCCATCCTCCCCAGGTGGGTGCCAGATTGGCATCCTTCTGTAGAGTATGGGCGGAGACGGTCAAGGACCAATGGGTCCAGAAGACGGTCAAGCAAGGATACAAGATAATTTTTCGACAAAGACCACCCAACATAGTGGCCCAGACAGAATGGCCACAAGACCAGAAAAAACGGAAGTGCTTACTAGAATACATAACCAAATTACTTAAAAAAAATGCAATCACACCGGTACCTCTAAAACAGCGGAAAACGGGAGTTTATTCACCAATTTTTCTGGTACCCAAAGCATCAGGAGATCTAAGACCGGTTTTGGACCTAAGATCCTTGAACCACTATATTGTCCCCAAAACATTCAAGATGGAATCAATATTTACGATTATATCAGTTCTGCAACCAGGAGACTGGTTAATATCTGTCGATTTAGCAGATGCGTACCTGCATGTCCCAATCAACAAGAAGCACCAAAAATACCTAAGATTCATGGTAGGGGAAGACCATTTCCAGTTCAGGTGTCTACCCTTCGGGATCAGCACAGCGCCTCGGGTCTTCTCCAAGATCTTGCTAGCTGTCATCGCCGTCATTCGATTAAGAGGCATAAAGATCTTCCACTACCTAGACGACATCTTAGTAGTGGCTCGTACAAGCGAAGAGTTGGCGACACAGCGCGAGCTAGTACTGGAGACTCTATCAGCATTCGGCTGGATCATCAACAAGCAGAAGAGCCAGCTGATCCCCTCTCAAGAGATGGAATACCTGGGACTTGTTTTCAACACAAGAAAAGGGCTTGTCTCGCTACCAGGACGCAAGAAAGTCGAGTTAGTAGCCTGCGTAAACAGCGTGATGGAGTCCTCATCACTGTCAGCAAGGGATTGCATGACACTTCTGGGAATGTTTACCGCAGCGATCCCAGCTATCCCCTGGGCAAGATTCCATACAAGAGCATTCCAGACATCCTTCCTGAACCAGTGGGATGGCGTATCATTGCACCAGAAGATCTTCATACCAAGACGGATCCGCCAAGGCCTGGCGTGGTGGAGAGCACCAGAAAACCTGTCGCAGGGCATGCCCCTCAGCCCCAGAGACTGGATTCGGATAACCTCGGATGCCAGTCTCCGGGGCTGGGGCGCTCACTGCCTCGGCAGGCAGGTTCAAGGCGAATGGAGCAGGATGGAAACCAGACACTCCAACCTCTTGGAATTACAGGCAGCATACCTGGCCCTGCGGGCCTTCGAGAATCTAGTCCACGGGGCTCGAGTCAAACTGATGTTGGACAACCGAACGGCGGTGGCTTATATAGCCAAACAGGGTGGAACCAAGAGCTTGCCGCTGTTGCAGGTGGCAACCAACATATTCGTTTGGGCAGAAGCGCATGTGGAAGCCCTAACGGCAGCCTACATTCCGGGCAGTCAGAATCACATAGCAGACCGTCTGAGCCGGGATTTCCCCAACAAGAACGAATGTACACCCAACAGGGACGTCCTAGAGACAATCTTCCACAAGTGGGGGACACCCTCGGTAGACCTAATGGCGACTCCATGGAATGCAAAGACACCCCGGTTCGTGTCAAGGTTTCGCTGCGACGAGGCAGTAGCCCAAGACTCCTTCTCAATTCCGTGGGATTTTCCCTTTGTCTACCTTTTTCCACCGTTACCTCTGGTAATGAAAACCCTACTGAAGATTGCGAGGGAGAACGTCCATGCAATTGTAATCCTGCCCTTCTGGCCACGGAGACCATGGTTCCCTCTGCTCCTACAGATGGCGGCAGTCCCCCCAATACAGCTGCCGCTGAAGAGAGACCTTCTACAGCAGGGCCAATGGTGTCATCCCAACCCGGGCAGGTTACAGCTGATGGCTTGGTTGTTGAATCGGCCAGACTACAGTCACAAGGCATCTCGGAGGAAGTAATTTTGACGCTACTAAAATCTAGAAAAGCCACAACCAATGTCACTTATAACAGAATTTGGAAGAAATTTACGGCATTTGCCCTGCAACAGAAGTTTTCTCCGTTATCCCCAAGCATTGCGCAAGTGTTGGACTTCTTACAGTCAGCTCTAAAGGCGGGCTTAGCCTATAACACCATAAAGGTTCAAGTGTCAGCATTGGCGTGCTTCACAGGTCACAAGTGGGCAGGTGAGCCTCTAATAAGACAGTTCCTCAGAGCAGTCATAAAATTGAAACCACCAAGGAGACCCCTGTTCCCAGCATGGGATCTGGGCACGGTACTAAAAGCCCTGCTCCTACATCCATTCATCCCTGCAGAGACATGCCCGCTTTGGTTCTTGACAGTCAAGCTGATCTTCCTTACAGCCATAACGTCGGCAAGAAGGGTTTCAGAACTAGCAGCTCTGTCCTGCAAGAATCCATATTGCATCATTCTCCAGGACAAAGTGATCCTAAGGCCCTCACCGGCCGTAACACCTAAAGTGGTTTCCAAATTCCATGTGAATTGGGAGGCAGTCCTACCAAGCTTCACACAGCCACCAAAACAAGCGGAAGAGCTAGATCTCAGACCACTGGACATGGTCAACTTGTTCTCAATTTACCTACACCGCTCTCTACAGGTACGCAAAACGAATACCCTTTTCGTCCTGCCATCCGGGCCTAGGAAAGGACAAGCGGCATCCGCAAGAATCATAGCGACTTGGATCACCAAGGTGATAAGCCTCACGTATGAGAAACAGGGGCTGACGCCTCCACAAGTTCTTAGAGCTCATTCTACCAGAGGGGTGGCAGCCTCATGGGCAGCTTCGGCTAAGATACCGATTGAAGACATATGCAGGACCGCTAGTTGGAGCTCCTGCGAAACCTTCGCTAAACACTACAGTTTAGATGTCACAGCGGCCAACGCATCAAATTTTGGAAACGCAGTGGTGTCCACACCTCTGCAAGCAAAATAAAATATTCACTATAGCAGCATTTTCAGTTGTTGTTCGAGTCTTATCTTTTCCCCACCCTAAATTGGCTAAATTAAATCCCATAGTGTGCTGACGTGAGGCTGGCCAGGAAAATGGAAAATTGTTTTCAATACTTACTGTAATTTTCCTTTCCTGGCCTGTCCTCACGTCAGCACAGCTCTTTTCCCTCCCGATAAGCCTGTCGTCCTCCAGTTAAGTGGAACAAGGGCAAGGGAGGAGGGGCCCCCTATTTATCAGCTAAAAGAAGGTGGTACTGGGAGACCGGAGGAAGGGGTTAACCCCATAGTGTGCTGACGTGAGGACAGGCCAGGAAAGGAAAATTACAGTAAGTATTGAAAACAATTTTCCATTATATATATATATATATATATATATATATATATATATTGTGACAGCAGGAAGGTAAAGTCACCTGGTTGCATCCAGGGGGGTAGATATATTTCTCCCAGATTCAGGCTTTATGCTGACTTATACAACTAGGGTGGAGAGTTGTATAAGCCCAGCTGAGGCTAGTAGGCTCATGGATGACTCTTACCTCTAGGGAGAGTGTGGGGCGTCGTGCAGACAGAGTTGATGAGGCCAGCTGAAGCTTGTCAGCTCATTTAGGCCTCTATAAAAAACTCCCAGCTTCATTAGATGTTAGCTCATGCCTGGAACCAGACCTGTGTGGACTGTCTAGGGAGAGTGAACCCCTGTGCGGTGAGGCAAAGCCTGTGTGGCTATTTGTTTGGACTTTTACTAAACCAGGGACTTAGGGACTAGGACAGCACCAGGCTGATCCCAGTTGTTAGTTTAGGAAACCTGCATGTTTAGTCAGAGGTCAAACTGACCAGGATTTATTTTGTTTGTTTCTTTTTGGCTTTGCTGTGTTTTTGTCACTGTACATAGAGAAATAAACCGCACCTTTTGATTTTGAAAACCACAACCTCCGTCTGCTGGCCCTGTTTTTTGTGTGGGGAGCCCAACCAGGGGGTCACACACACCCGCTACCGAGTTAACCCCCTCACAGTTGGTGGAGAACCAGTGGCAGTTTTTTTTAAGCCAGCATGGAGGAGATACTGAAACAGCTGGCTCTAGCAAATGCCAATCAACAGCAGACAAATGCAGGTTTGCAAAGGAGCCTTGCAGCCCAGCAGCAAGCTCATCAACAAGCCCAGCAGCAATCTGAGGCCCGCTTCATAGACCTGTTACAGAAGCAAGAGCAGAGACTACAACAAATGGAAGCAGTAATGCAGCAACGTCCGCAGACCAGTGAGGAAAGCCGTCCCACTAATACCGCGTCCTTTGGGGTGAGTCGTTTATTGACAAAAATGACTGGAGAGGATGATCCAGAGGTATTTTTGACCACATTTGAAAGGACTGCTGAAAGAGAAAAGTGGCCTGAGGAGCAGTGGGCTGGACTGGTGGCTCCTCTGTTAACTGGTGAATCGCAGAAGGCTTACTATGACCTAGAGCCTGACCAAGCAAAAGACTATGTGATGCTAAAAGCTGAAATATTGGCAAGGCTGGGTGTCACCCTGGCTGTCCGGGCTCAGCGTGTGCATAACTGGACTTTCCAGCTTGGAAAACCCCCCAGGTCTCAAATGTATGATCTCATTCACCTGAGCAGGAAGTGGCTACAGCCAGAGACTTTGTCCGCACCGGAGATTGTGGAACGTGTTGTGATGGATCGTTTCTTGAGAGCTCTTCCTACCGCCATTCAAAAGTGGGTAAGCCATGGAGACCCAGAAACGGCCGGTAAACTTGTGGATCGTGTAGAGAGATACTTGGCTACAGAGAACCTGACAGCCTCTTCCAGAGACTCTCGGACTTTCCACCCTAAGACCAGACCATCCCCAGGGGCGGATAAGAGGATTCCAAGGGGTGAGGGTGGAGAGAGTGAGAGGGTGGGAGCTCTACCCCAAGTTTGGCGAGAACAGCCTGGGAAATCAGCGGCTCAAGAGGCCGCAAGAAGGATCGTTTGCTACCGCTGCCGGCAAGCGGGACATATTGCAGCAAATTGCCCGGTTGTGGAGGAACCCATGCAATGTGACTTTCTGATGGACAGACGTCAGTCGCTGTGTGCGACAGTCGCATGCACTGCCATTCGGGGAACTGAGAAACATTTATGCAAAATGTGTATTAATGGTAGAAATGTTGTGGTATTGCTGGATTCAGGTAGCCTTGTGACCCTGATAAAGGCTGAATTAGTTAAAACAGAGGTCTCTGGGAATAGCAAGGTAGCTGTTATTTGTGTGCATGGGGACACCCGAGAGTATCCAGTGACTACAGTGTGTTTCGAGACCCCCAAAGGTACCCTCTCTCATCCAGTGGGGTTAGTATCTCAATTACCGCATGATGCCATTGTGGGAAGGGACTTTCCGAAGTTCTGGGAACTGTGGGATGATCCTGAGCCCCCCACTGGTGCCCCTATGTACCAGGAATGTGATAGCCAGAACTCCTCTGAGAGTGGGGAGGACTCTCCAGAATTTCCCTTGTCAGTATTGGCAGGGGAGACTCAAGAAACTGGAGAGGAGCCCACCTCCTCAGACGAAAACCTACCGTCTGTGGAGTTTTCTGATCTGGAGGTTCACAGGGAAAATTTTGCCACAGAACAGTTAAAAGACCCCGCCCTAATAAAGGCACGGGAAAACGTAGTGGAAATAGATGGCGAGTTAGTGAACCCAGATATTACCTGCACTTACCCATACTTCAGCGTAGAGAAGGACCTACTGTATCGGGTGGCAAAAAGGGCAGAAGAAACCGTTGAGCAGCTGGTGGTGCCCAAACCTTACAGGAAGTTGGTGTTGGAGTTGGCCCATGGGCACATTCTTGGAGGTCATCTGGGGACAGAGAAAACCCGAGAGAGGGTATTACAGAGATTCTATTGGCCTGGGGTGATGAAGGACATAGAAAATTATTGTTCCTCCTGCCCTGTGTGTCAGAGGTCGGCCCCGATGCCACATTTCCGTAGCCCGCTGGTCCCTCTACCCATCATTGAGGTCCCGTTTGAGAGAATCGCAATGGATTTGGTAGGTCCTATAATCAAGTCCGCTAGGGGGCACCAGTACATATTGGTTATAATGGACTATGCCACCCGTTATCCAGAAGCGATCCCTCTCAGAAATACCTCGGCCAAAACCATAGCCAAAGAGCTATCTCTTGTTTTTAGCCGGGTGGGTATTTGTAAAGAACTGCTTACGGACCAAGGTACACCCTTTATGTCCCGGGTTATGAAAGAGCTGTGTAAATTGTTCAAAGTGACGCAATTGCGTACATCTGTGTATCACCCCCAAACCGATGGGCTGGTTGAAAGATTCAACAAAACCCTAAAACAAATGTTGAAGAAAGTGGTGGATAGAGATGGAAAGGATTGGGACTGTCTACTTCCTTATTTGATGTTTGCTATTAGGGAGGTGCCCCAATCCTCTACGGGATTCTCCCCCTTTGAGTTACTGTATGGGAGACACCCAAGAGGGCTGTTGGATATTGCCAAGGAAACTTGGGAAAGTGAGAGTTCTCCCCACAGGAGTGTGATTGAGCATGTCGCCCTGATGCAAGATCGAATTGCACAGGTAATGCCCATCGTGAAGGAACATTTGGCCCAAGCGCAGTTGGCACAGCAGAGAGTGTACAACCGTGGAGCAAAGACCCGTACCTTTTCCCCGGGGGATAGGATATTGGTACTTGTCCCTACGGTTGAAAGTAAATTCCTTGCCAAATGGCAAGGCCCCTACGAGATAATGGAAAAAGTGAGCGAAGTGAATTACAAGGTCAGACAACCAGGAAGGCGAAAGCCCGAACAGATATATCACGTTAATCTGTTGAAAGCCTGGAGGGATAGAGAGTCCCTAGTCGCAGAAACTTGGTCACCAGCTCAAACTGGTTGCGTGATTCCGGAGGTTGGAATAGCAGCCACCTTGTCACAACCCCAACAACAGGAGGTTAAGGAGTTTGTGCTTCGCAACAAGGAGGTGTTCTCTGAGCTGCCGGGACAAACATCTGGGGTAGAGCATGATATTATTACCCCGCCCGGTGAAAGGGTGAAGTTAAAACCCTATCGGATCCCAGAGGCCCGACGGGAGGCAATACGGGAGGAAGTACAGAAAATGCTGAACTTAGGGGTGATAGAGGAGTCCCAAAGTGATTGGTCTAGTCCCATTGTGTTGGTGCCTAAACCGGATGGGAGCTGGCGATTTTGTAACGATTTTCGTCAGTTGAACAAAGTTACAAAATTTGACACCTACCCCATGCCACGTATAGATGAGTTGATCGACCGGCTGGGAACAGCCCGATACATGACGACTCTTGACCTCACAAAAGGGTATTGGCAAATTCCCCTGGCCAAGTCGGCCAAAGAGAAAACCGCATTTGTAACCCCAGACGGGGCGTTCCAATATAAGAGAATGCCGTTCGGGTTACAGAATGCGCCGGCCGCATTCCAGCGGAAAATGGACCAGATACTGAGGCCCCATCGGAAGTATGCTGCGGCTTACCTGGATGACGTAATTGTCCATAGCACAGATTGGGCCTCACATCTGCCAAAAGTGCAAGCAGTCCTAGACTCTATCCGGGAAGCGGGGTTTACGGCTAACCCCAAGAAGTGTACCATTGGGCAGGAGGAGGCCAAATATCTTGGGTACACCATTGGCAGGGGAGTGATAAAACCCCAACTCAACAAAGTCGAGGCCATCCAGAGTTGGCCACGTCCCAACAGCAAGAAGCAGGTACGGGCCTTTCTGGGAATCGCGGGTTATTATCGGCGCTTCATTCCCCACTTTGCTTCTAAGGCTGTGCCCCTAACCAACCTGACGAAAGGGAAAGGGTCGGTCATGATTAAATGGACCCCCGAGGCTGAGGCAGCATTCCAATTCTTGAAACAAGCCTTATGTAGCCAGCCAGTGTTGTACTCACCCGACTTCTCTAAAGACTTTGTCGTACAAAGTGATGCGTCAGATGTGGGGTTAGGAGCAGTATTGTCCCAGGTCTGGAACGGGGAAGAGCACCCAGTCATTTACCTCAGCAGGAAGTTGAAGTCCCATGAGGTAAATTACGCCACGGTTGAAAAGGAGTGTTTAGCGGTGAAGTGGGCTCTAGATTCCCTTCGGTACTATCTGCTAGGTAGGCACTTTGACATGGTTACGGATCACGCTCCGTTAAAGTGGATGGCTCAAAACAAGGAGACAAATAGAAGAGTGAATAGGTGGTTCCTGGCCCTACAGGAATTCAACTTCACAGTAAAGCATCGCCCTGGCGTTCAAATGGGGAATGTGGATGCTTTGTCTCGAGTACATGAATGCCTGATTGCTGGTGTTCCAACCCCAAGGTTAAAACAAGAGGGGGGGGTATGTGACAGCAGGAAGGTAAAGTCACCTGGTTGCATCCAGGGGGGTAGATATATTTCTCCCAGATTCAGGCTTTATGCTGACTTATACAACTAGGGTGGAGAGTTGTATAAGCCCAGCTGAGGCTAGTAGGCTCATGGATGACTCTTACCTCTAGGGAGAGTGTGGGGCGTCGTGCAGACAGAGTTGATGAGGCCAGCTGAAGCTTGTCAGCTCATTTAGGCCTCTATAAAAAACTCCCAGCTTCATTAGATGTTAGCTCATGCCTGGAACCAGACCTGTGTGGACTGTCTAGGGAGAGTGAACCCCTGTGCGGTGAGGCAAAGCCTGTGTGGCTATTTGTTTGGACTTTTACTAAACCAGGGACTTAGGGACTAGGACAGCACCAGGCTGATCCCAGTTGTTAGTTTAGGAAACCTGCATGTTTAGTCAGAGGTCAAACTGACCAGGATTTATTTTGTTTGTTTCTTTTTGGCTTTGCTGTGTTTTTGTCACTGTACATAGAGAAATAAACCGCACCTTTTGATTTTGAAAACCACAACCTCCGTCTGCTGGCCCTGTTTTTTGTGTGGGGAGCCCAACCAGGGGGTCACACACACCCGCTACCGAGTTAACCCCCTCACAATATATATATATATATATATTATTTTTTCTAACATCTTCCAAAATTCGCATTTCATATAGAATGAATTTGGATAGAAAAGATTTGAATAGAATTGAAAATAATAGAAAAACAATAGAACGGAATAGATTTTTTTAAATTATATATATATATATACATTGTGACAGCAGGAAGGTAAAGTCACCTGGTTGCATCCAGGGGGGTAGATATATTTCGCCCAGATTCAGGCTTTACGCCGACTTATACAACTAGGTGGAGAGTTGTATAAGCCCAGCTGAGGCTAGTGGGCTCATGAATGACTCATACCTCTAGGGAGAGTGTGGGGCGTCGTGCAGACAGGGAGTTGATGAGACCAGCTGAAGCTTGTCAGCTCGTTTAAGGCCTCTATAAAAACTCCCAGATTCATTAGGTGTTTGCTCATGCCTGGACCCAGACCTGTGTGGACTGTCTAGGGAGAGTGAACCCCTGTGCGGTGAGACAAAGCCTGTGTGGCTATTTGCTTGGACATTTAAAACCAGGGACTTAGGGACTAGGACAGCACTAGGCTGATCCCAGTTGTTAGTTAGGAAACCTGTATGTTTAGTCAGAGGTCAAGTTGACCAGGATTTATTTTGTTTATGTTTCTTTTGGCTTTGCTGTGTTTTGTCACTGTAAATAGAAAATAAACCGCACCTTTTTTTTGATTTTGAAAACCACAACCTCCGTTTGCTGGGCCTGTTTTTGTGTGGGGAGCCCATCCCGGGGGTCACACACACCCGCTGCCGAGCTAACCCCCTCACAGTTGGTGGAGAATGCGGGCAGTTTTTTTTTAAGCCAGCATGGAGGAGATACTGAAGCAGCTGGCTCTAGCAAATGCCAATCAACAGCAGACAAATGCAGGTTTGCAAAAGAGCCTTGCAGCTCATCAACAGAGCCTTGCAGCTCAACAACAGAACTTCGCAGCCCAGCAGCAAGCTCATCAACAGAGCCTTGCAGCCCAGCAGCAAGCTCACCAACAGAGTCTGGAAGCTCAGCAACAAGCCCAGCAGCAATCTGAGGCCCGCTTCATAGACCTGTTACAGAAGCAAGAGCAGAGACTACAACAAATGGAAGCAGTAATGCAGCAACGTCCGCAGACCAGTGAGGAAAGCCGTCCCACTAATACCGCGTCCTTTGGGGTGAGTCGTTTATTGACAAAAATGACTGGAGAGGATGATCCAGAGGTATTTTTGACCACATTTGAAAGGACTGCTGAAAGAGAAAAGTGGCCTGAGGAGCAGTGGGCTGGACTGGTGGCTCCTCTGTTAACTGGTGAATCACAGAAGGCTTACTATGACCTAGAGCCTGACCAAGCAAAAGACTATGTGATGCTAAAAGCTGAAATATTGGCAAGGCTGGGTGTCACCCAGGCTGTCCGGGCTCAGCGTGTGCATAACTGGACTTTCCAGCTTGGAAAACCCCCCAGGTCTCAAATGTATGATCTCATTCACCTGAGCAGAAAGTGGCTACAGCCAGAGACTTTGTCCGCACCAAAGATTGTGGAACGTGTTGTAATGGATCGGTTTTTGAGAGCTCTTCCTACTGCCATCCAAAAGTGGGTAAGCCATGGAGACCCAGAGACGGCCGATGGTCTTGTGGATCGTGTGGAGAAATACTTGGCTACAGAGAACCTGACGGCCTCTTCCAGAGACACTCGGACTTTCCACCCTAAGACCAGACCATCCCCAGGGGCGGATAAGAGGATTCCAAGGGGTGAGGGTGGAGAGAGTGAGAGGGTGGGAGCTCTACCCCAAGTTTGGCGAGAACAGCCTGGGAAATCAGCGGCTCAGGAGGCGGCAAGAAGGATCGTTTGCTACCGCTGCCGGCAAGCGGGACATATTGCAGCCAATTGCCCGGTTGTGGAGGAACCCATGCAGTGTGACTTTCTGACGGGCAGACGTCAGTCGCTGTGTGCGACAGTCGCATGCACTGCCATTCGAGGAACTGAGAAACATTTATGCAAAATGTGTGTTAATGGTAGAAATGTTGTGGTATTGCTGGATTCAGGTAGCCTTGTGACCCTGATAAAGGCTGAGTTAGTTAAAACAGAGGTCTCTGGGAATAGCAAGGTAGCTGTTATTTGTGTGCATGGGGACACCCGAGAGTATCCAGTGACTACAGTGTGTTTCGAGACCCCCAAAGGTACCCTCTCTCATCCAGTGGGCTTAGTATCTCAGTTACCGCATGACGCCATTGTGGGAAGGGATTTTCCGAAGTTCTGGGAACTGTGGGATGATCCTGAGCCCCCACTGGTGCCCCTATGTACCAGGAATGTGATAGCCAGAACTCCCCTGAGAGTGGTGAGGACTCTCCGGAATGTCCCTTATCAGTATTGGCAGGGGAGACTCAAGAAACTGGAGAGGAGCCCACCTCCTCAGACGAAAACCTACCGTCTGTGGAGTTTTCTGATCTTGACGTTCACAGGGAAAACTTTGCCACAGAACAGTTGAAAGACCCCGCCCTAATAAAGGCACGGGAAAACGTAGTGAAAATAGATGGCGAGTTAGTGAACCCAGATAATACCTGCACTTACCCATACTTCAGCGTAGAGAAGGACCTACTGTATCGGGTGGCAAAAAGGGCAGAAGAAACCGTTGAGCAGCTTGTGGTGCCCAAACCTTACAGGAAGTTGGTGTTGGAGTTGGCCCATGGGCACATTCTTGGAGGTCATCTGGGGACAGAGAAAACCCGAGAGAGGGTATTACAGAGATTCTATTGGCCGGGGGTGATGAAGGACATAGAAAATTATTGTTCCTCCTGCCCTGTGTGTCAGAGGTCGGCCCCGATGCCACATTTCCGTAGCCCGCTGGTCCCTCTACCCATCATTGAGGTCCCGTTTGAGAGGATCGCCATGGATTTGGTAGGTCCTATAATCAAGTCCGCTAGGGGGCACCAGTACATATTAGTTATAATGGACTATGCCACCCGTTATCCAGAAGCGATCCCTCTCCGAAATACCTCGGCCAAAACCATAGCCAAAGAGCTATCTCTTGTGTTTAGCCGGGTGGGTATTTGTAAAGAACTGCTTACGGACCAAGGTACACCCTTTATGTCCCGGGTTATGAAGGAGCTGTGTAAATTGTTCAAAGTGACGCAATTACGTACATCTGTGTATCACCCCCAAACCGATGGGCTGGTTGAAAGATTCAACAAAACCCTAAAACAAATGTTGAAGAAAGTGGTGGATAGAGATGGAAAGGATTGGGACTGTCTACTTCCTTATCTGATGTTTGCTATTAGGGAGGTGCCCCAATCCTCTACGGGATTCTCCCCCTTTGAGTTACTGTATGGGAGACACCCAAGAGGGCTGTTGGATATTGCCAAGGAAACTTGGGAAAGTGAGAGTTCTCCCCACAGGAGTGTGATTGAGCATGTCGCCCTGATGCAAGACCGAATTGCACAGGTAATGCCCATCGTGAAGGAACATTTGGCCCAAGCGCAGTTAGCACAGCAGAGAGTGTACAACCGTGGAGCCAAGACCCGTACCTTTTCCCCGGGGGATAGGATACTGGTACTTGTCCCTACGGTTGAAAGTAAATTCCTTGCCAAATGGCAAGGCCCCTACGAGATAATGGAAAGAGTGAGCGAAGTGAATTACAAGGTCAGACAACCAGGAAGGCGAAAGCCCGAACAGATCTATCACGTTAATCTGTTGAAAGCCTGGAGGGATAGAGAGTCCCTAGTCGCAGACACTTGGTCACCAGCTCAAACTGGTTGCGTGATTCCTGAGGTTGGAATAGCAGCCACCTTGTCACAACCCCAACAACAGGAGGTTAAGGAGTTTGTGCTTCGCAACAAGGAGGTATTCTCTGAGCTGCCGGGACAAACATCTGGGGTAGAGCATGACATCATTACCCCGCCCGGTGAAAGGGTGAAGTTAAAACCCTATCGGATCCCAGAGGCCCGACGGGAGGCAATACGGGAGGAAGTACAGAAAATGCTGAACTTAGGGGTGATAGAGGAGTCCCAAAGTGATTGGTCTAGTCCCATTGTGTTGGTGCCTAAACCGGATGGGAGCTGGCGATTTTGTAACGATTTTCGTCAGTTGAACAAAGTTACAAAATTTGACACCTACCCCATGCCACGTATAGATGAGTTGATCGACCGGCTGGGAACAGCCCGATACATGACGACTCTTGACCTCACAAAAGGGTATTGGCAAATCCCCCTGGCCAAATTGGCCAAAGAGAAAACCGCATTTGTAACCCCAGACGGGGCGTTCCAATATAAAAGAATGCCGTTCGGGTTACAGAATGCGCCGGCCACATTCCAGCGGAAAATGGACCAGATGCTGAGGCCCCATCGGAAGTATGCTGCGGCTTACCTGGATGACGTAATTGTCCATAGCACAGATTGGGCCTCACATCTGCCAAAAGTGCAAGCAGTCCTGGACTCTGTTCGGGAAGCGGGGTTTACGGCTAACCCCAAGAAGTGTACCATTGGGCAGGAGGAGGCCAAATATCTTGGGTACACCATTGGGAGGGGAGTAATAAAACCCCAACTCAACAAAGTCGAGGCCATCCAGAGTTGGCCACGTCCCAACAGCAAGAAGCAGGTACGAGCCTTTCTGGGAATCGCTGGGTATTATCTGCGATTCATTCCCCACTTTGCTTCTAAGGCTGTGCCCCTAACCAACCTAACGAAGGGGAAAGGGTCGGTCATGATTAAATGGACCCCCGAGGCTGAGGCAGCATTCCAATTCTTGAAACAAGCCTTATGTAGCCAGCCAGTGTTGTACTCACCCGACTTCTCTAAAGACTTTGTCGTACAAAGTGATGCGTCAGATGTGGGGTTAGGAGCAGTATTGTCCCAGGTCTGGAACGGGGAAGAGCACCCAGTCATTTACCTCAGCAGGAAGTTGAAGTCCCATGAGGTAAATTACGCCACCGTTGAAAAGGAGTGTTTAGCGGTGAAGTGGGCTCTAGATTCCCTTCGGTACTACCTGCTAGGTAGGCACTTTGACATGGTTACGGATCACGCTCCGTTAAAGTGGATGGCTCAAAACAAGGAAACAAATAGAAGAGTGAATAGGTGGTTCCTGGCCCTCCAGGAATTCAACTTCACAGTAAAGCATCGCCCTGGCGTTCAAATGGGGAATGTGGATGCTTTGTCTCGAGTACATGAATGCCTGATTGCTGGTGTTCCAACCCCGAGGTTAAAACAAGAGGGGGGGGTATGTGACAGCAGGAAGGTAAAGTCACCTGGTTGCATCCAGGGGGTAGATATATTTCGCCCAGATTCAGGCTTTACGCCGACTTATACAACTAGGTGGAGAGTTGTATAAGCCCAGCTGAGGCTAGTGGGCTCATGAATGACTCATACCTCTAGGGAGAGTGTGGGGCGTCGTGCAGACAGGGAGTTGATGAGACCAGCTGAAGCTTGTCAGCTCGTTTAAGGCCTCTATAAAAACTCCCAGATTCATTAGGTGTTTGCTCATGCCTGGACCCAGACCTGTGTGGACTGTCTAGGGAGAGTGAACCCCTGTGCGGTGAGACAAAGCCTGTGTGGCTATTTGCTTGGACATTTAAAACCAGGGACTTAGGGACTAGGACAGCACTAGGCTGATCCCAGTTGTTAGTTAGGAAACCTGTATGTTTAGTCAGAGGTCAAGTTGACCAGGATTTATTTTGTTTATGTTTCTTTTGGCTTTGCTGTGTTTTGTCACTGTAAATAGAAAATAAACCGCACCTTTTTTTTGATTTTGAAAACCACAACCTCCGTTTGCTGGGCCTGTTTTTGTGTGGGGAGCCCATCCCGGGGGTCACACACACCCGCTGCCGAGCTAACCCCCTCACAACATATATATATATATATATTGTGACAGCAGGAAGGTAAAGTCACCTGGTTGCATCCAGGGGGGTAGATATATTTCGCCCAGATTCAGGCTTTACGCCGACTTATACAACTAGGTGGAGAGTTGTATAAGGCTAGTGGGCTCATGGATGACTCATACCTCTAGGGAGAGTGTGGGGCGTCGTGCAGACAGAGATGAGGAGACCAGCTGAACCTTGTCAGCTCATTTAGGCCTCTATAAGAACTCCCAGCTTCATTAGATGTTAGCTCATGCCTGGAACCAGACCTGTGTGGACTGTCTAGGGAGAGTGAACCCCTGTGCGGTGAGACAAAGCCTGTGTGGCTATTTGCTTGGACATTTAAAACCAGGGACTTAGGGACTAGGACAGCACTAGGCTGATCCCAGTTGTTAGTTAGGAAACCTGTATGTTTAGTCAGAGGTCAAGTTGACCAGGATTTATTTTGTTTATGTTTCTTTTGCTTTGCTGTGTTTTGTCACTGTAAATAGAAAATAAACCGCACCTTTTTGATTTTGAAAACCACAACCTCCGTTTGCTGGGCCTGTTTTTGTGTGGGGAGCCCATCTCGGGGGTCACACACACCCGCTGCCGAGCTAACCCCCTCACAGTTGGTGGAGAACCAGTGGCAGTTTTTTTTTTTAAGCCAGCATGGAGGAGATACTGAAGCAGCTGGCTCTAGCAAATGCCAATCAACAGCAGACAAATGCAGGTTTGCAAAAGAACTTCGCAGCCCAGCAGCAAGCTCATCAACAGAGCCTTGCAGCCCAGCAGCAGACAAACGCAACTTTGCAACAGAGTCTGGAGGCTCAGCAACAAGCCCAGCAGCAATCTGAGGCCCGCTTCATAGACCTGTTGCAGAAGCAAGAGCAGAGACTACAACAACAGATGGAAGCAGTAATGCAGCAACGTCCGCAGACCAGTGAGGAAAGCCGTCCCACTAATACCGCGTCCTTTGGGGTGAGTCGTTTATTGACAAAAATGACTGGAGAGGATGATCCAGAGGTATTTTTGACCACATTTGAAAGGACCGCTGAAAGAGAAAAGTGGCCTGAGGAGCAGTGGGCTGGACTGGTGGCTCCTCTGTTAACTGGTGAATCGCAGAAAGCTTACTATGACCTAGAGCCTAACCAAGCAAAAGACTATGTGATGCTAAAAGCTGAAATATTGGCAAGGCTGGGTGTCACCCAGGCTGTCCGGGCTCAGCGTGTGCATAACTGGACTTTCCAGCTTGGAAAACCCCCCAGGTCTCAAATGTATGATCTCATTCACCTGAGCAGAAAGTGGCTACAGCCAGAGACTTTGTCCGCACCAAAGATTGTGGAACGTGTTGTAATGGATCGGTTTTTGAGAGCTCTTCCTACTGCCATCCAAAAGTGGGTAAGCCATGGAGACCCAGAGACGGCCGATGGTCTTGTGGATCGTGTGGAGAAATACTTGGCTACAGAGAACCTGACGGCCTCTTCCAGAGACACTCGGACTTTCCACCCTAAGACCAGACCATCCCCAGGGGCGGATAAGAGGATTCCAAGGGGTGAGGGTGGAGAGAGTGAGAGGGTGGGAGCTCTACCCCAAGTTTGGCGAGAACAGCCTGGGAAATCAGCGGCTCAAGAGGCCGCAAGAAGGATCGTTTGCTACCGCTGCCGGCAAGCGGGACATATTGCAGCCAATTGCCCGGTTGTGGAGGAACCCATGCAGTGTGACTTTCTGACGGGCAGACGTCAGTCGCTGTGTGCGACAGTCGCATGCACTGCCATTCGAGGAACTGAGAAACATTTATGCAAAATGTGTGTTAATGGTAGAAATGTTGTGGTATTGTTGGATTCAGGTAGCCTTGTGACCCTGATAAAGGCTGAGTTAGTTAAAACAGAGGTCTCTGGGAATAGCAAGGTAGCTGTTATTTGTGTGCATGGGGACACCCGAGAGTATCCAGTGACTACAGTGTGTTTCGAGACCCCCAAAGGTACCCTCTCTCATCCAGTGGGCTTAGTATCTCAGTTACCGCATGACGCCATTGTGGGAAGGGATTTTCCGAAGTTCTGGGAACTGTGGGATGATCCTGAGCCCCCCACTGGTGCCCCTATGTACCAGGAATGTGATAGCCAGAACTCCCCTGAGAGTGGTGAGGACTCTCCGGAATTTCCCTTATCAGTATTGGCAGGGGAGACTCAAGAAACTGGAGAGGAGCCCACCTCCTCAGACGAAAACCTACCGTCTGTGGAGTTTTCTGATCTTGAGGTTCACAGGGAAAACTTTGCCACAGAACAGTTGAAAGACCCCGCCCTAATAAAGGCACGGGAAAACGTAGTGAAAATAGATGGCGAGTTAGTGAACCCAGATAATACCTGCACTTACCCATACTTCAGCGTAGAGAAGGACCTACTGTATCGGGTGGCAAAAAGGGCAGAAGAAACCGTTGAGCAGCTTGTGGTGCCCAAACCTTACAGGAAGTTGGTGTTGGAGTTGGCCCATGGGCACATTCTTGGAGGTCATCTGGGGACAGAGAAAACCCGAGAGAGGGTATTACAGAGATTCTATTGGCCGGGGGTGATGAAGGACATAGAAAATTATTGTTCCTCCTGCCCTGTGTGTCAGAGGTCGGCCCCGATGCCACATTTCCGTAGCCCGCTGGTCCCTCTACCCATCATTGAGGTCCCGTTTGAGAGGATCGCCATGGATTTGGTAGGTCCTATAATCAAGTCCGCTAGGGGGCACCAGTACATATTAGTTATAATGGACTATGCCACCCGTTATCCAGAAGCGATCCCTCTCCGAAATACCTCGGCCAAAACCATAGCCAAAGAGCTATCTCTTGTGTTTAGCCGGGTGGGTATTTGTAAAGAACTGCTTACGGACCAAGGTACACCCTTTATGTCCCGGGTTATGAAGGAGCTGTGTAAATTGTTCAAAGTGACGCAATTACGTACATCTGTGTATCACCCCCAAACCGATGGGCTGGTTGAAAGGTTCAACAAAACCCTAAAACAAATGTTGAAGAAAGTGGTGGATAGAGATGGAAAGGATTGGGACTGTCTACTTCCTTATCTGATGTTTGCTATTAGGGAGGTGCCCCAATCCTCTACGGGATTCTCCCCCTTTGAGTTACTGTATGGGAGACACCCAAGAGGGCTGTTGGATATTGCCAAGGAAACTTGGGAAAGTGAGAGTTCTCCCCACAGGAGTGTGATTGAGCATGTCGCCCTGATGCAAGACCGAATTGCACAGGTAATGCCCATCGTGAAGGAACATTTGGCCCAAGCGCAGTTAGCACAGCAGAGAGTGTACAACCGTGGAGCCAAGACCCGTACCTTTTCCCCGGGGGATAGGATACTGGTACTTGTCCCTACGGTTGAAAGTAAATTCCTTGCCAAATGGCAAGGCCCCTACGAGATAATGGAAAAAGTGAGCGAAGTGAATTACAAGGTCAGACAACCAGGAAGGCGAAAGCCCGAACAGATCTATCACGTTAATCTGTTGAAAGCCTGGAGGGATAGAGAGTCCCTAGTCGCAGACACTTGGTCACCAGCTCAAACTGGTTGCGTGATTCCTGAGGTTGGAATAGCAGCCACCTTGTCACAACCCCAACAACAGGAGGTTAAGGAGTTTGTGCTTCGCAACAAGGAGGTATTCTCTGAGCTGCCGGGACAAACATCTGGGGTAGAGCATGACATCATTACCCCGCCCGGTGAAAGGGTGAAGTTAAAACCCTATCGGATCCCAGAGGCCCGACGGGAGGCAATACGGGAGGAAGTACAGAAAATGCTGAACTTAGGGGTGATAGAGGAGTCCCAAAGTGATTGGTCTAGTCCCATTGTGTTGGTGCCTAAACCGGATGGGAGCTGGCGATTTTGTAACGATTTTCGTCAGTTGAACAAAGTTACAAAATTTGACACCTACCCCATGCCACGTATAGATGAGTTGATCGACCGGCTGGGAACAGCCCGATACATGACGACTCTTGACCTCACAAAAGGGTATTGGCAAATTCCCCTGGCCAAGTCGGCCAAAGAGAAAACCGCATTTGTAACCCCAGACGGGGCGTTCCAATATAAGAGAATGCCGTTCGGGTTACAGAATGCGCCGGCCACATTCCAGCGGAAAATGGACCAGATGCTGAGGCCCCATCGAAAGTATGCTGCGGCTTACCTGGATGACATAATTGTCCATAGCACAGATTGGGCCTCACATCTGCCAAAAGTGCAAGCAGTCCTGGACTCTGTTCGGGAAGCGGGGTTTACGGCTAACCCCAAGAAGTGTACCATTGGGCAGGAGGAGGCCAAATATCTTGGGTACACCATTGGGAGGGGAGTAATAAAACCCCAACTCAACAAAGTCGAGGCCATCCAGAGTTGGCCACGTCCCAACAGCAAGAAGCAGGTACGAGCCTTTCTGGGAATCGCTGGGTATTATCGGCGATTCATTCCCCACTTTGCTTCTAAGGCTGTGCCCCTAACCAACCTGACGAAGGGGAAAGGGTCGGTCATGATTAAATGGACCCCCGAGGCTGAGGCAGCATTCCAATTCTTGAAACAAGCCTTATGTAGCCAGCCAGTGTTGTACTCACCCGACTTCTCTAAAGACTTTGTCGTACAAAGTGATGCGTCAGATGTGGGGATAGGAGCAGTATTGTCCCAGGTCTGGAACGGGGAAGAGCACCCAGTCATTTACCTCAGCAGGAAGTTGAAGTCCCATGAGGTAAATTACGCCACCGTTGAAAAGGAGTGTTTAGCGGTGAAGTGGGCTCTAGATTCCCTTCGGTACTACCTGCTAGGTAGGCACTTTGACATGGTTACGGATCACGCTCCGTTAAAGTGGATGGCTCAAAACAAGGAAACAAATAGAAGAGTGAATAGGTGGTTCCTGGCCCTCCAGGAATTCAACTTCACAGTAAAGCATCGCCCTGGCGTTCAAATGGGGAATGTGGATGTTTTGTCTCGAGTACATGAATGCCTGATTGCTGGTGTTCCAACCCCAAGGTTAAAACAAGAGGGGGGGGTATGTGACAGCAGGAAGGTAAAGTCACCTGGTTGCATCCAGGGGGGTAGATATATTTCGCCCAGATTCAGGCTTTACGCCGACTTATACAACTAGGTGGAGAGTTGTATAAGGCTAGTGGGCTCATGGATGACTCATACCTCTAGGGAGAGTGTGGGGCGTCGTGCAGACAGAGATGAGGAGACCAGCTGAACCTTGTCAGCTCATTTAGGCCTCTATAAGAACTCCCAGCTTCATTAGATGTTAGCTCATGCCTGGAACCAGACCTGTGTGGACTGTCTAGGGAGAGTGAACCCCTGTGCGGTGAGACAAAGCCTGTGTGGCTATTTGCTTGGACATTTAAAACCAGGGACTTAGGGACTAGGACAGCACTAGGCTGATCCCAGTTGTTAGTTAGGAAACCTGTATGTTTAGTCAGAGGTCAAGTTGACCAGGATTTATTTTGTTTATGTTTCTTTTGCTTTGCTGTGTTTTGTCACTGTAAATAGAAAATAAACCGCACCTTTTTGATTTTGAAAACCACAACCTCCGTTTGCTGGGCCTGTTTTTGTGTGGGGAGCCCATCTCGGGGGTCACACACACCCGCTGCCGAGCTAACCCCCTCACAATATATATATATATTGTGAGGGGGTTAGCTCGGCAGCGGGTGTGTGTGACCCCCGGGATGGGCTCCCCACCCAAAAACAGGCCCAGCAGACGGAGGTTGTGGTTTTCAAAATCAAAAAGGTGCGGTTTATTTTCTATTTACAGTGACAAAAACACAGCAAGGCAAAAAAAACATAAACAAAATAAATCCTGGTCAACTTGACCTCTGACTAAACATACAGGTTTCCTAACTAACAACTGGGATCAGCCTAGTGCTGTCCTAGTCCCTAAGTCCCTGGTTTTAAATGTCCAAGCAAATATATAGCCACACAGGCTTTCTCTCACCGCACAGGGGTTCACTCTCCCTAGACAGTCCACACAGGTCTGCTTCCAGGCATGAGCCAACATCTAATGAATCTGGGAGTTTCTTATAGAGGCCTAAATGAGCTGACAAGGTTCAGCTGGTCTCATCAACTCCCTGTCTGCACGACGCCCAGCCCTCTCCCTAGAGGTATGAGTCATCCATGAGCCCACTAGTCTCAGCTGGGCTTATACAACTCTCCACCTAGCTGTATAAGTCGGCGTAAAGCCTGAATCTGGGCGAAATATATCTACCCCCCTGGATGCAACCAGGTGACTTTACCTTCCTGCTGTCACATACCCCCCCCTCTTGTTTTAACCTCGGGGTTGGAACACCAGCAATCAGGCATTCATGTACTCGAGACAAAGCATCCACATTCCCCATTTGAACGCCAGGGCGATGCTTTACTGTGAAGTTGAATTCCTGGAGGGCCAGGAACCACCTATTCACTCTTCTATTTGTTTCCTTGTTTTGAGCCATCCACTTTAACGGAGCGTGATCCGTAACCATGTCAAAGTGCCTACCTAGCAGGTAGTACCGAAGGGAATCTAGAGCCCACTTCACCGCTAAACACTCCTTTTCAACGGTGGCGTAATTTACCTCATGGGACTTCAACTTCCTGCTGAGGTAAATGACTGGGTGCTCTTCCCCGTTCCAGACCTGGGACAATACTGCTCCTAACCCCACATCTGACGCATCACTTTGTACGACAAAGTCTCTAGAGAAGTCGGGTGAGTACAACACTGGCTGGCTACATAAGGCTTGTTTCAAGAATTGGAATGCTGCCTCAGCCTCGGGGGTCCATTTAATCATGACCGACCCTTTCCCCTTCGTCAGGTTGGTTAGGGGCACAGCCTTAGAAGCAAAGTGGGGAATGAATCGCCGATAATACCCAGCGATTCCCAGAAAGGCTCGTACCTGCTTCTTGCTGTTGGGACGTGGCCAACTCTGGATGGCCTCGACTTTGTTGAGTTGGGGTTTTATTACTCCCCTCCCAATGGTGTACCCAAGATATTTGGCCTCCTCCTGCCCAATGGTACACTTCTTGGGGTTAGCCGTAAACCCTGCTTCCCGAACAGAGTCCAGGACTGCTTGCACTTTTGGCAGATGTGAGGCCCAATCTGTGCTATGGACAATTATGTCATCCAGGTAAGCCGCAGCATACTTCCGATGGGGCCTCAGCATCTGGTCCATTTTCCGCTGGAATGTGGCCGGCGCATTCTGTAACCCGAACGGCATTCTTTTATATTGGAACGCCCCGTCTGGGGTTACAAATGCGGTTTTCTCTTTGGCCGACTTGGCCAGGGGGATTTGCCAATACCCTTTTGTGAGGTCAAGAGTCGTCATGTATCGGGCTGTTCCCAGCCGGTCGATCAACTCATCTATACGTGGCATGGGGTAGGTGTCAAATTTTGTAACTTTGTTCAACTGACGAAAATCGTTACAAAATCGCCAGCTCCCATCCGGTTTAGGCACCAACACAATGGGACTAGACCAATCACTTTGGGACTCCTCTATCACCCCTAAGTTCAGCATTTTCTGTACTTCCTCCCGTATTGCCTCCCGTCGGGCCTCTGGGATCCGATAGGGTTTTAACTTCACCCTTTCACCGGGCGGGGTAATAATGTCATGCTCTACCCCAGATGTTTGTCCCGGCAGCTCAGAGAATACCTCCTTGTTGCGAAGCACAAACTCCTTAACCTCCTGTTGTTGGGGTTGTGACAAGGTGGCTGCGATTCCAACCTCAGGAATCACGCAACCAGTTTGAGCTGGTGACCAAGTGTCTGCGACTAGGGACTCTCTATCCCTCCAGGCTTTCAACAGATTAACGTGATAGATCTGTTCGGGCTTTCGCCTTCCTGGTTGTCTGACCTTGTAATTCACTTCGCTCACTTTTTCCATTATCTCGTAGGGGCCTTGCCATTTGGCAAGGAATTTACTTTCAACCGTAGGGACAAGTACCAATATCCTATCCCCCGGGGAAAAGGTACGGGTCTTGGCTCCACGGTTGTACACTCTCTGCTGTGCCAACTGCGCTTGGGCCAAATGTTCCTTCACGATGGGCATTACCTGTGCAATTCGATCTTGCATCAGGGCGACATGCTCAATCACACTCCTGTGGGGAGAACTCTCACTTTCCCAAGTTTCCTTGGCAATATCCAACAGCCCTCTTGGGTGTCTCCCATACAGTAACTCAAAGGGGGAGAATCCCGTAGAGGATTGGGGCACCTCCCTAATAGCAAACATCAAATAAGGAAGTAGACAGTCCCAATCCCTTCCATCTCTATCCACCACTTTCTTCAACATTTGTTTTAGGGTTTTGTTGAATCTTTCAACCAGCCCATCGGTTTGGGGGTGATACACAGATGTACGCAATTGCGTCACTTTGAACAATTTACACAGCTCTTTCATAACCCGGGACATAAAGGGTGTACCTTGGTCCGTAAGCAGTTCTTTACAAATACCCACCCGGCTAAAAACAAGAGATAGCTCTTTGGCTATGGTTTTGGCCGAGGTATTTCTGAGAGGGATCGCTTCTGGATAACGGGTGGCATAGTCCATTATAACCAATATGTACTGGTGCCCCCTAGCGGACTTGATTATAGGACCTACCAAATCCATTGCGATTCTCTCAAACGGGACCTCAATGATGGGTAGAGGGACCAGCGGGCTACGGAAATGTGGCATCGGGGCCGACCTCTGACACACAGGGCAGGAGGAACAATAATTTTCTATGTCCTTCATCACCCCAGGCCAATAGAATCTCTGTAATACCCTCTCTCGGGTTTTCTCTGTCCCCAGATGACCTCCAAGAATGTGCCCATGGGCCAACTCCAACACCAACTTCCTGTAAGGTTTGGGCACCACAAGCTGCTCAACGGTTTCTTCTGCCCTTTTTGCCACCCGATACAGTAGGTCCTTCTCTACGCTGAAGTATGGGTAAGTGCCGGTATTATCTGGGTTCACTAACTCGCCATCTATTTTCACTACGTTTTCCCGTGCCTTTATTAGGGCGGGGTCTTTCAACTGTTCTGTGGCAAAGTTTTCCCTGTGAACCTCAAGATCAGAAAACTCCACAGACGGTAGGTTTTCGTCTGAGGAGGTGGGCTCCTCTCCAGTTTCTTGAGTCTCCCCTGCCAATACTGACAAGGGAAATTCCGGAGAGTCCTCACCACTCTCAGGGGAGTTCTGGCTATCACATTCCTGGTACATAGGGGCACCAGTGGGGGGCTCAGGATCATCCCACAGTTCCCAGAACTTCGGAAAATCCCTTCCCACAATGGCGTCATGCGGTAACTGAGATACTAAGCCCACTGGATGAGAGAGGGTACCTCTGGGGGTCTCGAAACACACTGTAGTCACTGGATACTCTCGGGTGTCCCCATGCACACAAATAACGGCTACCTTGCTATTCCCAGAGACCTCTGTTTTAACTAACTCAGCCTTTATCAGGGTCACAAGGCTACCTGAATCCAGCAATACCACAACATTTCTACCATTAATACACATTTTGCATAAATGTTTCTCAGTTCCCCGAATGGCAGTGCATGCGACTGTCGCACACAGCGACTGACGTCTGCCCGTCAGAAAGTCACACTGCATGGGTTCCTCCACAACCGGGCAATTTGCTGCAATATGTCCCGCTTGCCGGCAGCGGTAGCAAACGATCCTTCTTGCGGCCTCTTGAGCCGCTGATTTCCCAGGCTGTTCTCGCCAAACTTGGGGTAGAGCTCCCACCCTCTCACTCTCTCCACCCTCACCCCTTGGAATCCTCTTATCCGCCCCTGGGGATGGTCTGGTCTTAGGGTGGAAAGTCCGAGTGTCTCTGGAAGAGGCCGTCAGGTTCTCTGTAGCCAAGTATTTCTCCACACGATCTACAAGACCATCGGCCGTCTCTGGGTCTCCATGGCTTACCCACTTTTGGATGGCAGTAGGAAGAGCTCTCAAAAACCGATCCATTACAACACGTTCCACAATCTTTGGTGCGGACAAAGTCTCTGGCTGTAGCCACTTTCTGCTCAGGTGAATGAGATCATACATTTGAGACCTGGGGGGTTTTCCAAGCTGGAAAGTCCAGTTATGCACACGCTGAGCCCGGACAGCCAGGGTGACACCCAGCCTTGCCAATATTTCAGCTTTTAGCATCACATAGTCTTTTGCTTGGTTAGGCTCTAGGTCATAGTAAGCTTTCTGCGATTCACCAGTTAACAGAGGAGCCACTAGTCCAGCCCACTGCTCCTCAGGCCACTTTTCTCTTTCAGCGGTCCTTTCAAATGTGGTCAAAAATACCTCTGGATCATCCTCTCCAGTCATTTTTGTCAATAAACGACTCACCCCAAAGGACGCGGTATTAGTGGGACGGCTTTCCTCACTGGTCTGCGGACGTTGCTGCATTACTGCTTCCATCTGTTGTTGTAGTCTCTGCTCTTGCTTCTGCAACAGGTCTATGAAGCGGGCCTCAGATTGCTGTTGGGCTTGTTGCTGAGCCTCCAGACTCTGTTGTAAAGTTGCAAGGCTCTGTTGATGAGCTTGCTGCTGGGCTGCAAGGCTCCTTTGCAAACCTGCATTTGTCTGCTGTTGATTGGCATTTGCTAGAGCCAGCTGTTTCAGTATCTCCTCCATGCTGGCTTAAAAAAAAACTGCCACTGGTTCTCCACCAACTGTGAGGGGGTTAGCTCGGCAGCGGGTGTGTGTGACCCCCGGGATGGGCTCCCCACCCAAAAACAGGCCCAGCAGACGGAGGTTGTGGTTTTCAAAATCAAAAAGGTGCGGTTTATTTTCTATTTACAGTGACAAAAACACAGCAAGGCAAAAAAAAACATAAACAAAATAAATCCTGGTCAACTTGACCTCTGACTAAACATACAGGTTTCCTAACTAACAACTGGGATCAGCCTAGTGCTGTCCTAGTCCCTAAGTCCCTGGTTTTAAATGTCCAAGCAAATATATAGCCACACAGGCTTTCTCTCACCGCACAGGGGTTCACTCTCCCTAGACAGTCCACACAGGTCTGCTTCCAGGCATGAGCCAACATCTAATGAATCTGGGAGTTTCTTATAGAGGCCTAAATGAGCTGACAAGGTTCAGCTGGTCTCATCAACTCCCTGTCTGCACGACGCCCAGCCCTCTCCCTAGAGGTATGAGTCATCCATGAGCCCACTAGTCTCAGCTGGGCTTATACAACTCTCCACCTAGCTGTATAAGTCGGCGTAAAGCCTGAATCTGGGCGAAATATATCTACCCCCCTGGATGCAACCAGGTGACTTTACCTTCCTGCTGTCACAATATATATATATATATAGATATAAACAACATCTTCCGAAATTCACATTTGTATACAATGAATTTGAATTCGAAGAGAAAAGATTAGAATAGAGTAGAAAAGAATAGACTAGAAAAACAAAAGAACAGAATTGAATAAAATATAATATATATTTTATTCTATTCTGTTCTATTGTTTTTCTAGTCTATTATTTTCTATTCAAATTCAAATTCATTCTATACGAAATTCGAATTTCGGAAGATGGTTATATATATATATATATATATAATAGGGTTAGGGTTAGGGTTAACCCTAACCGTAATATTTATATATATATATATATATAAAACCATTTTCCGAAATTTTAATTTCATATAGAATGATTTTGAATTAGAATAGAAAAGATCAGAATAGAATAGAAAATAATAGAAAAAAATAAACTAGAAAAACAATAGAACAGAGTAGAATAAAATATAACATATATTCTATTTTATTGTATTTTGTTCTATTGTTTTTCTAGTCTATTCTTTTCTATTATTTTCTATTCTAATCTTTTCTATTCAAATTTAAATTCATTCTATATGAAATTCGAATTTCAGAAAAGGGTTATATACATATTTATAATAGGGTTAGGGTTAACCCTAACCCTAATATTTATATATAACCATTTTCCGAAATTCAAATTTCGTATAGAATGATTTTGAATTAGAATAGAAAAGATTAGAATAGAAAAGAATAGAATAGAATAGAAAAACAATAGAACAGAATAGAATAAAATCGAATATATGTTTTACTAGTTTATTCTTTTCTAATATTTTCTATTCTAATCTTTTGTATTCAAATTCAAGTTCATTCTATACGAAATTCGAATTTTGGAAGATGTTAGAAAAAAATTATATATATATATATATATATATATATATATATATATATATATATATATATATAACATCTTCCAAAATTAGAATTTCATATAGTATGAATTTGGATAGAAAAGATTAGACTAGAATTGAAAATAATAGAAAAACAATAGAACAGAATATAATTTTTTTTAAATATATATATATATATATATATATATATATATATATATATATATATATATATAAAAACCATCTTCTGAAATTGGAATTTCTTTCTCGTACATCACGGGACACAGAGCGACATAGTCATTACTAATGGGTTATATAGATACCGTCAGGTGCTGGCACTGGCAACTTCCAAAACCGGAAGTACCCTCCCCTATATAAGCCCCTCCCATCCGGGAGCACCTCAGTTTTTTGCCAGTGTCTAAGGTGTTGGCCAAGAAGAAACATGTGTTTTTCACTGAGCTTGCGTACAGGTTCTTTTGGGCCTCAGTAAGCTATTCCGGATCCGACCAAAAAAGCTTCATAGCTAAACGGTCGGTACCCGGGCCTTGCAGAGAAGAGCAAGGTTTTGCCTGTAATGCTTCTCTTAGGAGAGCTGGACCCTGGGATCCAGAGCTCTGGTCATACCCACGACCAAGATGTTTTCTGTGCAGGGTGCTATACAGGTCCAGGGGAGTGGAATTCTTGGGAACCCGGTCCCTGAAGGTTTGATTACAATGCCTGCCGTGATAGGTGAAGTTTGGGCTTTTGTGGACCAAACAAAGTCCTGCGGCGGGGAACAGGTAAGTGGGGGCCCCCAGGAACTTGGTTCTATTGGGGGACCCCCAAGCCTAATTTGTCTTTCTGTCTGTTACCTAATGGTATTCCCGCAAAATTCTGTGCATGCCTGTAACTACTAAAAAAATGTAATAATTTTTAATGGTGGTCAAGAAAAAAAAAAAAAATATATATATTTTTTTTATATATATTTAAGATATTAGACTGCGGTACCTGTGTTTGTCCACTAGAGGCCGCTGTGGAATGTTTTCTTGTCATGTGGACTAGTTTCTTCTCAGCAGAGCAAGTCCAGGCAGATGGTGAGTTCTCTTATGGGAAACTGCTTCCTCTGCCATGTTGCAATGCTCGTCCATCCCCCGGCCTGCGGCAAAGAGGGGCCCTGGCTCTTGTCCCTAGTCTCCATTTTTCAAAATTAGCGCCGAAGGCGCACGTGGCCGCGCGCGTGCGCGTGCACGCGCCTCTATATATAGAGGTGATGCAGGAAAGGGGGCGGAGCCTGGGGGATGACGCTCTGTGTGCGCCGCAGCGCTTCTGCGCATGTGCGGGCGTCCCAGCATGTAAAAACCACAGTTTTGTGTGGTGAGCTGGCTATGAAGTACAGAGACAGAGCTGGCAACATTTAAAAAAGGGCATACAGCAAGCGGTTGATACAGGCATCCCCTAGAAAGGCACATTAGTAGACACCAACTGTGATATAGCAGCAATTGTGCTAGACTATTCTCAGTAAAAGTGGTGTATTACGGCTGGAATACCTCAGCTTTAGGCTTAGGAATATGCCGTCCAGAAGCTCCGGAACTGAATCTTCCAGGAAGCGAAGGGGGTCTCATCGGGCTCGGAGGATCTTGGGCATACTTCTGCTGCACCAGTCTCCCCTGAAGTTCAGAGGTAAGTGACCGTAGAGACCCCGCAGGGGTACTTGATACTGTGGCTGTCCTCAGTTCACCTGCTCCTGTGTATGTAACAGAGGAGGTTTTTTCCTCAGCTCTGGGAGGATTAGAGAGAGATTGTCAACATTTATCGCTGCCTCCCTGTCAGGGAAAGCACGCCCGATCTCCGTCTCCTCCTTCAGAGTGCCTGTTAGCAGAGCAACAGTCCCATACAGGGATCGACCTACCTGAAGGGGATCAGGATGAGGTTGATTCTGTTATAGAGGAATCAACAGTGGGGGAACCTTTTCTCAGCATCTCAAGCTGAAAGATTATGGGTTCAGTCTCTGACTAACATGGTCCGATCAGCATTTAAAAATGCACCTTGCGGAACCATCAACCACTACTGTATCCTCGTTGGGGTCGCTAGAAGCCCCCAGACTGTCTGTTCTTTTCCACTTCACCCTTTACTGAAAGGGCTCATTTACCAGGATTGGGAACGTCCTGAGAAAATATTTATTCCCCCAAGAGATTTCCGGTGGTCTATCCCATGGAGGATAAGTTCATCAAAAAAAAAAAAAAATGGAAGGTCCCTACAGTGGACGCAGCCATCTCTTGTATGTATAAATCACTGACATGTCCAGTGGATAATGTCCAAATGTTCAAGAACCCAATAGATAAAAGATTGGAGTCCTTATGAAAATCTGCTTCTTTCTACAGCAAGCTTGGTGATACAACCAGCAGTAGCAGCTATTGGGGTCTGCTAAGCAGTGAAGGATCAGTTGAAACAGGTCTTGAGGGACTTGACAGATCAGCAGGCCTTGCCCTAGCTGATCTACCTAGAGCCTTAGGCTTTGCGGTTGACGCCATAAAGGATTCAGTCCATCAGGCCTCCCGCCTTACGTTGTCTATAGTACATATGCGTAGGCTCCTATGGCTCAAAAACTGGTCTGCTGAAGCTCCCTGTAAAGAATGGCTGGTTAGCGTCCCATTTCATGGTGAACGCTTATTCAGGGAAAACCTGGACAAATATATCCAGAAAATTTCCAGCGGTAAAAATACGCTCTTGCCGGTTAAAAACAGAGTTAGAGGTCCCTCTTTAAGAGGCCTGCTTCTCCAGTCCCTGGGGCATCGGCTGTGTAACAGTTCCGACGGCCTCCTCGGTCAAATCCCGGGGGTAAAAAACAGGGACAGTAGCAGGGTAATGAGAAACCCTGGGTCAGGGGAGGTACAAAACCTCCCCCAAAGTTAAATTCATTGAAGCCCCCACTCAGTCGGGTGGGGGGAGGACTCCAGTTGTTCGCAAGAGACCTGGCGGGACACGATCAAGACAGATAGGTGCTCTCCGCAGTAGGTTTGGGATACAGTTTGGAGTTAAAAGACTCTCCTCCTTCCCATTTTTGAGGTCAAACGTGCCAAGGGATCCCCGGAAGAGAGAGTCCCTCCTGTTGGCACTAGAACAACTATTGCTCCAAGGAGTAATTATGGAGGTTCCCCTGGAAGAATGAGGGTTCGGGTTTTACTCAAACCTCTTTACAGTCCCGAAGCAAACGCGGACGGGAGGCCCATATTAATTCTAAAAGGGCTATACAAATTCCTGTATATCAGGACTTTCCGATGGAGTCGATCCGATCGGTGGCCACTGCCCTACAAGGGGAGGATTGGTTAGCCGCGATCGACATCAAAGATGCTTATTTGCACATTCCCATCTTTCCAGTCCACCAAAAATTTCTACGCTTTGCAGTAGAAGGGCGCCATTTTCAGCAGAGCCTTACCCTTCGGTTTGGCCACAGCACCACGAGTGTTTACAAAAATTCTGGCCCTTTATTGGCCAATCTAAAAACACAAGGTGTAATGATAATGGCATATCTAGATGAATTGTTGCTGATAGACCACTCAGTGAAAAAACTAGACGTGGTCGTTCACAAGACAATCAAGTATCTGGAATCTCACGGTTGGATTATCAACCGAGACAAGTCAGCCCTAAAAAACAGTCAAAAGTCTGGAATACTTGGGGCTAAGGTTGGATTCAGGCCAGAGACAAATATTCTTGCCTCGAGGAAAGGTGTTGTCTTTGAAAGATTTGATCCGCTTAGTGGGTACAAAAAAGACAGCCGTCCATACGCCTGTGCATGAGGCTGCTGGGAAAAATGGTGGCATCATTCGAAGCAGTACCCTACGGTCAATTCCATTCAAGGAATTTGCAAGGGGCCATACTGTCAGCCTGGAACAAAACAGTTCAGGCCCTAGACTTACAATGTCCTTGTCCCCTTCCGTTCGCAAGAGCCTCCGTTGGTGGTTGGTTCCCCAGAATCTGGAAAAAGGGAAATCCTTCAGTCCGATTTCTTGGAAGGTGGTCACTACAGATGCCAGCCTTATAGGCTGGGGGGTAGTACTGGAGTAATGGTCTCTCCAGGGCAGATGGTCGGATGCAGAAAAGGCCCTGCCCATCAATCTCTTAGAGATACGAGCAGCCCGGTATGCCCTAGTAGCATGGACATCCAAACTCCAAGGGTCCCCTGTCAGAATTCAATCAGACAATGCCACAGCAGTGGCATATATCAATCATCAGGGGGGCACCAGGAGTCGTGCAGCCCAGAGGGAAGTAAATTACATCCTGAAATGGGCAGAAAGATATGTCCCAGCCATATCTGCGATATTCATTCCAGGAGTGGAGAATTGGAAGGCGGACTTTCTAAGTCGCCAGCAATTATGCCGAGGTTTTCTGGACAATATGTCAGCGGTGGGGAACATCGGATGTAGATCTTCTAGCATCCAGATTCAACGCAAAGGTGGACAGGTTTGCCTCTCGGACAAGGGATCCCCTAGCTTGCGGCTCGGATGCCCTAGTGTTCCCTTGGGATCAGTTCAAGCTGATATATGCATTCACACCGCCACAATGGTTACCTCGATTAATCCGCAGAATCAGGGTAGAAAAGAAACCAGTGATTCTGGTGGCTCCAGCGTGGCCCCGAAGAGCGTGGTACGCGGAGATTGTAAAATGTCAGTGGGGAGTCCTTGGACTCTCCCACGTCGTCCGGACCTGCTTTCGCAAGGACCGATATACCACCCTTCCTTACCAGCCCTAGGTTTGACGGCCTGGCTATGGAAGCCCACATTCTAAAAAAGAGAGGGCTCTCTAATCCTGTGGTATCTACCATGATCAATGCCAGGAAGCCGGTATCCAGGCAGATCTATTATAGAATCTGGAAGGCGTACATCGCGTGGTGTGAGGCCAAGAAATGGCATCCACATAAGTACGTAATAGGTAGGAGTCTGGACTTCCTACAGTGGGCTGTAGATAGGAAGCTTGCCTTGAGTATTATCAAAGGTCAGTTTTCGGCCTTGTCAATATTTTTTCAAAGGCCCTTGGCTTCGCATTCACTAGTCAAAGCCTTTATACAAGGAGGGATGCGTATTAGTCCTCCGGTTAATATTCCCATATGTCCATGGGATCTAAACTTGGTTCTGTCGGTTCTACAGAAACAACCATTTGAACCATTACAGCATATTTCCTTGGTGCTTCTCACCAGGAAATTGATTTTTCTAGTAGCCATTTGTTCGGCTAAAAGAGTATCGGAATTAGCAGCTATGTCCTGTAAGGAGCCATATCTGGTTATCCATAAGGACAGAGTAGTGTTACGTCCTCATCCAGCCTTTCTTCCTAAGGTGGTATCGAGTTTTCATTTGAACCAAGATGTGGTTCTTCCTTCTTTTTTCCCCAAACCTACTTCGGTAGAGGAAAAGTTATTGCATTCTTTGGATGTAGTAAGAGCAGTTAAAGCTTATCTAAAAGCCACTGCTCAGATTCGCAGAACGGATACTTTGTTTATTCTGCCGGAATGCCCCAGAAAGGGTCAGGCAGCGTCAAAATCTACTTTAGCCAAGTGGATTCGACAGGTCATAATACAAGCCTATGGCTTGAGAAGGAGACCGCCTCCGTTCAAAGTTAGAGCGCACTCCACGAGAGCAGTTGGAACTTCATGGGCAGTGCATCACCAGGCCTCCCTGGCTCAAATCTGTAAGGCCGCAACATGGTCTTCAGTTCACACGTTTACTAGGTTCTACCAGGTGGACGTTAGAAGTCAGGAGGATGTCGCCTTTGGGCGCAGTGTGTTGCAGGCCGCAAAAGATCCTCATGTCTGATAGCGCTCAGCTTATATATGGTGTATCCCCTCCCTCATTTGGCATTGCTTTAGGACATCCCATTAGTAATGACTATGTCGCTCTGTGTCCCGTGATGTACGAGAAAGAAAATAGGATTTTTATAACAGCTTACCTGTAAAATCCTTTTCTTGGAGTACATCACGGGACACAGAGCTCCCGCCCCTCTTTGGGGACACTTATTGCTTTGCTACAAAACTGAGGTGCTCCCGGATGGGAGGGGCTTATATAGGGGAGGGTACTTCCGGTTTTGGAAGTTGCCAGTGCCAGCACCTGACGGTATCTATATAACCCATTAGTAATGACTATGTCGCTCTGTGTCCCGTGATGTACTCCAAGAAAAGGATTTTACAGGTAAGCTGTTATAAAAATCCTATTTTTGTATAGAATGAACTTGAATAGAAATGATTAGAACAAAATGTAAAAGAATAGAAAAGAATAGCATAGAAAAACAATAGAACAGAACAGAAAAAAATATAATAAGTATATATATAAACATCTTCCGAAATTCAAATTTTTATACAATGATTTCGAATTCAAAGAGAAAAGATTAGAATAGAGTAGAAAAGAATAGACTAGAAAAACAAAAGAACAACATTTAATAAAATTTAATATATATTTTATTCAATTCTGTTCTATTGTTTTTCTAGTCTATTATTTTCTATTCTAATCTTTTCTATTCAAATTCATTCTATACGAAATTCGAATTTCGGAAGATGGTTATATATATATAATAGGGTTAACCCTAACCCTAATATGTATATATATATATAAAACCATTTTCCGAAATTAGAATTTCATATAGAATGATTTTGAATTAGAATAGAAAAGAATAGATTAGACTACAAAAACAATAGAACAAAATAGAATAAAATATAATATATGTTTTTCTAGTTTATTATTTTCTATTATTTTCTATTCTAATCTTTTGTATTCAAATTCGAATTCATTCTATACGAAATTCGAATTTCGGAAGATGGTATATATATATATATATATATATATATATATATATTCTATTCTATTCTATTCTAATTCATTCTATACGAAGTTTGAATTTCGTATAGAATGAATTTGAATTAGAATAGAAAAGATTTGAATAGAAAATAATAGAAAAGAATAGACTAGAAAAACAATAGAACAAAATAGAATAAAATATTATATTTTATTCTGTTCTATTGTTTTTCTAGTTTATTCTTTTCTATTATTTTCTATGCTATTCTAATCTTTTCTATTCTAATTTGATTTCATTCTATACGAATTTCGAATTTTGGAAAATGGTTATATATAATTTACTTTTCTTTTTCGTACATCACGGGACACAGAGCGACTTAGTCATTACTAATGGGTTATATAGATTACCTTCAGGTGCTGGCACTGGCCACTTCCAAACCGGAAGTACCCTCCCCTATATAAGCCCCTCCCATCCGGGAGCACCTCAGTTTTTTGCCAGTGTCTAAGGTGTTGGCCAAAGAGTAACATGTGTTTTCACTGGGCTTGCGTACAGGTTCTTTTGGGCCTTAGTAAGCTGTTCCGGATCCCACCAAAAAAGCTTCATAGCTAAACGGTCGGTACCCGGGCCTTGCAGCAGAAGAGCAAGGTTTTGCCTGTAATGCCTCTCTTAGGAGGGCTGGACCCTGGGATCCAGAGCTCTGGTCATACCCACGACCAAGATGTTGTCTGTGCAGGGTGCTATACAGGTCCAGGGGAGTGGAATCCTTGGGAACCCGGTCCCTGAAGGTTTAATTACAATGCCTGCCGTGATAGGTGAAGTTTGGGCTTCTGTGGACCAAACAAAGTCCTGCAGCGGGGATCAGGTAAGTGGGGGCCCCCAGGAACTTGGTTCTATTGGGGGACCCCCAAGCCTAATTTGTCTTTCTGTCTATTACCTAACGGTATTCCCGCTAATATCTGTGTATGCCTGTAACTACTGAAAATGTAAAATTTTAATAAGTAGTCAAGAAAAAAAAAAAAAAAAAAAAGGGACCGCGGTACCTGTGTTAAACCACTAGAGGCCGCTGTAGTCCATTTTTCTTGTCATGTGGATCTTTGGTTTCCTCAAGTCAAAAGATCCAGGCAGTTGGTAAGTTTCTCTGTGGGAATCCACTTCCTCTGCCCTGTTGCTGCGCTCATCCACCGCACAGGCCCTCCGGCAAAAAGGGCCCTGGCTCCTAGTCCCTGGTTGATTTCGAAAAGGGCGCCAATGGCGCACGGGCGCGCGCGCGGGCGCGTGCACGCGCCTCCTATGAAAAAAAAGGGGCGGGGCGGGTGGATGACGCTCGATGCGCGCCACGGCGCTTCTGCGCATGTGCAGGCGTCCCAGCTTGTGTAAAGACACAGTACAAGTGTCAGCTGGATGCAAACAGAGCTAGCAACAAACAGTGGCACACAGAGGCGGTTGATGCAGGCATCCCCATAGAAAGGCACTTTAGTGGACACCAGCTGGTATATAGCAGCAACTGTGTTAGACTATTACCAGCAAAATTGGTGTATGACGACGGGAATACCTCAGCTTTGTGCTTAAAGGATATGTCGTCCAGACGCTCTGGAAATAGGTCTTCCAGGAAGCCAAAGGGGTCTCCATCGGGCTCTGAGGATATTGGGCATGCTTGTACTGCACCAATCTCCCCTGAGAATTCAGAGGTCAGTAGCCGTAGAAACCCCGCAGGAGTGCCTGGTGCTGCGGCTGTCCCCAGTCCACCTGCTCCTGTATATATAACAGAGGAGGTTTTATCCTCAACTCTGGGAGGATTGGAAGAGAGATTAACAGCATTGATCGCTGCTTCCCTGTCACAGGGAAAGCGCGTCCGATCTCCGTCTCCTCCTTCAGAGTGCCTGTTAGTGGAGGAACAGCCCCACACAGGGATCGACCTACCTGAAGGGGATCAGGATGAGGTTGATTCAGTTATGGAGGAATCAACAGTGGAAGAACCTTTCTCAGCATCTCAGGCTGAAAGATTATGGGTTCAGTCTCTGACTAACATGGTCCGATCAGCATTTAAAATGCCTCTGGCGGAACCACCATCCACTACGGTTTCCTCGCTGGGGTCGCTAAAAGCTCCCCAGGCTGTCTGTTCCTTCCCAATCCACCCTTTATTAGAAGGGCTTATTTACCAGGATTGGGAGCATCCTGATAAAATATTTGCTCCCCCCAAGAGATTTCCGGTGATCTATCCCATGGAGGATAAGTTCATAAAAAAATGGAGGGTCCCTACAGTGGACGCAGCCATCTCTTCTGTGAATAAATCACTGACATGTCCAGTAGATAATGTTCCAATGTTCAAAGACCCAATAGATAAAAAATTGGAGTCTTTACTAAAATCTGCTTTCTCTACAGCAAGCATGGTGACACAACCTGCGGTAGCAGCGATTGGAGTCTGCCAAGCAGTGAAAGATCAGTTGAAACAAGTCTTAAGGGACTTACCAGATCAGCAGGCTCTTGCCCTAGCTGACCTGCCTAGAGCCTTGTGTTTTGCGGTGGACGCCATAAAGGATACAATCCAACGGGCCTCCCGCTTTACGCTGTCTATAGTACATATGCGTAGGCTTCTGTGGCTCAAAAACTGGTCTGCTGAAGCTCCCTGTAAAAAACTGCTGGTTAGCTTCCCATTTCATGGAGAACGCTTATTTGGAGAAGATCTGGACAAATATATCCAGAAAATTTTCTGCCGGTAAAAGTTCACTCTTACCGGTTAAGAACAAGGGTAGAAGTCCTTCTTTTAAGAGGCCTACTTCTCCAGTCCCGGGCACATCGGCTGTGAAGCAGTTCCGACGGCCTCCGCGGTCAAATTCAGGGGGCAGAAATCAGGGACAATCACAGGGTAACAAGAAGCCCTGGATCAAGAGAGGTACAAAACCTCCCCCCAAGTCATGAAGCGTTGCCCCCACTCAATCGGGTGGGGGGAAGGCTTCAGTTGTTCACAGAGACCTGGCGGGACACCATCAGAGACAGATGGGTGCTCTCCGCAGTAAGTCTGGGATACAAGCTGGAGTTAAAAGGCACTCCTCCTGCCCAATTTATGAGGTCAAACGTGCCAAGAGATCCCCAGAAGAGAGGATCCCTCCTTCTGGCACTAGAACAACTATTGCTCCAAGGTGTAATCATGAAGGTTCCCATGGAAGAAAGCGGATTAGGGTTTTACTCGAACCTTTTCACAGTCCCCAAACCAAATGGGGACGTGAGGCCCATATTAAATCTAAAAGGGCTAAACAAGTTCCTAAATATCAGGACTTTTCGGATGGAGTCGATCCGATCGGTGGCCACCGCCCTACAAGGGCAGAAATGGTTAGCCTCGATCGACATAAGGGATGCTTATCTGCATATTCCCATCTTTCCGGCCCACCAGAAATTTCTACGCTTTGCAGTAGAAGGGCGCCATTTTCAGTTCAGAGCCTTACCTTTCGGTCTGGCCACAGCACCTCGAGTGTTCACAAAAATTCTGGCCCCATTATTGGCCAATCTAAGAACACAAGGTGTAACGATAATGGCATATCTAGACGACCTGCTACTAATAGACCACTCAGTGGAAAAGCTGGAAGTAGCTATTCACAAGACAATCAAGTATCTGGAATATCACGGTTGGATTATCAACCGGGACAAGTCAGCTCTAAGACCAGTCAAAAGTCTGGAATACTTAGGGCTAAGGCTGGATTCAAATCAGAGAAAGATTTTCTTACCTCCAGAGAAGGTGTCGTCTTTAAAAGATTTGACCCACTTAGTGGGTACAAAAAGAAAACCATCCATACGCCTCTGCATGAGGCTGCTGGGAAAAATGGTGGCTTCATTTGAAGCGGTACCCTACGGTCAATTCCATTCAAGGAATTTGCAAAGGGCCATACTGTCAGCCTGGAACAAAAAAGTTCAGGCTTTAGACTTACCAATGTCCCTGTCCCCTTCCGTTCGCAAGAGCCTCCATTGGTGGTTGGTGCCCCAGAATCTGGAAAAAGGGAAACCCTTCAGTCCGGTTTCTTGGAAGGTGGTCACTACAGATGCCAGCCTCATAGGCTGGGGGGCAGTACTGGAGCAATGGTCTCTCCAGGGCAAGTGGTCAGAAGCAGAAAAGGCCCTGCCCATCAATCTCTTAGAGATACGAGCAGCCCGGTATGCCCTAGTAGCATGGACATCCAAACTCCAAGGGTCCCCTGTCAGAATTCAATCAGACAATGCCACAGCAGTGGCATATATCAATCACCAGGGTGGCACCAGGAGTCGTGCAGCCCAGAGGGAAGCAAATTGCATCCTGGAGTGGGCAGAAAAATATGTCCCAGCCATATCCGCGGTTTTCATCCCAGGAGTGGAAAATTGGAGAGCGGACTTTCTAAGTCGCCAACAATTATGCCCGGGGGAATGGTCTCTTCACCCCGAGGTTTTCCAGGCAATATGCCAGCGGTGGGGAACACCGGATGTAGATCTGCTAGCATCCAGATTCAACGCAAAGGTGGACAGATTTGTGTCTCGCACAAGGGATCCCCTAGCTTGCGGCTCGGATGCCCTAGTGTTCCCTTGGGATCAGTTCAAGCTGATATATGCATTCCCACCGCCACAATTGTTACCCGCGATTACTCCGCAGAATCAGGGTAGAAAAGAAACCAGTGATTCTGGTGGCTCCAGCGTGGCCCCGAAGGGCATGGTACGCGGAGATTGTAAAAATGTCAGTGAGGAGTCCTTGGACCCTCCCACATTGTCCGGACCTGCTGTCGCAGGGACCGATATACCACCCTTCCTTACCAGCCCTAGGTTTGACGGCCTGGCTATTGAAGCCCACATTCTGAAAAAGAGAGGGCTCTCTAATTCTGTGGTATCTACCATGATCAATGCCAGGAAGCCGGTATCCAGGCAGATCTATTATAGGATCTGGAAAGCGTACATTACGTGGTGTGAGGCCAAGAAATGGCTTCCACGTAAGTACGTGATAGGGAGGATTTTGGACTTCCTACAGTGGGCTGTAGATAGGAAGCTGGCCTTGAGTACTATCAAGGGTCAGATTTCGGCCTTGTCAATATTTTTTCAAAGGCCCTTGGCTTCGCATTCACTAGTCAAAGCGTTCATACAAGGAGTGATGCGTATTAGCCCTCCGGTTAGTATTCCCATATGTCCTTGGGACTTAAACCTGGTTCTGTCGGTTCTACAGAAACAACCGTTTGAACCATTGCAACACATTTCCTTGATTCTTCTCACCAGGAAATTGATTTTCTTAGTAGCCGTTTGTTCGGCTAAAAGAGTATCGGAATTAGCCGCCTTGTCCTGTAAGGAGCCATATCTGGTTGTCCATAAGGACAGAGTAGTATTACGTCCTCATCCAGCCTTTCTTCCCAAGGTGGTATCGAGGTTTCATTTGAACCAAGATGTGGGTCTTCCTTCTTTTTTCCCCCAAACCTAGCTCGGTAGAGGAAAAGTTATTACATTCTTTGGATGTAGTAAGAGCAGTTAAAGCTTATCTAAAAGCCACTGCTCAGATTCGCAGAACGGATACTTTGTTTATTCTGCCGGAAGGCCCTAGAAAGGGTCAGGCAGCATCAAAAATCTACTTTAGCCAAGTGGATTCGACAGGTCATAATACAAGCCTATGGCTTGAGAAAGAGACCGCCTCCGTTCAAAGTTAGGGCGCACTCCACAAGAGCAGTTGGAACTTCATGGGCAGTGCATCACCAGGCCTCCCTGGCTCAAGTATGTAAGGCCGCAACATGGTCTTCGGTACACACGTTTACTAGATTCTACCAGGTAGACGTTAGAAGTCAGGAGGATGTCGCCTTTGGGCGCAGTGTGTTGCAGGCCGCAAAAGATCCTCATGCCTGATGGCGCCCAGCTTATGTATCCCTCCCCTCATTTGGCATTGCTTTGGGACGTCCCATTAGTAATGACTAAGTCGCTCTGTGTCCCATGATGTACGAAAAAGAAAAAGGGATTTTTATAACAGCTTACCTGTAAAATCCTTTTCTTGGAGTACATCACGGGACACAGAGCTCCCACCCCTCTTTTTGGGACACTTATTGCTTTGCTACAAAACTGAGGTGCTCCCGGATGGGAGGGGCTTATATAGGGGAGGGTACTTCCGGTTTGGAAGTGGCCAGTGCCAGCACCTGAAGGTAATCTATATAACCCATTAGTAATGACTAAGTCGCTCTGTGTCCCGTGATGTACTCCAAGAAAAGGATTTTACAGGTAAGCTGTTATAAAAATCCCTTTTTTTGAATGCGATAGAATTTTTTCGAATGTGATAGTTTTTTCTACTTCAGTCGATTTTTTTCAAATGCGGTAGAGTTTTTCAAATTTGATCAACTTTTTTTTAACTCGGTCCAAATTTTTTTAAATTCTAATATGAAACTAATCTATTATAATCTTTTCTATTTAAATTCGATTTCATTCTATAAGAAATTTGAATTTCGTATAGAATGAATTCAAATTCGAATAGAAAAGATTAGAATAGAATAGAAAAGATAAACAATAGAACAGAATAGAATAAAATATAATATATATTATATTTTATTCTATTCTTTTCTATTGTTTTTCTATTCTTTTCTATTTTAGTTTTCATTGTTTTGAATTATTTTCCAATCTGTTCTCAAATTAGAATTTATACTATTTGAATTTTGGAAGACGGTCATGTTCCATTTTATTACATTCTATTAAATTCTATTCTATTCTTTTTTTTATTCTATTGCTTTATTGTTTTATATTCTTTTCTATTGTATTTTTTCTAATTCGATTTGAATTTGTTTTCGAATTTAGTTCGCGTTTTTTTCGAATTGAACCATTTTTTCGGATTTGTTTAAATTTGTTACTTTTGTAATTCAGAAATTCGGATGCATCCGAATTTCCTTATAATGAAAAATTTGTCAGAATTTCGAGTCAGAACAAAACGAAATGCACATGTCTATATAGCAGACAAATCTGACATTCAGCAAACATTGGGGTTGATTTACTACAACTGGAGAGTGCAAAATCTGGTGCAGCTCTGCATAGAAACCAATCAGCTTCCAGGTATTATTGTCAAAGCTTAAAGGGGTTGTAAAGTCAGAAGGTTTTTTTATCTTAATACATTCTATCTGTTGTTCAGACGGTCACTAGCCACGCACTTACCCCAGCTTTCAGAGAGCGCTTTCTCCGGGCAACGGGAAGCGGCTTCCCCTGCTTCTCCTCCGCATCACATCGGCTTCCGCCATGCATCTCCTCCCTCCTCATCCTAGGTGGCCAATACGATCAGTTCTCCTTTCGGCTAATCAGTTATCGGGTCTTATGACCCACTTCCTGATTGGCCGGGAGGTGAATGAGGAAAAGTATAGCGAATATTAATTTGCTATTGTCACACAACTGGGTGGGCTCAGAGCGCAGTGCTCTGTCCCCCGAGCCCACCCTTTTTTGAAGCCTATTAGAGCCTCTGGCTCTAATCATGTTGTTAAAAAAAACATTGGAATCCATGTGTCCGGCCCCCCGCATGTAGATTAGGGGGCCGGACGCATGGATAGGGGGGCAGTGCCCCTGCACCCTGCATTACGGGCCCCCACTGCTAGAGAGAAAGGTTAACAGAAGCTTTACAGTGCTGAAGTTCACAGGCTGCAGATGAGGGAGAAAGAAGAGAATATCAGGGAAATAAGACACTATCCTATTTACTATGTAAATGTAACTTTTTCGTCTCCCCCTGGCAGCAGAGTTTGTCTTGCCAGCTCTCCTGCTTTCCTTTTCTCCTTCTCAAATCTGTATTCCCTCTGCACAGTCTGTGTCATTCCTGTTGCTTTCTCCCCCCTTCAGCAACAGTAAATCTTAATACTGTCAGCTGATTGGCCTCTAGAGGCTCTGATTTTAGGCACAGTGCAGAGAATAGAGAGCAACTGAGCATGTGCAGAGCAGGTTGAGACATTGCATTACTGGATTTTAAACAGTATAGGCACTTATTTTTGATATTTTACATGGATATACTTGTAAAAGGGGCCAGCCTGAAGTGATCTTAAAGAACTTCCACTTTAACTTACAAGCTTTCCCAAAACTTGTTTCTCCTTTTTTGCCATGGTCTACCCAAATTGATTTATTCTATATCCAAGGTGACCTTTTTGTTTTAATCTTCTATTTGCTAACTTCTTATTGCTGCATGTGTCCACTGTACACATTATCATCTTAGTAAAAGTCAAAATGAAGTGTAATTTTATTGAAAACTCAGCATATTTACCCTCTTCCATTGTCCAAATGCAGAAGGAATGTTTGGTTTCCAAACTTCTCAAATGTCTCATAATGGTGTCGGTCTTGGTTGCCTTTTGTGGAATAGAATAAAAATGGCATAGTATGTTAAAGACGAACTGGTTGGGTCTGATTTTGCTAAGGTTTATACAATATGTCAAAGAGATCCGAGGCAAAATGGATGACAAAAGAATTCAGAGAACATATATCACGTTCTTGGGAAATACTGTATGTGTATATATATATATATATATATATATGTATGTATGTATGTATGTGTGTGTGTGTGTGTGTGTGTGTGTGTGTGTGTAGAGATATGCAAGTAGTTCATTTTCACAAGAGGTTGTTCCTAATCATAAATTCATACCCCTCCCTCCTCCTGTTATAGTCAAGTTTATTTTTCTACATATCTCCATATGAAATACATATGTGCAATTTATGGGAGAGGAAAGAGAATATGTGTATATTTGTATATATATTATTGCACAAAAACAATATATATTTTTTATATATATATATATATATATATATATATATATATATATATATATATAGCCAAGTTTTGGTAAAATTGAGTATTAGCGAAAATGGGTGATTACAGAGGTCAGTTTAGTGATCAAAGCATCATTTAATGGGAGTAGTATGTTCTCATGGTCGATCCCTTACTTAGCATAATTAGGCATATTCAAATTATTACTTTTTTTTAACATATTAGTATTCGCTGGAAGCAGATACATCGTTATAAAATGGTTACATTTTTTTTTATTACCACCTGTCAAGGAATTTATTATGATGTGTTATCTATTAAGTTGCTATAGTCCCACCGTTGTAACCAATGCCTATAAGTATTTTTTGCCTTCCCTAACCCTGTGTCCTTTTAAGAGCCGAGGCAGGGGAGTGGTCACCGTGAGCTTGTCTTTATTTTCCTATAAATTGGTGAGTTACCAGCGAGTTAGTGACCTGAGGAAGGAGGCCATGCCTCCAAAACGCATTGTCATGGCAACTGTGTGACGTCCTCACTCTCTCCCCCCCCCCGTATCCAGCTCGTGTGGGTTTGTGTGTCCTCAGAGAGCAGCACCAGCTGGACCGGGCGCATGCGCATTGGGATCTGCACGTCAAGCAGGGCGGTGGATAGCCTCGGGTGTGATGTCAGGATCCAGGCAGCTAGGTTGAACGTCCATGACTCCTCCTTCCCCTGTTGGGATCTTGAGATGGTTTTAGGAGTGCGGACACAGTGGAATCCTTATGCTGTATCTATCTTCACACAATGTGAGTTTGACCATTGTAGTGTTTTTAACTTTACCATATTAAAGCCGAGTTACACTAGGGCTTCTTTTGTGTTTCTTTTTTTTAAAGGACATTGCAAGCACAGAAATCGTGCAGGTGGATCCTGATAGAAATCTAATGTCCAAGTGGCTTACTGCATACTGAACTGAAATCTCAGATAATGTTATAAGTTTTCAAGCGATCATCATAATGAAAATTAGGAAGGGAGGATGTTTTTTTAGTCCATATCAGCAGAGCTGCCTAGTGTGACATTGCTGCTCCTCCATAGATATAGTACAATGAGTAATTGTTGTCACACAAGGACAGGAAGTGTATTACTGGAAGGATCACCGAGTGAAAACAAAATAAAAGATCCTTAAAAAAGGAAAATAATGCAGCTACCACATCAAGTCTAATAATCTGCCATGTATTGCATTTATGTTTTTGGATTTAGATACAGTCTTTTATTGAGTTTATGTAATTAAACACTTATACACACAATCGGACATTCCGACAACAAAACCGTGGATTTTTTTTCCCAACGGATGTTGGCTTAAACTTGTCTTGCATACACACGGTCGCACAAGTGTTGTCGGAAATTCAAATCGCCAAGAATGCGGTCACGTACAACATGTACGATGGCACTATAAAAGGGAAGTTCAACTCCTTCTGCTAATCTAGTGTTAGTAGAAGTTTTTTGGGGGGCGATTCACGCTTTTTAGCCTTGCATTAAAAGATTAGCACATTAGTCACGCTACAAATTTTTTATCTCCATTACGAACGTTAGTTTTACCAGACCGAGCGCTTCCGTCTCGTACTTGATTCAGAGCATGCGTGGAATTTTGTGCGTCGGAATTGTCTATACACGCTCGGAATTTACGAGAACGGATTTTGTTGTCGGAAAATTTGAGATCCAGCTCTCCAATTTTTGTTGTCGGAAATTCCGACAGCAAATGTCCGATGGAGCCTACACATGGTCGGAATTTCTGACAACAAGCTCCCATCGAACATTTGTTGTCGGAAATTCTGAGCGTGTGTACGCGGCATTACAGTATACAATTACCACTGCCTGGCTGTAATTCCTAGGTGAAAAGAGTACAGTATTATAATTACAGTATTGTGTAGCATAGGACATCACAGCTTAAACTGGGTATGCCATAGCAGATTTTCATTAAAAAAATGTAATTATAAGATTGTTCACTTGATTTTCTAATTGTTACAAGGGTCAAATCGATGTTCCTTTTTTGACCACGGTGAAGAGAAAATTTGAAGGAGCAGAACGAAAAACTTTTCTTAACAATTGAGATTTTTGACAGTGAATGTGGTTTTCATTTGGTAAAGCCCATTTACTCCCAAATCGAATGTTAAAGCAATAGTAAACCAGGCAGTTTAAGTCATAATGTACTAGTTCGCATCGCATACTAGCACATTATGACAGACTTGCCTGAAAACAAAAGCCCTCCAGCAGCGCATTGTCATCGCTGAAGGTGCTTCCATCTTCACCCGGTCTTCTTTCCGGGTTCGCGAGCTTCGACAATATGAATGGCCAAGCCGGTGATGACGTCACTCCCACGCATGCGTGCAGGAGTCGCAGTTTACGACACAGCTCTGAAGGAACGGTGCACGTGAGTGATTGATGAACACTTGTGACTGAATGAAACATGACCTTGGTCACTTCTTATGTGTCTGATTGGAATTGAAATTTATCCTCGCTTTAGTAATAAATCTGTCTTTGAACTTTGCAAACTGTTGCACTTGGCTGCCCAGGGATATAGATGTCTGTAAACTTGTCACAGGGACTTTTCTGAAAGAGAAGCAGACTGATTTATGACTAATCGTATCACTAATATGCTTGGTCCCCCAGTTAGTTCACCACCTTGTTGTTCAGTTACGGAAAGCTCTTAAGTGGTTAAAGCGAACCTTCACCAACTTTAAGTACTTTATGTAGTTTTTCTCCCCTCCTTCCATGTTACACATATACCGCTTTCCTAAAAGCATTGAGAAAAATATGGCTCAGTAAAAAACTGAATGAACTGCTGCGCATGAAGCAGTGAAAAACGGAATAGGTGAGAGTGGGAGGGGCTGGCTCCGTGTATGGCTGCTTGAGCTGTGAGCCCCACTCCAGCCCCATACAACGGTGCCCATTACAGCCCGCACGGTGAACGGATTTTCACGAAAATTTCTGGGCAGACTCCTGAGGGGTCCAGGCACATTCCTGGCTATTTTTTATTACATTAGAAAGGACCCAAAAGCTGCAATTCGTCCCGGTAATCGTGGCCGAAAATCCAAGATGGCCGCCACAGCACAGCCTACTGTGTCAGGTACCATTCTCCTCACAGACCTCAGACAAAATATCTCCTCAGAGGGTCTGCCTATTTCCTCAGAACTTAAAGCAGGACTACTACAGACACCTAATACCTCCTCAGCCACTGGTGAACCTCTTATTTTTTTCACAAAGCCCGACAGTATCCATTCTTCCACAGGGCACATTATTGCCTCTCATCCCAGCCCTATTACCTCAGAAATTATTCCAAGAGACCAGGCATTTCAGATGGCAGACCTGTTCCAAAAATTTCTGAACTCCTGGACAGGGGTTTAGCTCAAACTGCAGCCAAAATAACTAGTGATTTAAAAGCTGACTTCCACCATCTAGGAACAAGAATAGACTCTATTGAATACAAATTGGAAGAAACAGTGGCTTCCACTAACCAAACTGCTAAAATTGTATCCTCGGTACAAGAACAACTGGATTATGCTAATTCAAGAATCGATGACCTCGAGAACAGGTCACGCAGGTATAATCTCAGAATCAGAGGATTACCTGAATCTGTGCTGGATGTCACACTAGCAGTACAAGACCTGATTAAATCTCTTCTACCTAATATCCCCCAGCAGCGCCTTGAGCTGGATAGGGCTCACAGAGCTTTGGGTCCTCCTAGAAAAGATGGAAAGCCAAGAGATATCATTGCTAAACCCCATTTCTTCTCAGTAAAAGAAGAGGTCATGAAACAAGCTAGAATAACCCCTCAAATACTATGTCAAGGACACCCAATTCAACTTTTTGCTGATTTATCTCCTTCTACAATCCAACGCAGAAGAGCACTTAAACCCCTGCTACTGATCTTGTCTCAGAAAGACATTAAATACAGATGGGCCTTTCCCTTCGCGGTGAAATTCTCTGAAAATGGTAGACCTTACTCCTTCTCAAGCCTACAGGAAGGAGAGCGGATTCTTCTCCAACTCAAACTTATTTCTACTGAAGCTGACATGGACACCTCTACAACTGGTCGGACACCTCTACAATTGGTCCTGGTTCTACTAAAAGACCTACTCCAACAAGCCCACAATCTCCCCTTTGGAACAAAGGAAAGAAAAAGAAGATTAAAGACAATAGCCCTACTTGACATTGCTCTTTTTCACCTCTTTTGTTACTACCTTTTTTTCCCTCGGATCTAAAATCCCAGCACAGATTTTTCTGTAACTCAGGTGTTAGGATAAATCCATCCTAAATTCAACCTGCTCTCTGGTTCAATTCTCACAGTTTTTCTGTTTTTTCTATAAAGCTCCATGTTCCCTTTTTTTTTTTTTATCTAGTATCATATTACTTACTAAAATGTTATGATAATTCTACTACTGTAAAGTACTTTCTAGGTTATAGAGCTTTACATAAGCCTTCTCTTGTTTTACCGTGCAAAAATAATTTTCTTTTTTATTAGATTTTTTTCGATGGGTGCCCTGTATGGGGGTGGTCCATGTGTGTACCCACCTATCGTCTGGAAATCTTCGGGTCTTCAGGGGATAGGTTGTATGGCCGTCTTAGTCCAGACTCTTTTTTTGATCTGGTTAAAAGGATTCGAGAGGAGTCTCCTCTCTCGGGTCCTAACCTTACATGTTAGGAGACTTATTTTCTATATTCCATCGCTTTTCTTACTTTTTTCTGTGTTATGTTAACTTTTTTTTTCTTTTCCCTTGTGTGTCTAACCCAATTGTCTCTTTTAGAGTTGCCAGCTCTCGGATCAATGACCGTTAAACACCTCAATCTCCACTTGGAAGTACACCTGATCAAGCCTCAGTACCAAGGTCCTTTAAGGGTGAGTGGGGTCAGTAATAGCGGATATGCCCCCCTTGAATCTCATGGCTAGCAACCAACAAACACACCTTAAAATAGCCTCTCACAATGTTCAAGGCTTGAATTCTCCTGTCAAAAGGAGAACATTTTTAGATTACTATAAATCCCTTAAAATAGATATTCTTTTGCTCCAGGAAACCCACTTCCCTATACGATACAGTCCTAATTATATTCACCCTCAGTGCGGAAAATAAAACTAAGGGAGTAGCCATTCTATTTTCCAAATCCTGCAAATTTGAGAAGTCTTTCGACTTTCGACTATGTTGATCCAGTTGAAAGAATTCTGTTATTACAAGGTTCAATTGATGGTCAACTATACACCCTAGTCTCATATTATGCCCCTAACAGAGGCCAAGCCCCATTCTTCAAAAATATGATGGACACACTGAGCCCTATGTTAGTAGGAATGGTCATTTTGGGGGGAGACACAAATGTTGCTTTTGACCAGGCTCTGGATAAGTCCAAACCCTCCAAAGACCAATTGACCCGCCCGACCAATGAAAGCCGCAAAATCGCTAAAATTCTTTCTAATCACAATTTAGCAGACGTTTGGAGGGAATTAAACCCTTCCAAACGGGACTTCACACATTATTCACACCCCCACAACACATACGCAAGAATAGACCACATCCTTACCCCTTCACACCTCATTCCGCTCATACTAAATGCCCACATCAAGGATACGGCCCTATCAGATCATTCGTTGGTAATTATTTCCCTAAACTCCAGTTCTCTTAGAAGCTCGAAAGGGTTTTGGAAACTTAACGAATCAATCCTTACAAATCCAACCACAAATGAGATAATAAATAAAGCCTTACATGAATATTTTTCCCTCAACGACACGGAGGATATCTCCTCGGAGACGCTTTGGGCGGCTCATAAAGCCATCATCCGGGGCAAAATCATTCAAATCTCTACCCAAACTAAACAAAACCGCAAAGCTCAAATAGAACGTTTGGAAGATAACCCTTAGAAATCGTCACAAACAAGATCCCTCTAAGTTCCCCAGATCACTCATAGACAAGGCCAAACTTGAATTAAATTTAGCCCTTACAACACAAGCGGAAAAAGTGATTAGATGGAGTTGCAACAAATTTTACACAAATGCAAACAAAATTGGGCCATTACTTGCTACAAAACTCTCTCCAAGAGTTAGAATTCATTCTATACCTAAAATCCGTATAGCAGGTCAACCGCTTACTGCAAACCCCGTCAAAATCCTAGAAGCATTTCAAGAGTTTTATTCTAAATTGTATGACACTCACTCAAAGCCAGACAAAGATGTTCTATCTAGGTATTTAGACGATCTTCCCATTCCTTCCATAACCCCCTCACACAAATGTTTACTTGAGGCTCCCTTCACAATAGAGGAGGTTATGGGGGTTATTAAACACCTCAAAAACGGATCAGCCACTGGCCCTGATGGTTTATCTATACCCTATTATAAGACTTTCGCCAACACCTTAGCCCCCCATCTAACCAAATTTTTTAATGACAAAGCAAATGGCCTACCATTAGACACACATCTTAATACGGCATTTATTACAGTTATACCCAAACCAGTCAAAAATCCTGAAGACATCAGTAATTATCGCCCTATTTCCTTAATAAACAACGATATTAAAATTATGACAAAGATCATGGCCAATCGATTAGCATCTTTTATTAAACATTATATACACAAAGACCAGGTGGGCTTCATCCCAGGAAGACAGGGCCCAGACCAAATCAGACGAGCAATAGATATTGTATCTATTCTGCAATCAAACTGGGAGGGAGGAGAAAAAACACAAGGCTTACTACTGTCACTGGATCTGCAAAAGGCCTTTGACTCAGTGTCATGGCCATACCTGTTTTCCCTAATAGATCGATGGGGCTTTGGAGTTCACTTTAAGGGCCTCTTACATTCCCTTTATTCTCACCCTCAGGCTCTTATCCGTTTACAAGGTCATTATTCCAACCTAATCAATATAGCATTAGACAGGGATGCCCGCTTTCCCCTCTCATATTTGCTATTGCCATTGAAACATTAGCCATAGCCATCAGACAAAATCCCAATATTAAAGGAATATCCTGTGGTAATCAAATTCACAAATGTGGTCTATTTGCAGATGACATCTTATTGTTCATGACGTCTCCGCTGATATCCCTTCCTAACGTCTGCCAGGTTCTGAAGGCCTTCTCTGAGGTCTCAGGCCTTAGGGTAAATTACTCAAAATCACAAGCTCTGAAGCCCTGTACACACGATCGGATAACCTATGGATTTTCGTCCGATGGATTTGACCATCGGAAATCCGATGAAACTGTTTTTCATCAGTCTTGGCCACACACCATCAGTTAAAAAACCGACGGAAAGAAAACGACGGCACGTACAAAACGTACGACGCGCTATAAAAGGGCCGAAGAAATCTAATGGCGCCACCCCTTGGGCTGCTTTTGCTGATTTCGTGTTACCGCGTGTTAGTAAAAGTTTGGTAAGAGCCGATTCGCGCTTTTCAGTCTCCGTGCTTTGCAGATCGTTTCCTGGTGTTCAGTTTGTGCTTGTGGGTTTGTATTTGTGATTCAGTGCGTGCAGTCAGGTCGTTACTGCCTTGCAGTGCCTTCTTGGCCATTCGTTTACTGTTTTTCAGGTCGTTCTTCTCAGGCCTTGCTGTTTCACGGTCCGTTCTGTTTGAGTGCGTTCTGACCAGCCGACCGGTTTAAAACCATGTTTGAAGTGCGTTCTCGTTCTCGAGCTCGTGCTGGCTTTGGGCTTGGTGTTGCAGTTAACACTGTAACCCGAGTTCAGTCCGTGAACAGGGTGAGGAGGAGTTCATGGACTAAGAATTGGTTGCTCCAGCGGGACCAATTCTCTCATATGCCTCTGCTGCGGGAAATACATGAGAATAATCCTGATGATTTCAGGAATTATCTCAGGATGACGGACCCCGTATTTCACCGTCTGTTGGATTTGCTGTCCCCCTATATAACGAGGCAGGACACTGTGATGCGCCAGGCCATCACTGCCGAGCAGAGGCTTATTGCCACTTTGAGATACCTGGCGACTGGGAGAAGCTTGCAGGACCTCAAGTTCTCAACAGGCATCTCCCCCCAGGCTCTCGGGATCATTATCCCTGAGACGTGTTCAGCCATCATTCAGGTCCTGCAGAAGGACTATATGAAGTTAATTTTGCTCCTTTAACCTCACATTATATGTTTTGATTGTTTTAGAATCTTCTTATTTTTCCCCTCCTAACCCAAATTTGCCTTTTTGTAATATCCTGGTAATGTCCCCATTTTCCCCATGCATGTTTTTACCTGTAAAGGCCTTTTTGGGGCCTACATGCCTATTTCCCTTCACTAACCTCTCCAGCATGCTATCCTGGGCGCAAACCCAGCTAGCCTTCTATTTTCCTTTTCATTTTTTTACGGTCATTGCCCGCGTAGTTTGACAACCCCCCCCCCTAAAGATGTTAAAAATTTTAAAGTTCTCAATCAAGCTCAGCAGAGTGCTTTTGCCTTTTTTTGGATCCCCCACAATCACCTTAGGCCCCCCCCCTTAGTTTATTTTAGAATGTCCACTCAGCGGGGGTGAGGCATCTGCTAAGTGGGCCTTTGTTTATTGGTAGGAAATACTCCCCTAAATAATAATGTTAGAATGATGTTGGTCAACAATGTTTTTGTGTGTAATCTGCTTGCACTGTAAACATAAACCGTACTAATGTCTTCTGTTTGTTTGACTCCACAGTTCCCTAGCACACCACAGGAATGGCTGACTGTGGCCTCCCAATTTGCCCAGCGGTGGGATTTCCCCAACTGCGGAGGGGCAATTGATGGGAAGCACGTCCACATAGTGCCGCCACCCCCGTTCGGGGTCATACTATTTCAACTATAAAGGTTTTAATAGCATAGTGTTAATGGCGGTGGTGTCGGCACGGTACGAGTTCCTATATGTGGACGTGGGGAAGAACGGCCGGATGTCCGATGGCGGAGCATTTGCAGAGACGGAGTTCGCTCGCCGTCTGCAGGCTGGGGGTCTTGCACTTCCTCCAGATGCAGAGAACGTGGAAGGGCTACCGTTCGTTTTCATTGCGGATGAAGCTTTTGGACTAGGACCACACCTCATGCGGCCGTTTCCCCAACGCACCCTCACCCCGGAGAGGAGGGTTTTTAATTACCGGCTGGCCAGAGCCCGGAGAGTTGTGGAGAATGCCTTTGGGATAATGGCCAGCCGGTTCCGCCTGTTCCAGACAGCTATAAATTTGGCGGATTATAAACTCAACAACATTGTCTACTGCTGCTGCTTGTTGCACAATTTTTTACGGAAATTCTCCACAAATTATGTGTCATCAATTGGGCCTGAGGCCGGTCCCTCTGAACTGATAAATCTGACCGGCCTCAGCACTGCCCGTACTGGCTTGGCCCCCCAAAGTGCCCGTGAAGTACGTCAGAAATACGTAGAGTACTTCACGGGTAGGGGGGGCCATCGCAATGCCAGACCACATCTGACCTTTGATTGTCCCTTTTTAAAATAAACAAAAATATTTGATTTACTACTAACTTGTGTTGTCATTCTTGTATTTGTGGTTTACACGTCTCCCAGGTTCTAGTAGTGCCAAGTGTATTTGTCCTTAGTAAATAGCCTCAAATCTCAGAGGTAAAAACACTCTTTTTGCATCTTCAGAACTGCTATAGAGCATAGAAAGAAAAAGGCACACCTTTTTTTAGACTTCCCGAATGTTTTTATTGATTGCACCACAGTTTTGTTTTTTTTTCGAAATATTTTTTACTTTTTTTGTGCGGCTTTTTTTGCAGAAACATGCATGGGTCAAAAGCCAAATTTTTTTTCCTAAAAAAGTAATAAAATAACACAGTGAAAAAGACAAACAGGAGATGGGGTGATGTTACCCCTGATCCATCCCAAATGTGAAGAACCGCACTTTATTTTTGGGGCTCAAATGGGTATCTTCAACATGATCCCATGGCTAAGGTAAACATGTGCTATCTGCCATCATGGGGGATCAATGGACGTGCTTTGGGGGTGAAAACCCTTCCTCTGCCCTACTTGAGGAGGGAGGAAGAGGTTGCACCCCCAAAACAGGAACATAGATATCCTGTGACGGCAGATAGCACATGTTGAGTCTTCAGTGTGTGCATCTTCACATTTGGGCTTGTGGAAATCCCATAGAAAATTTTGGACGCATAACAAAATACACAAAAAGGGGGGGTTCACACTATTCTCCCCAAAATATCTATCATGTTTTTATATTTTTGCTCAATCACAATCATTCTCTTTCTCATAATGTCCATTTCGCTACTGCATTCCATGATTTCCTGAATGATTATTTTGGCGCTGGCACTCGAGAATGGAGGATTTGGACTTCCTGACACACCCCCACGTTCAGTCCCTAAAAAGAAACAAATATTTTAAAACTATGCAGGCCTACATCTGTATTTACCTTGAAGTTGTGGTGACAGACACTGACCTGTTGTGCTGATAAGCTCCACCTCTCCTTCCTCCACCTCCTATTCCTCCACCTCCGCTTTCTCCCCCTCCGCTTCCTGAACCTTCTGAACTTGGTCTGCTTTGGGATCTTCGGGGAGTTTCTGTGGTGTGGGGTTCCTCGTCTCCTGAGCATGATGTCCTCCCAGTCTCCTCTCCCCTATGGGAATTGAAAAAATAATGTATCCTTTAGCACACAGACTTTTTAGGCCTGAAAATGGATTCTCAATGTTTTAAAGTGGGGTCCAATTGATATTTGGCCCTGAGTTTCAAGATGAACATATGAGATCTTGCAAACTCAAAAAAGCAACATGTTATTTCTGAGGACACTCACAAATACACTTGGATAACCACCAAGGTATCCACTGGAGCACCTGTGTGTGACACCGTTAAGAAATTTGGTCATGTGGCCCAGAGTATAGTATCTTGATCAAGATCAAAAAAAAGTACACAACTGCTGGAGTGTCATCTCCTTTACCCAGAATACAGTTTATTCTTTCATTCACATTCTAAATTTCCTTACAACACATCATCTAGCCAACAATGTGTAGATAAACATTGTTGAAGTAAAATGAGGCATGCCCACATGTAGTTTACGTGGATATGTGCCAAACATGTTTGAGGGAAGAGCAGCAATATTTTTATCCACACATTTAGCAAATAAGTGGACTCTCCACTTAACAGAAAAGTTGAGATTTAAAAATGTGAAACCAGTCAAGCCAAGCACATGTTGCAAAACATGGAAGAATACATATTACAATGTGAAAGAACACAGTAAAATAAACTTACTTTTTTCAATGCTTTTTATAAGCTTCCTATACTGCTCCGGCTCCCTAAGCTTCAGGTCTGACCACCTTTTACGGAGTTGTTCCTTGGATCTCCTGACCCCATATTTTTTATAGAGAGTCTTCGCAACTTTGTCCATAATTTGTGACTTCTGTAGATTAGGGGTGTCGTATGGGCCATGCTTGCCGTCGTAATCCTTCCTCCGCAGAATGTCCACCATCTCCGCCATCTCAGAAAAAGACATATTAGTCGCCTTGTATCTTTTTTTACTGGATCGTGACGTTTCCGCCTCCGGGCTTTCCTCGTCGGTAATTTCTAGTAAAGAAGCCACCTGTGTCTGCGACATGTCGCCGTCTCACACTGTGCGCCGTTCGTTAAGGGGCGGGGAAATGCTGAAAAAGTCCGTCATGGGCGGGCGACGAGGGCGGAGTTACACGCATGCGCAGGGTATAAAAAGGGGAAAGAAGTTATTAGGGATGCACGGAGTAAGGACGACCGGAAGTGAACCAACGAAGTGAACTAAGGTAAGAAGGGAACTCGGGCCTGCAGTGGCCTATAATGGTTCATGATTGTAAAGGGCAATATTGTGATAAGTTGAGGAGAATCAATTCTGATCCTTTTATTTTTTTAACTTTTTTTTTTTACTTGCTGATCCAAAAAGATGCATAAACTATGAGAGCCGGAGGTGATGCTGATTTTTATAGAAAAATATAAGGAACAGCGCAACCTGTGGGAACTGAAATACCCAGCGTACCACAAGAGTGATGTACGTCGGGCAACTATTACAAAATTAGCAGAGGATATGAAGCCATGGATCCCAGATGCAGACTACACTATGATCAATAATAAAATCAACAACCTGCGTAAATCCTATAAAAAAAAATACAAGGAAGTGCGCCAGTCAAAGAGATCAGGAGCAGCAGCCGACGATGTAGTAAAGCCCAAGCTGTGGTACTACAGACATCTTCAATTTCTGGATGACCAGATCGAGGCCAGGGAATCTATTTCCAGCCTTCCCTCAACCCTTCCTTCCACCCTTCCCTCCAGCGTTCCTTCCACCCTTCCCTCCACCCCTGCAGAGGCGGAGGAGGAGCCTCCCGAGCTAGAAGAGCCAGATCTTCACATCTTCAGCCAGGTATAGTATTTTTGACCCTAATTACTGTCCCCTAAGTAATATTGTGTTGAACTGTTTGGATTAGCCATAAATGATATCACCCCCCCCCCCCCCAAAAAAAAAACTAAACAGTAATGAGATCAAAATTGTGTGTGATAGATTCCCCAAATAAACCAATTTTCCATTTTATTTTAAAAACAGGATGAGGCAAGCCAGGAGGAAGAGGGTCAGGAGTGTGGCAGGCAGGAGGAGGCAGGGCCAAGTGGGACTCAGCAGGTCCCCAGGCCTAGTGGCAGCACCGTCTCCCAAGTGGCTCCCCTCCATGTCAGACCGCCAAAACAACGGCGGATGACACAAGTGGAGGAGGAGTCACTAAAGATGATTCAGGAGGCTGCTGCCATTATGAGGGCCCCCCTCAACCCTACGGAGGGCTTTAGCACATATCTGGCGGATAAGTTGCTCAGAATGGAGGCGGGACAACGGGCCCTTTGTGAGTACCTCATATATATGGCCGTACACATGGGGGCGAGGGGGCTGCTGACTGAGGCCACCCATATCTCGTAGCAGGCCAATCCCTCTCCTCCTTCTCCTCCTCCTCCTGCCACATCACCACCCACAGTGGCCCAGCCTGCAAGGGTGCGTGGACGGGGCCGTGGAGAGAACGCTGCAGAGAGGTGTGGAAGGAAGGCTACAGGGAAGAGCAGGAGGTGATTCCCTGGCCTCGAGCTGCTCATCCAGAAATTGAAGGTTGATGGAGTACCACAGCTTGGGATGATGTATGTCTTTGGCTGCTGCTCCTGATTTCATGCTGTTGTTGATTTTATTATTGATCATAGTCAGGTCTGCATTTGGGATCTAATGACTTGATATTCTCTGCTAATTTCTGAATAGTTGCCCATCGGTTTTTGTTTGGTTTTTTTCTGAAATAAAGGGAAATTTGATTTCAGCCAACATACATGCCTGATGTGTTTTTTTTTGGAAGTAGCAATAAGATTTCATAAATACAATGTATAATTAATAACAAGGGACACCAACCTCCATGAGTAAAAAATAAAAATAATATGTTGTTCTGAGAAATTGACACACCAAAAAATGCACAACAAATTTAAAGACAAAAACAAAAAAAACGTGTAATTTGTGAGGTCGGCCTTGAAGAATTAAACAAATTATTCCTAAGATCACAAGAAAGAAGAAAGACATACGTTTGTCAGAACTCATGAGAAAGATCTGCTGCCAAAATGGCATTTTAAAGACCGTTCTAAAGCAAAAAAACATGCGCTGCATTAAACTAAGCAATAACTTGCAGAATGACGAATGTGCTCTCTCCATTAGGAACGCTAGTTTTACCAGAACGAGCGCTCCTGTCTCCTAATTCAGTCTGAGCATGCGTGGGTTTTTTAACCGATGGACTTGCCCATAGACGATCGGAAATTCCCATCCGTTTTTTATCCATCGGAAAATTTTAAAACAAGTTCTCTTTTTTCCAACCGATGGAAAAAAAGACCGATGGGTACCATACACGATCGGTTGGTCTGATGAAAACCATCCATTGGACGGTTTTCATCAGTCAAACCGATCGTGTGTACGGGGCTTGAATGTTTTGCTTCCCTTGTCTAGTGTCTTGTTGCTTAAACAATCCTTTGGATTTGTGTGGACGGACACCTCAATCAAATATCCTGGCATTACCTTAACAGCCCGCATTGAGACCCTTTTTTTACATAATTATCCACCTTTATTCAAAAAATTAGAGAATGATCTAGCATCTTGGTCCAAAAACGAATTATCTTGGTTAGGTAGAATTAATTCTATAAAAATGACTCTGCTCCCTAGAATCCTTTATTTCTTTAGATCTCTTCCTATTCCCATTACTAAGAATCACTTGAAAAAGCTCCAAAGTAAAATCATCAAATTTATCTGGGGTGCTTCAGGTTACCGCATCCCCCAAAACACATTACTTCGTCACAGAAAACAGGGAGGTTTAGGTCTACCTGACCTACATAAATACTACTTAGCAGCTAGACTAGCCCAGACTTCTTTGATTTATTCTGCAACAGAAAAACCAGACTGGATCAATATTGAAAAAGAGGCTACACCAACACTATCCTTAGAATACCTTTTATGGTGCCCCCCCCCAAAAAAAAGACCCCCCATAATGTCCCCGACTCTATCTCAATCGTTTGCACTATGGGATGCCCTAAGAAACCTCCCAAACCTTATATCCTCTGAAAGATCTCTTTCTCATTTATTCAATAACCCTGACTTCCCCCCTGGTCTAAATGTAGAGGCATTTAAATGGTGGCTTGATAAAGGATTGTATCGTATAGGACAATTTTTTAATCCTGGAGGGCCTATATCCCTTAGTTACTGCATCAAACATCTGAAACTTCCAGATTCTGAAAAACCGCGGTTTAATCAAATTTTCACATTTTTAAACCAAATCTGGAAGGAAAAACTCCTTCCTCCCCAATTTACGAAGTACGAGTTATGGTGCAGCCAGGCCGGTTCACAAAGGGGAGGCATATCTATGGTATATTCATGCCTCACTCACCCTACATCAAAATCTTCCTATATGGAGGCTTGGGAAAAAGACGCCCAGTTTTGTTGGAATTTGGATACCTGGCACTTAGCCTTCTCTAAATCTTTCAAAGGGATTCTTAATGTCTCTTTAATGGAGGCAAATATTAAAGTTATAACCAGGTGGTATCTAACTCCTTCCAGACTGGCATCTATATATCCAGCATCAGATCCAACGTGTTTCAGAGGTTGCCAACTTTATGGCTCTATGCCTCATATTTGGTGGGAGTGCCCCAGAGTTCGCCCCTTCTGGAGAAAAATATTTTTATTAATTTTTAAGGTAACAGGTTTTCAGGTCCCTAGGTCCCTATCAGTAGCCATTTTGAACGCTCATATTCCTCACATACCAAAGGTTTCACAAAAATGTATTCACTTTATCTTTACAGGCGCCAAAATCACAATTGCCAAATCATGGAAAAAACCAAAACCTTTCCTGTCAGATGCCAAAACCAAAATATCTTGGATACTAACTCAGGAAAAATTAGCTAGCATCTTATCTAATACCATTCCCAAATTCGAAAAAATCTGGGAACCTTGGGCCAAATATATGGGGATTTCGATTGGTGAAGATGCTGTTTTACCTTCTATTCAACATTAAGTTGGACACATACCCATCCCTTTCCCTCCGTCCTCTTTTTTACCCGCTGTCTTTATTTTCCTCTTCTTTTCTTCCTTCTAAAAAGGATTTATGGAAACTCTTTTTCTGGGAATTCTAGTCTCCCATTACATGTTATGTCTCTTTTATTTAGATTTAATGGGATACTATCAAATGTTTTGTTCGGCCTTGTTTAGTCCATCCCGATCTGTTGGCCCTGATAATCTTCTCGGGGCCTAATGCCCCATACACACAATCGTTTTTCATGCCGTTAAAAATGCCATTTTAAAAAATGGCCATTAAAAATGATCGTGTGTATGCTCCAGAGCATTTTTAACGACGTGAAAAACGGGCATTAAAAATTTCGAACATGCTCTCTTTTTTCACGTCGTTTTTCATGTCGTTTTTTTTAACGACGTGAAAAACGATAGTGTGTATGCTTTAACGACGTGAAAAAACCGCGCATGCTCAGAATCAAGTATGAGACGGGAGCGCTCGTTCTGGTAAAACTAGCGTTCGTAATGGAGATAGCACATTCGTCACGCAGTAACGGACTGAAAAGCACGAGGCTGAAAAGCGCGAATCGTTGCTCAACAAACTTTACTAACATGAAGGGTGGCGCCATTCGAGCGGAACTTCCCCTTTATAGTGCCGTCGTACGTGGTATACGTCACTGCGCTTTGCTTGATCGTTTTTTAAAATGATCGTGTGTACGCAAGACAGGCTTGAGAGGAAACATGAAAAAAAATGGCAAGAAAAACGATTGTGTGTATGGGGCATAAGAGTCAGAAGGAGGTCTCTATGCCTGGAGCAGTTAGTTCCCGATAAGGGGCTCCAGGTTACCAAGGATAGAGGGTTTCCCTTCTCCCTTCCATTATATTATAAGGATGAAGAGATCTCCCCCTGACAAACTTTTGATTGCTTACATGAATCTATCCTTTTTTCTAGGATGTTTTTATTATTTTATCCATTTATTGACTGTTTGTTTATTCCTAAACATAATCTTTTTTCTTTATTTTTATTTACCTTTATATAACATGATGTAATGTTCTGTATTATTTATCTTATGAAAATAAAATATTTTGAAAGTAAAAACTGAATAGGTTTTGAAACACATCTACGGTCAAAATGTAACATTATACATTTCTGTTAATTTTCCTCTTAATCTGAACAATCTTTAAATTTGTAAATGTACTGTACTTTGTGAAAATCCTCACATTTGTGTTTCCTTAAATTTTGTGACATGTATTCTTTACGTGAGTATAGACATTGTTGTGTCACACATTTCCCAGAGCTTTGTTGTCTGAACTACATAAGTGCTGGGAGGAAAGGTTTAAAAAGGCAGAGTCAGTACAGGATTGCTTGCAGGCAGCAAGGTATCATGGGATATTTGGTCAAAATTGTCCCTAGCATGTGTACGTGAGTAAGGCCCCTTTCACACTGGGGCGGTGGGTGCGTCGGCGGTAAAGCGCCGCTATTTTTAGCGGCGCTTTACCGTCAATTTCATGGAGGTATTCGGCCACTAGCGGGGCGCTTTTAACCCCCGCTAGTGGCTGAAAAAGGGTTAAAACCACCCGCAAGGCGCTGCTGCAGCAGCAATTTGCCAGCGGTATAGCCGCAGTGCCCATTAATTTCAATGGGCAAGAGCGGTATACACACCGCTCCTTCACCGCGCCAAAGATGCTGCTAGCAGGACTTTTTTTACCGTCCTGCTAGCGCAGAGACCGCAGCGGCTCTTTCAGGGCGCTTTGCAGGCGCTATTTTTAGCGTTATAGCGCCTGCAAAGCGCCCAGTGTGAAAGGGGTCTTAGGTAGTGTTGAGCGAACCCGAACTGTAAAGTTCGGGTCCGTACCGAACTTTAGCTTTTTCCCGAACCCGAACCCGGACTTTGCGCAAAAGTCCGGGTTCGGGTTCGGCAATCTAATTACGCATTTAGAAATGCTTCAGGGGCCAGCCAATCACCTTTTGATTAGCTGGTGTGCCCTTAGAGGCCATCATAGCCATGCCTACTAATGGCATGGCTGTGATTGGTCAGTGCAACATGTGACCCAGCTTCTATATAAGCTAGAGACACACAGCACACACGTCACTCTGCTTCAGAATAGATAGGGAGAGGATCTTGGCTGCTGCTGTTGCTAATAGGGAGAGATTGTAAAATACATGAGGTAGTCCTGATTCTGCAATCTGAGGGAAAAGATAGAGAGATAGTGTAGTGTAGGGCCAGGTTCCTGTTGGTGCTTTCAGGGAGAGAGAATATTATATAGGAGTCCAGATTCAGAGATTAAAATCAGCGATCTGCATAGGTTTACCTGTTTGTGTTGCAGTGCACAGTCTTTTTACACTGCCATGAGCCCAGTGTCAGAGAAAATCTAACTTTTAGGGGGGAAAAAAAAGGCACTTTATTGTGCTCTTTTCCAAAAGACCCATAGGGCAAAAAAAATAAAAAATGTGCATTTTATTTTGCTCGTGCAAAAAAAGACCCGTTTAGGGCAAAAAAAAAAATTAAAAAAAAATTGCACTTTAATGTACGCTTGCAAAAAGAGCCATTCAGGGCCACAAAAAATAGTTTGCAGTGTGTTATACATATGTGGAGGTGTGTGAAATAAACAATTTCTATATAGTTTTCTCCTACTGTTCTATACTAAAAAAACAAAATTTTTTTGGAATAGCATTTTCTGCAGTTCTGTAGCTGTGCGATTCAGCGGTTACGTACTGTGGGTGTGTTCTGCTCTTCCAAAAAACGCCGTTTAGGGGCACAAAAAATAGTTTGCAGTGTGTTATACATATTTGGAGGTGTGTGAAATAAACAATTTCTAAATAGTTTTCTTCTACTGTGCTATACTAAAAAAACAACATTTTTTTTGAATAGCATTTTCTGCAGTTCTGTAGCTGTGCGATTCAGCGGTTACATACTGTGGGTGTGTTCTGCTCTTCCAAAAACACCCATTTAGGGCAACATCCTAAATTTGGAAAATATGAGGAGAAGGTCAAAGGGACGTGGTGGCCCCGGTCGTGGTGCTGCTGGTGGAGCTCCTGTTGCAGGGAGAGGACGTGGTGGATCTGTGCCAGATACACGCACAAGTGAAACACCTTCCTCAGGTGCGAGTAGGCGACCGAGCCTGCGGCGGTATTTTGTCGCGCCTAATGAGGCTGTACGAATGTTTAGGCCAGGACAAGTACAGGCGATAGTAGATTGGGTTGCTGACAGTGCCTCGGGTTCCTTCACATTGTCTCCCACCCACTCTTCTGATGAAAGATCAGAGTTGGCACCTGAAACCCATGTCCATCAGTCTTTCACCTCACCCCCTTGCAAATCAGCCAAGCATTCTGAGCCCCAAATCATGCAGCAGTCTCTTCTGCTTTTCGATGACTCTGTTAGCAGGGTTTCCCAGGGCTATCCACCTAGCCCTGCCCCAGAAGTGGAAAAGATTGAGTGCACCGATGCCCAACCACTTATGTTTCATGATGAGTACATGGGAGGACCATCGCAGTACGTCTCGGATGATGACGAAACACAGGTGCCAACTGCTGCTGCTTTCGCAATTGTGTAGACAGACAAGGAGGGCAGGGGTGAAGACTGGGTGGAAGATGATGTGGAGGACGATGAGGTCCTCGACCCCACATGGAATCAACGTTATGCAGGTGACCAGTAGTGATGAGCCGAACACCCCCGGGTTCGGTTCGCACCAGAACCCGCGAACGGACCGAAAGTTCGTACGAACATTAGAACCCTATTAAATACAATGGATGCGAACGTTCGAATTCTAAAGTGCTAATTATAACGACTATTATGCATGTTATTGTCCTAAAAAGGGTTTGGGAACCCGGGTTGTGCACCAGGGGACATGTATCAATGCAAAAAGTAGTTTTAAAAACGGTCGTTTTTCGGGAGCAGTCATTTTAATGATGCATAAAGTGAAAAAAAAAAAGTCAAATATTCCTTTAAATATCGTACCTGGGGGGTGTCTAAAGTATGCCTGTGAAGTGCCACGTGTTTCCCGTGTTTAGAACTGTCCCTGCACAAAATTACATTTCTAAAGGAGAAAAAGCCATTTAAAACTGCTTGCGGCTTTAATGTAATGTCTGGTCCCGGTAATATGGATGAAAATCTTTAAGAAAAATGGCATACCTACCCCATGACCCCCCCCCCCCCCTACCCCAGCCCATTACCAGCCCCTTTGGGTCTTGTATGGATATTAAGGGGAACCCCGCACATAAAATAAAAAAGGCCCTATATACTCTGAACAGCCGTATACAGGCGGTGCATACAAGACAGGGACTGTAGGTTTGTTCTTATGTAGAATCTGTTTGTAATTTTGAACAGGTACATTGTTGAAGTGTAGCTCCAGCCCAAAAATCTATTTTTAAACTTTTTGGAAAACATAGGTAAGGGTTATCACCCCTGTAACATTTGTTTTGCTGTCTGTGCCCCTGTTCAGAACATTTCACCTCACTTTCCGTCCCAATGACAACTGTTTTTGAAATGTGGTGTTTTTCTTGAAACAAGGATTGCTGATAAAGCATCAGTACAGAGGAGACACCTTTCTCCCATATTTATTCTTACAGGAGAGAATTTTCCTTCCTAGTGGTAGATTTCCTCTCACTTCCTGTTGTCTTCTTGCGTTTGCAAGTAGGAGTCGTTTGTAAGTTGGATGTTTGAAAGTAGGGACCTGCCGTATATACTCTGCAGAAATAGGCCCCTTAGTTGTTGGTGTTGGCACAACACTGTAAGCACTCACAGTTACTCTTGGTTGGTGCTGGAACGCCCTGCTGTCAACTATTATATCAGGAATTTTAATTACATATAATTGTTGAACAGTGGTAGTAAAAATTGGGCCTTTGATGGTGGTGCTGGTGCCACAACACTGTAAGCCCTGACAGTTACTCTTGGTGGGTGCAGCAATGGGCCCTGCTGTGAATTATTAGATCAAGAATTGTAATTACATGCCCCTTTTGAACAGGGGCTGAAAAATTGGGCCTTTCGTGGTGGTGGTGGTGGTGGCGTTGCCACAACACTGTAAGCCCTCAGAGTTACTCTTGGTGGGTGCAGCAATGGGCCCTGCTGTGAATTATTAGATCAAGAATTGTAATTGCATGCCCCTGTTGAACAGGGGCTGAAAAATTGGGCCTTTCGTGGTGGTGGTGGTGGTGGTGGTGTTGCCACAACACTGTAAGCCCTCAGAGTTACTCTTGGTGGGTGCAGCAATGGGCCCTGCTGTGAATTATTAGATCAAGAATTGTAATTACATGCACCTTTTGAACAGGGGCTGAAAAATTGGGCCTTTCGTGGTGGTGGTGGTGGTGGCGTTGCCACAACACTGTAAGCCCTCAGAGTTACTCTTGGTGGGTGCAGCAATGGGCCCTGCTGTGAATTATTAGATCAAGAATTGTAATTGCATGCCCCTGTTGAACAGGGGCTGAAAAATTGGGCCTTAGGCACTGGTGCCACAACACTCCAACCCCTCACAGATACTGTACTTGGAGCACAGCAATGAGCCCTGTTGCAAAGTATTGCTTCAAAAATTGTAATGACACGCCCCTGTTAAACAGGGGCTGAAAAATTGGGCCTTAGGCACTGGTGCCACAACACTCCAACCCCTCACAGATACTGTACTTGGAGCACAGCAATGAGCCCTATGGCAAATTATTGCTAAAAAAATTGTAATTACACGCCCCTGTAAAACAGGGGCTGAAAAATTGGGCCTTAGCCACTGGTGGCGGCACCCATAAACAAAAATGATCTTCCAAGCTATCATCATCAATCGTATCATTGAGGACTCGGAGGAGGAGGATAGCCAGTCAACATAACAGCACAGGCACTCAGCATCAGCATCAGTCTTGAAGGGATGTGACATGTTAAAATCAATTAGTCTGTTATATCAGCATCAGGTGTGTGGTAGCTGGTGGTGATCCAAGACTGGTTCATCTTGATGAAAGTCAGTCGATCAACCGAGTCGGTGGACAGGCGCACCCTGTGATCCGTGACAAATCCTCCAGCAGCACTGAATGTGCGTTCCGAAAGAACGCTGGATGCAGGACAGGCCAGTAGCTCAATTGCATACTGTGCAAGCTCTGGCCAGTGATCCATCCTCAAGACCCAGTAAGCCAGAGGATTTTCGGTGGGGAAGGTGTCCAAGTCTGACCTTGCCCCTAGATATTCCTGCACCATGTTTATCAGACGCTGGCGATGGTTGCTGGAACCGATCATACTTTGGGTCTGCGGACTAAAGAATTGTCTGAACGCATCGGTCAGACGGCCACCTTCCCCACCGCTCCTTCTTTGACTGGCCGAAGCCTCAGCAACTCGTTGTCCAGGACCAGGAGTTTGTAACCTCCCAGTCTCTGGGAACGCGTTGCACAGACCTTTCTGCAAGGCCTCCCGGAGTTGTCTCATCCTCTGCTCCCTCTGCGACGGTAACATAAGGTCCGCAACCTTACCCTTGTACCGTGGATCAAGGAGAGTGGCCAGCCAGTAATGGTCCCTCTCCTTGATCCGAAGAATACGAGGATCCTTCCGCAGACTTTGCAGGATCAGGGAGGCCATGCAGCGTAGGTTTGCTGAGGCATTCGCTCCGGAGTCCTCTGGGTCACTAAGGACGACATGATCCGCAGCCACCTCCTCCCAGCCACGTACAAGTCCACTGGTTTCTTGGGACTGTAAATCATCCCTAAAAGACTGCTGCTGATGATGCTGAGTGCCAGCCTCCACCTCCATGCTGACACAATCCTCCTCCTCCTCCTCCTCCTCCTCCTCGTCCTCTTCCTGTGCGATGGGTGGGACAGAAGGAACACTGTCTGGGTAAAGGGGGCCTTGAGAGGCAAGGAAGTCCTCCTCTTCCTGCCTCTGTTCTGCCTCAAGTGCCCTGTCCATTATTCCACGCAGCGTGTGCTCCAACAGGTGGACAAGAGGTACAGTGTCACTGATGCATGCACTGTCACTGCTCACCATCCTCGTGGCCTCCTCAAATGGTGCCAGGACAGTGCATGCATCCCTGATCATGCCCCACTGGCGTGGAGAAAAAAAAACAAGCTCCCCTGACCCTGTCCTGGTGCCGTAGTCGCACAGGTACTCATTGATGGCCCTCTGCTGCGTGTGCAGCCGCTGCAGCATGGCCAACGTTGAGTTCCACCTGGTGGGCATGTCACATATAAGGCGGTTCTTGGGCAGGTTCAACTCCTTTTGCAGCTCAGCCAGGCGAGCACTGGCATTATAAGATCTGCGGAAATGCACACAGACTTTCCTGGCCTGCCTCAGGACATCCTGTAAGCCCGGGTACCTGCCCAAGAACCGCTGCACCACCAGGTTAAGGACGTGAGCCACACAGGGCACATGGGTCAGTTGTCCCTGTCGGAGGGCGGAGAGGAGGTTGGTGCCATTGTCGCAAACCACCATTCCTGGCTTAAGCTGGCGTGGCGTCAACCACCTCTCGGCCTGGCCCTGCAGAGCAGACAGGACCTCTGCCCCAGTGTGGCTTCTGTCCCCCAAACACACCAGCGCAAGCACGGCATGGCATCTTTTTGCCTGCGTACTTGCGTAGCCCCTTGAACGGCTACGGAGCACCGCTGGTTCAGAGGACAAACCACAGGAAGAGGCCATGGAGGAAGAAGAAGAGGAGGGGGTGGAGGAGAGAGGTGTGTCACAACCAGTAGTAGCATTTTGGAGGCGTGGCGGTGGAACAACCTCCAACACTACTGCACCTTGTCCTGCATCCTTCCCAGCTGCCAAAAGAGTGACCCAATGGGCCGTGAAAGAAAGGTAACGTCCCTGTCCATGCCTGCTGGACCATGAGTCAGCGGTAATATGCACCTTACCGCTGACCGCCCTGTCCAGCGAGGCCAAGACATTGCCTTCCACATGCCTGTAGAGAGCCGGAATCGCCTTCCGTGAGAAAAAGTGGCGTTTGGGAACCTGCCACTGAGGAACCGCACATTGCACAAACTCACGGAAGGGGGCCGAGTCTACCAACTGAAAAGGCAGCAGTTGAAGCGCTAGCAATTTAGCCAAGCTAGCATTCAACCGCTGGGCATGTGGATGGCTGGGAGTGAACTTCTTTCGACGGTCCAGCAGCTGGGGCAGGGAAATTTGCCTGCTAGAATCGGACGTCGGTGTACTGCTAGCAGAGTGGCCGCAACTACTTGGCTGTGACACACCTAATTCTACACCTTCATTCCTCTCAGTGCATGTTTCAGAGAGGACTGAAGTTATAGTGGGGTTGGAGATCCCAGCTGATGCGGTGCAAGGAGAGGTCCGCTTTGTTCTTTGGTGTGGGTCTTTGAGGTAGGCTTGCCAACGAGCTGCATGGCAGGTCAACATATGTCTGGTCAGGCATGTGGTACCCAAGCGGCTGATGTTTTGGCCACGCGATATACGCTTGAGACATATGTTGCAAACAGCAGCTGTGCGATCTGATGCACTAGCCTCAAAAAAGGCCCACACCAAAGAACTTTTTGAATGACGGGCAGAGGCAGCGCCCTGCACAGGCGGAGCTCTGCGGTGTGATTCCGTCGGTGTACTGCCCTTACGCTGGCCACCAAAGGGCATCCTGCCTCGTTGGAGATGTGCCTCCTCCTCATCCTCCTCCTCCTCCTCTCTCCTATTAGGCACCCACGTGGAGTCAGTGACCTCATCATCCCCTCCCTCCTCATCACTGGAGCCAATCTGGCAGTATGCTGCAGCTGCTGGAACATGACTGCCAGATTGGTGTCCTTCTTGAGCATCCCCTCTGTCTGCTCTCACGCTACTGCCTTCCTCTAGCTGGGTTTCATCATCAGACCCTTCGAAACGCTGGGCATCCTCCTGGAGCATGTACCCAACACTGTGCTCAAACAGTTCGGGGGACTCCTCAGGAGGAGGACATGGTGGGTCTAGGGAAGGAGTGACTGATGATGAGTCTGACATTGATACCAGGGAAGAGGACGCTTTGGCAGCTGCTTTTCCAGTACCCTGAGCCTGGGTGAGAGAGGATGAGGAGGAGGAGGAGGGCTTGGTCATCCACTCTACCAAGTCTTCGGCATGATGTGCCTCAACATGTCCAGCTGCCGAAAAGAAGGACAAGCGTGTCCCATGGCCATGTGCTGATGACAATGCACCGCGTCCACGACCAGCACTGTTGCCCCCAGACACAGAGCCTGTTTGCCCTCTTTTATTGCCTCCTGACTGTCTGCCTCTCCTTGTTTGCCTTCCAGACATTCTAATAGATGGCCTGCAGGGAGATGGGAAAAAAGCAATAAGGGCTACCTTCAGGTGTCCTTCTCTGTCCCTTTACTTAAGGATTTCTAAATATGGTTGAGGATGATTGCTTTTGCACAGAATAGCACAACGACAATTTCCCTGACTGTGCAAAAAAACAAGGATTTCAAAGATGGTTGATGAGGAATGCTTTAGCACACTATAGCACAAGGAGAATTCCCTCACTGTCCTTCCCTGTCCCTAGAAACAAGGATTCGCACAGTAAAACACACTGACACTCACCCTACCTATAGTTTTCTGTCCCTAGAAAAAATGTTTTTTTAAAGCACACTATAGCACAAGGAGAATTCCCTCACTGTCCTTCCCTGTCCCTAGAAACAAGGATTCGCACAGTAAAAGACACTGACACTCTCCCTACCTATAGTTTTCTGTCCCTAGAAAAAATGTTTTTTTAAAGCACACTATAGCACAAGGAGAATTTCACTCACTTTCCTTCTTTGTCCCTAGAAACAAGGTTTATCACAGTGAAAGAAACTGACACTCTTCCTTCCTATAGTTTTCTGTCCCTAGAAAAAAATGTTTTTTTAAAGCACACTATAGCACAAGGACAATTCCCTCACTGTCCTTCCCTGTCCCTAGAAACAAGGATTCACACAGTAAAACACTCTGACACTCTCCCTACCTATAGTTTTCTGTCCCTAGAAAAAATGTTTTTTTAAAGCACACTATAGCACAAGGAGAATTCCCTCACTGTCCTTCCCTGTCCCTAGAAACAAGGATTCGCACAGTAAAAGACACTGACACTCTCCCTACCTATAGTTTTCTGTCCCTAGAAAAAATTTTTTTTTAAAGCACACTATAGCACAAGGAGAATTCCCTCACTGTCCTTCCCTGTCCCTAGAAACAAGGATTCGCACAGTAAAACACACTGACACTCTCCCTACCTATAGTTTTCTGTCCCTAGAAAAAATGTTTTTTTAAAGCACACTATAGCACAAGGAGAATTCCCTCACTGTCCTTCCCTGTCCCTAGAAACAAGGATTCGCACAGTAAAAGACACTGACACTCTCCCTACCTATAGTTTTCTGTCCCTAGAAAAAATGTTTTTTTAAAGCACACTATAGCACAAGGAGAATTTCACTCACTTTCCTTCTTTGTCCCTAGAAACAAGGTTTATCACAGTGAAAGAAACTGACACTCTTCCTTCCTATAGTTTTCTGTCCCTAGAAAAAAATGTTTTTTTAAAGCACACTATAGCACAAGGAGAATTCCCTCACTGTCCTTCCCTGTCCCTAGAAACAAGGATTCGCACAGTAAAACACACTGACACTCTCCCTACCTATAGTTTTCTGTCCCTAGAAAAAATGTTTTTTTAAAGCACACTATAGCACAAGGAGAATTCCCTCACTGTCCTTCCCTGTCCCTAGAAACAAGGATTCGCACAGTAAAAGACACTGACACTCTCCCTACCTATAGTTTTCTGTCCCTAGAAAAAATGTTTTTTTAAAGCACACTATAGCACAAGGAGAATTTCACTCACTTTCCTTCTTTGTCCCTAGAAACAAGGTTTATCACAGTGAAAGAAACTGACACTCTTCCTTCCTATAGTTTTCTGTCCCTAGAAAAAAAATGTTTTTTTAAAGCACACTATAGCACAAGGAGAATTCCCTCACTATCCTTCCCTGTCCCTAGAAACAAGGATTCGCACAGTAAAACACACTGACACTCTCCCTACCTATAGTTTTCTGTCCCTAGAAAAAATGTTTTTTTAAAGCACACTATAGCACAAGGAGAATTTCACTCACTTTCCTTCTTTGTCCCTAGAAACAAGGTTTATCACAGTGAAAGAAACTGACACTCTTCCTTCCTATAGTTTTCTGTCCCTAGAAAAAAATGTTTTTTTAAAGCACACTATAGCACAAGGAGAATTCCCTCACTGTCCTTCCCTGTCCCTAGAAACAAGGATTCGCACAGTAAAACACACTGACACTCTCCCTACCTATAGTTTTCTGTCCCTAGAAAAAATGTTTTTTTAAAGCACACTATAGCACAAGGAGAATTCCCTCACTGTCCTTCCCTGTCCCTAGAAACAAGGATTCACACAGTAAAACACACTGACACTCTCCCTACCTATAGTTTTCTGTCCCTAGAAAAAATGTTTTTTTAAAGCACACTATAGCACAAGGAGAATTCCCTCACTGTCCTTCCCTGTCCCTAGAAACAAGGATTCGCACAGTAAAACACACTGACACTCTCCCTACCTATAGTTTTCTGTCCCTAGAAAAAATGTTTTTTTAAAGCACACTATAGTACAAGGAGAATTCCCTCACTGTCCTTCCCTGTCCCTAGAAACAAGGATTCGCACAGTAAAAGACACTGACACTCTCCCTACCTATAGTTTTCTGTCCCTAGAAAAAATGTTTTTTTAAAGCACACTATAGCACAAGGAGAATTCCCTCACTGTCCTTCCCTGTCCCTAGAAACAAGGATTCGCACAGTAAAAGACACTGACACTCTCCCTACCTATAGTTTTCTGTCCCTAGAAAAAATGTTTTTTTAAAGCACACTATAGCACAAGGAGAATTTCACTCACTTTCCTTCTTTGTCCCTAGAAACAAGGATTATCACAGTGAAAGAAACTGACACTCTTCCTTCCTATAGTTTTCTGTCCCTAGAAAAAAATGTTTTTTTAAAGCACACTATAGCACAAGGAGAATTCCCTCACTGTCCTTCCCTGTCCCTAGAAACAAGGATTCGCACAGTAAAACACACTGACACTCTCCCTACCTATAGTTTTCTGTCCCTAGAAAAAATGTTTTTTTAAAGCACACTATAGCACAAGGAGAATTCCCTCACTGTCCTTCCCTGTCCCTAGAAACAAGGATTCGCACAGTAAAAGACACTGACACTCTCCCTACCTATAGTTTTCTGTCCCTAGAAAAAATGTTTTTTTAAAGCACACTATAGCACAAGGAGAATTTCACTCACTTTCCTTCTTTGTCCCTAGAAACAAGGATTATCACAGTGAAAGAAACTGACACTCTCCCTACCTATAGTTTTCTGTCCCTAGAAAAAATGTTTTTTTAAAGCACACTATAGCACAAGGAGAATTCCCTCACTGTCCTTCCCTGTCCCTAGAAACAAGGATTCGCACAGTAAAACACACTGACACTCTCCCTACCTATAGTTTTCTGTCCCTAGAAAAAATGTTTTTTTAAAGCACACTATAGCACAAGGAGAATTCCCTCACTGTCCTTCCCTGTCCCTAGAAACAAGGATTCGCACAGTAAAACACACTGACACTCTCCCTACCTATCCTTCTCTTTCCCTAAACTAAAGGAATCCAGGTTAAGCAAGAAAAAAATAAATGTCACTGTCCCTGCCTATGTTTCTCTTTCCCTGCTCCGGAACACACTACACTAGGCCGCCGTGCTGGCGGCCTTTTATAGTGTGGGGCGTGTACTAAACACCCTCAGCAATAAATGGCCACAGGCATCCTGCCTGTGGCCAATCATTGCTCTCCTCGCTGCCGGCGCTGTGATTGGCCAAGCATGCGGAGTCACAGTGCATGCTTGCCCAATCACAGCGCCTGGATGACACTGCGATGGCGTAGTGCATTGTGGGCCGTTCGCATCACTCGAATTTGGCGCGAACGGCCCAAATCGTTCGATCTTCGTCGAACGATCGAACAGCCGATGTTCGAGTCGAACGTATGTTCGACTCGAACACGAAGCTCATCCCTAGTGACCAGTGTAGTTTGGAGGAAGAGGCGGTGGTCGCACAGAGCCACCAGCACAGCAGAAGAGGGAGCAGGGTGCAAAAGCGGAGCGTCCGTCCCCTAGACAGTATGTCTGCTACTGCCCAACGCAGCAAGGGACCAAGCACACCAAAGCCAGGTCCAAGGAGTTCCCTAGCGTGGCAGTTCTTCACACAATGTGCTGATGACAAGACATGAGTGGTTTGCAGGCTGTGCAATCAGAGGCTGAAGCGAGGCATAAACGTTCTCAACCTGAGCACAACCTGCATGACCAGGCATCTAAGTGCAAAGCACGAGCTGCAGTGGAGTAGACACCTCAAAAACCAAGAAATGTCTCTGGCTCCTCCTGCTCTTCTGCTGCAGTCTCGGCCTCTTCATCCACCTCTGTAGTGACAGTGGCACCTGCCACCCCGCAAACAGAGGATCTGCCAGCAACACTACCACCTGGGTCACCAACCATCTCCACAATGTCCCATGGAAGCGTTCAGCTCTCTATCTCCCAAACATTGGAGCGGAAGAGGAAGTACCCCCCTAGCCACCCGCGATCCCTGGCCCTGAATGCCAGCATTTAAAAACTCCTGGCCTTTGAAATGCTGTCATTCCGTATGGTGGAGACACAGAGTTTTAAAAGCCTGATGGCATTGGCTGTCCCACAGTACGTCGTGCCCAGCCGCCACTATTTTTCCAGGCGAGCCATCCCTTCCCTGCACAACCAAGTGGGGGACAAAATCAGGTGTGCACTGCGCAACGCCATCTGTGGCAAGGTCCACCTAACTACGGATGCGTGGACCAGTAAGCACGGTCAGGGACGTTATATCTCCCTAACAGCACACTGGGTAAATGCAGTGGCGGCTGGGCCTGAGGCAGATAGCAGTTTGGCGCATGTCCTTCCACCACCGAGGATTGCAGGGCGCTTCAGTTTGCCTCCTGTTGCTAACTCCTCCTACTCCACTTCCTCATCCTCTACCGCCTCCTCATCCGGTCAGCGTAACACCTTTACCACCAACTTCAGCACAGCCAGGGGTAAACGACAGCAGGCAGTTTTAAAACTTTCCTGTTTGGGGGAAAAACCCCACACCGCGCAGGAGTTGTGGAGGGACATGGAACAACAGACCAATGAGTGGTTGCTGTCAGTGAGCCTGAAGCCCGGCCTGGTGGTGTGCGATAATGGGCGAAATCTCGTAGCAGCTCTGGGCCTAGCCGGTTTGACGCACATCCCTTGCCTGGCGCATGTGCTGAACCTGGTGGTCCAGAGGTTCCTTAAAAGTTACCCCAATATGCCAGAGCTGCTGCAGAAAGTGCGGGCTGTGTATGCGCACTTTCGGCGTTCTCACCCTGCTGCTGCTCGCCTGTCAGCGCTGCAGCGTAACTTCGGCCTTCCCGCTCACCGCCTCATATGTGACGTGCCCACAAGGTGGAACTCCACCTTGCACATGCTGGCCAGACTGTGCGAGCAGCAGCAGGCGATAGTGGAGTTTCAGCTGCAGCAATCACACGTGAGTCGCTCTGCAGAACAGCACCACTTCACCACCAATAACTGGGCCTCCATGCGAGACCTGTGTGCCTTGTTGCGCTGTTTCGAGTACTCCACCAACATGTCCAGTGCCAATGACGCCGTTCTTAGCGTTACTATCCCAGTTCTATGCCTCCTTGAAAAAACGCTTCGGGCGATGATGGAAGAGGATGTGGCACAGGAGGATGAGGAGGAGGAGGAGGAAGCGGGATCATTTCAAAGGCTTTCAGGGCAGTCTTTCACAAGTGGCTACGAGGGTGGGTTCCTGCACCAACAAACGCCAGGTACACAATTGTCCGGCAGAAAGGGCACAGTTCTGGAGGATGACGAGGTGGAGGAGGAGATGGAGGAGGAGGAGCCATTTTCACAGCAGGGTGGCACCCAGACCAGCTCGTGGCCATCACTGGTGCGTGGCTGGGGGGATACAGAGGACACAGACGATACACCTCCCACAGAGGACAGCTTTTCTTTGCCTCTGGGCAGCCTGGCACACATGAGCGATTACATGCTGCAGTGTTTCCGCAATGACCGCTGAGTTGCCCACATTTTAACTGGTGCTGATTACTGGGTGGCCACCCTGCTGGATCCCCGTTACAAGGACAACGTACCGTCCTTAATTCCCTCACTGGAGCGGGATCATAAGATGCGCGAGTACAAGCGCACGCTGGTAGACGCGCTGCTGGTGGCATTCCCACCTGACAGCGGGCGTACGGTGGAAGCACAAGGCAAAGGCAGAGGAGGAGGAAGAGGTCGCCAACGCAGCCGGGGCACCGGCAGCACCTCAGAAGGCAGGGTTAGCATGGCTGAAATGTGGAAAAGCTTTGTCAGCATGCCACAACAACCAGCACCACCAGCTGAGATGGAACGTCTTAGCAGGAGGCAGCATTTCACCAACATGGTTGAGCAGTATGTGTCCACAGGCCTACACGTACTGGATGACGGGTCTGCCCCCTTTAACTTCTGGGTCTCCAAATTGGGCACATGGCCTGAGCTTGCCCTTTATGCCTTGGAGGTGCTGGCCTGCCCTGCAGCCAGTGTATTATCTGACCGTGTATTTAGCACGGCAGGGGGCGTTATCACAGACAAGCGCAGCCGCCTGTCCAGAGCCAATGTGGACAAGCTCACGTTCATTAAAATGAACCAGGCATGGATCCCACAGGACACAGGACTTGTCCGTACCTTGTGCAGAATAGACATGTATACCGGTGTTGTGACAAAAACTGTCCAGCCATCGGATTGTGTCCGGCCCATACTGCGAAGGCGCAGCGCTTGCGCAGTACTGAGGACAAGGAGATTCACAAAATCTCTGAAGATGACGGCGCCTGCGCTGTGAGTGCAGGTTCAAGCCCCACCATCCAAGTGGACATACATAGTAGCACATAGTAACAGGGCCCCTCACGGGCTCGGTTCGATCGCCACGCTTCGGGCACGGCCTCACTTGGCTCGGCTTGAACCACGGATGGTGTGGCCTTCACCTGAACTCACCACGCAGGCGCCGTTCGTCTTGGGAAATTTTCGAAATCCCCTTGTCCTACATACTGAGCAAGCGCAGTACAGGGTGGACACTATTTGACGGGGGACAGAATTCGACACATCACCGGCCTTACCCAGCCATTGTTGTTTTTTTGAACCAGTGTTGGCTACCTCGTCCTCCTCCACCGCCTCTTCCACCTACACAGCCACATCCACCTACACAGCCACATCCACCGCCACCTCAACCTCCTACTCCATATGGACCTCGTCCTCCTAGGTCAAGATTATAATTTATTTATTTTTGTAGCGCACAGATCCTTTCCCCCTTACCTGCCTTCATGTTGTTGGCTCCTCGCAGGAGGGAGAAAGGCACACCGCACTACCAGCCCGTACCCTCCTATATAAAGAGGTTGAGCGGTGTACTTGACGGGACGTGTCCACAGCCGGAGTCAAAACTCCTCCAGAGGATGATTCTCACCTCTACTGTAGGTAGAGGCAAGTCCTTTAATTCCCAGTAAAGTCAATGTCCACACCAGCTGAAATTACAACTCTTATTCTCTCATGGCAAAATAAACTCTACTCGGATAGAAAAGGTTAGAGCAAAGAAACAGGACAGCTTAAGGTGTGGAGGAGGTCCAGGCACAAACGTAGCACATTCACTTCACTGCTTAGGTTTCTCAAACAGTTTTAGGTGCACGGTCTCTGCCACAGACCTTGAGGTTGGTCTCTGCCACAGACCGGGTGTACAAGGCCCCTGCCATGGACCTGGAGAACTTTGGTCTCTGCCACAGACCAGGGTGTATAAGGCCCCTGCCACGGGCCGGGTGAATAAGGCCTCTGATACAGTCAAGATGACCTTGAGCTTCTCCTTCTACGAACCTAGCCCATATCAAGGGGAAGGCATCTCTCCAGGGAGTCAACAGACCCTTCCTTCACTGTGACTCCCGCATTGGTCCATCAGAATGATCCTCCCTTCCCTGGAACATGGTCCCCTACACGAGGCGGCACCCTAAGACTCCTCGACCCTTAGCGGACTCCAGACGAAGGCTCTGGATTCCAGGCTTTACTCCCGCACCTAGGCCTCCATACCCAGGGCAGCAGGAACTCCAGGATAGTACCTCACCCCGGGCTAAAGGTACCCGAGATGGAACAGGAACACATGCACCCAGGCCGAAGGCACCTGGGCGTGGACCCCACTGGACATCAGCCCCCAGGCCAAAGGTCTGCCCCTTTTATATGCTCTCCCGGCATGCACAGCAGGTTCCCCGCCCCGCTGTACTACTGCCAAGAGGGGACACAAAAGGCACAGCACTGTATCGGCGGTTCAACCCTAGCCTACCATGGCAGCGCCACCTGTAGGCCGCAGGGAACTGCACACCAATACTGTCCCCCGAGGACAAAATGGTCCATGAATCCTACAGAATTAGGGTGTTTGAGCCTATTTACCACTCAAACACTTCCCTTAAATATAGCACCCCGCTACATTTTTATTTCAAAGTATTTTATTTTCCCACTAGCTTATCCATTAAATTGAATAATTTATTCCAGAAAGGGCGTATTCTGGGGCATTCCCACCATATGTGTGGCATCGTGCCGTTGAGTTTCTGAGGTTCTTAATGACTTCCCGTACCTCTTCTGCTGAAAAGGGGGCCTCCAGCATATTTTTTTATTTTTTTATTTTTTTTATGTTATTTTAAGTTATTTCCCTATCCACATTTTGCAGAGCACTTGCCATGCTCTTAACAACATTTTGCTGCCATTTGCAGCCCTCTAGCCCTTTCCATTACTTTTTTAGAGCCTTTTTAGTCCTTAGAAGTCCGGGTCCCCATTGACTTCAATGGGGTTCGGGTTCGGGTCCGGGTTCGGGTTAAAGTTCGGTCCCAAACCCAAACTTTTTTCCGAAGTTCGGCCGAACCCGTCGAACCCGAACATCCAGGTGTCCGCTCAACTCTAGTCTTAGGGACCTTAGATTGTAAGCTCCTTGAGGGCAGGGACTGATGTGAATGTACAATATATATGTAAAATTGTTAGCGCTATATAATTACTAATAAAATAAATAATAATTATAATGCTGATATTATAAAATGAACGTGTATACTGTTAACACAGATCTCCTTTAAAGCGGAACTTCGCTGGAAAAAAGTGGGGGGGGGGGAGCAGGTACCCATTTCTGCCATTTGTTCACACTCTCCACTTGCAACCTCCTGGAACAGATCACAGGTCCCAGGAGGCTGTGGGTCAATTCACAAAGCACAGTGCAGCTCGTGTAGTTGGAGGCCGGCTGTGAAACCACAGGGAGGCACAGATGGTGGCACTGGGGATGCGAAGAGCGTCAAAGAACCAGTCTGTGTAAGGAAAACACTGGACAGGTAGGTGTTCTTTTAATAAAAGTCAACAAGACTTTTAATTTTTTAGTTAACTGCACACTGGACATTTTTACAGCTGCTGTTTTTAGCTTCAGGCGTTTTTTCTGCAGCCAGTAAACTCCCCAGCATTTTATCCTATGTGTCCATTATCAGCATTTTTTGGCCAGGGGGCGTTTTCTGGCTGAACCCCCCCCCCCCAGAACTAGTGGGTTTTGAGGAGTTTTTTTCTGTCTGAAAACACTGAAAAACTTGGCTATTCTGCTTTTTTGAGCGTTTTTGAGCCTTAAGCTTTTGTGGGAGCATAGTTTTGCTAAAAAGAAAAGCTAAAAAAACGCTGAAAAACGCTACTGCAAAAATGCTGCAAATCTCATTCTACAGCTAACTCTACTGCCTTTTTATGACATCCTGTGTGCAGGAGGTCTTAAATTCAGAAAATTGGGTTCTCTCTGTTTAACCAGTAGCCGGCCAGCCGCTGTCATTATACTGCGGCAGGTTGGCACTGCTGCGCAAATCATCATAGCTGTACATCGGGCACACAGCCGCCTATGGGGGTGTGTGCATGTGCACCCGTGGTGATCGGATTCATTCCAGAACTGATCAGTCTCCAGGCCCAGGACAATGATTTCTGGCCTGGATCTGGTGATCGGTTCTGGCGAATGAGAGACTGTCCTCTGCCTCTAAATGTAAACACAGGCAGAGGAAATTATGTCATCTTCCCTTGTGGAGCCCTTTTCGGTTCCAGTGAGAGGAGAGAGGACATCTAACCGTGAGTTGCACCAACACTACACTTATACCAGTACACGTAGGTACACTGGTCTCCCCCCCCCCTGATCACCCCCCCTAGTTAACCCTTTCACTTCCTGTCACTGTGACACCAAGTGCAGTTTTCCGATTTTTCACTGATCACTGTACTGGTGTCACTTGTGACACTAATCAGCATTAGGGCAGTTAGTAGTAGGCCCAGATAGGTCTAGGGTACCCCTATTAACCCCCTAATAAAAGGTTTACCCCCTTGATAACCCCCCCAGTTAACCCTTTCAGCCCCTGTCACCAGTGTCACTAGTATAGTGTACAGATTTATATTCTGATCGCCGTATTAGTGTCACTGGTGACGCTAGTTAGTTGGCTAGTTTCACCGTCAGTCTTTTATAGCACCAGGGTACCCCCATATATTACCTAATAAAGGTTTTAAAACCTCAATCATCCCCAGTTAACCCTTTCACCCCCTGTCACCAGTGTCACTAGTATAGTGTACAGACATTTTTTCCTGCTCACTGTATTAGTGTCACGGGTGACGCTAGTTAGTTAGTTTTTTATAGTATCAGGGTACCCACCATATATTACCTAATAAAGGTTTAACCCCCTGATCACCCCCCAGTACAGGTTTTAGCATCAGTTAGGGTCAGCGTCAATCCCAGGCAGCGTCAGATTTGTGCCAGTAGCGCTAGCACCCACGCACACACCATACACCTCCCTTATAGTATAGTATAGTGTCTGAACGGATAAAATCTTTGCTCTTATCAGATCAGTAGTTTAGTGTTCCCAAAAATGCGGCGTTAGCAGGATCAGCCTAGACACCTTCTAGCACCTGCGTTTAGCCCATTCGCCCAGGCCACCCAAGTGCAGTATCAATCGAACACTGTCACTTACAAAACACAACACACATAACTGCAGCGTTCGACGAGTCCCTGCGAACACTAACAGTTCATTTTTGGTAGTGATTGAAGCAGGCTCTGACAACCAGGTGCTCTTTTGCCTGTGAGTCACACTAGTTCTACCTATAAATTTAGAGGCCAAAATGTCCAAACAGAGGTACACTAGTGAAGAGGCCTACACGTTGCTGAGCATGACAGATGAGAGCGATGGGGAAGCCTCACTGTCCAATTGAGGCTCAGTATAGGAACCAGTAGAGAGCAGCGGCACCCTGACAGATAGCTCTGATGACAGAATAGTGTTCCCTGCTAAGGTCAGACGTACCCAACCCCATTCTTCTGTTGCTGAGGTGCAACAACCGCAGGGTTCTAGTATGGAGCAGAGAGACAGTACTAGTGCCACTCATTCTTCTGGTGAACTAGCAAGCACCAACGGCCTAGTACACCCTGGTCGTAGACAAACCAGCACTGCAGTAACACTTGGTGACATGGCAAGTCCCATAAGTGCAGTTCAAGCTGGTGCAGTGGCTAGCACAAGTAGTGTCCCGCCGCCACCAAGGAGACAAAGACAGGCCCGTCAAGCCCATAGTGCCCTTCCCGCTGCATATCCCAATCCTGATTGGAAAAAAAACACTTCTGCAGTGCCTGTACTTCCCCCATTTACTGGCCAACCCGGAATTCAGGTGGAAACAGTTGATTTTACCTCACTTAATTTTTATTTGCTGTTTTTCAAATTTTTTCAAGATCTCTATAGATCTATTGTGGACCAAAACAATTTGTATGCTGGTCAATTTATAGCCGCTAATCCCCATTTGACCCTTGCCAGAGAAAAGAAACCTATTACGGTTTCCGAAGTTAAGACCTTTCTGGGCCTACTCCTCCTCATGGGCATAACTAAAAAAAGTGAGTTGCAGTCATATTGGTCCACTGACCCAATTCACCATATGCCTGTGTTCACTGCTTCCATGACCAGGGCTAGATATGAGCAGATTTTGCGATTATGCACTTCAATGACAATAAACTCTGTCATCCTCGGGGTGACCCTGTATTTGATCGGCTCCACAAAATTATAATCCTCTCGTAAACCACTTCAACCAACAGTTCGCAGCCTTGTTTATCCCCGATCAAGTTGTCTGCGTTGACGAGTCCCTGATTATGTTTTCTGGCTGCTTGTCTTTCAAACAGTATCTCCCCAGCAAGCGTGCCAGATATGGGGTCAAAATGTATAAGCTCTGTGACAGGGCCACAAGCTATACATATAGTTTTATGGTTTATGAGAGAGCCCCCCAACTGCCCAGACTACATAGGGAGCGTTGGCAAGATAGTTTGGGACTTGGTGTCACCCTTATTCGGAAAGGGGTACCACTTGCACGTGGACAATTGTTACATAAGCGTGACACTTTTTAGTTACCTTTTTGATTGTGGAATTGGCGCATGTGGCACCGTGCAATCTATTCGCTGGGGCTTCCCCCAACAGCTTGTAGATTCCCGACTTAGACATGGGAGAGAGCCTGCATGAAATGTAATAATTTGTTCGCAGTTAAGTGGAGGGGTAATCGCAATTTCCTTCTGTCCTCCATTCACGCAGATACGTCCAAATTTCAACGCATACAACCTTAATATGGAAGGGGTAGACTTCATCGATCAGTTGATGGCGCCGTACTTAATTGCCATAGAGCCAGACGCTGGTACAAAAAAGTGTCTGTATATCAGTGGTGGAATTACCAGGGTCGCAACAGTCGCACTTGCGACGGGGCCCTGGCGCTCCGCCACTGTGGGGGGAGCCCAGCGGGGTTGCTATTCAGCGGAGCACACAGGAGAGGGAAGGGGGAGCAGATCAGCTGTGTCCTCTGTCAATAGAACTGTCAATGCCAGTGTCTCTGTGCTGCTGTTCCATGAGACACGCTCTCCGCTCAGAGCCGTGCTGTCCTGAGAAGGCAGAGGACACTGATGAGCGCTGATAGGATTCACTTATGAGCACTGATAGAAGGCACTGGTGAGCACTGATAGGAGGCACTGATGGGCACTGATAGGATTCACTGATGAGCACCGATAGAAGACACCTATGGGCACTAATAGGAGGCACTGTTGAGCACTGACAGGATTCACTGATGAGCACTGATAGAAGGCACTGATGAGCACTGATAGAAGGCACTGATGGGCACTGATAGGATTCACTGATGAGCACTGATAAGCACTGATAGGATCCACTGATGAGCACTGATGGAAGGCACTGATGGGCACTAATAGAAGGCACCGATGGGAGGCACTGGTGAGCACTGATAGGAGGCATTTATGGGCACTGATAGGAGGCACTGATAGGCACCGATAGGCACTGTTAGGATTCACAGATGAGCACCGATAGAAGGCACTTATGAGCACTGATAGAAGGCACTGATGGGCACTGATAGAAGTCACTGATGGGCACTGATAAGAGGTACTGATGGGCACTCATAGGAGGCACTGATGGGCACTGATAGGAGGCACTAATGGGCACAGATAGGACGTGTTGATGAGCACTGATAGGCAGTACTGATAGGAGGCACTAATGTGCACTGATAGGCTACACTGATAGGTGGCATTGATGGGCACTGATATGTGGCACTGATGCGCATTGATGAGCACTGATGGGCAGAACTCATAGGCTGTACTGATGGGCACCGAGGAACCATGATAGGCAGAACTTAGGCAGTATTGATGGGCAGCATTGAAGAGTTCTGATAGGTGGCACTGATGGACACTGTTAGGCGGCATTCATGAGCACTGACAGGTGGTGCTGATAGGCAGAATTGATGGGCATTAATATGCGGCATTAATGAGCACTTATAGGTAACACTTGTAGGCGGAATTTATGGGTACTGTTAGGCGGCATTGATAAGCATTGATAGGCAGCATTGATGGGCACTAATAGGTGGCATTGATGAGCACTGATAAATGGCACTGATGATTGGGGCACTGATTATCAGTGTAAACAATTTACTGACATTCTTGACAGTCAACGCCAGTCTTTTCCTAACACAGACACAGCGTGGGAAGAAAGGGCTGCGGATAACCGGCAAGTCTGTTTACATGTGATCAGCTGATTACATGGTAAAGGGCCGCTGTGATTGCACTGGATGCATATCCTAGGGGGCATGCAGGAAGCACGGTTTTGGGAGAATGTCCATGGACACCCTCCCAAAATTGGAAGCCCAGGGCTCGGATGGAAGGGGGGCCCATCATGGTTTCTTGCACCGGGGCCCTGAAGGTTCTAGTTGCGCCTCTGCTGTATACCTATATCAATTGGCTCTGCTTAATGCTTATGTGATATACAAAGCGTCAGGACGAACTGGATCCTTCCTAAAATTTCAGGAAGAGATCATCACAGCCCTTCTGTTTCCAGACGGTGCTGTGCCCCAACTTTACAATGTAAATGCAGTGAGCCGGCTGCATGAGAGGCACTTCCCAGAAGTCCTCTGCGGTACCTCTACACAAAGAACATCCCAAAGAAGATGTCGTGTCTGTAGGAAACGCGGATACAGGCGTGACACTCGCTTTTATTGTCCCTCCTGTCCTGGCCAACCTGGTCTCTGCATCGGTGAATGTTTCCATCGCTACCACACACTAGTGCAGGTATGTAATTCTTTTAGGCTGGGTTCACACTGGTCCGACAAACGCTCCGACATTGGGAGCTCATGTCGCATGACGTGTGAAAATCAATGTTTCCCTATGAGATCTGTCTTAACTGGTCCGACACATGTTGGTCCGACTTTGAAAATCCTCCTTGTACTACTTTGGTCCGACTTTGATCCTACTTAAGCCCATTGAATATCATTGAAGTCGGATCAAAGTAGGATACTTGTCCTAACCATCCGACATTTGACATCCGACATGGTGATTACAGCAGCAGTAAAAGGAATTTATCTCACCCTGGGATTGTTTTGATTGGTCAAAGGACAAGTCAGACTAGCACAAAGTCGGATCAAAGTAGTATCCTGTTCATGAAAGTCGGATGGATGTCGGACCAATGTAGGATTAATGTAGGACTGATGTCGCAGAGCAAAGTAGGATGAAAGTTGTATGACTGTCGGGTCGTACAAGTGTGAACCCAGCCTCATACTTTACTGTTTACTGTGTTTTATTGTTAACCATTATTTTCTTTGTAGGTACGCCATTTAGCTGCAGCACTGATTTAGTTAACTTGACAGCAACAGCGATTGCTTTCACAATATGTATATCAGTGACTCCAGCACTGTAGGAGGTGATTTCACCACCACAGTTAAAAAAAAAAAACAGAGCATATATGCTTCGGCATATATTTTTCACTCTTTTTTTGGCACAGATTGCTATAAAAAAACTTGTTTTATTGTTACCATTGTTTGCTTTCAGGTACGCCATTCAGTTTCAGCACAGATTTATTTATTTTGACAGCAACAGGGTTTGCTCCCACAATATATAAATCAGCGACTCCAGAGCTGTAGGAGGTGATTTTACCACAACAGTTAAAAAAAAATGGTGCATGTATGCTCATCATTAGAAGTGGGTGGATGCAGGGCGATATTCTAATGGTGGGCATACCACCGATCAATCCAACAAGGACCAGCGATGTATTGGTATGTTGCTGGACTTTGAGTGGTTATACCAGAATGATGCCTGCAGGTTTAGGTATCATCTTGGTATCTTTCTTTTCAGCCGGCGGTCGGCTTTCATGTAGAAGCAATCCTGCTTTTACAAGCAGTGGGAGGGAACATCACCCCTCCCGCCCTCTTCCATTGTTTTATCGAGGCTCTCCTGTCCCACCGGGGAACCTGAGAATGCAGCCGGTGGTTCCACCAGCTGACCATAGAGCTGATCAGAAACCAGAAGGACTCCAACCATCTCTATGGTCTAAGAAACTGGAAGCTACGAGCATTTCATGACTTTGGTTTCGCCGAAAAATAAACAGCGCCATTGGGAAATTGGGAAAGCATCTTATCACACCGATCTTGGTGTGGTCAGATGCTTTGATGGCAGAGGAGAGTTCTAGAGTCTAATAGACCCCAATTTCTTTAAAAAAGAGTACCTGTCACTACCTATTGCTATCATAGGGGATATTTACATTCCCTGTGATAACAATAAAAATTATTAAAAAAAATAAATAAATGAAAGGAACAGTGTAAAATAAATAAATAAATAAATAAATAAATGATTAAATAAATAAATAAATAAAGAACCCCCCCGTGCTCGAGCGGCAAGGGCGAACGCAATCGCCGGTCTCGTGTCGTATGTAAACAGCAATTGCACCATGCATGTGAGGTATCACCATGAACGTCAGATCAAGGTCAGTAATTCTAGCAGCAGAGCTCCTTTGTAAATCTAACGTGGTAGCCTGTAAAGGCTTTTAAAGGATTTGAAAAATGTATGTAGTCTGTCACCGCTGCACTGCTGTTCAATTTTAAAGCATGTCTTGTTTGGTATCTATTTACTCGGCATGAGATCATCTTTTATATTTTACCAAACATTTGGGCAATATAGTGTGTTTTAGTGCATTAAAATAAAAAATGTGTTTTTTACCCAAAAAATTGCGTTTGAAAAATCACTGCGCAAATACTGTGTGAAAACAAATTGCAACACCCACCAGTTTAATTTGTAAGGCCTTTGCTTCAAAAAAATATATAATGTTTGGGGGTTCAAAGTAATTTTTTAGCAAAAGAAAAAAAAATGTTTTCATGTACACAAAAGTGTCAGAAAGGGCTTTGTGGTTAGAAGAGTGGGTGATGCGTGGCATTAGCTTCTAATGTTGTGCATAAAATGCCAGGACAGTTCAAACCCCCCCTAAATAACCCCTTGTTGGACAGTAGACACCCAAAGCTAGTTGCTGATAGGCATGTTGAGTCCATGGAATATTTTATATTTTGCCACAAGTTTTGGGAAAATTACCATTATTTTTTTTTTACACAAAGTTGTTACTAAATGATATATTGCTCACATGTGGCATGGGTATATGTGAAATTAAACCCAAAATACATTATGCTGCTTCTCCTGAGTACAGAGATACTACATGTGTGAGACTTTTTGGGAGCTTAGCCACGTACAGGACCCTGAAAACTTATCACTGCATTCAGGCTTTCTAATGCCCCGTACACACGATCGTTTTTAATGTCATTTTTTAAACCGACGTTTTTCTCCTCGTTTTTTTCATGTTTCCTCTCAAGCCTGCCTTGCGTACACACCATCATTAAAAAAAACGATCAAGCAAAGCGCAGTGACGTTCAACACGTACGACGGCACTATAAAGGGGAAGTTCCGTTCGAATGGCGCCACCCTTCATGTTAGTAAAGTTTGTTGAGCGACGATTCGCGCTTTTCAGTCCGTTACTGTGTAATGAATGTGCTATCTCCATTACGAACGCTAGTTTTACCAGAACGAGCGCTCCCGTCTCATACTTGATTCTGAGCATGCGCGTTTTTTTTCACGTCGTGAAAGCATACACACTATCGTTTTTCACGTCGTTAAAAAAAAGACATGAAAAACGACGTGAAAAAAGAGAGCATGTCCGGAATTTTTAATGGCCGTTTTTCACGTTGTTAAAAATGCTCTGGAGCCTACACACGATCATTTTTAATGGCCATTTTTTAAAATGGCATTTTTAACGGCATGAAAAACGATCGTGTGTATGGGGCATAAGGGTGTAAAATGGTGATTTCACTTCCTCCCTACCTATCACCGTTTCGAAGGCCATCAAATGCCAAGATAGCACAAACCCCAAGACACCCCAAGCTATGTGCCGAGAGGCATGATGACTCCATGTAATATTTAATATTTTGCCACAAGTTTCGAAAAATTACAAACTTCTTTATCTTTTTTTGCACAAAGTTGTCACTAAATTATATATTGCTCAAACATTCGATGGGCATATGTGGAATTAGACCCCAAAATACATTCTGCTGCTTCTCCTGAGTACAGGGATACCACATGTGTGGGACTTTTTAGGAGCCTAGCCGCGTACAAGACACCGAAAGCCAATCACCACCTTCAGGATTTCTAAGGGCGCAAAATTATGATTTCACTTCCTCACCACCTATCACAGTTTCAGAGGCCCTGAAATGTCAAGATAGCATAAAACCTCCCCAAATTACCCCATTTTGGAAATTAAACACCCCAAGGTATTTGTTAAGAGGCATGGTGAGTATTTTGTAGCTCTCATTTGTTTTGGAAAATTAAGAAAGAAAATAATTTTAAATTTTTTCTTAAATTTTCAAAACTTTGACAAAAAGGGAGAACTGCAAAATACTCGACATGCGTCTCCGCCAATAGCTTGGGGTGTCTACTTTCCAAAATGGGGTCATGGGGGGGGGGTTGTGCTATCTTGGCATTTCATGGCCCCCAAAACTGTGATAGGTAGTGAGGAGTGAAATCAAAAGTTTATGCCCTTAGAAATCTTGAAGGCGGTGATTGGTTTTTGGGGTCCTGTACGCAGCTAGGCTCCCAAAAAGTCTCACACATGTGGTATCCCCATACTACTAAGCAGCAGAATGTATTTTGGGGTGTGATTTCACATATACTCATGGACTGCGTGAGCAAAATATAAATTCAGTGACAACATTGTGTAAACATTTTTTATTTTTTTAAGTGACAAAAAAATAAAATATTCAACAAGCCTCTCAGCAAATTCCTTAGGGTGTCTACTTTCCAAAATGGGGTCATTTGGGGGGTTTTGTACTTCCCTTCCATTATAGCACCTCAAGAAATTAAACTAAAAGCTGCAAAAATTCCAGAAAATGTACCCTAGTTTGTAGACGCTATAATCAATAAATATACGTTTATTGAATTTTTTTTTACCCGAGACTGAAAACATTTTGGCTTAAATGTATATGACCAAAATTGAGTTTATTGTACTTTTTTTATAACAAAAAATATCATTTTATTTTAAGATTTTTGTTTTTTTTCATTTATATTGCAAAAAATAGAAACCGCAGAGGTAATCAAATACCACAAAAAGAAAGCTCTATTTGTGGAAAAAAAAAGGATGCAAATTTTGTTTTGGTACAGCATTGCATGACCGCGCAATTATCAGTTAAAGCAGCGCAGTGCCAAATTGTAAAAAAAATGCTCTGATCATTAAGGGGGAAAATCCCTTTGTGGCTGAAGTGGTTAATGTTTTTGCCTTTTCTATATAAATATATCTGTAAAAAAAATATTTTATTAACATACCCATGAAAAAGTCCAAGATGGATAGATCTATCAAGTCAAGAAGTCGGGTTCCTTCATTGTAGGGTGGAGTCACTTTTACTGTGTCACAATATTTGGGATTCAGTTCCCAGCTAAACAAAAAACACATGGCACAATGAGATCGATAACTATAGCAGTCAAAGTTAACATAAACTTGAAAAATTCAAACTGAGCATATGCTTGAAGAAAGCCTAAGATGAGGTTATCTTCATTGTAAGGCAAATGTTACAATGATCAATATCGCCAGGGGTATGGAATGCAGATTTTTACTTTTTTGAGCCTGTTTACTAGCCAATAAGACCACTAATAGTAACATAAAAACAAGTGCTGGCAGAAAAAGGACCAATTGGTCCATCGAATATGCCCCATTTTTTGGGGGGTTATATATAATTTTGTTTCTTACCCTAATTAAAGAACCAATAAACAGGTTCAGGAGGAGGGTGAGGTCAGGACTAAGCTTGACTTTACATGAGAAGTCAAGATCTGCATATAACCAAAGCTGCTTAGAATTCTGGATTACTGTTTGGACTAGGGTTGCCACCTCATCCCTTTAAACCCGAACACATATGAATTACACATGTTCTGAGGCTAATTTAATGCAGATAAGACACCAAGTAAGTTTAAGCCACAGAACCTGTGTAATTAATATGTGTTCCATTTTAAAGGGATGAGGTGGCAACCCTAGTTTGAACTTGCAGTTTTCAGTGAAGGTAACACACTACTTATGCATTTTTCCATTACGGTCTCTTTGGGTCTCACAGTTTTTTACTTTACTGGGCTGTACAAAGTGAGCCTTTCACACATAGTTAGGCTTTAAATACTTCAACAAAAAATTAGAATAACCTTTAAAGCTCTGGGGTGAAAATCTTTATCATTTTAGTGGGTCCCCCTATTCACTGCAAGGTCACCCGCTCATTTTGCCTAGGTGATAATAAATAAAGGTAATGCAAATGAATGCACCTTATTCTTCACTCTCATAGTTTTCCATTTCCGCCACAGTTGCAGCTCTCTGACCTCATCCCATACATTGCAGGTCCAGCAATCACAATTAAGGACAGTGGAGGAGGGCGTTGGTTGCCGAGGGAGCAAGGAAAAAGGTATGTATATCCCCTCATCCCCTGTGCAAAATGAGCAGTTTACCCTTTCTGTGCACAAAATCAGTAAAGCATTTTTCTCCAACCATTACATTTTAAAATTTGTGCAAATCCAAAACATTTTTTGCTTGGGCTACTGTCTTGAGACGATTTATGCACCCATCTTATTTAAGTTCGAAATTTCCCTTTTGATCTATAAAGGCGGAAACAATTTTATCAGTTTGATAAATCCACTTGTCTCCATGCTATCTCCTATTTTATCTTTTTATTTATGTATTGTCACAGGAAATGTTTCATATATTTGCAATAATCACCATTGTTTTGATCACTTTATACAGTAACACATAAGCGATTCATAATACCATAGTAATAATAATAATAATAATAATAATAATAATAATAATAAAGAATCTCTCCCACCCTTTTCTTTGTATATAAAAAAAGAAAAAATCCTAAGAATTAGAATTTCTAGCCAGCAGGTGGCAGCGAATCCTTTAATAAAATATGTACCATCACTATATGAGTGGGATTGTACAATAAATACAGTAGAGTATTTATTATTGTTTATTGCCACCCTATATGTTTTGCATTACAAGAAAGAAAAATGCAAAGTATGTGAGTATTGTCTAAATACATTTTTTTAAATAAAGTCTATAAAAGGTGGAGTTGTTTTCTTTGTAAATGTACCTTATAGGTTTATTAAAAAATATTTTTGTACTTACCATAGAATTATTTTCTTGGAGTCCATTGGTGGACACAGACTGTCGGGTTACACTGCCCCCTACAGGAGAAATTAGCACTGGCAACAGAAAGCCATTGGTCAGCACAGGATAACCCTTCTCACATCCATGAAAAATATACAGGGGGGTACCCGTGTCCCTCAATGGACTCAAAGAAAATCATTTTGGGATAAACAACAAAAACCCTATTTTTTTTATCATCAATTGAGGGACACAGGAATTCATAGACTGTCGGGATGTCCAAAAGTAGTCCAGAAGAAGGAAGAGCAACAAAAGTTAACAGGTCATAAATAGACAACAAACATGAGACTGCCTATAGCCTAAAGAACTGCTTCAAATAACAGATGAGATCTAAATATCTGCCTGGTAAAAGTTATTAGACTAAAACAAAAGATCAGGTGGTAGCCTTGCAAACTTGGAAACGTTGCCTGATGCCAAAAAGAGCAGAAGCACTCGCAGACCCTATGTTTAGATGATGGTCTACCTATGTCACCTCAAGACGGCCAGGTACCCTCCCATCCAGATTGCAAAAGGAATCAGTCTTTCTGAAGAAGCAGTGACTAAGAAATAGACTTTGACAGACTCTCACTACCCAAACCACATCCAGAAAATGGAGGAACATTTCCTTTTGGTGAACTGGAACTGAACAGACAAATGGGAGAACAATGTCCTAGTTGAAGTGAAAGGGAGAAACTACTTTAGGCTAGGAAGAACATCCTAAATCTCAAACTAACTTGTCCCTATGCAAAACCAGAAAGAACTCTTGTAGGGTAAGACTGCCAGTTCAGTCACTAGCCTCTCAAAGGGAAACGGTTTTAAGAACACCACTTTGTGGGTAAGAAAGATAGTAAAATGCCTCTAATGCCTCTAATGGGGTTAAACAGCAGTTTCACTTTCTGAAGCAAAAAATGAACCAGATCCAGGTTCTATGGAGTCATAGGGGAGTGGACAGGGGTGAAAACCAGTAGTCTCGAAACCAAGGAAAACTGGGTAGAATTCCGGCTCTTAAGAGTGCTGAGATCCAAACGCTGGTCCAGACCTATCTGCAGGATAGAAGATTCATCCCACTGGGAATCTCCTAGGGTGGAAACCCCAAGTCTCCACCAAGTGAGGTATGCCTTCCATTTCCAATGATAAACCCTAAAGGAAGTATCCCTTCCTAGCTACGAGCATCATAAGAAACACAAATTCAGAGATGTCCCTGTCCCTCAAAACCCAGACTTCAACAGCAAATCTGTTAAAGCCAGTGATTATGAGGTAGGATGGCAAATGGTCCATCTGACAAAGCGCACATGGTGTGTTCTAGGAGTCTTACCAGGTCAACGCATGACATCCACCTGAGCAAATATGGAGCAATGAGGATCATCGGAATGCCCCCAGATCTCAGCCATGCAAAGGAAAAAAAGTTTTATGCAGGAAAAGCACAAATCAGGGTGCTACAAAGTCACTGGAGCATCCATTGTTTCAACTAGGGGATCGCTGTACCTAGGGACAAACCTGTTCAGTTTAATGCTTAACCTGAAATCCATAAGGTCAATAATTAGCATTGCCCTCCTGCGGCACAGGTTCTGGAGCACCTTCATATGTACAGACCAGGCGGTGCCACCTGCTCAATACTTATGCTTAGGAAGCGAGAATATGAAGTTCTACTCAGGTCAGGCTCTAAACTACCTGTCTTGCCACAGGAGACTATTGATTCCTATCTGAAGATTGGTGTATACCATCACTGTGAGGTTGTCTGACAAAATCTACAGCAGATGACCTTCCAGTAGGGTGAGCCAATACTACAAAGATAGCCAAATCATTTAGAGCCCCAGGATGTTGATCAGGAGGCAAAATTCATCCAATGACCAGGTACTCTGCATCAACAGTGCCAAGACTCCTCCCCAATCAAAACCATCATAAGGATCTTCTAGAATATGTGAAGGAATGAATTTTTACATTTCAGAGCAGTCTTTCTGCACCACCAGGCCAGGGACAATTTGGACCTCATGCCAAACAAATCGATCTGTCTGCCTGGTTTCAGTGACAAATTCGGAAGGTTCAGGATCCCCACAAACTGTTGCAGCTTTGGAACAGTCAAGAAAACATGCTGACTGTTCCCTCAACGGGAGGTTGTTTAAGTTTTATGCAATGGGGGGTTTCATAAAAGCATAGCAGAGCTAAAAGTAGGGTTAGCACTGTAATGAACACCCAAGGTGCAGACAAGAGGCCAAAGTCAGGACCATGACGTGTAGTGTATGGATCCACAGCAAAACGTAAAAAACATATGTGTGCTGAATATAGGGAACACACAGGCACATATCCTTGATGTCCAAAAGCCAATAAGTATCTTTAGCGAAGGGAGGTGATGAAAAATTTTGTGGATTCCATATGGAATTTCTGGATTCAGATGCTCAGAACTTGAGATTCAGTATGAATGTTCCCTTTGTGTATGGGACAAAGAATAAATTGGAGAAAAAAAATAACCTGAAATTGTTCCACCACAGCCCCTGGGGCTATGACACTATAATCCAGAAGACCCAAAAGGGCTTAATGGAAATTTTCCAATCTGTGGGGTGACACAGGAAGGTTGAGGTGAGAAAAAGAGAAGTCAGAGAACAAAACTATAGTATAATATAATATATATAATAATAATCTCCTGCAATCAAGCATCAGAGATAGAAGTTATCTAAGCATCCTTCCACTCTGGAAAGTGGGGGGTTACCTGCATGCCAAAGAATGCTTCTCTGCTTATTTGACAGAGTGTGAGTGCCAGACCTAGTGGGTGGATTGGGAAACTGGTTTACAGAGTGTCAAAGGAAGTTAAAAACTTAGTAATCTTCAGCCGAAGAGTACTGTCATTGATAAATAGTATCTAGAAAAAATTCAAAGAGATGTTGTCCTTCCAAGATCATGTAGAGTAAATGTTTGTGATACAAGGAGTCTGCAGTTCAGCGCCATAACTAGGGTGCCCATGCGGAAGGCTTAATAAACCAGCACAGTTAAAATTAAACAAATTACATCCATTTGACCATGTCTTCTGCACTACTTCTACAGGGTGCAATCACATGCAGGAGCCAACAATATGACTAAATTAAAGAATAAATGTGATGGCCACAATAAGAAGAATACCATTTCTCAGATGTCGATACAATATATGAAGGCTGAAATTGGTCTGAATGATTATAAAGGCGTAAAGGCCACATCAAATAAGAGATCCGCAGAGGGATCTTGATCCAAACAACAAAGGTCCAGCATGTCAGTTGGATTTAGAAGTGGAAGGGGGAAAAAATAACCCATGGGTCAAAGGTGGTCTCCAGCAGACAGCTGAACTAGACCATAAAAAGTCCCCTTCTCAAAAAAAAAAAAAACTGAATTAAGATCTGCATTATGCTTGCATACACAGAGGGACCCAACTTCTTTTTGGCAGAAATAGAATTGAGGGCTAAACAAAACAAGCTAAAGGTTAGGACTAAAACTAATCCCACACTGCCTGGATATATTACAATACCAAAGGCAAAGAGGAGCTCTGTAACGGGGCTTCAGGAAGTACTATACCAACTAAAGAATACACAATGGCCATAGAGAAAGCCAGAAGAATTTCAACTGGTCACTCAGAGCAATGGGGTGAGCAGTGTGAAACCTGCATCAAGGCAGGTGAAGCTGCAAGGGAACCACTGCACACAATAATCCACAACAGCAATTGCATATTAACAAGGAGAGACTTTAAATCTAAACTCTCCAAATAATATCTACACAGGAGATAGCAGATCAAAATCAACAGCAATTTTTAGCAGAGAGCACTTAGAATGGACTTCTATAGTCATGAATGTCACAAATCTTCCAAACCAATAGACAACACCAACAGTACCAAGTTGATTTACTGTGTCAACCAGATTGCTCCTCCCAGCCCCGCCGTTCCTATAAACTTGTGTAACGGCCGAGTAAAGTATAGCATTGTAGAGATTCCAACAGCTATAAGTGCTCCCTGAAGTGCGCTCCTGGCACCTAGCTAAAGTTTTACCAATGTCCAGCCACAGTGTGCATGCACACCCTCTGATCTTATGAAAACTGTGTCCTCAGGATCCAGGGAGAAGGAGAAGACCAGAAAAATAATCAGCAACATTTTTCTTATCAAGCCAGAGCAGAAATAAAGAGGAGGTCTCCAACTGTGTGGCCAACTTGCAAACAACTTGCAAAGTATTCTCAAACACAAGTCACTATCACAACACTCAGTCCCCTTGTAATGTACAGCATCAGGTGACTGGAGGAAATAGTACAACATAATAAGAGTGGGGCCAATGTAAAAAATACATGTCACAAGATTCTTAAATAAAGTTAGTATTAATACACAGAGTAGGAATAGAAAAGTATACTTTTACACCGTGCCCTGCTAATTACAGTCTGTTTTGACAATACCATCTCAGACCATTTAGATATAGTTAGGCTAAGTTTAGATGTGTGGCTAGGGGGCGTTAAAACACATGGTTGAACAATATTTTTAGGGTCCCAAACCCCCCACATTTTTAGGGCCCCACAACCCCCCCCCCCAGCTGTAATGGCAGTGGACAGGGTGTTTACATGCTGCAGTCACGAAGCTTCGCCTCATGCCCATGGCAAAAACTTCCTAACATAACACGATTGGCTGGGCTGGAAGCAAGCCTGCCGAACGCAAACTATTCAAGCGAATGCGACCATGTGCAATAAATGCGTTTATGGCACATTTGTTCAGAAATAATGGGGTTAAAAAAGGGGATGAGGAGGCATCACATTGCCTTCTCACTGCCCGTCAATAACCCAGAACTCAGATCACTCTTCAGAGGAGCGGTGAGTTTAGACTCGAGTCCTAATCTAGCCAAAATCTGCTACAATCACTCATGGAGGTGCATATCCAAAGACAGGGTCAAGAAAAGTGCCACAGCTCAGGACCAACAAATCCATAAGGAATCCCCAGAACTACTGGCCTGTCCTGAATGGCGGAGTCCTGTATGAACTGGAAGTGATAGTCACTGCTTACTGCAGGTGTGGGGCTGAGGAACCACCCATGTAGGAAATAGACTGGTACTGTTTGCCTAACTGGACAGCTGTCCAGGGTTTCCATATCTGACCTTAAGTCCCCGGTAGCTATAGATGACTGTAGAAAATTCCAAAAATTCAGGGCTATAGCAAGTTGTATGTCAGTATAAAACTGGGAAAACCTGACAGCTTGTTTGTCTGACTGGTTGGGTTATCCTCTGCTGACAAATATCCTTTGTTGTTAGGAGCACCTTCTTTTTTTTGTTGAACTTTGTTTATTTGGTATAGTCACATATCTTGACAGACATTTGCAGTATTCAGTACAGTAGTGACATAGATTTTATCTTTGCGCCATAGTAAACAAGAACAAATAATACATAGAAACACACATCATTTAAGGGTGGTAGCTTTTAGTAAGAGGCTAAATGACCCTGTCGGCCTACTGCTTAAAATAATTTTAAGGTTACAGTCATCAACCATGTATCTGCCAGCAGGAGTGGGCTGCCGAACATTGAAACCACCTCCTGCTGCATACTGACCTGGGCCAGTGCATTTGTCTAGATGGACTCTGACGCGACCCGGCCTGAACCTCACACCTGGGGAGGAGGATAACTAGTGCCTCCAACAAACCTCCCTCAGTACTCCGCCCATGTCCAAGCTGCATCCAAGCCCCTCCAGAGCACCAGAGGGGGGCAGAGAAGTACTGCTATCTACTCAACAACCCACCATCCGCCAGCAGGGCGTTAATCCCACTGATCAGCCATGGCAACCTGAGGGGGCATGTAGACCTCATCTCAGTACAGTATTAATATCAAAAGAAGAGTGAAAATGAGAAGGGGGTAGAGGAAGAGGGAAAAGGAAAAAAAGGAAAAAGATGTAAGGAAGAAAGATCAGGATTATACCTATAAGCTCTTGGTTGCTGTCATCACTTGCACCGGGCTCCCCCCTCACAGGGCATCTGTATCTTCTTCCAGGGCAGACAGAGGCAATGTTCTCAGTCAGCGCTCCAATCAAGGGGAAATCCGCTATCATTACTACTGAGTTCGAATATGCTGTCTAAGAGCTGGTTCTGCCAGCTCCAGCAGTGCTACATCTAAGCTCGAGGACACTTGGGCAGAGTCAGAAATATAATCCACCCACAGGGACCATACGTTGGTAAACCATTCTCTGGAACCTCAACAGGTAGCGATCCAATTCTCCGCCTCTCTGATCTCATTCACTCCTCCCGGGTCAGAACCTGCTTTCACTTCCAGTAAATAGGGAGCAGTCTCTAGGCTGCGTTCAACAGGTGAGGCAGCGCACTCTTTTTATACAGACTTATTAGCATGGGAGGAATGTGCAGGATAAAATGGACCAGAGAGAAGGAGATATCTAAACCTAGAACTTCTTTAACCTGGTCTCTAAAATCCTCTCAGAATGGCACAATCACTGGGCAATCCCACCATAAGTGTAGTAATGTACCTCGGCCCCCACAGCCCTGCCAACATAACTCAGAGGTGGAAGGATATATCCGGGCCATGTCAGTAGTGACCCTATACCAGCGTAACAAGATCTTGTAATTAATCTCCTGCATTTTAGAGTCAATAGAACTTGAATGGGTAAGCTGGTACAAGTGTGTGAGTTGAGTGCAGTAAATTCCAGTCCTAAGTCTCTCTCCAAGGCCCGGATATATACAGGTTTAGCAGCCGAGGAGGAGGACCCCAGCAGTTGGTAAAATTCTGAGACCATATGTGGTACGGGTTCATCAGCTATAAAAAGGCCTTCAAAATATGTAAGTGATGTAATATCTCTTATGGAGCTGCCGTGCACTTCAAAAAAGTGATGTAATTGCCTATACCTCCGAAAGTTCATTGAGGTCCATCCTGGGTGGATGATGGAAATGCTAGCTGTGGGAAACTATTGAGGAATGGCAGGCTGATACCCTTTGAGTCACTGACGGCTAGCGGCCAGAGACTCAAAGGGTATCAGCCTGCCATTCCTCAATAGTTTCCCACAGCTAGCATTTCCATCCTCCACCCAGGATCCAAAGAAAGCCATTTTCTCTCTCCCCCTGAGGGAACCAGAGAAACCCTCCCAGTGGCACTAGTGGGGACACAGCTGGAGCCAAACCCAGCATTCGGTTAAAACGATCCCATGTCTTAAGTGCATGGGTCATCAATGGGGATGTAGCTTCTGACAACCCCCTTTTCTCCCAAGGAAGCCACGGGGCATAGGATAAGTTTCTGCCTGCCATATACTTCTCCATAGAGACCCAGAGTTTAGAGTGGATATGAAAGCACCAGTTCAGGATCCACTGGCGTACTATAGCCCGATAGTATCTCTGTATGTCTGGAATTCCCAAACCACCTGAACGCTTTGGGCATTTTAGTACTGTCAGAGCTATGCAGCGATTTCCGTGAGCTCCAGAAAAAAATATTAAACATGCTCGATAATTGGATGAAGAAACTTCTGGGCAGGGGGATTGGGAGCATCTGCAGGTAAAATAGTATCCTAGGGAGGACATAAATTTTTATGATATTCACCCTCCCCAGCCTAATGAAAGCAGTCTTTGTCCATTGCGAAAGATCACGTTTAACTGCGTTCACCAACCAAGGGTAATTAGTTGCGTATAGTGTGTCAAAGCTGTCTGTTAGCAAAAGTATCTCAAGGATGATGATGCCCAAGTAAAAGGGAAAGCGCTTTTAAGATTATTGGCCATGGCCAGGGATATCCTGATAGGTAAAATTTCAGATTTTGTAAGATTAATTTTGAACTTCAAGAGCTTCCCAAAATGTTGGAGTTCTCGCATCAGGACCGGCAACGAGATCACCAGGTCTATTAGGTGGAATAAGACATCGTCAGCATAGGCTGAGAGCTTATGCTCTGTGTTTCCCACCTTTAGGCCTTTGATGTATGTATTAGCTCTCAATTTACGCAACAGAGGCTCGAGGGCTTATGTAAAAAGGAGGGCACCCATCTCGTGCTGTTCCTGATCGAGAACCTAGATGAGAAAATACTATTGATTTTAACTTGTGCACAGGGTTCGGAATAAAGGGCCAGAATCCAATTGAGCATATTTGGTCCCAACCCTAAGGTTTCCAGTACCCCACGGAGATACGTCCAGTCAATGCAGTCGAACGCTTTCTTTGTGTCTGTGGATACTATAAAATAAGGAGGCAGCTCCTGTTTTTGTCTAGCCCAACGTATAAGTTGAATCGCCCTAATGCAATTATCTCTGGCCTCACGTCCAGTGATGAAGCCCGTTTGGTCGGGGTGGATGATGTGAGGCATGAGATATTTCATTAGATTCGCCCAAATTTTTGCCAATATCTTAATATCTGCATTTAGTAAGGATATGGGGTGATAATTTTGGGGGGAAGTGGGATCCTTACCTTCCTTTGGTATCACCGAGATATGTGCCACCAGCGCCTCTGGGGGGGATTATGTTGCCATTCCCTAGGAAGTTAAAATACCTACACATGTGGCTTATTAGTAAAGGGGTAAACGTTGCGTAGTATGCTTTAGTGATCCAATCCGGGCCCGGGCTTTTCCCATTGGGCAGCGATCTCACAGTTGATTCAATCTCTGCTGCAGTGATTGGAGATTCCATATCTGACTGCTGGTCGTCGGTCAAGGGCAGCAGGCCAGTCATAGCCAAATAGTCCTGAATCCCATTCAACCTGGCAGCCTTAGCACCAGGAGTCAAGTTGGCGTCTAAATTATACAGTTCTGCATAATAATCGCGGAACCCTGAGGCAATTTTGGATGACTGAAATTCCAGTTCTCCAGAAGGGGAGCAAAGTTTATGCAAGTATGTCTGATTTGAACGTAGAGCTCTAGCTAGCATATGGCTGCATTGATTACCATGTTTATAGTACTTGTGTGACAGGTACCGTAGTTGTTTCTGCACCTGGTGTTCTAGCAACAGCGAGAACAGCTCTCTTAGTTCCGTCAGTTTTAGTAAAGCCTCAGGGTCTCCACCATTCTTATGTTTGAGTTCCGCTTGTTGTAGTGCATTCAGTACCCTGTGGAAATCTGCTTGACGTCCCGTTTTAAGTTTGGAGCCAAGTGAAATCAGTTCTCCCCTTATCACTGCCTTATGGCCTTCCCATATCATCCTGTCACTAAGGTCATCCGTTGTGTTTTCCTAAAAATAATGCGTCAAGGTTTCCGAGACCTTTGGGCCACTACATAGTTGTCCAACAGGTTCTCTTTTAATCGCCAGGACCAGGCCCTATAGGCGACTGAGGGCAAGGCGAGGGTGACTGTGATCAGTGCATGGTCTGACATAGTAATGTACTTAATGGACGAGTGCTGCAGGAGCTCCAAAGTGGGGTGATCTATACAAAGAAGGTCTATACGTGAGTAGACGTTGTGGACCTTAGAATAGTAGCTAAAGTCTCTGTCTGAGGGGTGAAGTACTCTCCAGCTATCAACCAACCCATGAGTCTGGAGTGATTTACGGAAGTGCTTAAGGAATGCCTAGGAATGAGTAGGTCGTCCGTGCAAAGTATCGAGGAACAGGTCTGGACTGACATTAAAGTCGACCCGGGAATCAGGGATCCCTCCCTAAGCTCGGCTAGGTGCTCTAGGGCCGTCTCGAGAAAGGTTAGCTTGTTTGAGTTAGGAGCATATATGGTGGCAAATGTGTATCTTGTACCTGCAATAATCCCTTTCAGAAAGACATAACGGCCCTGGGGGTCTACTTGATTCTCCATGGGTTGGAAGGGACAGCATTTATGGATCGCAATGGCCGTACCCCTAGATTTACTAACCAGGGACGTACTTACGAACCACTGATTATACAGGTGTGTGGGCAATTTAGGTACAGACAGGTGAGTAAAATGAATCTCTTGTAGGGAAATGACCTGTGCCCTCAGCTTCTTCAATTCCCACCATAGCTTGCTACGCTTACAGGGAGAGCAAAGACCTCGAACATTGTAAGATATTACATTAAAGCCTCGTACACACGACCGAGTTTCTCGTCCAAAACCGGCAAGAAAAGTGCCGCGTGAGCTTTTTTGTCGAGAAAACCGTTCGTGTGTATGGTTTTACGACGAGAAAATTGCCGTCAATCTCGACGAGAAAATAGAGAACCTGCTCTATTTTCTCGTCAGGATTCCAGATTTCCTCGTCGTGTTTCTCGTCGGCCTGTTTTGTGACGAGAAAATGGTTCGTGTGTATGCTTTTACGACTCTTCCAAAAGCGCGCATGCTCACAAGCAACTATGAGACGGGAGCGCATCTTCTGGTAAAACAAGCCTTCGTAATGGAGATAGCGCATTCGTCACGCTCAAAATTTTTGCATCGTTTAAATGTTGTGCATTGAAATCTTCGTTAGAATGTGACATTAATCCAAACGAATGAACTTCTTTTGCTGCTGATATTCACACAGAGTTATGACTATCTTTTTTTAACATTTTTCTTGTTGCTCTTAAGAAGATTTATGTGTATTATATCGTGCAAGTTTTTAGGAATATTTAAAAATTAGTTATTTTTCTAACTGATGTTAATTGTAATTTCGCAATGTTTTGGTAGTGATCTCCCATTGAATCTTTTAATATATATTATTTAAATTTTACACACTTTTTTGGGAAACACGATTTAGTTATTTTTTTGGGGGGTTGTTATCTGTCCCTTTTTTGGTCAGTCAAAGGTATCTGCTTACTCCAAAGCTAGATTTTACATTTTTACAAATACACATAGTCAAGTATGAACTTAAAGAAAAATAACATTTATTCATGTTTGAACTAAAATAAAGAGAAGGCAGCGCTGGAGAAGCTGCTGCCATTTGTGCATCCCAGGGACCCCAGAGCACACAGCAACCCTGTGTGGACACTAAAATTGGGAGCTTGAGAAGGCCAACATTTCTGAACACAATCTGATGCTGGCCTCCCAGAGGTCAGGAACAGCAGCAGGTGATATATATGTCCCAAGTGTGTGGTACTACAACAGGCTGCCTTCTGTCCGACCACAATGAAGCAAGGCCATCACTTCCTCGTCTTCCTGGCAACCTTCCCTGCAACCTTTCCTGAAGCCTTCCCTGCAGCCTTCCTTCTTCGTTTGGCTGGAGGCTGGGCCACTGGAGGGGTACTCCTGTCAGGAGGAGGAGGAGGTGGAGGAGAAGGGGGTGGCGCAGAAGAACAAGGTGGAGGTGGAGGAGAAGGGGGTGGGGCAGAAGAACAAGGTGGAGGTGGAGGAGAAGGGGGTGGGGCGGAAGAACAAGGTGGAGGTGGAGGAGAAGGGGGTGGGGCGGAAGAAGAATGTGGAGGTGGAGGAGGAGGTTGAGGTTGGGACAGTTGTGCCACCTCACAAATGGCGGTATTTGGGGGTAATTTTTTCCATCACCCCCTTGTTGAGCAAGGTGATGAGCAGGGGCTCGCATAGGAGGCGTTGCTCCATGCTCATCACCTTGAACTTTGCCTCCACTAGGCCGGCAATGGCCTCTTCAGGGGATGTGGGCTCTTTGAGGGTGGCATGGGCCTCTTTAATAAGGGCCATTGCTGCCTCACTGGTGGTCCTGTCCCTCCTGCCTCTTTTGGGAAGCCGGATGGGAGGCACCTGGGATCTGGTGCTTCTCCTTTGCCCTGCCACCTCCTGGCTGCCACTGGGCCCTGCCACCTCCTGGCTGTCACTGGGCCCTTCCTCCTCCTGCCTGACAGTTTCCAGACCCTCCTCCTGGCTGATTTCATCCTGTGTATGAAAAAGGGACATAGTTTAATATGTTGGTTTAATCTTTGCATCAAACTTTATAAACATGATTGAAGCAATTAGAATGTAAATCCAGAAATCATTTTTTATAATTTACACCTACATCAGATTGATTATTTAGCACCCAATTAAGTGCAGACTAATGTCTCGAGATCTTGATTTCACTTGTGGAACCCAAAATATTGTATGTTTCTCATCTTGACATATTTGTCAAACATTAATTTTATCCCAATACATTTTCATTTAATACTATACCTGGCTCCAGATGGCCAAATCAGGATCATCCAGGATGGCTGCCTCCTCTTGCTCCAGAGAAGGCTCAGGTTGGCTGCAGGGAAGTCTGGGGGGAAGAGTGGAGAGTGATGGCCTTGCCTCAATGTGGTCATCCAGGAAGGACATCCTGCTGTAGTACCACAAATTCGGGACATACACATCACCTGCTGCTGCTCCTGACCTCTGAGAAGCCAGGACCTTAGAGCGTTCATTCTTGTAGGTGCCTCTCAAGCTCCCAATTTTAGTGTCCACTTGTTTTGCTGTGGCTGTGGGCACCTTGGTCTGCACAAATGGGAGCAGCTTCTCCAGCGCTGCTTTTCTCACCCCTCTTTTTTTATGGATGGGGTTTTTCGTCTCCCACAGAGCGGGCAGCTCCCTTACCCGGTCAATAAATTCCGCCAGGAACTCTTTGTCGCTAATAAAGACATTCATATTGTATCTGCAAGTTTAAGAAATAATATATAACTAATGTGAGGCAAACAGTCTAACCTCCTTAACATCGTAGTCACCATATATATCCTACAACATTCTCAAAACAGTATAGGCCAACAATTTGTACAAGTCACAAAATCACATACCTTTGTTCGCACGTCCGTCACTTGAACTCCTCTCTCCGCACACCGAACGTACTATAGTCACATGTGTGTTTGCTATATACACACCACGCATGCGTCAAAATTCGAACACGTCGCTCCGCACACGTCGCCCGCCCATGACGTTCTAACTAACATCTTTTCCCCGCCCCTTCTCTTTCGGCGCGCAGACAGATATGGCGGAGTTACAGCAGGTGTCTGATAATTCCGCAACTAACGAGGAGGAGACAAGCCCGGAGACCGAGGAAACGTCACGATCAAGGAGGAGATTCAAGGCATCGAATATGTCTTTTGCGGAGATGGCGGAGATGGTGGACATCTTGCTCAAGTCTGATTATGACGCAAAGCATGGGCCGTATAGCAAACCAAATAGAAGGAAGGCCAAAATCCTCACTAAAGTCGTGAAGAGTCTGAAGACGAATTTCGGGGTGAAACGCTCAAATGAGCAGCTCAGAAAGAGGTGGTCAGACCTCAAACTGAGGGAGCCAGAGCAGTTAAGGAGCATTAAGAGAATGCTCACTAAAAGTAAGTAAAATGTACACTTTTATGCTATTAATCCTTTTCTAAACTGACATGTTGCTGGTTTTTTTTTTTTATCTTATTGGACTCCCTTCCAAAATGTTATATTTTGAACTTGGTTGGGCACAGTAATCGTTCGTTACGTTACAGACACTTCGTTCGGCCACTATCCGCTGTTTTGGATTATTTTACAGCCACAAAAGTAATTAGACATCTGCCTTTTTTTTGGAAATTTGGGGCACAAAGTTTTAGGCTAGATGATGTGTTTGTAAAGAGAATGAAATGCAAACTTTTGTCAGTGTAAAGGAGAGGACACTCAGCAGCTGCTTCCACATCTGTACTTTGGAGCACTATAGTGTGGGCCACCAGACCCGCCTTTTTTGGGTGTCCCACACAGGTGCTTCAGAGAATTTTTGTGTTGCCTACATGTCTAAAAAATGACAGACAAAGGTGAATACTAAGCATATTCTTGGTCAGAAATAATGCATTCATCTTTAACTTCCGCCCAAACACACACTTGTACCCCACTTCCAAGCAATTTAGCCTGTTTTTTTGTTTAACATAGAGAATTTCTGTATGATAACTCTACCTTTTGTTTGATTCTCATAGGGGAGAGAAGACTGGGAGGAGGACACTCCAGGGAGCACAAGAACCCCACAGCTTCACAACAACCCCAAACTCCCAAAGACCCACAAACGAAGGATGTAGAGGAAGTTGAGGTGGAGGAAGGAGAAGTGCAGGAAGGAGAGGGGGATGACGTTGTGGAACTGGTCACCACAACAGGTCAGTATCTGTCACCACAGCTTCAGGTAAGAGAGGTAGGCCTGCAGAGTTATAATACCTTTTTATTTTGTTTTTAGGGGATGTGAATGTTGGGGTGAAGGATAGTACAGGTTTCTCTGCTGACAGTGCCCTCCGCTTTGCAGTGGCGGTGCGTCCAGAGTGGGCGCTGGAGCACTGCCCCCTCTCTCCTGTGCCCGTCACTCAGAACAATACATAGGTTTATGCCTTGCATTAACCTATGTATTGTCTATGCCGCCCACTATTCAGGTGGATGGCCCCCTGTTAAGCGACCGACATATGAAGAACTGCGGCATTTATGGGCTTAAAATTGCATAGCAGAAACAGTAAGGAAAATTGTCTTGCACATTACAGCCTGAGGGATGTAATTGGCTGCAGAAAAGTTAAATAGGGGACGCAGGGGGGGGGCATTCCTTGGGTAAACACCGACAGGCTGCTCTGCCAATCATGTTCACCAAGTCTGTTTAATGGTAACATGATTGGCTGATGCAACATCAAGGGAAGGAGAAGACATCAAGGACAGAAGAAGGATGGCGCTGACCACAAGAAGGTAAGTGCAGGGCTGGGGGGGGGAACTGGCTGCATTGGAGGGGACAAAATGGCTGCATTAGAGGGAACAAAATGGCTGCATTGGAGGGGACAAAATGGCTGCATTGGAGGGAACAAATGGGGGCGTTTAATAGGCACCAGAGCAAAAAAGGAGGACGTTTATTTCCTAAATTGGGGTTTGAACCCCCAAACATTTGGAGCAACAGGCGCCCCTTCTGGAAAGGTTAGTGAAGGGAAATGTGCATGGAGGAGAAAAAAGGGGCAATCTAAAGCTTCAGGCATACATGAGGACAAAGGGGACATTCTCAGCATATTACAATCATGGTAATTAGGGAAGGATGAAAGAAATACAATACATTAGCATACATGTAATACATAAAATGTGATGTTAATGGAGAAAACTTACCCTAATATAGTCCTCCTGCAGGACTTGTATAATAGCAGAACAGGTGTCTGGGATTATGAGGCCCAGAGCCTGGGGGGAGATGCCTGTCGTGAACTTCAAGTCCTGAAGACTTCTCCCTGTCGCCAGATAACGTAACGTGGCGATGAGCCTCTGCTCAGCACTGATGGCTTCCCGCATAACGGTGTCCTTCCTGGTAATATAGGGGGACACCAAAGCCAACAGTTCCTGAAAAACGGGGTCAGACATCCGCAGAAAATTCCTGTAGTCCTCAGGATTATTCTCGACGATCTCCCGCAGCAGAGGCATGTGGCAGAATTGGTCCCGCTGGAGCAACCAATTCTTGGTCCATGAACTCCTCCTCACACCATTCATGGACTGGTCTTGGTCCAAAACAAGCAGACCAACACCAAGCGCAAGCACAGCACGAACTCGACGACGAGAACGTCCAGGCGACATGGCTAGGAAACGGTCGTCTTATCAGAACATACAGAACAGAACGCACTTTAGAACAGCAAGGCCTATGAATAACGAACCGAAAAACAGAAACGAACAGGCAAGAACGCACTGTAAAACAGATACGACCTGCCTAGACGCCCTGAAAGTCAAGATACGAACCCACAAGCACAAACTGAACCGCAGAAAACGATCTGAAAAGTACGAAGACTGAAAAGCGCGAATCGTCTCTTCCCAAACTTTTACTTCACACGCGGTAACACGAGATCAGCAAAAGCAGCCCAAGGGGTGGCGCCAAGAAAAAAGATCTTCCCCTTTATAGTGCCGTCGTACGTGCTGGACGTGACCGCGGAGAACAACGAGGAAATTGGGAAATGTCAGTGTGTACGCATGGAAAGCTTGACGAGAAAATCGACAAGTTTAACAAGAATCTCGTCGAAAAAAACGACGTGTTTTTTACGACGAGAAACTCGGTCGTGTGTACGAGGCTTAAGAGTCGCCTTATCTGTGTGAAAGAACCAGCATGCCCCAAATTATGCGGGGGGGGGGGGGGGTCGGCGCCGGCAACAAGGTGCTTGATGGATCCTGGGAAGAGAAGGAAAGGAGATAGAAAAAGGGAAAAGGAGAAAAAGATTATACTTGAGTGAGCATCATTGAAAACACAAACATGACCGACTGTCAGGCATAACCAAATAGTCGATAAACATAACTGCAGGCTGAGTTGAGGGTGCCCCCATTCCATAGGGGTATCTCCAGGCCCAAGCTCATTGTCCCAACAGGGATCTAAACCCATATAAGGGTGGCCTACGGGGGGAACGTAAGCCAACATAAAATAACAAAAGAACGGTGGAGGGCATCTGCCCCGCACACTGCATCTGACAGTGTATACTGTACCGGTTGCCCTTAGGAGGGGTGTGGAGGAGGGTCTAGGAACACAGACGGATTCCGACAGGACCGTAATAACAAATGTGGTGCCCAGGGGCTAGGGACTCAGGGAAGGCCTACCCACAACCCCAGCAATCACTGGTCTGTAAGGTGTGACTGCCACTGTCGTGCAATGGCAAGGATCTTTTAAGTCAGCCAGTCCACAACTGAAATAGTGTCAAGGCCCGAGTCTGAGTTTCCTTTGTAAGGGCCGGGATTCATGAATATAACAGAACTAGGGTGAAGAAAAAGGGGTTATAAACTGGTCAGACCCATCAGTCTCTGGTGGTAGAATGACCAGGTGATGCTCCGGGTGCAGGTCGTTGTCGCTTTGCAGGCAGCCAGGGTTGAGAAAGCTGGAGGACCGGAAAGTTCGCCATCTCCGAGGAGCCTCTTCAATCAGGGAAATCCACTGGATCCAGTTCAAGAGACGACAGGAAGTGTGTTAGATTGTCCTTGGTGCGTAGCGTGACTTGTTTGCCATCTTTAGTTGCCTGCAGGTAAAATGGGAAACCTCAATGGTAGAGCATGAGAGTGCATCGAGAAATGTCTTGGTAAAAGAAAAGATGAGCACCGTCAAAATCCAAATACGGTCGTTTATGCATTTTTTGCATAATACGATCCTTGAGGGTGTATTTGTGCAGCTTGCAGAAAATGTCTCTAGGATTGTCCACATCTTGCGAAGGAGTTCTAAGAGCCCTATGGGCCCTATCAATCTCAATGGGAACAGTATCTGGTAATTCCAGAATTTCTCTGACTAGACCCACCAGGGTGGGGATAATATCTTTTGAAGCGGTAGCTCCTGGTAGACCGCAAATGTGGATGTTTGCACGCCTGCTACGGTTTTCAAAATCATCTAGCTGGGATAATAAAGTTTCCACTTTATGATCCTGAGCAGCACATCTCATCTGCAGATAGGATAAGGTGGATATAGCTTCATCAAGCCTCTGTTCTAGTGCCTCTACCCTTGTTCCCAGGTGTGTGGTGTCTTCTTTAAGTTGGGCTATGTCTTCTTTAAAGGCCTTTTCAACCCGCATGGTGAATTTCTCCAGGTCCTCCCTGGTAGGGAGAGACCAAATGTGTCTCTTAAGGTCACCATCCTCCATGAGATCTGCTATATCAGAGCATCGGTCTCGTGAGGCTGTGGAGCCAGGGGAGGCCGTGGGTGCAGAGTCACTCACCGATCCAGGATAGGGCTGTGAGGATGCTGCGAGCAGTGCAGTCTTTGCTAGCTGCGTCTCGTGCTGTTTAGATGCCTTAGTAGGCTGCGCCATCTTGGATTTCTCCTGTCCCCTGCCGTGGGTTCTGGGAAAGAAGGTTTCTAGCTGCTCATGTTGGGACTCGTCAGTGCCTGAGTGCTGGGCTAGGTTCCACCGTCTCTGGGACATAATCTGTGCCGTTTTGGAGCCGGGATCTGCCGGCATGCTGCAAGGTAAGCTGCAGTGTAAGCGGAGCTGAGGCGAGACACGTCCTCACTCCTTCATGTCCAGGACACACCCCAGGAGCACCTTCCTAAATTGACAGGACTATTCTGTGTATCACATGAGCACATTATGTAGCTAGTCTGTGGGAGCCAGAACTTTTGTTAGTTGGTAGGTGTAACGGCACCCCAAATACGAAAGGGGGTAACGCCGTTTCGATCTCTTCCCTCTCCTGGACACAAATTCACTGCCGATACTCCACAGCCAGCCGACCCCTTCCCATAGGGATTAATCCTTCTGGAAGAACGAGACAACATGCTCTGTATCTCTCCAAGGATAGACTGACTTTATTGCCAAAAACATTGAAACTCTTATACACATCCAATACTGCATTAACCTGAATGAACAATGGTCCAGCTCCACCCACAACATAACAAGCCTTAATCCACATTATTTTGACGTCTGCTAGGAGACAACAGGTCCTAATCCCCTTTATGTTTAAATGACTATGCATGACCTTTATATTCACCAGACTGTCTGATACTTTACAATACACACAAGTACAGACTTAATTAACACAATGAAAGATCCTTAGACGCCATCCTAGATTCATTTACATCACACAGGCAGGTAACACATCTCCCAATTAACCTGTTTAATTCAGGGTAAAACAATCAGTACATAATGTGGACTAATATTACTATTTCAATTTCAAGCAATCCAAGCCATATTCTTAATGTCCATGGTTTCCTGGCTCACCCTGTGTCCAAAATGACCCCTCTGTCACACATCTCCCCTTTCGGCAGGAGACTAACACAGGAGGTGACCCCAGACGGGTTGACTCCGAAGTTAGTCCATAGGTCCATTCTTCTAATGCCGGTATCCACACAGTACCCCAAATAAATTGCTCCAAACAGAGCATTACTTACCCAGCCAACCTCTGCCTCTCTCAGAGAACATACCCGCCGCTGGGGAGAAGACAGGGTGACTGGGCTCAGTCCGTCATGCCCAGCATCCCTGGGGTATACAAGTGGAGACTGAAGTCCCATTCACTTGTGGTAGGTGAAAATCCCCCAGTGCTTGCAAAGCAAGGCTGACATCCTCCTGTCTCAGTGTCACACCATTTTCTGGGGTTGGGTCAGTGAAGACCGAAGTCCCATCCAGTACCACAGGAACTCCCTCTTCTGTTAGTTGAGAGCAGAGGCCCGCGGCACTCTGCTCTGTTGCCAGCTCTTCTGCTGGGTTGCTGTGAGTGGAGACCGCAGTCCCATCCACTTATATCAGCTCAAGTTGCAGTTGTGTGCAGCGGCCAGTAGCATTCTGCCCTGCTGCCAGTGATTCAGCTGGGGGTAAAAGCTTTACCACCTCAGCTTGTTGCTGGAGAGAGGGGCCAACTGCCCCGGCTCCCTGAAACTCCACAGTTGCTTCCGGTGCTGGGCAGAGGTTGCTATCACTCTGCCCTGTTGCAAGCACTTCTGCTGGGGACTCCACACCATCTGCTCTGGCTAACTGTTGGGGAGGGAAAAAGGCTGCTTCTCCTCCCTGCATCTCTGAAATCCCCTGGGAAAGAGGAACCATCACCTTCTCACCTTGGGCCTCCAAAACTGCCACGGGTGTAGAGCAGGGGTCTGCAGTACTTTGTCCTGCTGCCAGTACTTGAGCAGGCGATGCATAATCCATAACATCCTCTGAACAGTCCCTTAAGTCCATACCTTCTGTAATCTGTGGCTGGGGAGATGAGCCAACTGCCCTAGCTCCCTGGAACTCCATATCATCCACTTCGGCTTTAGGGATGGCAATCTTCAGATTTTCCACTGCCGATTCTTCAGCCAAGCTAGCTCCCTGGAACTCCATATAATCCACTTCGGCTTTAGGGGTGGCAATCTTCAGATTTTCCACTGCCGATTCTTCAGCCAGGCTAGCTCCCTGGAACTCCCTATCATCCACTTCAGCTTTAGGGATGGCAATCTTCAGATTTTCCACTGCCTATTCTTCAGCCAGGATTTCATAGTTGTCAACTGGTATTTCCTGATAGTCCCAGGCAAAGGGAGCCCCACCCTGCTGCTGAGCAGAGTCTAGCAGCTGTTTGTAGGCAATCTCCAGCTCCCATTCCTGAACGGCCAGAAACTCCAAATCTTCCTGTGCCCAGTGCCCTTCCGAGACATTCAGTCTTTGCTCTCTGTGCTCCATTATTTCCTCCAAACGCCACTCCCGATCACTCCCAAAGTCAGGGTCCTCGGACCAGGGGCGGATCCAGAGTCTTTTCTCGGGAAGGGCACTGCCAAAAAATGATTTTTTTTGTGGGAAATTTATCGAGGAAATGGTTGGTGTCGGCGCTTCAATCATCCCGGCACCATGGTGTCAGGATGATTGAAGCGCATTATTTCTATTATTACATTGTAATATGAAATTAAATAGTTCAATGCAGAATCAGTGGGAGCCCCGAGTGTGTCACTTGCCACCGTCGCCTGCAATTAGTGGGAGCCCTGAGCGTGTCACTTGCCACACGTTGTGGATTGTCACTTGCCAAGTCACCTGCCACATCTTGTGGATTGTCACTTGCCACACCTTGTAGATTGTCACTTCCCACATCACCTGCCACACCTTGCGGATTGTCACTTGCCACGTCACCTGCCACACCTTGCTGATTGTCACTTGCCTGCCACCAGATGCAGATTGTCATTTGCCACGTCACCTGACACAATTTGCGGATTGTCACTTGCCACGTCGCCTACCACACCTTGCGGATTGTCACCAACTTGCCTGCTAAGGTGTAGTTTTGGTTGTCTCTTGCTGTGTCCCAGACTCCCAGAGTCAGGCAGCAGAGAGATAATGTAATCTCTCTGCTGCCTGCACAGTGAGGGCAGAAGTCACTGCAGGAATGCAGGGCAGGCACGGGCGGTGAGAGATGATCTCATCTCTCTGCTCCCCCGCTCCCGGCTAGCTGATTGGCCAGCTGCCACACTGAGCCTGCTCTCTCACTCTCACCTGCGCTGCCAACACACTGAGCAGCACGGTCTGCCCACGAACCGCGCTGCCCCCCGACAACAAACCGCGCCGCAAGCGGAGCCGCCCGCTTTCTTACCCGTACGTGGAGCCGCACGCTATTGCACCTGCCCGCAGAGCGGCCTGACGTGACTCACTGACGTCACTCGTTGCTAGACGCCAAGCGGCCCAGGCGTTAGCAGCGAGTGCAGGGAAGAGGCTCCACCCACCTCCTCCTCCGCTCCTGGTATCGTATCAGTGCGCCACGTAACTACATTAGACGAGTCTCTCTCTCAGCGCCGCTGATCGGCTGATGTGAGAAACTGAGAGAGAGATTCAGAGAGGCAGCGGCAGCCGCAGAACAAGTACTGTATATAAAAATTAAAGTGAAGTTCCCCTGGCCTTCTTTCACTATCCCAGCGCTAAAGAAACTCACAGGTGACTTATAACAGACTACAATGAATACGTGACCGTATTCATTAACCCAAATGTTCACTATATGTATCTATATCAGCAGCCGCTTAAACACAACAAATATTTTGCAGAACATAAAACTATAAAACTTATAAAAAACACAATCAAATCCCTGGGTAGGATAATGAAAGTTTTCTATAGCAGCGCTCAGGTGGTCAATAGACTCCCTTGTCCACTCACTCTTATTTACAGTTCATAAGAGTACATATAGAACTTATGAAAAAAATGTTGTAAATGACATATAGCTCCAGATGTCTTCTTAATATGATCCACTTTAAATCATCAGTTGTATCCCCTTTCGGGTGGGTACTCACCACACACAGGATTTAAACAGGCACCTCACAGATCCCATCCGATGGTCATCCGATCATCCTAATCCTGGTTCTGATTACTCCTTCTAAAGCCTCCAGAGATCACCCGATGATGTTCAAAGTGAAAAGAAAGAGAAGCCACCAATAGTGTAATCCCGTAGAGTATCTTTTAATCAGTCTATAAAAATTGTTTCCACAACATATCTTCCATATGGTAAAAATCAAGCAGTAAAATAGCAGCAGTGTAATTCAAAACCGCCGTGCTGTTCCCCCAGGCTCCTAACAGGTGCAGTGTATCAGCTGGTACAGCTTGTGTTTAACCAGACTTACTGCCGCTTCCTGTGTTTGGAGCGCACCTGGAACGCACCAACGTCACTTCCTTTCAGCCGCAAAGTCACACCCTGACGTTTCGTCTTCTCGACTTCCTCTGAAGGCGTGACTCTGCAGCACGGCTCACAGGAATATATACACACACAAGTGATTGAGAGACAAGTTTAACCCCTCCTATATGCTAATCAATGCCATTTAATTACTCAAATCGGCAGAACGCATTGTAGTCACAGGGGTCTCGTCATTTTAAATCACTTAACACATTAAATCAACAATAACCTCTTATACATTGATCTTGAAAAGCGTTATTAAGATAATAATAACATAATCGAATAGTTAAAATAAATCAATAAAAGTTGAGTCTCCATAATATTATTCATTATCACAGATAAGCACCCAGCACTGGCGCCATCTTGAGAATGAATACCAAACAGCAGTCTAAATTTCTACAAAAATAGGAATAAATTATATATATATATATATATATATATATATATATATATATATATCTCAACACTCAACGTTAAAATACAATATTAAATATATAAAATTTACTTCTAAAAAATCCTAAAACATACTACATAAAATGCTAATCGTCAAAATTGTTTCATAATTATGTTATTAATACCTAAAGGTTTATAAATAAATTCCACATATATATAATATAAACCTACTAAACGGTAAAACAAATAATAACACATATACCACATGTATTTTGGGACAAAAAAGGGTTTTTTGCTTGCCGTAAGTGTAAGGCGTGTAGAGAAATAGCTGAACCCATAAGAGGTATTGACTGCTTTACATCCACAGTAAATAAAAAATAATTCGCTATCAAAGAGTTCATAACTTGTAATATCACACATGTGGTATATGTGTTATTATGCCCATGTGGGTTAATGTATGTGGGACGGACAAAAAGATGCCTTAAAGTAAGGATTGGAGAACACATTAAGAATATTAAATTGGGGTTTAAAGACCATAATGTGTCTCTCCATTTTAAGCTACATCATGATCAAAACCCTATAGGTTTGAAATTTTGGGGGGTGGACCATATTAAACCTACATGGAGAGGAAGTAATTTGGTAAGGGAATTATCCAAACGAGAAACTTTTTGGATTTATTCCTTGGATACCCTCACCCCCAAAGGGTTAAACGTCGAGTTAGATATAAATTGTTTCATTAGTGACTTTTAGTGTTATTATTTGTTTTACCGTTTAGTAGGTTTATATTATATATATGTGGAATTTATTTATAAACCTTTAGGTATTAATAACATAATTATGAAACAATTTTGACGATTAGCATTTTCTGTAGTATGTTTTAGGATTTTTTAGAAGTAAATTTTATATATTTAATATTGTATTTTAACGTTGAGTGTTGATATATATATATATATATATATATATATATATATATATATATATATATATATATATATATATATATATATAATTTATTCCTATTTTTGTAGAAATTTAGACTGCTGTTTGGTATTCATTCTCAAGATGGCGCTAGTGCTGGGTGCTTATCTGTGATAATGAATAATATTATGGAGACTCAGCTTTTTCCTGATTTATTTTAACTATTCGATTATGTTATTATTATCTTAATAACGCTTTTCAAGATCAATGTATAAGAGGTTATTGTTGATTTAATGTGTTAAGTGATTTAAAATGACGAGACCCCTGTGACTACAATGCGTTCTGCCGATTTGAGTAATTAAATGGCATTGATTAGCATATAGGAGGGGTTAAACTTGTCTCTCAATCACTTGTGTGTGTATATATTCCTGTGAGCCGTGCTGCAGAGTCACGCCCTCAGAGGAAGTCGAGAAGACAAAACGTCAGGGTGTGACTTTGCGGCTGAAAGGAAGTGACGTTGGTGCGTTCCAGGTGCGCTCCAAACACAGGAAGCGGCAGTAAGTCTGGTTAAACACAAGCTGTACCAGCTGATACACTGCACCTGTTAGGAGCCTGGGGGAACAGCACGGCGGTTTTGAATTACACTGCTGCTATTTTACTGCTTGATTTTTACCATATGGAAGATATGTTGTGGAAACAATTTTTATAGACTGATTAAAAGATACTCTACGGGATTACACTATTGGTGGCTTCTCTTTCTTTTCACTTTGAACATCTGCTGGTGATTATCGGGTGATCTCTGGAGGCTTTAGAAGGAGTAATCAGAACCAGGATTAGGATGATCGGATGACCATCGGATGGGATCTGTGAGGTGCCTGTTTAAATCCTGTGTGTGGTGAGTACCCACCCGAAAGGGGATACAACTGATTATTTAAAGTGGATCATATTAAGAAGACATCTGGAGCTATATGTCATTTACAACAACATTTTTTTCATAAGTTCTATATGTACTCTTATGAACTGTAAATAAGAGTGAGTGGACAAGGGAGTCTATTGACCACCTGAGCGCTGCTATAGAAAACTTTCATTATCCTACCCAGGGATTTGATTGTGTTTTTTATAAGTTTTAAAGTACTGTATATAATCGAGTATAAGCCGACCCGAATATAAGCCGAGGCACCTAATTTTACCCAAAAAAACTGGGAAAATGTATTGACTCAAGTATAAGCCTAGGGTGTCCTAGGCTTATACTTGCCTCACTTTGCCTCACTGTGCCCATGCCTCACTGTGCCCATGACTAGACTGATGTTTAACATGGAAGTCTATGGAAGGAGTGCCCGGCTTTGAAAAATCGGTTCTCCCAGACACCAAACTTTTCAAACTTATAAAGGAGACATGGGGCTACATGTGTGCCATGTTTGGGGTCCAGAGGACCTACGACCGGCTGGTACCGGGTCCGCAAAATCACTGGAGAAATTACCGTTTAACATTGGAGTCTATAAAAGGGGTGCCTGGTTTTAAAAAATCAGTGCTCCACGGTCATAGGTCCCCCAGACACCAAACTTTGCACACTTGTAGAGAAGACATGGGGCTACATGTGTGCCAAGTTTGGGGTCCTGGGGACCTACGACCGGCCGGTACCGGGTCCGCAAAATCACCGGAGAAATGACCATTTAACATTGGAGTCTATGGGAGGGGTGCCCGGATTTAAAAAATCAGTGCTCCCCGGCCGTAGGTCCCCCAGACACCAAACTTTGCACACTTGTAGAAGAGACATTGGGCTACATGTGTGCCAGGTTTGGGGCCCAGGGGTCCTACGGCCGGCCGGTACCGGGTCCCCAAATTTCGGGATATCAGGCGCAAAAAAATAAAAAACAGAGCAAGCAAGTGAGTGTGACAGATGGTCTCGGGGGGGCAATTGCCCTGTTGCCCCCCCTGGATCCGCCACTGCCTCGGACAGCCTCCAATACAACAATCCCAGGCCATTATAGTCAAAGCCTTCCGTGGGGCTGTCATCCGCTGACCACTGGCACTCTTGGGCTACATACCACCGGAGGGCTCTGTAGCTCTCGTCCAACCGCATCTCTGCCCGGATCAGCCTGCTTAACTCAGCTGTCCACTCCTGCTTCGGTTGTTCCCCCAATAACAGCATTCGTACTTCATACTGCGACCAGTACCTTACATGGATAGAGGGGAGAACTTTTCCCTGGTGTTGCTGCTCGAGAGCTAGCGCTTTCTTCCAGAGTTCGCAGCGGATTGAATCAGACCATCCCAGCAGGACCTCCTCTGATACTGGTCCTCTATGCTGTATCTGCATCTCTTGTAACCTCCTTCTGAATTCCTTTTCCATGTCGGCTGGTATCTGTATCTCTCCTCTCCTTTCAGTTGGTGCTGCTTCTTTAGGTGTTGTCTCTGATTGCCGTATTTCCGCCATTCTCTGCTCATGTTGCCGCTCTAGCTCTCTTTTTTGTCGCTCTAGTTCTCTCTCTTGTCGCTCTCGTTCTCTCTTTTGTCGCTGTAGTTTTTTCTCTTGTCGCTCATCCTGCAGCTGGATGCCTCTAATGGCTTCCTGTATGGCGGTCTCTGATGGGTTAGCACCATATAATGCCAAGCGCTCTCGAACTCGTTGCTGAAACAAATCTTCAACTGACCGGGGTCCTGCATCACCATCCCTCTGGTCCATCTCGGCTCTCAAGTAAGTCTTTCAGCGTGGCTTTCCTGCAGGCTGCATAGCTTGGTCATTCACTGTGGTGGCTTGGAGTGTCCCAGGAACTGGAGGGAAAATCCTGCTGCTGCCAACCAATGTAACGGCACCCCAAATACGAAAGGGGGTAACACCGTTTCGATCTCTTCCCTCTCCTGGACACAAATTCACTGCCGATACTCCACAGCCAGCCGACCCCTTCCCATAGGGATTAATCCTTCTGGAAGAACGAGACAACACGCTCTGTATCTCTCCAAGGATAGACTGACTTTATTGCCAAAAACATTGAAACTCTTATACACATCCAATACTGCATTAACCTGAATGAACAATGGTCCAGCTCCACCCACAACATAACAAGCCTCAATCCACATTATTTTGACGTCTGCTAGGAGACAACAGGTCCTAATCCCCTTTATGTTTAAATTACTATGCATGACCTTTATATTCACCAGACTATCTGATACTTTACAATACACACAAGTACAGACTTAATTAACACAATGAAAGATCCTTAGACGCCATCCTAGATTCATTTACATCCCACAGGCAGGTAACACATCTCCCAATTAACCTGTTTAATTCAGGGTAAAACAATCAGTACATATTGTGGACTAATATTACTATTTCAATTTCAAGTAATCCAAGCCATATTCTAAATGTCCATGGTTTCCTGGCTCACCCTGTGTCCAAAGTGACCCCTCTGTCACAGTAGGTTTTTCAAATATTTATTTTACTCACTGAACTGCAACTTAATTTATAACCAGTGGCGTCTCCAGCTTTCATATTTAGAGGGGGCACATGGGGGGACAGGGACAAAAGTAGGGGGGCCAACTATAAAATGCAATTATAGATAGAGATATATATATATATATATCTATATCCTGGGGCCCTTTACTACGATCCCACTACGGGCCCTTTCACATGTTCTGCAGTGAGCTCCCTTCCTACTATACTGGGCCCCCCCAGGGTGGCAGAAAACAAGGGATATATGTCACCAGCACACCAAGAAAATATAAGGGTCCAAAGCAGTGGGAGAACTATCAGGGTTGCAAAGGTTGTCTTGCCACCGGGCCCTGGTGTTCTGCCACTGTGGGGTTCCCCAGCTGTCCTGTCCCTGTTATTGACAGCACTGGTCTGGCATCTGTCTCCTTGGCAGCGGCGGCAGTCTATTAGGACCTAGTGCTGGTGACATTATGTGGGTGCATGCAGGGGAAGGCTGGCACTATTTGTTATAGAGAGCCGAGCCCCCAGCTGATCACCTAGCAGCAGTAATGCTGTATAACCTTCTCTGTTGACATGCTGATCGGGATGTGATCCTAGTGATGCTCCCAGTCAGATATAATAAACACAGTATTTATTAGCATCAAGAGTACAACCACACACACATATATATATATATATATATATATATATATATATATATATAAAATCAACCGTATGTTCAGCAGCCATGTCGGCTCTATGCCTGCTGTAAAGTGTGGGCTTTGATCAATAAAATCACTGATATTTAAAGTGGTTGTAAACCCACTTTGACAACATGCACCTACACGGTTAAGGAGATATTTGCATTTAAAACTGGCGCCGCTGACGTCACACACATGCGCACTAGCGGGCCGGCTTAGTAGCCGGATTTCTGAATGGAGTTAGCCGGCCCGAGTGCGTATGCATGTGACATCATCGCCACTCCTGGGCCAATAACAGCGCCGGAGCGGCGATATATGGAAGGCAGAGGGGAGAAAGATGGCATCGGCGACGGAGGTGTCCAAGCACCGCTGCGGGGGCTTCGATCTCAGGTAAGTGATTCATAATGAGCTAGTATGCTATGCATACTAGCTCATTATGTCTTTGTTTTGCAGGTTGTTAAAAAATAAATAAATAAAATAGCGGGGTTTACAACCACTTTAACACTAGGATTTGACTAGGAGCATCACCTGGATTGCATCCCGATCAGCATGTCAGAGAAGGCTCCACTGCTGCTAAGCAACCTGCAGGGAGCTCAACTGTCTACAACCAATAGAGATGGGCTTGGGTGTGTTTGAAATCCCACATGCCTGATCCCGCCAGGAAGCCGACACTCCACAGTGCTAATCACAGCCAGTGAGACATTTCCTGATCTGTGCAGCTGCGGACCGGGAAATGTCTCACAGCCTGCGATTAGCGCTGTGCAGTGTGGACTTCCTGGCAGGCTCTGGCATGTGGAATTTTGAACATGCACATCCCGTCTCTAACAACAAATTGTGCTTGCCCTCCTGTACATCAGCCCCATAAAGTAACCAGCACTGGGTTCCAATGTGCTGCCGCCGCTGCCATAGAGACAGAGACCAGCGCTGTGAATAGCCGGGACAGGACAGCAACTCTGGTTGTTCCAGCACTGGTCCACACTGGGAGGATTCCCCCATCCACCTATAATGTGTAGATGGAGGAATTGGATCATTTCTTTTTTTTTCATTCAACCTAATAGTTGAATGAAAAAAGTGATCAATGTATGGGCTGCCTAAGAGCTAAGACCAGCCATAGACAGTTTAAATCACAGCTGGTTCAGCAGGAACTGGCTGAGATTTGAACCATTAATGAGCAGATTCTCTTATGATTATCACTAGTGGTTGCTATAGCCACTAGTGATAATCACTGTTTGTCGGGAGAATACAATTGCTGGGCAGGAGGGATATTCCCCTGTCAGCACTGTCTGTGTTGATGGGGGAATTGTGCAAGTTTCTTTCCTGCAATCTGTGGATGCAGGAAAGAAATTTGCACCGTATGTTATACCTGCCTAACTGAAAGTGAAAGTAAATTGTGAATGTCTTGAAAGAACAGGAGAGGGGGAGGGAGACAAGGGATGGAGATAATGCAGTTCAGTGATTACAGTGTACTGCAGTCTGCAGTGCACACACTTACCCACGGTCCAGCCTAGAATCTCAGGCATCATTCACACATAGCCAGGAATGCTGCTGATTTTCATATTTCCCACCCACACATCCCCTCTCTTCAGATACAGCACACTGGGATAGTGTGGGCGGGGCTGGAAGGAGGAGGAGGAGCTGTATTCCTCCCTGCTCGTATGTGAGGAGAGTGGGGGGGGGGCTGGACTCGCTGGGCTGTGAAAGAGTGTCATAGACTGACACTCGGCTTGCAGTCACCACTCTCGGAATTTACAGGCTGGTTCTCCTGTCCTAAGGACGAGAGAAATCAGTCTGTTTTTTCAGTAACTGAGATGAAGGCTTGGGCCCTCCCCCCCCCCCCACAGTGCTCGTGGAGTCAATCCTGCAACTCGCTCTTCTCTGTGCCAATGAGGATGCAGGGGAAGGAGCAGATCGGGCGGCTGTGGTTGTATGAGCGCTCGCATTATGCAGTGTCAGCGAGCAGAGGGAGGGGGAGGAATCCCCCACAGGAGCTGACTGGGGACGCTCTCCCTGTCAGGAGAGACTATGTTACCCCAGCGGCAGCCCGAGCAAAATACAAAAATGCAAAAAAAAAAAATTGGGGGGTGGGGGGGTCACATGGTGGGGCACAACATAATGTTGGGGGGGGGCCAGGGCCCCCCGGCCCCCCCCCCATTGGCACCATTGTTTATAACATTTGTATCATGTGTTTTTTTCTTGATTTCTGGTTGATATTCTGTCTATATCATTAAAAATACACCTACGATAACAATTCTGGACCCTTCATTTCTTTGTAAGTGGGCAAACTTACCAAATCTGCAGAGGATCAAATAATTATTTTTACCACTCTATATGTGCTACCCAAAATAGGTAAATATAGCCATATTTCCTTTACAGGGTAGGTAATATAGGGCTTATAATAGGGTGGGAGGCAGTTTAAGCTTAGAAAGGATTTGACAGGACTTCTCCTTTAATTTCACTTCTGTCCCCAGGGCAAGATGTGAAGAAAAATTTCCCCAAAAGGGCACAGACAGCAAAAAATAAACTGACAGGGGTTATTCCCTTCCCTACCCTATCCAAAACTAAAAAAATAGGATTTTTTTACTCACCGTAAAATCCTTTTCTCTGAGTCCATGGACCAACATAGCTTCTCTATTGACAAAGTGGGTATTATCCGTTAATTAGGAGTGACTAGGCAGAAAACTTGTAAAAGTGTTGCATCACACCTTCTACAGTACCGCCCAGGAGGCGGACCCTCTGGGTATATCCCTCAGTCTGCATCTCGCTAATCAGTTCGTCAAAAAGCAGTACAAACTTAAAAGGAGGGGTGGGTGCTGTGTCGGTCCATGGACTCAGAGAAAAGGAATTTACGGTGAGCAAAAAATCCTATTTACTCTTTCGTCCATGGACCGACACAGCTTCTCTATTGACAAAGTGGGACGTCCCAAAGCAGTGTCAGAGAAAATTATGAGGGGTGGTAACAGCATAAAAATAAACTTCACCCCAAACACAAAACAGCACTCCTCCAACGAAGGAGTTGCAACTCTAAACGGCCGCCTGCAAAACTTTGCGGCCGAAAGAGGCATCCGAAGATGCACCTACATCAACTTTGTAGAATTTTGTGAAAGTGTGAGCGGACGACCAAGTCACCGCTTTACATAATTGGAAACAGACGATTGATGTCGGAAAGCCCAAGAGGCACCTATTGCTCTGGTCGAATGCGCCGTGACCGGGAAGGGGGGCACTTGACCCTTTAAGGCGTAAGCCTGGATTACTATCTGTCGTTTCCACCTAGAGATGGTGGCTGACGAGACTGCTTGGCCCTTCTTGGGACCAGCCACCGAAACAAACAGTGAGTCTGACTTCCGGAACAGGGAAGTAGCAGATAGGTATACTCTCAAAGCTCGGACAACGTCCAAGGAATGCAACGCCGACTCCTTAGGATTCGACGGATGAGGACACAAGGATGGAAGTACAATGTCTTCATTGAGATGAAAAGCCAAAATGACTTTCGGAAGAAAGGAAGGCTGCGGCCGCAGCACCACCTTATCCTTGTGGAAAATCAAATAGGGAGCCTTGCAGGACAAGGCTGCCAGCTCAGAGACTCGTCTGACTGACGTAACAGCCACCAAAAAGACCACTTTCTGAGAAAGTGTCAACATGGGAATATCTCTAATATTCTCAAACGGTGCCCTCTGAAGCACCGAGAGGACCAGGTTCAAGTCCCACGGAGGTAGCGGGGGACAGACCGGAGGGGCCACCTGTCGAACCCCCTGCACAAATGTACTGACGAGAGAGTGAGTCGACAGGGGTCGCTGAAAAAAGACAGCCAGTGCAGATATCTGTCCCTTAATCATACTTGGGGCAAGCCTTTGGTCCACCCCATGCTGTAAAAACAGCAGGATTCTGGAAACCAAATAAGTACGCGGATGCCATTTAATTTCCTCATACATGGAGATGTAGGCCTTCCAAGTGCGGTGATAAACCTTCCTAGAGGACGGTTTCCGAGCACTTCTCATAGTAGAGATTACTAAATCTTACAGGCCCCGGTCTCTCAGTACCTGGTTCTCAACAGCCATGCCGTTAAAGCCAATGACCGTAAAGCAGGATGGAGTATGGGACCTTGCGATAGCAGGTCCTTCCGTAGTGGTAGGCGCCAGGGGATGTCTGCTACCAGACGTACTAGATCGGCGTACCAAGGACGCTGAGGCCAATCTGGAGCGATTAGGATCAGTGGAATTCCCTCTGCCTCCACTCTGCGGATCAGAAGAGGAAGAAGCCTTAAGGGAGGGAAGGCATAGATTAGCCGATACTGACCCCACGATGCCACCAACACGTCCGTTGCGTCTGCCCATGGGTCTCTTGACCGGGCCACAAACCTCAATACCTTCTGATTGAGTCGGGAAGCCAGAAGATCTACGTCTGGTGTGCCCCATCTTTGGCAGAGGAGTTGGAACACCTCCGGGTGTAAGGACCATTCTCCTTGGTCCAGCATCTGGCGGCTCAGGTAGTCTGCCTGCCAGTTTTCCACACCCGGAATGTACACGGCCGACAGTGCCAGTACGCTCCTCTCTGCCCACTTCAGGATGCGAGTGACCTCCGATGCTGCAGCTGAGTTTCTTGTTCCTCCTTGATGATTGACATATGCCACTGCTGTGGCGTTGTCTGACTGGATCCTGACTGGACGCCCTTGCAGCCTCTGAGACCATTTGAAGAGGCACAGCCTGATCGCCCGGATTTCCAGGACATTGATCGGCAGGAGGGCTTCCTCTGGGGTCCAGCGACCTTGCACCGACTGAACACCCCAGACTCCCCCCCAACCTGTAAGGCTGGCGTCCGTCGTGATCACTATCCAGTAAACCGGAAGAAATTACTTCCCGGCCATTAGAGCCAGTGATGTCTGCCACCATACCAGGGATCTCCTGACTAGGTGGCTCACTTGGATTTGATCCAGAGATGATGGACATCTGTTCCATCTGGACAGAACTTCCTCCTGTAACACTCGAGTGTGGTATTGAGCATATGGGACCGCCTCGAAGGAGGCTACCATGAGGCCTAACACTCGCATGCAAAAACGGAGTGACGACCAATTCCTGGAAGTCAGCTGCCATACTGCAGCCCGGAGGGTCTGCAACTTCTCCACAGGGAGGAATACCTTTGTCTCTGAGGAATCCAGAATCAACCCCAGGTACACTAGGCGTTGAGTGGGCACCAATACTGACTTTTGCGTGTTTAGTATCCAACCACAGTCTCGAAGAGTCTGACAGGTAATGGACACGCTTACCTCCAATTCTGAGCTTGAAGGGGCCTTCAGTAGAAGGTCGTCCAAGTAGCCCATGATAGCGATACCCCGCTGTCTTAGAAGTGCCAGAATCAGAGCGAGCACCTTGGTGAATGTCCAAAGCCAAACGGGAGGGCCACAAACTGGTAGTGGTTCTTCCCGATAGCAAATCGCAGAAACCTCTGGTGTCTGGAATATATGGGGACATGCAGGTATGCGTCCTTGATGTCCAAGGAGGCCAGAAAATCCCCCGGATGGAGAGCCATGACTACAGATCGAACCGACTCCATCTGAAATCTTTGTACCTTCACAAAGCAATTGAGGGCTCTGAGATCCAAGATTGGACGAACCCCCTCCTTCTTCGGCACAATGTACAGATTTGAGTAAAAACCCTGACCCCGTTCCTGTTCTGGAACTGGAATAACTACCCCGCGTTCCAGTAGACCCTGGACTGCCCCATACAGGGCCTCCCGACGGGTCGGTAGTAGCTGGAGATTGGAGGTGACGAATCTGTCCGGTGGACAAGAGAGAAATTCTATCTTGTAGCCTGAGGAGATTACTTTGCAAACCCACCTGTCGGACGCAGATTTGTCCGCAGGCTTGTTGGGTCTGCGGGACCAAGGATGCTTTTGTCCTTGGGCAGGAGCCTTGTCGGCCTGGGGTCTTTTCCCTGTCGCCCTAGGGGGGTGAAAACAGAGGGCCCTTGCCCTTGACGTGGCCCCTTACCCTTGCTAGTTTGGGGAAGCAAAGTGCTTTTACCTCCTGTGGCATCCTTGATGATGTCATCCAGAGAAGCCCCAAAAAAATCTGTCGCCCTTAAAAGGCAGATCCAACAGGGCTTTCTTGGAAGTCTGGTCCGCAGACCAGTCCTTTAGCCAGATCAGGCGGCGAATTGCTACTGCATAAACCAAAGCTTTTGACAGCAGGGGAATAGTATCCATGTCTGACTCGCAGACAAACTTAAGGCCCTGGACCAACTGGTCGGCCAAAGTTATCTCATCAGGAGGAGCATCTCGCTCCTTTAACCTCTGGAGTGGCAATTTTGCCCATTCAGTAAGTGTCTGAGACACTAGGGCCCCCGCCAATGCCAGGCGTACTGCCGAGCCTACCACTGAGTATAGGTAGCGAGCGAGTGCTTCAGCCTTCTTATCCACAGGGTCCTTGAAAACAGGAGCCCCTTCTACTGGAATAGTGGTAGCTCTATTAAGTCTGGACACCGGAGGGTCCACTATAGGGGGAGAGGTCCATTTCTTCAAAAAACTCTCCTCAAAGGGGTACCGTACTGCAAACCTCTTTGGGGCTGTAAAGACCCTCAGTGGGTTCTCCCATTCCTTGTATAAGAGTTTATCAAAATAAGACACACAAGGGAACACCTTAGTCGTGCGGGCAGGTTTACGAAACCCAAAGGGGACTGGAGTCTCTGCTGCTTCTGCAGTATTTTCCAACTTTAGCGTATCCCACACTGCAGTAATAAGGTCAGATACCAAAGCCGTCTCGCATACTGACCTGGACTTGGAGTCATCCTCACTGTCCGATCGGTCACGGTCTGCAGTCCCTGATGCGTCAGAATCTGGGTCATGAGCCGTAGCTTGACCTGGTTCTGTCTCAGAAATATCCCCAGAAGATTGCAGGGGACAGGGGCGTTTACTACCCCCTGTATTCCCGTGTGCTGCTTCCACCCTGGCAGCAAATGCCTCTAGGATTACCGACATAGCATCCATAGACACCTCAGGGGCACCAGCTGCTAAATCTGGTGTTTCAGGGGAGAAGACATCTGGCTCAGATGCCATGCTGACCACACGCTGACACCCACAGGGCTCCAGGCAAGATATCAATAGGCCCTGCGCTGCAGAGATGCTGGGTCACCCAGAGGACTCACCACCCTGGACTGGTACCACTATGCTGCCGTGTGCTGCACCTGTGATGCTGTCCCACCGCTGCTGTGTCAGTCTGCTTCTTTTATCAGCGCTTCCTGTGTGAATTTTTTGCGTCAGTGTAATGCACCCTAGAGGCCAGAGACTCTCGCAAAATGGCCGCCAAAACGTCTGTATGGAAGATAATGTGGGCTCTAAGAAAATGGCCGCCGAGCCGAAGATAGAGGCCAAAGCAGCCGTAGACCACAAAAAGATGGCCGCCGAACGGCAATATATACATACAGCGTGGATCATTACAAACATGGCCGCCGATCAGTTGATAGAGGCCAGTGGGTGTGGAACTACAAGAAAATGGCACCGAAACCACAAGAAGATGGCAGCCGGGCAGTCTCTAGAGGCCGAACCTGGCATGGACCACCGCAAAATGGCCGCCGACACCATGGAGGAGGAAGCACATACAGGTAAGCAGAAATGACATTTCTTTTAAATGTTAGTTACAGCCAGCCCCGCTCCAGTGGAACCCCTTAGGTGACCCCCAGCACCCAGCAACCTTTAGCTAGAAGCCCAGGGAGGAGGGGAAGGCAGGGAGAGAGGGAAGAAAGGGGCCACAACCACTTAATTGGTCTCTCCAGGAATGTCCAGCCAAATCACCCAGCCGAGGCAGTGGAGTTTACTTACCTATCCTGCATGTATCATGCTGGAAGACATTCCAAACAGATCATCGTCCGCGCACGGAAGGTGACTGTTGGCCAGGCATGCTGTGATTGGTCCCAAGGGGACAATCATATGTATGCCCTGGAGCGCGACGCTCACCGGACAGGCTGCTGCGACTCGGCCGTAAGGTCAGCCGAAGCTGAGCGGTCCGATGCAAGCCTTGGAGCATAAGCTCACCGACCAGGCTGCTGCGACTCGGCCGTAAGGTCAGCCGAAGCTGAGCGGTCTGATGCAGGCCCTGGAGCGTAGGCTAACCGGCCACCCGTGGAGCGACGAACATGTCGTGGAAAAAAAAAATGTAGCAAAAAAATATCTTTTCCCCCCAGACCAATGGGCCCGAAGGGAGCCATGTCCTACTCCTTGCTAGACAGAAAAAACTGATCTGCGAGATGCAGACTGAGGGGATATACCCAGAGGGTCCGCCCCCTGGGCGGTACTGTAGAAGGTGTGATGCAACACTTTTTACAAGTTTTCTGCCTAGTCACTCCTAATTAACGGATAATACCCACTTTGTCAATAGAGAAGCTGTGTCGGTCCACGGACGAAAGAGTAAAGAAGTTTAGCTTTTAAAAACACTTTAGGAATCTTCTTTTGCAGATGCTATATTCTATAAGTTTTTTATTTTAATATAGGTAACAGAGTTGCCTGATATCACTATTAACAATAAACATTCATGCCAAAGCACAAGTGGCACATATGTTGAAGATCTAGTATATTTTAAAATATCTTATACTCACTCAGCCTTTTTACTTTTATGATAGGACCGTCTCCAAGGGCTGCGCCATGATTTCCTCTTGGCTAGTGTAGTGTCTGGAAGGAAGGCAGCTAGTGAGCCTTCTAGGTGGTCAGGCTTGCCACACAGTGCATGCTCTGTAGTACAGTAGTAGGAGCACTCGCCATAGAAGCAAACATTATTGGCTGGGAAGAAAAGTAATATAGGTCAGTTTCTTTAAGATAGCAATAGGTCATCTATAGACTTGAAGAATAGGTTATAGGGTGCTCTGGGTAAGGTAGACATTCTCATGGAAAAAAGTACATTGTTTGGTCCAGGCAGAGGAAGGGGTAGGCAATTGGTATCAGGTACAGCACCTCAGCAGCACTCCAAGAGAGAGCAGCATACGCTAGTGAAAACAAAGCAAAAAAAAGGCACTTCTAAGTGCAGTAAAACACTAGACTTTATTTCCCTAAACAAGATTGAAAACATTTACAAGATGTTAAAGTTCATCAATAGGTGGAACTATCACTTCCGGGCTACATACATTCCACACTCCTCCCGACAGCACGGTTACCCTTCCTTGATTTCCAAACACAGTGTTCAGATAACATTCTGCAGCTGTCATATCCTGAATACCATCCCGCTGAACGCTATACATATACATATATTGATGAACCTGTACACTTTAACATCTGGTAAGTGTTATAAGATTTCAGGGAAGGAGAACTTCACCAGTTATCCTGTCCTACGTATACAATACTATAGGGATTGAAAAAGTGACGTACCGTATTTATCGGCGTATAACACACACTTTTTTCCCCTTAAAATCAGGGGAAAATCGTGGGTGCGTGTTATACGCCGATACTCCGTCGAATTCCCCTGCTGAAAACGAGTGAGAGGAGCGAGCGGAGCCGAAGCCGAAGTACAATCGGCTTTACTCGGCTCCTCTCGCAGTCCCGCCCATCTCTGACTGCGCCGCTGACATAGAGAAAGCCGAGTGTACTTCGCCTAGTCTCGGCTCCTCTTGCAGTCCTGCCTGTGACTGTGAGCAGACACGAGTCTAGGCGAAGTACACTCGGCTTTCTCCGTCAGCGGCGCAGTCAGTGGAGATGGGCGGAACTGCGAGAGGAGCCGAGTCCAGCCGAAGTACACTCGGCCCCGCTCGCTCCTCTCCACAGAAATCGGCGCCAAATTTTAAAAACCGCCGGGACTGACACGATCGCAAAGGCACTGGGCAAGGCTGCAGATGGACAGATGAACACTGGGCACGGCTGCAGATGGACAGATGGACACTGGGCACGGCTGCAGATGGACAGATGGACACTGGGCAAGGCTACAGATGGACACTGGGCACGGCTGCAGATGGACAGATGGACACTGGGCAAGGCTGCAGATGGACAGATGGACACTGGGCACGGCTGCAGATGGACAGATGGACACTGGGCACGGCTGCAGATGGACAGATGGACACTGGGCACGGCTGCAGATGGACAGATGGACACTGGGCAAGGCTGCAGATGGACACTGGGCAAGGCTGCATGCTGCATTTAAATGTAAGTTTTTTTTCCTTGAATTTCCCTCCTAAAAGTTTTTTTCCTTAAAATTCCCTCCTAAACTTGGGGTGCGTGTTATACGCCGGTGCGTGTTATACGCCGATAAATACGGTAATTCATGTAATGCTATAACTGGGTGAAGGTGTTTTTTTTTAGAAGACCGCCTCCTTAAATACTTTCTTTTGGGTACTAGTGGTGCTTTAGAAGAACTCAATGCCAATCAGCCTTAGGTTAGGGTGCTGTGAGAGGGGGTTCACAGTGAATTCACCCCTCAGGTTCTGAAGAGCCTGTAACTTGGTATGTAGAGGGACAAAGGGGCACCACACTGCTGAATATCCAGGCATGGAGAGACTTACATGTTTGCTAGGCCTGGTGTTACTTGAGGAGGGAAAATACATAAAAGTAATCATAAATAAATGTAACCTTCCTAGTAATAAGTCTGCAAAAAACATAATAAGGACTAAGAGCAGCATGTAACTTTCTTACCATTAATTTTAAGTCATCCTATTTACTTAAAGTGAATGGATAAATAATAAGTAGTATTTCATTTTTACATGTAGTCCCATGGCAAAACAAATGGTAGGCGAAGGAAGCATCATACAAAGATATTTTGTATGGAACAATTCAGTTTTATAGTGATCCGAGTCCTAGATGTTTTATTATTGATATAGTTATAAATCTTAGTAGCAGTCTTTTCCTGTAGGGAGACGGCATACTAAAAATACATAGATTTAGACATTGTGAAGAGGGCAAGGACGTGGTAGTCATTGTAGATGAGGCAGTTGTTCTGTGCAGTCATATAATCTAGGTGACTGGGAGACAGTAATCATACAATTAGAAGTGGTTGCTTGTCATTGCTTGCCATTGTGTGAATCACAGGGAGTCTCATCTGCTATAAAACTTCCAGGTTTCTATGAACATTGGATTAACAAAAGATTATTATGAGTAATGATTTCAAACATAAAACACTGAGAAGTCTTTACGGTGCCCTATACCTAAATACAGTTCTGATCTACATTTCAGTGCAAAAAGCTTGGGCCCATATCTGTAGAGTATCCATGGAAACTATCATTCTGGTTGCTTCAAAACAATATTTGATATGGAGAGACGTCGAGAAAAAAGATGGATAAAAGTGTTTGTACTATACAATGTGGTGCTATGCATTGTCTACAGAAAGGTCACTGTGCTGTGTTACATTTGTAGGCTGACTAAAGTTTCTAAAAACAAAGTAGAAAGCATTTTTTTTTTTTAGTTTAAGTCCCTGTTACTCCATTGCTTTCCAACCAATTTATTTCTAAAAGTGTGTGTGTGTGTGTGGGGGGGGGGGGGGGGGATTGTCTTTAACCACTTCAGCCCTGGAAGAATTTACCCCCTTCCTGACCAGAGCACTTTTTTTTTTTTATTCTTTTTTTTTTTTAAACAGTGTGATAATTCCCCAGGAAAAGACATCTTACATCCATGACATGTCATTTAACATAAATCTTGCCCACTTCATAATCGATAAGTGCTACTATACTATGTTATCAGAAATTGTATAGTCTTCAAACATAGTTCCCCTGAAGATTACTCAGTTTTTCCTTTTATATTTCCCTTAACCAGGTATTATCCTGGCCAAGGCCAAAACTATAACAAACAGAAGAAGAAAAAGAGAGAAGAGAGGAAAAAAATATGTGTATATATATATATATATATATATATATATATATATATATATAACATTTTCCCCAATCATATTTATCCATTTTCCCCTCTTTCCTTTATTAGCTAAAGGTTATTATATTGATGCTTCCATTACTACTAAGAGTCTATGGAGACTTATTCTATCTGTTCCCTATAAATAAAATAAGGGGTCCAGATTTTCCAGTATTCCTCCTTTTACTCTTTCATCATCATAGTAAGATTTTCCATTTGTTGGATTTCTGTTACCCTAGTAAGCCAATGTGATCTAGTTGGAGAGGTGGTACTCTTCCATAGTGCCGGTATACACGCCCTTGCTGCCGTAAGAAGATGTTTTATGAGTGAGTATTTGTATCTCTTAATTGATATTGAGGTATCATGTAATAAGAATACAGCTGGGTCTTCCCCAAGGGATATACCTGTGATTGTTTTAACCGATCCAGCCACCATTGTCCAGAACTCTTTAAATCTTGGGCATTCCCAAAATATATGTAACAAGTTGCCCTCAGATTCAAGACATCGCCAACAGATATTTGATACTTGTGGGAACATCCGATGCAATACAACAGGTGTCCTGTACCATCTAGTAAGAATTTTATACCCTCCCTCTTGGTACCTACTTGCCAAAGATGCCTTATGTGCGAACAATAAAATCTTGTCCTTCTGGGCCTGAGAGAATGTTTTCCCTAGGTCTCTTTCCCACATTTGTAGGACCGCCAGTTCTTGTGGTGCTTCTAATCTAAATCAACGAAGCATAAAAATGTGACAATGAGTGTCTCATCGGTTCCCCCTTTAAGCATAGTTGTTCAAATACGGAGGGTGTTTGTAATATAGTAAGCATATGTGCCCGTCAAAGAAAGTCCAGATCTGTAAAACTTTGCCCCACCTCTCTACTCGTCATTATCCGATTCCCTGATGAGAAGTGTAAAAGCCTACTAACACCTTGCTGTAACAAAGTCACAAAGCGAGGGTCTGTAAGGCCTGGCTGAAAAGCCGGTGTACCTAAAATTTGAATTAAAGGGCTCGGATATGGAGAGATGTTAGTAGTCTTAAAAATCTTTTTAGTAGTCCGTACTGTGGCTCCCACAGTTGGGTGCCTCTTCACTGTTCGTGGGATATCCCCATCTGGAAGCCATGGAAGACCTTCCAGGGATATTGTAATTGTCGAAAAAAATAAATATAATAGCGCTAAACTTAAACTTGAATTAAGTGAACAAAAAATAATTGGTCATGATTATACCACAAACATGTACAGTATACAGTGCATAGATCTCTTATTAGTATCGCCTGAACTGATATGTGATAGTGAACCTAGAACATAAAAACCATATACCAAGAAAATGATGATGATTAAATTGATTAACACCATACATATGAAAAGTGAACAAACAAGCCTATAGTGTCTTAGCAAAGTGTGACACACTAAAGCATCAGTCCATATATGCAGAAATTCTGTTAAGAGTCCAAATGAATGCTGTGATAAACACCTGTGTACAAGACAAATTCCAAATCTCAAACGTGTTGTCTGAAGACAGGAGTGACATCCACCACCATAAGCAAGTCAGCAGCTTACCAGAACTAATTGGTCCTCTATTACGGAGGACCTGAAATCGCATGAAGACAATCCCAGCTGGATAGTAATGACTCCTATGGCCACCTCTTCAATCAGCGCTTCCCACAGTAAAAGAGCAGTTTGGCCGCAATATGACATGCAAAAGAGGAGAAGGATGCCTCGCTGGTGTAAAATCTTAGGGTTTATTGGATAACATATGGATAAAACACTTACAATTATGTGGAGTAAGTACAGTCTTAAGCCCGAGGTGCCGGCCGGACACCAACGAGCAAACCCGTCCTACGGAGATCGAGCCCAGGGCGGACCGAGCGGCGTGTTGACGTCATCCCCTCACTGCTCGATCTCCGTATTAGGGGTTTGCTAGTTGGTGTCCGTCCGGCACCTCGGGCTTAAGGCTGTACTTACTCCACATAATTGTAAGTGTTTTATCCATATGTTATCCAATAAACCCTAAGATTTTACACCAGCGAGGCATCCTTCTCCTCTTTTGCATGTCATATTGCGGCCAAACTGCTCTTTTACTGTGGGAAGCGCTGATTGAAGAGGTGGCAATAGGAGTCATTACTATCCAGCTGGGATTGTCTTTATGCGATTTCAGGTCCTCTGTAATAGAGGACCAATTAGTTCTGGTAAGCTGCTGACTTGCTTATGGTGGTGGATGTCACTCCTGTCTTCAGACAACACGTTTGAGATTTGGAATTTGTCTTGTGCACGGGTGTTTATTACAGCATTCATTTGGACTCTTAACAGAATTTCTGCATATATGGACTGATGCTTTAGTGTGTCACACTTTGCTAAGACACTATAGGCTTGTTTGTTCACTTTTCATATGTATGGTGTTAATCAATTTAATCATCATCATTTTCTTGGTATATGTTTTTTATGTTCTAGGTTCACTATCACATATCAGTTCAGGCGATACTAATAAGAGATCTATGCACTGTATACATGTTTGTGGTATAATCATGACCAATTATTTTTTGTTCACTTAATTCAAGTTTAAGTTTAGCGCTATTATATTTATTTTTTTCTGTGTTTTTCACTGATTATGTTTTCAGGTTAGTAGCTGCTTAGAACCATAACTGAGGCAATCTGGTGCCAGCCACCAACTGCCATTCTCTTATCCTGAGCGCAATTTCTGCTTCTTTTTTTCATATTGTAATCGTCGCCTGTTCCATATGGACCCACGGTTTCTTATTTTGATACACATACCAGTCTATTACCCTTGTCAAATGTGCAGCTTCTTAATATTTAACTGGGTCGGGAAACCCAATCCCCCCACTTTTCTTAGGGAGTGACAGGGTCACTCTGCGCACTCTCGCTGGCTTTCCGGCCCAGACAAATCTCAAGAATCTTGAACGTATGTCTCTCAAAAACCCCAGAGGAATTTTAATGGGCAGGGTCTGTAACAAGTATAGGAGTCTTGGCATCACCTTCATCTTTATAATACTGGTCCTACCTACTGGTAAAAACCTCCTTATCCCAGCGTTGGAAATCCAGATTAAACTGTTGTGCCATTGGGGAAAAGTTTAGTTCGAACACCCTATTCAATTTTGTAGATGAATTTTAAGTGAAAAAATAGTAGCGCCCTGTTTTAGAAAAAACAGTCCTAAAAGTGTTATACAGATCAATTATAAATCATGTAATGTGTATATAAACATAAGTCACCACGTAAGAGTGAACCTATACTAATCGATATTAAAATAAAATGTGTCCAAAACGTGAAATCAAGCAATACATGAACAAAAATAAGTGAAAAAAAAGGACAAAAAACAGTTCATAAAAAATGTTCATAAACAGAAAAATCATTTAAAGCGGAAGTAAACCCATCGATTTAACAGTTTCAAAAAGCAGTTACATTCCCGGCATGCCGGGAATGCCAACTGTCACATTGGTTGTGCTCTCAACCAAACTGTCAAACCATCCAATGGCTGGTGTCATAACTGATCACATGTGCAGCATCATAGCAATTGAAGATTAAACTGAGGCCAAGATGGCAGCTTCCTTGCCTGAAAATGATAGGAGGGTTTACTTCCACTTTAAGTGATTAAACTCAAAAATTGCCAGCATATGTTCTTAATCTTGAAAACTTAATTTTTATCTTCCACCACACCGCTCGTGTCTGTGAATCCACTCCCAAAGGAAAATAACTCACCAAAAAGATATGCCTCACACTCTCATGCTCGGCATAATAGCTTGATAACCCACCAGGGTTAATAGGCAATTCCACCGGTGATTACAAGAGAATCAAATCCACATGTAAAAAATGAATAAGTGCTTCCAATGGTGAAGTAAAACCAATTTTTTTAAAAACTGCGCACAAATCCTCAATCATTGTACTGTCATCACTCAAAATTCAAAAAGGCACTCCAAACAAAAAGTATCAGCAATGAATTAAGGAGACTTGCAGTGGCGTGCTAGGAATTGTGGTCACGGCAGACCCAAAATACCAGCAGATCTCACCCTCCACTTGTCCGCTTACTTCCCCGGTGTCATGGATATGCATTAATGTCTGTCTGCCATCTTACCTTTCCTCCTCATGTGTTCATCTTAGAGACCAGACCTCCTTCACCTGGCTTCCTTTATAATCTCCTCCCAGCCAGACTCCACCCTAGGCCCTATCACAGAACACTATATTAACCTGTGCACTGCAAGCCTGCTTTGCTGATCAACGTGTTTGTTAGGCATTGTGTGTTTGGGTTCCTGCCTGCCGTGTGCTACGTCTGTCTCTCTGTTACATATTTGGCTTGTCCCCGACTATCCCTGTCTGCTCGTGACCCTTGACCTTCGGCTCGTTCTTTCCTTATCCTTGTCTGCTTGTGGCCCCTGACCTTCAGCTTGTTATTCGTTTCTCTCATATCTTGTGCTGCTGCTTCCCCTCTTTTCCCCTTATCCTACGGGGCGTGAGCTAGGAGACTCCAGGGGCCGCGACCTGGACCCAGCCTGCAGCATAACATCCTCACCACTAGAGGCTCTGGAGAAGACCTGCTGGGTCTTAGACTCCGCGCCCTGGGGAATCTTGGCTCTAGCTTCCGTTAGGATCCCGGTTGTGCTCCTCTGGTCCCGCTTTCCACAACCACCCAGTTTCCTATCCGCAGAAGTCAGCCATAGGGTTCACTACCTTGCGGTGCACTCCTGTCCCCCTACGGTGTGCATCTGTCACCTGGCCACAGGTGACCTTGACACCGGGTCAGAACCGTATTATCCTCGGTGGTAATGCTACGTCCAGGAATCACAAAAGGTTACCGTGCAGACCACGCCCAGACATGTTTCGTCATCATCTTTATAGTCCATCCCTGATGCATTGTGCACTTTTTCCTATAGCGCCTGCGCGTATCCTGTGTCTCCATGACTGCAATGCCCTGACCCCAGAGTGGCGGAGATAAATGAATGAACTGACACAGTGAATGTTTACTGAATAAAAGCGTCAATTTTGTTACAGGTTGCATGCACACTACCGCAACAAATACATCACATATAACAGAGAATATTGTAAATATAAAATTATATATACATATTACTCTTTATAAATCAAAAACTTCTATATCTAAATGAATGGAGGTGATATTACAACTAAACCTAAACCAATCTATAGTAATAGGTAAAATGTTGAAGGTGATTTAGAAAGACTCAAAAAAAAAATATATATAAAAATATTTAAAATTCATACAGTATATATATGTAGCGGCCTCACCCCTCTCTCCCCTTCTCATGCTCGGCTTGTCTTTCCTCGTCTAGGGGCCTCAGCGCTGGGGAGAGGGATGAGATACACCACGGCCCATGTCCTCCATAGCTGAGAGGTGAAGGCCAGAAGATTGGGTTTTGTGTAGGTGTCCTAGAGTCAAGTTCAGTACTTCGTCCCTGACTCCTTTGCTCCTAGTAACGAGAGTCCCACACAGTGAATAGGTCCAACTCAGTTTTATTCTTCTTGGCAAACAACAAACAGTTTCTTCTACTGAGTAGTAATGGGGAATAGATCGAGGCACAATCCTTTCCCTTCTCCTGCTAACCACTGTGGTATCACCAGTGGCGAATAGTCACGATCACTGACTATGTGAGGTAGAACATGAATTACCTTCGCTAGCACGGCCCCTGTCAGGGGAAGGAAATCCATCCAAGGGAGAAACCGGAGGCCTCTCTGTCACCAGCGATGCTGCGCCGGACTCTTCAGAGAAGTTCCGCACACCAGATCTCACAAACTCAGACACGGGCACCCAAGGAGTTAGGGCCCCCTCGGATTCCTCCACCCTCGCGGAACTCAGTCGAAGGTACTGAGCCCCAGGCGTCTGCCATAGTACCTCACCCCAGGCTAAAGGTGCCTGAGATGGACTCCATCTCCGCTCCGGCTAGGTCAAGGGCACCTAGGCCTGGAACACTGGAACGCCAGCACCCAAGCTGAAGGTGCCTGGGTGCGGCCGAGTCCTCCGACTCCCACTCCGGACTCCGAACTCTGAACCCCGTAGTAAGGGCGTCCGCCCCTTTTATCCCCTCTCCCTTTGCGTCACAGCGGGTTCCCCGCCCCGCTGTACCAGCTCCAGGGGAGGACAAAAAGGTACAGTCTTGTGATGTGAGTTCAGCTTCGGCCCAGGGCAACAGCGCCACCTGTGGACCGCAAGGAACCTCACACCACCAGAGTCCTCCAAGAACCAGAAAAAGGTCTCGGATCCCCTAGCAATTTGTGCACCTGGGTTACACTACCACCCAGATGCCCCCCTTAAATTCAAACACCCGCTACATATATATATATATATATATATATATATATATATATATATATATATATATTGTGACAGCAGGAAGGTAAAGTCACCTGGTTGCATCCAGGGGGGTAGATATATTTCTCCCAGATTCAGGCTTTATGCCGACTTATACAACTAGGGAGTTGATGAAGCCCAGCTGAGGCTAGTGGGCTCATGAATGACTCATACCTCTAGGGAGAGTGTGGGGCGTCGTGCAGACAGAGATGAGGAGACCAGCTGAACCTTGTCAGCTCATTTAGGCCTCTATAAGAACTCCCAGCTTCATTAGATGTTAGCTCATGCCTGGAACCAGACCTGTGTGGACTGTCTAGGGAGAGTGAACCCCTGTGCGGTGAGGCAAAGCCTGTGTGGCTATTTGTTTGGACTTTTACTAAACCAGGGACTTAGGGACTAGGACAGCACCAGGCTGATCCCAGTTGTTAGTTTAGGAAACCTGCATGTTTAGTCAGAGGTCAAACTGACCAGGATTTATTTTGTTTGTTTCTTTTTGGCTTTGCTGTGTTTTTGTCACTGTACATAGAGAAATAAACCGCACCTTTTGATTTTGAAAACCACAACCTCCGTCTGCTGGCCCTGTTTTTGTGTGGGGAGCCCAACCAGGGGGTCACACACACCCGCTACCGAGTTAACCCCCTCACAGTTGGTGGAGAACCAGTGGCAGTTTTTTTTAAGCCAGCATGGAGGAGATACTGAAACAGCTGGCTCTAGCAAATGCCAATCAACAGCAGACAAATGCAGGTTTGCAAAGGAGCCTTGCAGCCCAGCAGCAAGCTCATCAACAAGCCCAGCAGCAATCTGAGGCCCGCTTCATAGACCTGTTACAGAAGCAAGAGCAGAGACTACAACAAATGGAAGCAGTAATGCAGCAACGTCCGCAGACCAGTGAGGAAAGCCGTCCCACTAATACCGCGTCCTTTGGGGTGAGTCGTTTATTGACAAAAATGACTGGAGAGGATGATCCAGAGGTATTTTTGACCACATTTGAAAGGACTGCTGAAAGAGAAAAGTGGCCTGAGGAGCAGTGGGCTGGACTGGTGGCTCCTCTGTTAACTGGTGAATCGCAGAAGGCTTACTATGACCTAGAGCCTGACCAGGCAAAAGACTATGTGATGCTAAAAGCTGAAATATTGGCAAGGCTGGGTGTCACCCTGGCTGTCCGGGCTCAGCGTGTGCATAACTGGACTTTCCAGCTTGGAAAACCCCCCAGGTCTCAAATGTATGATCTCATTCACCTGAGCAGGAAGTGGCTACAGCCAGAGACTTTGTCCGCACCGGAGATTGTGGAACGTGTTGTGATGGATCGTTTCTTGAGAGCTCTTCCTACCGCCATTCAAAAGTGGGTAAGCCATGGAGACCCAGAAACGGCCGGTAAACTTGTGGATCGTGTAGAGAGATACTTGGCTACAGAGAACCTGACGGCCTCTTCCAGAGACTCTCGGACTTTCCACCCTAAGACCAGACCATCCCCAGGGGCGGATAAGAGGATTCCAAGGGGTGAGGGTGGAGAGAGTGAGAGGGTGGGAGCTCTACCCCAAGTTTGGCGAGAACAGCCTGGGAAATCAGCGGCTCAAGAGGCCGCAAGAAGGATCGTTTGCTACCGCTGCCGGCAAGCGGGACATATTGCAGCAAATTGCCCGGTTGTGGAGGAACCCATGCAATGTGACTTTCTGATGGACAGACGTCAGTCGCTGTGTGCGACAGTCGCATGCACTGCCATTCGGGGAACTGAGAAACATTTATGCAAAATGTGTATTAATGGTAGAAATGTTGTGGTATTACTGGATTCAGGTAGCCTTGTGACCCTGATAAAGGCTGAATTAGTTAAAACAGAGGTCTCTGGGAATAGCAAGGTAGCTGTTATTTGTGTGCATGGGGACACCCGAGAGTATCCAGTGACTACAGTGTGTTTCGAGACCCCCAAAGGTACCCTCTCTCATCCAGTCGGGTTAGTATCTCAATTACCGCATGATGCCATTGTGGGAAGGGATTTTCCGAAGTTCTGGGAACTGTGGGATGATCCTGAGCCCCCCACTGGTGCCCCTATGTACCAGGAATGTGATAGCCAGAACTCCTCTGAGAGTGGTGAGGACTCTCCAGAATTTCCCTTGTCAGTATTGGCAGGGGAGACTCAAGAAACTGGAGAGGAGCCCACCTCCTCAGACGAAAACCTACCGTCTGTGGAGTTTTCTGATCTGGAGGTTCACAGGGAAAATTTTGCCACAGAACAGTTAAAAGACCCCGCCCTAATAAAGGCACGGGAAAACGTAGTGGAAATAGATGGCGAGTTAGTGAACCCAGATAATACCTGCACTTACCCATACTTCAGCGTAGAGAAGGACCTACTGTATCGGGTGGCAAAAAGGGCAGAAGAAACTGTTGAGCAGCTGGTGGTGCCCAAACCTTACAGGAAGTTGGTGTTGGAGTTGGCCCATGGGCACATTCTTGGAGGTCATCTGGGGACAGAGAAAACCCGAGAGAGGGTATTACAGAGATTCTATTGGCCTGGGGTGATGAAGGACATAGAAAATTATTGTTCCTCCTGCCCTGTGTGTCAGAGGTCGGCCCCGATGCCACATTTCCGTAGCCCGCTGGTCCCTCTACCCATCATTGAGGTCCCGTTTGAGAGAATCGCAATGGATTTGGTAGGTCCTATAATCAAGTCCGCTAGGGGGCACCAGTACATATTGGTTATAATGGACTATGCCACCCGTTATCCAGAAGCGATCCCTCTCAGAAATACCTCGGCCAAAACCATAGCCAAAGAGCTATCTCTTGTTTTTAGCCGGGTGGGTATTTGTAAAGAACTGCTTACGGACCAAGGTACACCCTTTATGTCCCGGGTTATGAAAGAGCTGTGTAAATTGTTCAAAGTGACGCAATTGCGTACATCTGTGTATCACCCCCAAACCGATGGGCTGGTTGAAAGATTCAACAAAACCCTAAAACAAATGTTGAAGAAAGTGGTGGATAGAGATGGAAAGGATTGGGACTGTCTACTTCCTTATTTGATGTTTGCTATTAGGGAGGTGCCCCAATCCTCTACGGGATTCTCCCCCTTTGAGTTACTGTATGGGAGACACCCAAGAGGGCTGTTGGATATTGCCAAGGAAACTTGGGAAAGTGAGAGTTCTCCCCACAGGAGTGTGATTGAGCATGTCGCCCTGATGCAAGATCGAATTGCACAGGTAATGCCCATCGTGAAGGAACATTTGGCCCAAGCGCAGTTGGCACAGCAGAGAGTGTACAACCGTGGAGCAAAGACCCGTACCTTTTCCCCGGGGGATAGGATATTGGTACTTGTCCCTACGGTTGAAAGTAAATTCCTTGCCAAATGGCAAGGCCCCTACGAGATAATGGAAAAAGTGAGCGAAGTGAATTACAAGGTCAGACAACCAGGAAGGCGAAAGCCCGAACAGATATATCACGTTAATCTGTTGAAAGCCTGGAGGGATAGAGAGTCCCTAGTCGCAGAAACTTGGTCACCAGCTCAAACTGGTTGCGTGATTCCGGAGGTTGGAATAGCAGCCACCTTGTCACAACCCCAACAACAGGAGGTTAAGGAGTTTGTGCTTCGCAACAAGGAGGTGTTCTCTGAGCTGCCGGGACAAACATCTGGGGTAGAGCATGATATTATTACCCCGCCCGGTGAAAGGGTGAAGTTAAAACCCTATCGGATCCCAGAGGCCCGACGGGAGGCAATACGGGAGGAAGTACAGAAAATGCTGAACTTAGGGGTGATAGAGGAGTCCCAAAGTGATTGGTCTAGTCCCATTGTGTTGGTGCCTAAACCGGATGGGAGCTGGCGATTTTGTAACGATTTTCGTCAGTTGAACAAAGTTACAAAATTTGACACCTACCCCATGCCACGTATAGATGAGTTGATCGACCGGCTGGGAACAGCCCGATACATGACGACTCTTGACCTCACAAAAGGGTATTGGCAAATTCCCCTGGCCAAGTCGGCCAAAGAGAAAACCGCATTTGTAACCCCAGACGGGGCGTTCCAATATAAGAGAATGCCGTTCGGGTTACAGAATGCGCCGGCCACATTCCAGCGGAAAATGGACCAGATGCTGAGGCCCCATCGGAAGTATGCTGCGGCTTACCTGGATGACGTAATTGTCCATAGCACAGATTGGGCCTCACATCTGCCAAAAGTGCAAGCAGTCCTGGACTCTGTTCGGGAAGCGGGGTTTACGGCTAACCCCAAGAAGTGTACCATTGGGCAGGAGGAGGCCAAATATCTTGGGTACACCATTGGCAGGGGAGTAATAAAACCCCAACTCAACAAAGTCGAGGCCATCCAGAGTTGGCCACGTCCCAACAGCAAGAAGCAGGTACGAGCCTTTCTGGGAATCGCGGGTTATTATCGGCGCTTCATTCCCCACTTTGCTTCTAAGGCTGTGCCCCTAACCAACCTGACGAAAGGGAAAGGGTCGGTCATGATTAAATGGACCCCCGAGGCTGAGGCAGCATTCCAATTCTTGAAACAAGCCTTATGTAGCCAGCCAGTGTTGTACTCACCCGACTTCTCTAAAGACTTTGTCGTACAAAGTGATGCGTCAGATGTGGGGTTAGGAGCAGTATTGTCCCAGGTCTGGAACGGGGAAGAGCACCCAGTCATTTACCTCAGCAGGAAGTTGAAGTCCCATGAGGTAAATTACGCCACGGTTGAAAAGGAGTGTTTAGCGGTGAAGTGGGCTCTAGATTCCCTTCGGTACTATCTGCTAGGTAGGCACTTTGACATGGTTACGGATCACGCTCCGTTAAAGTGGATGGCTCAAAACAAGGAGACAAATAGAAGAGTGAATAGGTGGTTCCTGGCCCTACAGGAATTCAACTTCACAGTAAAGCATCGCCCTGGCGTTCAAATGGGGAATGTGGATGCTTTGTCTCGAGTACATGAATGCCTGATTGCTGGTGTTCCAACCCCAAGGTTAAAACAAGAGGGGGGGGTATGTGACAGCAGGAAGGTAAAGTCACCTGGTTGCATCCAGGGGGGTAGATATATTTCTCCCAGATTCAGGCTTTATGCCGACTTATACAACTAGGGAGTTGATGAAGCCCAGCTGAGGCTAGTGGGCTCATGAATGACTCATACCTCTAGGGAGAGTGTGGGGCGTCGTGCAGACAGAGATGAGGAGACCAGCTGAACCTTGTCAGCTCATTTAGGCCTCTATAAGAACTCCCAGCTTCATTAGATGTTAGCTCATGCCTGGAACCAGACCTGTGTGGACTGTCTAGGGAGAGTGAACCCCTGTGCGGTGAGGCAAAGCCTGTGTGGCTATTTGTTTGGACTTTTACTAAACCAGGGACTTAGGGACTAGGACAGCACCAGGCTGATCCCAGTTGTTAGTTTAGGAAACCTGCATGTTTAGTCAGAGGTCAAACTGACCAGGATTTATTTTGTTTGTTTCTTTTTGGCTTTGCTGTGTTTTTGTCACTGTACATAGAGAAATAAACCGCACCTTTTGATTTTGAAAACCACAACCTCCGTCTGCTGGCCCTGTTTTTGTGTGGGGAGCCCAACCAGGGGGTCACACACACCCGCTACCGAGTTAACCCCCTCACAATATATATATATATATACAGTTGCACTGTGTTCATAGATCGCAGGGGTAAGAGGGGTCTGAAGAATCAGCTCTGGAGTTCATAAGTCATCTGAACAATAATACCAGCAATATTGTGTTAGATCATGTGATAGATAAGGTTCACTGCAAGTCTCCTTCATTCATTGCTGATACTTTTTGTTTGAAGTGCCTTTTTGAATTTTGAGTGATATGAGTACAATGGTTGAGAATTTGTGTGCAGTTTTTAAATAAATTGGTTTTAATTACTTCACCATTGGAAGCACTTATTCATTTTTTACATGTGGATTTGATTCTCTTGTAATCACCGGTGGAATTGCCTATTAACCCTGGTGGGTTATCAAGCTGTTATCAAGCTGTTATGCCGAGCATGAGAGTGTGAGGCATATATTTTTGGTGAGTTATTTTCCTTTGGGAGTGGATTCACAGACACGAACGGTGTGGTGGAAGATAAAAAATAAGTTTTCAAGATTAAGAACATATGCTGGCAATTTTTGAGTTTAATCACTTGAATGATTTTTCAGTTTATGGACATTTTTTATGAACTGTTTTTTTCACTTATTTTTGGTCATGTATTGCTTGATTTCACGTTTTGGACACATTTTATTTTAATATCGATTAGTATAGGTTCACTCTCACGTGGTGACTTATGTTTATATACACATTACATGATTTATAATTGATCTGTATAACACTTTTAGGACAGTTTTTTCTAAAACAGAGCGCTACTATTTTTTCACTTAAAATTCATCTACAACGTTTTCAATCTTTAAGTAGCAGCTTTAGGATATTTGTTTTATTTCAATCTAGGCGCAGTGGTGGTTTGGGAAGTTTACTAGGGGGTGTTTATAGCTCTTCTTTACCAGCTTTTACCCTATTCAATTTATTTGGAATATTTGTTCCCAAGTATTGTATATGGGAGTCTGTCCATTTAAATTTAAATTGGGTAGGTATCTGATGTAGAAAATATCTATTCAGCTCCACCCCCATCGCCTCAGATTTACTATAATTCACCTTAAAATTGGAGAGCGCTCCATATGTGCTCCATATGTGCGTAATTCTGACAATAATGATGAGAGGGATATAAGTGGGGAAGTAATGAAAAATATCAGATCGTCTGCATATGCAGCAAATTTCTGTTCCCCTGCTTTTATTTATTTTAAGCAATACCCTTAATATCTTGATGGGCATGTATAGTTCTTAAAAAGGGTTCCAATGTGAGGATAAAGATAATGGGCGACAGTGGGCAACCCTGACGCCTCCCATTCGGTATGGGAAAGGCATCTGACATTATGTCATTCACCTTAACTCGGGCCGACGGGGCAGAGTATAAACTTGTGAGCCAACTTTGCATCCCAGATCCTAATCCGATATGTTGTAATGTTGTTTTTAAAAATGTCCAGTCAACCCTATCGAATGCTTTCTCCGCATCAGTGAATATAAGCACTAAGGGTTTTTGATAAATTTGGGAAAAATGAATGGCGCTTAGAACTTGTTGCGTATTGTCTCTGCCTTCTCTATCAGGGGTGAAGCCTGCTTGATCTGGATGCACTAAGTACGAGATATGGCTCAATAATCTAGTGGCTACGATTTTTGTAAAAATGTTGAGGTCAACATTAAGTAAAGAAACTGGGCGATAGCTAGGGCACAGGGAAGAATCTTTCCCCTCTTTTGGGATTACTGTTATATGAGCTAGAAGCATCTCAGACGGAAATGCCTATCCCTCTCGTATAGAATTAAAGGCTGTTACGAATCTCTGTGCTAATTTATCCGAGTAGGTTTTATAGTAAGACAGGGTGTACCCATCAGGGCCGGGGGGCTTTACCAGATTTTAGTGATTTAAGGGCTCATAGGAACTAGTCCACCGTAAGTGGGGCATCCAATTCCTTTGCTATCTCATCAGTCTCATCAGTCAATTTGGGCATTCCCGACGTTTGAAGATATTTTCTAGCTGCTTCTTGCCTGCTATGTAACGTCGGGTAGGATACATGATCCCCCAACTGGTATAGGCTAACATAATAATCCCTAAAAGCCTACAATCGCCTGGGAGGAGCTTACTAACGTATCCCCTTGAGTTTTAATACGGGTAATTTAATTAAGTGCCCTAGTGGCTCTGAGGGCATTGGCTAACATCCTACTCGGCTTGTTTCCAAACTCATAGAATGCATGCCTACAACACATTCATTTTGTTTTTGCCTTATCCATAAGTAGTGTATTTAACTGGTCACATAAATTCATAAGTTTCTCCTCTATCTGCTGTACCCGAGTCCTCTTATGGGCCAATTCGTATTTCCGAATGTCCCCAAGAAAAGAGTCTAACTTAGCAATTAGTGATTGTTTCCTATGTGCCCCTAAAGATATAAGAGTATCTCTAATAAGTAGCACAAACAGAATGGGGTAGCTTCTCCTGTCTCATTTGTAAAAAAGGAATCTAGTTCCTTGGTTATCCGTTACGCATATTTCGGATCTTTCAAAAGTGTCTCATTCAGTTTCCAATACCAGTCTCGAGTCATCGGTTCTCCCAGTTCTATGACACAGTTAGTCGGGGCATGATCTTAGAGAGTCTATATAGGCCTCCAGTACGCATTCCAGAGCATTCTGCGAAATAAGAATGTAATCAATTCTACTGTATGTCCCATGATTGGATGAGAAAAAGGTGTCATTTCTATCCTGTACGTGAAGAGTCCTCCAGCTATCCACCAATTGCAGATCCTGGAGTAGTATTTTAGCTCTGCGTAATTTTGCATAGGATAAATGGGAAACACCCCTAGATGCATCCAACATGGGCTCCAGTGCCATATTCAGGTCACCTCCCATGAGCAAATTCCCATAATTCATCTAGGAGTCTGGTATGCTTCTCTGGGCTATTAAGCCCTTTGACATCATATGAAGTTGAAGTTACCCTAGTCATTTTGTCATTTATTTGTAGTTAAGGGGAGAGAAGAAAAGGAAAAAAAAAAAACAGTATCAGACAAGACGCGACTTTCCGGTCCATCTGATACTCAAAAAGCGAAAAAAATAAAAAGTAGAAACGCCTCCGACTTTTCTCCAAAATATAATAGAGGCGTTTATAATGGGGGGTGGGGGGGTGATCAAACAAGGCAGTAATAAGAGATGTAATACCAGCATAAATGCATTCCTAAACATACTAAAATACACAAAAAATAATCCATCGAAAGAAAAACCCTTCAATCAAATATTATATTATAGACTTTATATATCAGGTCTCTATGGCCTAGGCTGGTCACAGGTCCATCTGCAGGGCCCACCCCCCCCAAAAAAAAGGGGGGATGGGCACTGCAGATTAGACACTAATGCCATCCCAAGCATTCAAAAATCAAGTATTTCATACTTATATATCATACATTCATAGTCCCATTACCCTATATTACTACAAATTAGCTCCAATATTCTCCTGTATCCCATACTTTAAAACTAGTTAAATCTCTCTGAGGGGTATCTTTAAAGGGGTTGTAAAGGTTTGTTTTTTATTTTCTAAATAGGTTCCTTTAAGCTAGTGCATTGTTGGTTCACTTACCTTTTCCTTCGATTTCCCTTCTAAATGTTTTTTTCTTTGTCTGAATCTCTCACTTCCTGTTCCTTCTCAGTAAGCTTGCCCTCATCATCCGAGCCGTTCTGGCTGGGGGTTAGTCAGCCTGCTCGCCCCCTCCCTTGGGACTACATCCCTGCGGGGAGACGCTGTGGATGTAGTCCTAAGGGAGGGGGCGAGCAGGCTGACTAACCCCCAGCCAGTACGGCTCGGATGATGGGGGCAAGCTTACTGCGGAGGAAGAGGAAGTGAGAAATTCAGACAAAGAAAAAAAAACATTTAGAAGGCTAAATCGAAGGAAAGGGTAAGTGAACCAACAATGCACTAGCTTAAAGGAACCTATTTAGAAAAGAAAAAACGAACCTTTACAACCCCTTTAATTATAATCCGAAGCAAGACTATAATAAAGTTCCCCCCCAGGCCTCCTCCAATAGCCCCTCACACATCCATGGTCTACTGGGCTAGCCTACTCTCGGCCACTGGGGGTATACTATTTCCCATTAAACACCCTCCCTATATCAGAATCAACCCAACTATTGGGCATGGCGGGGCTACGGCCTCAGAGCCCATCTATCTGATATATCAGGTACATTTCATGGTCAGTTGTGAGTGGTATAGTGGGGATATATCATGGGGCCTCCGCACCTAGGCGCATCCATCCTCTCTTCCCATCATACATACCAGGGCATCTCGATCTAAAGGCAGGGAATACCATGCTAATGCACCCTCTCCCAACTCCACCCCTTCTCCGATCTGTCAGGTCAAAGCGAGGGGTATTAGACCAAGCTTATTTACTCCCCTTCCCTCATCCTCTGTCAGCAGTGGAGGGGGGGTGGTTTAATCAAATCATATCTGACCCAGAGTAGCTTTAAGAAGACCGCTACAATTAAATTATAATATTTACTTCCTCTTGCACCCATTACTTATCTAGTAAAGATGAGAAAAAACAAAAAACAAATAATCTCTAATAACCCAGTCAGTGAACAATATTTATGTGCCTTTAACACCCCATTAGTGATGAGCCGAACACCCCCGGGTTCGGTTCGCACCAGAACCCGCGAACGGACCGAAAGTTCGTACGAACATTAGAACCCTATTAAATACAATGGATGCGAACGTTCGAATTCTAAAGTGCTAATTATAACAACTATTATGCATGTTATTGTCCTAAAAAGGGTTTGGGAACCCGGGTTGTGCACCAGGGGACATGTATCAATGCAAAAAGAAGTTTTAAAAACGGTCGTTTTTCGGGAGCAGTCATTTTAATGATGCATAAAGTGAAAAAAAAAAGTCAAATATTCCTTTAAATATCGTACCTGGGGGGTGTCTAAAGTATGCCTGTGAAGTGCCACGTGTTTCCCGTGTTTAGAACTGTCCCTGCACAAAATTACATTTCTAAAGGAAAAAAAGCCATTTAAAACTGCTTGCGGCTTTAATGTAATGTCTGGTCCCGGTAATATGGATGAAAATCTTTAAGAAAAATGGCATAGCTACCCCATGACCCCCCCCCCTACCCCAGCCCATTACCAGCCCCTTTGGGTCTTGTATGGATATTAAGGGGAACCCCGCACATAAAATAAAAAAGGCCCTATATACTCTGAACAGCCGTATACAGGCGGTGCATACAAGACAGGGACTGTAGGTTTGTTCTTATGTAGAATCTGTTTGTAATTTTGAACAGGTACATTGTTGAAGTGTAGCTCCAGCCCAAAAATCTATTTTTAAACTTTTTGGAAAACATAGGTAAGGGTTATCACCCCTGTAACATTTGTTTTGCTGTCTGTGCCCCTGTTCAGAACATTTCACCTCACTTTCCGTCCCAATGACAACTGTTTTTGAAATGTGGTGTTTTTCTTGAAACAAGGATTGCTGATAAAGCATCAGTACAGAGGAGACACCTTTCTCCCATATTTATTCTTACAGGAGAGAATTTTCCTTCCTAGTGGTAGATTTCCTCTCACTTCCTGTTGTCTTCTTGCGTTTGCAAGTAGGAGTCGTTTGTAAGTTGGATGTTTGAAAGTAGGGACCTGCCGTATATACTCTGCAGAAATAGGCCCCTTAGTTGTTGGTGTTGGCACAACACTGTAAGCACTCACAGTTACTCTTGGTTGGTGCTGGAACGCCCTGCTGTCAACTATTATATCAGGAATTTTAATTACATATAATTGTTGAACAGTGGTAGTAAAAATTGGGCCTTTGATGGTGGTGCTGGTGCCACAACACTGTAAGCCCTGACAGTTACTCTTGGTGGGTGCAGCAATGGGCCCTGCTGTGAATTATTAGATCAAGAATTGTAATTACATGCCCCTTTTGAACAGGGGCTGAAAAATTGGGCCTTTCGTGGTGGTGGTGGTGGTGGCGTTGCCACAACACTGTAAGCCCTCAGAGTTACTCTTGGTGGGTGCAGGAATGGGCCCTGCTGTGAATTATTAGATCAAGAATTGTAATTGCATGCCCCTGTTGAACAGGGGCTGAAAAATTGGGCCTTTCGTGGTGGTGGTGGTGGTGGTGGTGTTGCCACAACACTGTAAGCCCTCAGAGTTACTCTTGGTGGGTGCAGCAATGGGCCCTGCTGTGAATTATTAGATCAAGAATTGTAATTACATGCCCCTTTTGAACAGGGGCTGAAAAATTGGGCCTTTCGTGGTGGTGGTGGTGGTGGCATTGCCACAACACTGTAAGCCCTCAGAGTTACTCTTGGTGGGTGCAGCAATGGGCCCTGCTGTGAATTATTAGATCAAGAATTGTAATTGCATGCCCCTGTTGAACAGGGGCTGAAAAATTGGGCCTTTCGTGGTGGTGGTGGTGGTGGTGGTGTTGCCACAACACTGTAAGCCCTCAGAGTTACTCTTGGTGGGTGCAGCAATGGGCCCTGCTGTGAATTATTAGATCAAGAATTGTAATTACATGCCCCTTTTGAACAGGGGCTGAAAAATTGGGCCTTTCGTGGTGGTGGTGGTGGTGGCGTTGCCACAACACTGTAAGCCCTCAGAGTTACTCTTGGTGGGTGCAGCAATGGGCCCTGCTGTGAATTATTAGATCAAGAATTGTAATTGCATGCCCCTGTTGAACAGGGGCTGAAAAATTGGGCCTTAGGCACTGGTGGCACAACACTACAACCCCTCACAGATACTGTACTTGGAGCACAGCAATGAGCCCTGTTGCAAAGTATTGCTTCAAAAATTGTAATGACACGCCCCTGTTAAACAGGGGCTGAAAAATTGGGCCTTAGGCACTGGTGCCACAACACTCCAACCCCTCACAGATACTGTACTTGGAGCACAGCAATGAGCCCTATGGCAAATTATTGCTAAAAAAATTGTAATTACACGCCCCTGTAAAACAGGGGCTGAAAAATTGGGCCTTAGCCACTGGTGGCGGCACCCATAAACAAAAATGATCTTCCAAGCTATCATCATCAATCGTATCATTGATGACTCGGAGGAGGAGGATAGCCAGTCAACATAACAGCACAGGCACTCAGCATCAGCATCAGTCTTGAAGGGATGTGACATGTTAAAATCAATTAGTCTGTTATATCAGTATCAGGTGTGTGGTAGCTGGTGGTGATCCAAGACTGGTTCATCTTGATGAAAGTCAGTCGATCAACCGAGTCGGTGGACAGGCGCACCCTGTGATCCGTGACAAATCCTCCAGCAGCACTGAATGTGCGTTCCGAAAGAACGCTGGATGCAGGACAGGCCAGTAGCTCAATTGCATACTGTGCAAGCTCTGGCCAGTGATCCATCCTCAAGACCCAGTAAGCCAGAGGATTTTCGGTGGGGAAGGTGTCCAAGTCTGACCTTGCCCCTAGATATTCCTGCACCATGTTTATCAGACGCTGGCGATGGTTGCTGGAACCGATCATACTTTGGGGCTGCGGACTAAAGAATTGTCTGAACGCATCGGTCAGACGGCCACCTTCCCCACCGCTCCTTCTTTGACTGGCCGAAGCCTCAGCAACTCGTTGTCCAGGACCAGGAGTTTGTAACCTCCCAGTTTCTGGGAACGCGTTGCACAGACCTTTCTGCAAGGCCTCCCGGAGTTGTCTCATCCTCTGCTCCCTCTGCGACGGTAACATAAGGTCCGCAACCTTACCCTTGTACCGTGGATCAAGGAGAGTGGCCAGCCAGTAATGGTCCCTCTCCTTGATCCGAAGAATACGAGGATCCTTCCGCAGACTTTGCAGGATCAGGGAGGCCATGCAGCGTAGGTTTGCTGAGGCATTCGCTCCGGAGTCCTCTGGGTCACTAAGGACGACATGATCCGCAGCCACCTCCTCCCAGCCACGTACAAGTCCACTGGTTTCTTGGGACTGTAAATCATCCCTAAAAGACTGCTGCTGATGATGCTGAGTGCCAGCCTCCACCTCCATGCTGACACAATCCTCCTCCTCCTCCTCCTCCTCGTCCTCTTCCTGTGCGATGGGTGGGACAGAAGGAACACTGTCTGGGTAAAGGGGGCCTTGAGAGGCAAGGAAGTCCTCCTCTTCCTGCCTCTGTTCTGCCTCAAGTGCCCTGTCCATTATTCCACGCAGCGTGTGCTCCAACAGGTGGACAAGAGGTACAGTGTCACTGATGCATGCACTGTCACTGCTCACCATCCTCGTGGCCTCCTCAAATGGTGCCAGGACAGTGCATGCATCCCTGATCATGCCCCACTGGCGTGGAGAAAAAAAACCAAGCTCCCCTGACCCTGTCCTGGTGCCGTAGTCGCACAGGTACTCATTGATGGCCCTCTGCTGCGTGTGCAGCCGCTGCAGCATGGCCAACGTTGAGTTCCACCTGGTGGGCATGTCACATATAAGGCGGTTCTTGGGCAGGTTCAACTCCTTTTGCAGCTCAGCCAGGCGAGCACTGGCATTATAAGATCTGCGGAAATGCACACAGACTTTCCTGGCCTGCCTCAGGACATCCTGTAAGCCCGGGTACCTGCCCAAGAACCGCTGCACCACCAGGTTAAGGACGTGAGCCACACAGGGCACATGGGTCAGTTGTCCCTGTCGGAGGGCGGAGAGGAGGTTGGTGCCATTGTCGCAAACCACCATTCCTGGCTTAAGCTGGCGTGGCGTCAACCACCTCTCGGCCTGGCCCTGCAGAGCAGACAGGACCTCTGCCCCAGTGTGGCTTCTGTCCCCCAAACACACCAGCGCAAGCACGGCATGGCATCTTTTTGCCTGCGTACTTGCGTAGCCCCTTGAACGCCTACGGAGCACCGCTGGTTCCGAGGACAAACCACAGGAAGAGGCCATGGAGGCAGAAGAAGAGGAGGGGGTGGAGGAGAGAGGTGTGTCACAACCAGTAGTAGCATTTTGGAGGCGTGGCGGTGGAACAACCTCCAACACTACTGCACCTTGTCCTGCATCCTTCCCAGCTGCCAAAAGAGTGACCCAATGGGCCGTGAAAGAAAGGTAACGTCCCTGTCCATGCCTGCTGGACCATGAGTCAGCGGTAATATGCACCTTACCGCTGACCGCCCTGTCCAGCGAGGCCAAGACATTGCCTTCCACATGCCGGTAGAGAGCCGGAATAGCCTTCCGTGAGAAAAAGTGGCGTTTGGGAACCTGCCACTGAGGAACCGCACATTGCACAAACTCACGGAAGGGGGCCGAGTCTACCAACTGAAAAGGCAGCAGTTGAAGCGCTAGCAATTTAGCCAAGCTAGCATTCAACCGCTGGGCATGTGGATGGCTGGGAGTGAACTTCTTTCGACGGTCCAGCAGCTGGGGCAGGGAAATTTGCCTGCTAGAATCGGACGTCGGTGTACTGCTAGCAGAGTGGCCACAAGTACTTGGCTGTGACACACCTAATTCTACACCTTCATTCCTCTCAGTGCATGTTTCAGAGAGGACTGAAGTTATAGTGGGGTTGGAGATCCCAGCTGATGCGGTGCAAGGAGAGGTCCGCTTTGTTCTTTGGTGTGGGTCTTTGAGGTAGGCTTGCCAACGAGCTGCATGGCAGGTCAACATATGTCTGGTCAGGCATGTGGTACCCAAGCGGCTGATGTTTTGGCCACGCGATATACGCTTGAGACATATGTTGCAAACAGCAGCTGTGCGATCTGATGCACTAGCCTCAAAAAAGGCCCACACCAAAGAACTTTTTGAATGACGGGCAGAGGCAGCGCCCTGCACAGGCGGAGCTCTGCGGTGTGATTCCGTCGGTGTACTGCCCTTACGCTGGCCACCAAAGGGCATCCTGCCTCATTGGAGATGTGCCTCCTCCTCATCCTCCTCCTCCTCCTCTCTCCTATTAGGCACCCACGTGGAGTCAGTGACCTCATCATCCCCTCCCTCCTCATCACTGGAGCCAATCTGGCAGTATGCTGCAGCTGCTGGAACATGACTGCCAGATTGGTGTCCTTCTTGAGCATCCCCTCTGTCTGCTCTCACGCTACTGCCTTCCTCTAGCTGGGTTTCATCATCAGACCCTTCGAAACGCTGGGCATCCTCCTGGAGCATGTACCCAACACTGTGCTCAAACAGTTCGGGGGACTCCTCAGGAGGAGGACATGGTGGGTCTAGGGAAGGAGTGACTGATGATGAGTCTGACATTGATACCAGGGAAGAGGACGCTTTGGCAGCTGCTTTTCCAGTACCCTGAGCCTGGGTGAGAGAGGATGAGGAGGAGGAGGAGGGCTTGGTCATCCACTCTACCAAGTCTTCGGCATGATGTGGCTCAACATGTCCAGCTGCCGAAAAGAAGGACAAGCGTGTCCCATGGCCATGTGCTGATGACAATGCACCGCGTCCACGACCAGCACTGTTGCCCCCAGACACAGAGCCTGCTTGCCCTCTTTTATTGCCTCCTGACTGCCTGCCTCTCCTTGTTTGCCTTCCAGACATTCTAATAGATGGCCTGCAGGGAGATGGGAAAAAAGCAATAAGGGCTACCTTCAGGTGTCCTTCTCTGTCCCTTTACTTAAGGATTTCTAAATATGGTTGAGGATGATTGCTTTTGCACAGAATAGCACAACGACAATTTCCCTGACTGTGCAAAAAAACAAGGATTTCAAAGATGGTTGATGAGGAATGCTTTAGCACACTATAGCACAAGGAGAATTCCCTCACTGTCCTTCCCTGTCCCTAGAAACAAGGATTCGCACAGTAAAAGACACTGACACTCTCCCTACCTATAGTTTTCTGTCCCTAGAAAAAATGTTTTTTTAAAGCACACTATAGCACAAGGAGAATTTCACTCACTTTCCTTCTTTGTCCCTAGAAACAAGGTTTATCACAGTGAAAGAAACTGACACTCTTCCTTCCTATAGTTTTCTGTCCCTAGAAAAAATGTTTTTTTAAAGCACACTATAGCACAAGGAGAATTCCCTCACTGTCCTTCCCTGTCCCTAGAAACAAGGATTCGCACAGTAAAACACACTGACACTCTCCCTACCTATCCTTCTCTTTCCCTAAACTAAAGGAATCCAGGTTAAGCAAGAAAAAAATAAATGTCACTGTCCCTGCCTATGTTTCTCTTTCCCTGCTCCGGAACACACTACACTAGGCCGCCGTGCTGGCGGCCTTTTATAGTGTGGGGCGTGTACTAAACACCCTCAGCAATAATTGGCCACAGGCATCCTGCCTGTGGCCAATCATTGCTCTCCTCGCTGCCGGCGCTGTGATTGGCCAAGCATGCGGGGTCACAGTGCATGCTTGGCCAATCACAGCGCCTGGATGACACTGCGATGGCGTAGTGCATTGTGGGCCGTTCGCGTCACTCGAATTTGGCACGAACGGCCCAAATCGTTCGATCTTCGTCGAACGATCGAACAGCCGATGTTCGAGTCGAACGTATGTTCGACTCGAACACGAAGCTCATCCCTACACCCCATTCTATAAATAGCTATCACATGCAACCATCTTTAACCACCCCAGCAGCAATCGACAGAAATGTGAATCCTACAACAACAACACACCCTCATTCAGTGATCAATAATAATATGCGATAATTACCGATATCTCAATCAGTACAAATAAAAAAGTGTATTACAATCTATCAATCAATCAACCAGAGCACTTTTTGAGATTTGGCACTGCGTCGCTTTAACTGACAATTGTGCGGTCGTGCAATGTTGCACCCAAACAAAATTGACGTCCGTTATTTCCCTCAAATAGAGCTTTCTTTTGGTGATATTTAATCACCTCTGCGGTTTATATTTTTTGCGCTATAAACAAAAAAAGAGCGCCAATTTTGAAAAAAAACCCAATATTTTTTACTTTTTGCTGTAATAAAAATACCCAAAATATATATAAAAAAAAAAAATTCTCTCTCAGTTTAGGCCGATATGTATTCTTCTACATATTTTTGGTAAAAAAAAACGCAGTAAGCGTATATTGATTGGTTTGCGCAAAAGTTATAGCGTCAACAAAATAGGGGATAGTTTTATGGCATTTTTATTATTATTATTTTTTTATTAGTAATGACGGCAATCTGCGATTTTTATTGTGACTACGACATTATGGCGGACACATTGGACACTTTTGACAGTATTTTGGGACCATTGTCGTTTACACAGCGATCAGTGCTATAAAAATGCACTGATTACTGTGTAAATTACACTGGCAGGGAAGGGGTTAAACACTAGGGGGCGATCAAGGGGTTAAGTGTGTCCTAGGGAGTGATTCTAACTGTGGGGGGGTGGGCTACAACTAACATGACATAGATTACTGCTCCCGATGACAGGGAGCAGTTGATCTCTGTCCTGTTGCTAGGCAGAACAGGGAAATGCCTTGTTTACATCTCACCGTTCTGCCGCTCCGTGACACGATCGTGGGCACCCGGCGGACATTGAGTCCGCGGGATCCGCGGGCACGGTCACGGAGCATGCGGCGCCCACTATGCCGCGTTTTAAAGGGGATGTACAGGTCGGTATCGCTTCAGGAGCGATCCATGATAAGGGGGCGGCCATCGATTAGTTGCCACCCCCTCACGATCGCTCTTGGTGAATGAGAAGCTTCCCCTGCTTCTGTAAATGTAAACAGAAGCAGAAGAAAGTGATGTCATCTCTCCTCGCAGTGGTCTTTTCGTCCAGAGCTCGAGGAGAGAAGACATCAAGTAAGTGCACCAACAGTACACTGACACCAGCACACGTAGGCACACATTCCATCCACCCCCCAGTCACCCCCTAATCACCCCCTGCACCCCCAGTCACAGTGTCACTGATTGCAGTTGTCATTTATTTACTGATCACTGCATGCAGTGTCATTTGTGACTGTAAAAAGTTGCAGGGCAGTTAGTGTTAGGCCCCTTTAAGTCCAGGGTACCCCCCTAATAAAGGATTAACCCCTTGATCACCCCCCAGGTAACCCTTTTACCCCCTGTCGCCAGTGTGACTAAGCAATCTTTTTTCTAATCGCCGTATTAGTGTCACGGGTGACGCTAGGTAGCCAGTTAGTTATTTAGGTTCACCGCCAGGTTTTTATAGCGTCAGGTACCCCCATATACTACCTAATAAAGGTTTTAACCCTCTGATTGCCCCCTAGTTAACCCTTTCACCAGTGATCACCGTATAAGTGTCACTGGTGACGCTAGGTAGCCAGTTAGCTATTTAGGTTCACCGCCAGATTTTTGAATAGTGTCAGGCACCCCCATACATTACCTAATAAAGGTTTTAACCCCCTGATTGCCCCCTAGTTAACCCTTTCACCAGTGATCACTGTATAAGTGTTACGGGTGACGCTGGTTTGTTTGCTTTTTATAGCGTCAGGGCACCCGCCATTTATTACCCAATAAAGGTTTAACCCCCTGATCGCCCGGGAGGTGATATCAATTAGGTTTAGTGTCAGATAGGGTCTGCGTCACCCCAGCGCACGCAGCAAACACCTCCCTTAGTGGTATAGTATCTGAACGGATCAATATCTGATCTGATCAGATCTATACTAGCGTCCCCAGCAGTTTAGGGTTCCCAAAAACGCAGTGTTAGCAGGATCAGCCCAGAGACCCGCTAGCACCTGCGTTTTGCCCCTCTGCCCAGTCCAGCCTAGCCCACCCAAGTGCAGTATCGATCGATCACTGTCACTTACAAAACACTAAACACATAACTGCAGCGTTCGCAGAGTCAGATCCCTGCGATCGCTAACAGTTTTTTTGGTAGCGTTTTATACAGTTGCTGACAGTCAGGTGCTTTTTTACCTGTGAATCTTACTAGTGTACCAGTAAATTTAGAGCCCAAAATGGCATATCGAAGGTACACTAGTGAAGAGGCCTACACGTTTCTGAGCATAGCAGATAGTGAAGACGAGGTCACTCATCTGTCAGATTCAGGCTCAGAATACGATCCTGTAGACGACAGTGGCTCCATGACAGATAGCACTGACGACGAAGTTGAGGTCCCTGCCAAGGTCAGGCGTACCCGACCCCATTCTTCTGCTGTTGTTGAGGAGCAGAGAAGTACTAGTGCCGCTCATCCTTCTGGGGAACTGGCAAGCACCAGCGGCCTAGTACACCCTGGTCTTACATCCAGCACTGCAGTAACACTTGGTGACGTGGCGAGTCCCATAAGTGCAGTTCAAGCTGGCGAGATGGCAAGCACAAGTAGTGTCCCGCTGCCACCAAGGAGACAAAGACAGGCCCGTCGTGTCCATAGTGTCCTTCCTGCAGAATTTGCCAATCCTAATTGGGAGCCCACCACTTCTGCAGCACCCGTACTTCCCCCATTCACTGGCCAACCCGGAATTCAGGTGGAAACAGTTGATTTTACGGCACTTGATTTTTATTCGCTGTTTTTCACAGAAGATCTCTATAGATCTATTGTGGACCAAAGTAATTTGTATGCTGGTCAATTCATCTCCGCTAATCCCCAGTTGCCCTCCCTTGCCAAAGAATGGAAACCAATTACGGTTTCCGAATTTAAGACCTTTCTGGGCCTATCCCTCCTCATGGGCATACATAAATTGAGTGAGTTGCGGTCATACTGGTCCATACACCCAATTTACTATTTGCCCGTGTTCTCTGCCTCCATGGCCAGGGCATGATACGAGCAGATCTTGCGGTTCATGCACTTCAACGACAATGAACTTTGTCGTCCTCATGAAGACCCTGAATACGATCGGCTCTACAAAATTCGGCCCCTCGTAAACCACTTCAACAAGCGTTTTGCAGCCTTGTTTACTCCCGATCAAATTGTCTGCGTTGACGAGTCCCTGATTACATTTTTTGGCCGCTTGTCTTTCAAACAGTACCTTCCCAGCAAGCGTGCCAGATATGGGGTCAAGCTGTAAAAGTTCTGTGACAGGGCCACAGGCTATACATGGAGTTTTATGGTTTATGAGGGAAAAGACAGTCACGTAGAGCCGGAGAACTGCCCAGATTATATAGGGAGCGCTGGCAAGATAGTGTGGAACTTGGTGTCACCCTTATTCGGAAAGGGGTACCGCTTATATGTGGGCAATTATTACACGAGCGTCACTTGTTTGATCATCAGATTGGCGCATGTGGCACCGTGCGACCTAATCGCTGGGGCTTACCCCAGAGGCTTATAGATTCCAGTCTTAGGCTGGGGGAGAGAGCCTGCTTCAAGTGTAAAAATTTGCTCGCTGTGAAGTGGAGGGATAATAAGAATGTTTTTGTTCTGTCCTCCCTTCACACAGACACGACAGTCCAAATTCGTACGGCGACTGGTATTGTGGAGAAACCCCTCTGTTTCCACGAATATAACCAAAATATGGCGCCGTACCTAGTTGCCCGTAAAGCCAGACGCTCGTACAAAAAAGTGTCTGTATACTTATTTCAATTGGCTTTGCTGAACGCTCATGTGCTATACAGAGCTTCAGGACGAACTGGATCCTTCCTTAAATTCCAGGAAGAGATCGTCACAGCCCTTCTGTATCCAGGCGGTGCTGGACCTCACCATCCCCAACCAAATGCAGTAAGCCGTCTGCATGAAAGACATTTTCCGCATGTCCTCCCGAGTACCCCTACCCAACGAGCCCCCCAAAGAAAATGTGTCTGTAGAAAGCGCAGATATAGGCGTGACACCCGTTATTATTGTCCACGCTGTCCTGACAGTCCTGGCCTTTGCATTGGTGAATGTTTTGAACGCTACCACACACTAGTGCAGTTTTAACGTAGTGTACAGCATTTCACAGACTAGGACACGCTTTCACAGGGTCTCCCAAGATGCCATCGCAATTTTAGAGACCTGAACCGTTACAGTAACAAAAAAAAGTGTGAAGAAAAAAAAAAATGTAAAACCCCCCCCCCCCCCCCCAAAAAAAAAAAATAGTTGTCGTTTTATTGTTCTCTCTCTCTCTCTATTGTTCTGCTCTGTTTTACTATATTCTATTCAACAATGTTTTATTGTTGTTATGTTTTATCATTTTTGCTTTTCAGGCATGTAATTTTTTTATACTCTACTGTTTACTGTGTTTTATTGTTAACCATGTTTTTTGTTTTCAGGTACGCCATTCAGTTGCAGCGCAGATTTATTTATCTCGACAGCAACAGCGTTTGCTCCCACGATACATGACTCCAACGCTGTAGGAGGTGATTTACGGTCAAAATTCAGACGGAGGCTTGCCCGTGGAAAAGTCCGACCGTGTGTACGCGGCATAACTTTTGCGGGAGGATGCCCCCATGCTTCGGCATATATATATTTTGGGCACAGGTTGCGTTAAATTTATTTTTATTTTTTACTATGTTTTTTTTTGTATTTGCTTTGCTGGTATGGTATGGTAAGGTCTTACTGTTATACTGTATTGTTTTAATGTTAACCCTCATTTGCTTAGTAGGTACGTTATTCAGTTGCAGCGTGGATTTATTTATCTTGACAGCAACAGCGTTGGCTCCCACGATAAATAAGGCCGTGACTCCAACGCTGTAGGAGGTGATTTCACCACCACAGTTAAAAAAAAGAGCATATATGCCAAAGCATGGGGGCAGCAGGGGCGGAGGAGCGATTTTCTCCTAATGCGTCGTACATACGGTCGAAATTCCCACGGAGGCTTGCCCGTGGAAAAGTCCGACCATGTGTACACGGCATAACTTTTGCGGGAGGATGCCCCCATGCTTCGGCATATATAAATAAGCATTTATGCCTATCATTAGAAGTGGGTGGATGAAGGGAGGTATTCTAATGGTGGGCATACCCACCGATCAATCTCTTTTTTTCGTTCAACCAACAGGCTGCATGAAAAAAAAGATTACAATATATGCCCAACAAGGACCAGCAACGTACTGGTATGTTGCTAGACTTTGAATGGTCATACCAGAATGATGCCTGTGGGTTTAGGTATCATCTTGATATCATTCTTTTCGGCCAGCGGTCGGCTTTCATGTAAAAGCAATCCTAGCGGCTAATTAGCCTCTAGACTGCTTTTTCAAGCAGTGTGAGGGAATGCCCCCCCCCACCATCTTCCATGGTTTTCTCTGGTTCTCCTGTCCCAACAGGGAACCTGAGAATGCAGCCGGTGGTTCTGCCAGCTGACCATAGAGCTGATCAGAGACCAGAATGGCTACAATCATCTCTATGGCCTAAGAAACCGGAAGCTACGAGCATTTCATGACTTAGATTTCGCTGGATATAAACAGCGCCATTGGGAAATTGGGAAAGCATTTTATCACACCGATCTTGGTGTGGTCAGATGCTTTGAGGGCAGAGGAAAGATCTAGGGTCTAATAGACCCCAATTTTTTCAAAAAAGAGTACCTGTCATATAGCAATAGGTAGTGACAGGTACTCTTTTCTTAAAAAAACACAACATACTTTCCTGGTGCCTTCATGGCAGCATAACAATGGTTAATAGCTCCGCCCCGATTAACCCACAGGACCACGTAACTCTATAAAAGAAAGAGTTACTTCCCCCTCAGGTATTATTTTTTCCTGTCCTCATCCACTGCAGGATCACAGATCAGCCCTGCCTCACCATCATATGGTGTAACCATTGCAGGTTCATGCTCTCCTGCAGGATGGAGTCCCATCACTTGGACTGCTAAATGCATCACATAAGTATGGGAGCCTGTTTTTCTGTGGATCTTTTTGGGGCCTGTCTAAAACATCCAGGAGCACCTCCAACTCCTCTGTGGCTTTTGGCTGACTATTCCAGGGCAAGACAGCACAAGGTACCTTTTAGAGCACTTCAGTGGCGTTCTTTTTTTTTATCCCTCATGTGTACCTGACACTGCATTCATGCGTGACACTGCATTCATGTGCATCTGTCTCCATGTGCACCTAAACACTGCAGCCATGTGTAACTAGCGCTGCCTCCATGTGCACCTAACATTGCATACTTGTACACCTGCCGATGCTTCCATGTGCACCTAGCACTGCATCTATGTGTGCCTGGTGATGCTTCCATGTGCACCTAACACTGAGTCCATGTGTACTTGGTGATGCCTCCATGTGCGCCTAACTCTGCACTCATGAATTTCTGGCCTAACATTGCATCCATATGTGCCTGGCGCTGCCTCCCATATGTATCTGGCGCTGCCTCCATGTGCACCTTACACTGCCTGGCGCTAGACGCTATACTCATATGCGCTGCCTCCAGGTGCGGTCCTCTCCTGAAGATTCCTTCCATTGGTGGGAGCCGTGAGTGGCCTGATAATACCGCCGGGTGCGCCGCCATTCCCCCCCCTTTCCCTGTGGGTGCGGGTGCTTCACACGCGTCTCCTTGCACAGTCTCATCATCTCGGGGGTGGAGTCACAGCGGAACATCACAGTGCATGTGCAGTAGCCTTCTGAGGCCGAGCAGCGGCCATCTTGGTACACCCTGTTGATTGTATGATTTTTGGCTGATTTAAAGCCCGCCAAAATAAAATAAGACATCTCCTATTCTCTGCTCCCTCCATTACCTTTTCATATAGCCTGACCAGTAGTATTAATGGTACTGTACATGTGTGTGTGTGTAATATATATATATATATATATATATATATATATATATATGTAGTGCTACCCCCAGTTAAGAGAGCCGCTGGGTTTTGTTTCGAGCCCTGTATACAGCCTCGCCAACCCCTGGCAATCCACTCAACCCACACTGGCACAGTTAGTCTAGGGAATGTTACTTCGTAACAGTCTATACCTGATTATACACAATCTGGCAGTATTGATAGATAACTACTATCTTCATCTCAATGAAGTGAGCAAGTGCTCGCTCACCACTCCGGACGCGATCCCAGTCCGGGGCTTCCACCACTGTGTATCCGCACACAGTGTCTCCAACGGCCGGGTCCCCGGTCCAGCGGATGTCAGCAAACTTGAGCAGGAACAGGTGCCACCCAGGCTCTGCAGTGGGGTGGAAGGCTCTTTGGTAGGTATGCAAGGCCCAGGCTTCAGGCCTTACACAGCAGCGGATCCGCACAGGGAGTCCTATTGCTTGCAGCGCAGTGTCCAAAGAGGCCGAGCTTCGCCTCGCCCCCTCCTCTTATAGCCCCACCCATAAGTCTCTGCGGTGGCCCAATGCACCCTGGGTGCCGAACAGGGTTCTGGGTAACGTAGTCCGGGGGCCTTAAAGGAGACCCCACTACACACTCCCACCACTTAACATTTATCTTTGGGGACCAAAGAGTTTAACACATACTACGCACAACATGAGACAAAGATGCGTAAGATGTCGGCAGAGGAAGTTTCCACCAAAAACGAGGGGGTGGACTTCCTTGCCCACAGGTCACACTGTCATTCGTGGCCTGCCTAGCTGTGCCAGCGGGTGAGTTGGGGTTGCCCCCCTCTAAATAAACAGTGGAGGGATCAGGGTCTTCCACACTCCTCCTGCCAGTGACCACAGTGTCTTCCGAGCTCTTCCCCATCTGTGGGTAAGTCAATCTTCGGGGAGGCCTTATGGCCCTTCTCATCCTTTGTTCTCTTGGGATTTCTGGTTCAGATAATACAGGTTCCTCTTCTGGAACCGACTTAGGAGTTTCCACTGGCTCTGGGGCACTCGGCTCAGAAGCAGGGAGATACTCTTAGAAGAGGATCCAAGAGATTCTATGTAAGTCACAGGCATCTTCCCAAGAATCCGACAAAGGACTGGACGGGATGAACTCAGTAGCTTCTGCATTCAGTGTACTGTCTATGGTGTCTTCAGTAAGTGGAAGATCTATAGCAGAAATTCCGGGGCCTGGGAAGGCCATAGCCAATCAAGTTCTTCTCTCTCATCCTCACTTAATTCAGAGACATCTGATTCTTCAATCTGAGGAGTCTGAGACCGAGTGTTTGGCTTGGGAGTATCCAGGATGGAAGTTGACTCAGGGGAATCCCTCGCAGGGGGTATCCGAACTGCTTCGGCAAGTGGGAGTAGATGGTTTCGATGCCAAGTCTTTAAGGGCCCCACCTTTCCCTCTGGTTTTAGTCTGTAAACAGGTAGGCCCGGCAGTTTCTTGCAAATAACATAGGGTTCAGGTCTCCATCTGTCTGCAAGCTTGTGCTTTCCAGAGACCCCCAAGTTCCGTAGTAGCACTCTGTCCCCAGGTTGCAGATCCTGAATCCGGACTTTCAAATCAAAGTTTTTCTTGTTGCGGGCTCCCCTTTGATCCGAGGCTGCTTGTGCCTGCTCATAGGCCAATTTTAAACTGTGTCTGAGCCTATCTACATATCCCTTGTGGGAAGTGGCCGAGCAATGATCTATGGAGGTACCAAAGGCCAGATCTACCGGTAGTCTTGCTTCTCTTCCGAACATAAGTTGATAGGGTGAGTACCCTGTAGCGTCACTTGTGGTACTGTTGTATGCATGCACAATTGCTGCTATATGTTTGCTCCAATGCTGCTTCTTTTCACTACTCAAAGTCCCCAGCATGTTGAGCAGGGTTCGGTTGAACCTCTCCGGCTGAGCATCACCTTGTGGATGGTAGGGGGTGGTTCAGGTCTTCTTGATCCCTAAGGAATCCAGGAGCTTCCGAATCAGCCGACTTTCAAAGTCCCTTCCTTGATCCGAGTGGAGCCGTTGTGGTAGCCCGTAGTGTACAAAGTATTTCTCCATGAGAACTTTAGCTACAGTGGAAGCCTTCTGGTCTTTGGTTGAAAAGGCCTGGGCATACCGGGTGAAATGGTCGGTTATCACCAGAACATTTCCTAGTCCACTCAAGTCGGGTTCGAGGCAGAGAAAATCAATGCATACCAAATCCAGGGGGCTTTGACTTTGCAGATGGCCCATTGGGGCAGCTTGGTGGGGTAAAGTCTTCCTCTGGATGCAGCTGGCACATGAGTGACAGTATTCCTCGACTTCGGCCCTCATGCAGGGCCAAAAGAACCGGTTCCTAATGAGCTGGAAGGTCCTTTCCGCTCCCAAGTGGCCATGATTGTCGTGCAGGGCGACCAGGACGGTCTCTCTATGTTTCCCGGGTAGAAACAGTTGCCATTTGTCTTCTAGGTCATCAGAGGGGCCCCTTCGGTAGACCACTCCCTGATGCACCTGCAGCCTGTCCCATTCCTTCCTCAGCAGACGCGCTTCCTTTGAAGGGTGGCGTAAGAGTTTATCTGGATCCTGACTCTCCAGGGCTTCCAGGACCAATCTCCCCACGGGGTCTTCCAATTGGTCGCACCTCAACTCTTTTTTTGACAGTTTTGGCAAGTCGGCCTCCTCCAACTGGGTTACCCCACAGTATTGTTTGGGGACCCCTACTACAGTGACTCCTATCTCTTCTGCTCTTGAACCGCCACTGGCCTAGAGTTCAGCCCCCTGACAGAGGGCCCGCACCCCGTCGGGTGCCACTTGGGTCCAGTCTTCTGTACTGCTGGTGGGAGCATGGGATCTTCTTGACAAGGCGTCCGAATCTCGATTTCCAGCCCCAGGTCTATATTTCAGGCTAAAGTTGAAAGCAGACAGGGCCGCCAGCCATTTGTGTCCCGTGGCATCCAGCTTTGCTGTGGTGAAAAGATAAGTAAGGGGGTTGTTGTGAGTTTTCACAGTGAATTCTGCCCCATACAAATAGTCTTTGAGCTTGTCGACTACAGCCCATTTGAGGGCCAGGAACTCCAACTTGTGAGTGGGGTAGATCTTTTCCGAGGGGGTAAGACTCCTGCTCACATATGCAACGGGTCGCAGTTGCCCTTCGTGCTCCTGATAGAGCACTCCTCCCAGGCCATCATGACTGGCATCCACATGGAGTTCATATGGTTTCTTTGGGTCTGCATAAGCCAGGAAAGGGGCAGTCGTTAGGCTTTTCTTCAACATCTGGAAGGCCTCTTCACACTTCTCGTTCCACTGGACTTTGACTGACTTCCCCGGCTTCCTGGGGCCCGAGTCATCCTCTTCCCCTTCCTTCTTGAGCAGCTCATTCAGAGGTTTGGCAATCCGGGCAAACCCTTCCACGAACCTCCTGTAATAGGAACAGAATCCCAAAAAGGATCTGAGTTCTGTCACAGTGGTGGGCCTTAGCCAGGAGGTGACTGCCTCCAACTTTTCGGGGTCTGTAGCTACCCCTTCTTCGGACACTATGTGTCCCAGATAGTTAACGGATGACTAATAGAACTGGCATTTTTCGGGTGAAAGCTTGAGTCCCTCCTCACTGAGTCTTCTCAGAACCTTCTCCAGTCTCTCCTCATGCTCCTCCAGGGTTCTCCCAAAGACAATGATGTCATCTAAGTATACAAGGACTTCGATGAGGTTCATGTTTCCCACAGTCTTCTCCATAAGGCATTGAAAGGTGGCTGGAGCTCCAGACAGACCTTGGGGCATCCTGTCTGTGACAGGGGTCACTTAAGAATATGTCTTGGATTGCTTTAAAATGGGACAGTGATATTTTTCCACAATATTCCCCAGGATATCTGTAAAGAACTATTTACTGTTTGATTATGAACTTAACAGGTTAACTGAAAAGTGACTCCTTCATGATGTTGGGACACATACTGTTAGATGCTAATGTCACCACATCCAGCCCCCACCTGTGTCTGCTAAGATGTCAGATGTGTATTGGGAGACAGTGAGGCTAGCCTAAAGGTCATGTGTCTGAGTCATCACTGTAGTTAATTAGCTCATGTAAATTAGGTCTGGTCAAAGGTGTATTGTCTGAGGAGAATGTAAGAACCTCCTCTCTGTGTGTATAAAACTGGGAGTTTGTCATTAAAGATTGTCAGTCCAGTTGGAAACTTCATACAGAGTGTTTGTCTCGTATGTTTGGAAGGATTAATCCTATGGGAAGCGGTCGCCTGACTGTGGAGGATCGGCAGTGGATGTGTGTCCAGAGAGGGAATATCCTAAACGGCGTTAACCCCTTTCATACTTGGGGTGCCGTTACATTGGTGGCAGCAGTGGGAATTTCTCTCCAGCTACTGGGACACTCCAAACCACCACAGTGAATGACCAGCTATGCTGCCTGCAGGAAAGCCACGCTGAAAGACTTACTTGAGAGCTGTGGAGGGACCGGTGGGACAAAGAACAAGGCCACCTTGATCAGGGAGCTAGCCGAGATGGATCAGAGGGATGGTGATGCAGGACCCCGGTCAGTTGAAGACTTGTTTCAGCAACGAGTTCGAGAGCGGTTGGCATTATATGGTGCTAATCCATCAGAGACCGCCATACAGAATGCCATTAGAGACATCCAGCCGCAGGATGAGCGACAAGAGAGAGAACTGGAGTGACAAGAGAGAGAACTAGAGCGGCAACATGAGCGGAGAATGGCGGAAATACGGCAATCGGAGACAACGCCTAAAGATGCAGCGCCTGTCCGTAAGTTGCCCTTTCGGGCGTTCAAACTATTTAAGGAAGGAGAGGAGGAAATTGAAGCGTTCCTGCAGGACTTTGAGAGACTATGCCAGATACATGAAGTACGGCCCCAAGATCGGGTCGCCTTACTGGCGAGTAATTTAACTGGCAGAGCGGCGGATGCGTATCGGGCCCTGGAGGATGAGGATGCTAAAGACTATGACCGGGTAAAAGAAGCTCTGCTAGCCCGATTTGCCATTACACCCGAAGCCAGCCGGATTAAGTTTCGAGAATCCCGGAAACAAACCCACATAACATACGTGGAGTGGGCACATCGTCTGCAGCGAGACCTTAAGGGCTGGTTCCAGGGAAGCCACGCTCATACCATAGAGGACATCACCCAACTAGTACTCTTAGAACAGTTCTTTAACCACACCCCTCCGGTATTACGGGATTGGGTGCGAGATAAGCGACCACTGACTGTACAGCAAGCGGCTACTTTGGGCGATGAATATCTGGACTCTCGAAGGTCAGGCAAAAGCGAGCGCTATCCACTATCCCGTCCCAGTTTACCAGCCTCTAACCCAACTTCAGCACCACCTCCAGCGGCCACTTATCCTCAGCAGCCCAGGTTCAACTCCCAGGACTACACACAATCCATCAGGTGTTTCGGGTGTAAACAGCTAGGGCACAAAAAGCCAGACTGTCCGTTGAATCCAGCCAGACAGTCCCAGTCATGGAGACAGCCAGCAAGGGGAAGCCCCCGCACATCCATGCCTGCGGCCCACTGCGTTGAGGAGGAAGAACACTGGAGCGTCCTGCACGAGGCTGATCCAATACAAGCAGCTAACCGGGACAACAGGTAGCAACATAGGCAGACTGTCTGGGTCAATGGAACGGTAGCCAATGGCCTACGTGATAGTGGCGCTACCATGACCCTACTACAGAAGAAACTCATCCCAGAGAGCCAACACACCGGAGACACTGTAGCCGTAAGAGTAGCGGGAGGTACCATCTTCCGGCTACCCGTTGCCCGTGTTCACCTGGATTGGGGGGTTGGTTCGGGACACGTGAATGTGGGGGTGATGAAGGATTTTCCAGCGGATGTACTACTGGGGAATGATTTGCCCCCCCTCGTTTCTGCTTACGCCCCGATGGGCCCCGCTGAAGCCAACCCAGTGACTACCTGTGCCCAGACCCATGCTACTGGAACCGGCCCGCTTACGGCTGAGAACTGGGTAAGACTATCTCCCCCGACATGTACCTTAGATCAGGCAAAATATCACAGTCTAGAATTGGAATGTGACAAGCTGGCCAGGGAGAAATCGGAGATGCAACGACACTACGTCATGTATCATGAGATGTCCCATGGCTTGAACATTGAAATGCACAAACAGGCTGAAATTGTCAAAAGGTTAAATGGGATTTGCGCCCAGGTTTTGCCTTACCTTTCCCAAGAGCATCAGCAACAAGTTTTGGGAGCCATTGAGAGAGCAAAGCAAGTGACTGTTCCAGAACTGAATTCCATTATTCGCCCTGCAACCTTACAACGTCACCATCAGCTACTGACCCGGTAAGCAAAACGGCCATGCTGATGAGTTGTCCAGGCATTAGAGGAATGGAACTATGGACTAACTTCGGAGTCAACCCGTCTGGGGTCTCCTCCTGTGTTAGTCTCCTGCCAAAACGGGAGATGTGTGACAGGGGTCACTTTGGGCACAGGGTGAGCAAGAAAATAATGGACATTAAGAATATGTCTTGGATTGCTTTAAAATGGGACAGTGATATTTTTCCAGAATATTCCCCAGGATAACTGTAAAGAACTATTTACTGTTTGATTATGAACTCAACAGGTTAACTGAAAAGTGACTCCTTCATGATGTTTGGACACATACTGTTAGATGCTAATGTCACCACATCCAGCCCCCACCTGTGTCTGCTAAGATGTCAGATGTGTATTGGGAGACAGTGAGGCTAGCCTAAAGGTCATGTGTCTGAGTCATCACTGTAGTTAATTAGCTCATGTAAATTAAGTCTGGTCAAAGGTGTATTGTCTGAGGAGAATGTAAGAACCTCCTCTCTGTGTGTATAAAACTGGGAGTTTGTCATTAAAGATTGTCAGTCCAGTTGGAAACTTCATACAGAGTGTTTGTCTCGTATGTTTGGAAGGATTAATCCTATGGGAATCGGTCGCCTGACTGTGGAGGATCGGCAGTGGATGTGTGTCCAGAGAGGGAATATCCTAAACGGCGTTAACCCCTTTCATACTTGGGGTGCCGTTACACTGTCAAACTCAAAGAACCCCACAGGAGTTATGAAAGCTGTCTTCTCCTTATCTTCTGGATGCATGGGGATCTGCTAGTACCCACTCTTGAGATCCATTACACTGAACCCCCTTGCTCCGGACAAGCTCTGTAAGGCATCCTCTATCCTCGGGGTGGTATACTGGTCGGGTATGGTTCTCCTATTGAGGGTCCTGTAGTCTATACATAGCCTCAATGACCCATTCTTCTTCCTTTCCACCACTATCGGGGAGGCATAGGGGCTTCTGGACTCCCGGATAACACCGGTTCGCTTGAGCTTGGCGAGCTGCTCCTGCAAGTCTTCGAGGTCTGCCAACGGGACTCGCCGGACCCTCTCCCTGAAGGGCTTGTCATCTTGGAGGCGGATTCGGTGGGTGGCACTCTTCGCACACCCCACATCTAACTCATCTTGGGAAAAGATCCTTCTCCACTTGGTCAACTGGGCCTTGGCTCTCTCTTTCCAAGCCCTTGGCAGGTTCGGGTTCTCCATGCAGAGCTTCTCCCAAATAGTCCTTTCTCCCTCTGTCTTCTCCACATCTGACAAGACAACCGGGGTAGCAGGGCTCACCTGGCCCAGCAACATCCTGGCTGGGATTTCCATGGGGCCGTCCGTAGTATTCCTGACACTCACAGGTACTTTACAGTGTGCCTTCTTCAAGGCCCTCAACGGGACCACTTCTGGGACCACTTCTAAGCCCGAGTGTTCTTTACTTGGGTCAGGTTCCAACATGACAAAAGGCCCAGGCTGCCCCAAGTGAGCTTCACAGTGGCTCTGAGACAGGTCACTTTGCCGGGCTGCAGCACTATTCCTCTCCTTCCCAGCCTCTAGACCTTTCCTACCCCCTCTTCCGGGGCCTTCTGCTCTAAGACCAGTCGCTGGTAGGCTGTCTTTAGCATTGGGTGGATCTTGGTGACCGTGGGGTCCCTCTTTCGTACTAGAGGGGCCAAGAGTCTCCAAACCAGGTCCGTGTTGGTCCCTATTATTATGGAGCTCTTGTTAGCTCCAGGCGGTCAGGGGCATACCACAGCCAGGGTGTCGAACACTTCAGCCTTCCCGGCTACAGATGGGTCAAAGGTCAGTTTTATGGACAGATAGCCATCATAAGAGAAACTCCTGGTCCCAATTCCCCATATTTCCAACTCTTCAATCTTCTGGATGGGTAGGTGACTTAGATGCTTGTCATAAAAGTCCCTGTATAACAGGGTCACTTGTGCCCCAGTATCCAATATGGCTCTTGTGTAGACTCCCTCTACTTGGACAGGTACTATGGGGGAGGGGCCTACCAGCTTCTCTGGATACTGCTTCGAAGGGGTCTCTTTCTTTTGATCTTTGCATTTCCCTTTTGGACTCTCTTTCTTCCATTTCTCCTTGGACTTTAGTCTCTTTTGGGCTCGGTATGCATTGATCTCCCTCCTCTTAATGGGTATAGCTACCCGCTGAGGGACACTATTCTCTTTCTTTGGTGTATGTTCCCGCTGGGGAACACTGTGTTTCTTCTGAGGGGTGTTGTCCTCTCTCTTTCTACACTTCTCATTCAGTTTGGAGCTCACTGGAGATGATGGGCACCCAGTTGACTCCTTCACCGGGGCCCTCTGAAGTTTTCCGCCGGCTTGCGGTTATTCATCTTTTTTTTCTTTGGACTGGAACACACTTTGGCGACATGGCCAGCCCCTCCACAGTTGAAACAAATCGCATCCCCCCAATCTTGCAGGGATGCAGGCGCTGAGGTGTCTGGAAACGGCTCCCTCCTCGGACTTTCCCTCTCTGGTACCCCTTGATCCTTGGCCATCAGGGAGGTCAGCATCCCCAATACTTGGGACATCTGTGACTTCAAGGTATCCACCTCTGAGTCTCTCTTGAGGGTCATAGCCGTCCTGACCATCACCGCCGGAGGATTGGTTGGCTCGACTGGTTGGTTCCTTCTTTTGTTTTCCAACATAGCCTCTTCTTCTCTGACCACTCGGATTAAGTCAGGGTACTCCAGGCTCTTCCCGTCCTGTCGAGTGCGTAACACCAATGTGATGGGGTCCAGGGGCTGAGCTCCCCGCAACACCTGCTGAACACGGGCCTCATCCACCTTCCTTGGGTCGATCCCCTTCTTCAGAATAGTTTTGTGCAGGATCTTATCCAGACGCCTCGTGAACTCTGACAGTTTCTCTCCTGCCTTTTGATAGCAGTGCTCCAGCTGGTAAGTGAGCTCAGTGACTTTCTCTGTTCCACCGAACACATTCTGCAAAATGTCCAGATAATCCTGTGCATCACAGTCTTTCTTTCTCAGCTTGAGGTTGCGTATGGCCTCCAAGGCAGGCCCCTTCAGACTCTCTGTAATTCTCTGTTTCTTTCGGTGTTCTGGGACTTCCCATTCTTCTATAGCCTGAGTGGCACCGTCTAGCCACTCCTCAAATCCCTCTTCTCCCGAAGGTACAGGTTTTCTTCCAGAAAATATCCTGAGTTTTCTGTATCCCGACATTGGGTAGTCTGTAGGATCCTTCTTACACTGGGCTACAATCTCCCCCAGGACCGCGCATAATTCTGCACTGAGGGTGGCCGGTGGTGACCCGGGACTCTCCTTAGACTTTTGCTTTCCTGCTTTTGGGGACTGCAGTGGACATATCTGTGGAAGTGATGGTTTTGGTGTCTGAAACCATCCTCCCTTGACTGGCAGCGCATGTATTAAGCTATAGGTCATCCATTGCTTTTATGCTTGGACTTTTGAAATGCTCTGGGATTTCATTCTTCCATTCTACTAGTGCGTGGGTCAGCAAAGAATTCGACCCGACATCCATCACCCATGCTATCTGGTATGGGGTCAGCGACATTACTAGCTGCTTTACCGCTACTTCTTGCCAGATCTCCGGGAGTTCAATATCTACTGCCGTGGCTGAATCGGTGCCAGCCACCGTGCACCACTGTTCCACTCCAATGGGTCCATGCCGGTACTTTTGGCGCGTTGCTTGCTGTATCAGGATCCCGGACTCAAGAGCCCCCACGTGTAGCGCTACCCCCAGTTAAGAGAGCCACTGGGTTTTGTTTCGGGCCCTGTATACAGCCTCGCCAACCACTGGCAATCCACTCAACCCACACTGGCACAGTTAGTCTAGGGAATGTTACTTTGTAACAGTCTATACCTGATTATACACAATCTGGCAGTATTGATAGATAACTACTATCTGCAAAGATGGCACTGATACCAAGGTAATAAAATATAACTGGATTTACTTTGGTATAAAGGTTCAAGGTTAAACACATCACATAGCATACATGCAGAGCCCTGCAGCAATAAACATATTCATCAGTGATAGTGCAAAGTGATCACCCGCCATGTGCAACTATCTTCTTTCCTTATGCGCAATATGGCACAGCAACAAAGTTTTAACCCCCACCCTGGTCAGGCCTGACTCAGATTAAAACTCAGTCCCTTATGAGAACAATTCTTCGCATGCAACTTGAACGGTGGTGCACTTTCAGGAAACAATATTTGTAATCCAATGGGTAGTAAATAAACAAGGTGAGCCAAGGCAGTCACTAGGCCCAACAAAGTAAAAAGGGTAATGAAGTGAGCAAGTGTTCGCTCACCACTCCGGACGCGATCCCAGTCCGGGCTTCCACCACTGTGTATCCGCACACAGTGTCTCCAACGGCCGGGTCCCCGGTCCAGCGGATGTCAGCAAACTCGAGCAGGAACAGGTGCCACCCAGGCTCTGCAGTGGGGTGGAAGGCTCTTTGGTAGGTATGCAAGGCCCAGGCTTCAGGCCCTACACAGCAGCGGATCCGCACAGGGAGTCCTATTGCTTGCAGCGCGGTGTCCAAAGGGGCCGAGCTTCACCTCGCCCCCTCCTCTTAAAGCCCCACCCATAAGTCTCTGCGGTGGCCCAATGAACCCTGGGTGCCGAACGGGGTTCTGGGTAACGTAGTCCGGGGGCCTTAAAAGACCCCGCTACATATATATATATATATATATATATATATATATATATATATATATATACACATACGCATGCACACATATATATGTGTGTGGGTGTATATCGATGTGTATGTACATCGGTATATTGGTAAATAATTAATAGTAGTATTAATTAGTATCCCCTTCCTATACCTTTACGTACTTAGATTTAATCTTAGCCCTAGCCGCTCTGATATTACAATGCTGCATCAATAAAGATCCTCAACATACCGCTAGGTAAGGGCTGCAACTAACAGGTAAGTTCCTTCATTCAAAGAGCACAGGGCATATGGAAACATTCTCTGTTTATTTCCGCAAGCCCGCACCGAGAGCCACCCGCAGGGGTTCTCTCGAGGGAAATACCTCCCGCAGTGACGGAGGTCACCCCAGCATACCCCAACCAGGCATGACTCCCAGCACAATTCTGCACATCCAGGGGAAAAGCCTGTTGAGCTTGTGGGAACAAACCCTACTGGGAAAATTAGTGTATGGCCAAGGTCCGTCTAAGGAGGAAAGAGCAATAAAACACGCTATTTTCTCTCCAGATTGGTTTAGAAGCTGATTCAGAAGGCGAGTCGATTGCAGCCAAAAAGAACATATCAACATTTTGATGTCAGTTTAGTAAAATCGCATCACATTTTTATCATGTTATTACGTTTAAAGATGCGATTCAGTGGGAGGAAGATCCGGTATCCTCTGTCCAAACGGGAGTATATATTGTTTTTTCCCTCACCTGACAAAGAAAGCTTCGACCGTTACCTTTACGAGGTCAGGAGAACGAGGGGCGAAAAGTGGGGAAAGCACATCGCCTACAATCAGGGCCGGCCCTATGATGGGACCGGGTGGTACCATGGTACCAGGCGGCACTGTTAGGGGGGCGGCAAACTGACGCCCGCCAGCCAGCTCCGCTGCCTGTGAGGAGCCCGGCGCCGCTCCCTGTGAGGAGCCCGGTGTACCGGCGCCGCTGCCTGTGAGGACACTCACAGGCGAGGGGAGGGGGCAGTCAGCGAGTGAGCACTGCAGGCACCGCTCCCTGTGAGGAGCCCGGCGCCGCTGCTGTTGGTGACAGGGGCGGACAGAGCACTCGCAGGGGGGGGGGTTGAGAGGAGCAGTCAGCAAGTGAGCGGGCAGCGGAGCAGAGTGATGATGTCATCTCTCCCCGCCGCCCTGCATCACCACAGTTTCACCCTCACTGTGCAGCCATGGGCAGCAGAGAGATTATATCATCTCTCTGCTGCCTGCCTTCACTTTGGGACACAGCAAGTGACAACCCGCAACGTGTGACAGGTGATGTCGTGACAATCCGCAACGTGTGGCAAGTGACAATACGCAACGTGTGGCAGGTGACGCTTGGCAAGTGACAATCCGCAACGTGTGGCAAGTGACAATACGCAACGTGTGGCAGGTGACGCTTGGCAAGTGACAATCCGCAATGTGTGGCACGGGACTATCCGCAACGTGTGGCAGGTGACGCCGTGGCAAGTGACAATCCGCAACGTGTGGCAGGTGACGTTGTGGCAAGTGACAATCTGCAACGTGTGGCAGGTGATGTTGTGGCAAGTGACAATCTGCAACGTGTGGCAGGTGATGTTGTGGCAAGTGACAATCTGCAACGTGTGGCAGGTGACGTTGTGGAAAGTGACAATGCGCAACGTGTGACAGGTGACGTCGTGACAATCCGCAACATGTGGCAAGTGGCAATACGCAAGGTGTGGCAGGTGACGCTTGGCAAGTGACAATCCGCAACGTGTGGCACGGGACTATCCGCAATGTGTGGCAGGTGACGTTGTGGCAAGTGACAATATGCAACGTGTGGCAGGTGACGCCGTGGCAAGTGACAATCCGCAATGTGTGGCACGGGACTATCCGCAATGTGTGGCAGGTGACGTTGTGGCAAGTGACAATCCGCAACGTGTGGCAGGTGACGTTGTGGCAAGTGACAATGCGCAACGTGTGGCAGGTGATGTTGTGGCATGTGACGTGGCAAGAGACAACTCGCAACGTGTGGCAGATGACAATCCGCAACGTGTGGCAGGTGACGTGGCAAGTGACAATCCGCAACGTGTGGCAAGTGGCAACCCGCAACGTGTGGCAGGTGACATAAGTGACCATGCGCAACATGTGGCAGCCGACAATCCGCAACGTGTGGCAGGTGACAACCCGCATCTGGTGGTGGAGTCCGAAGCAAAACTGTAAGTACAAACACACATCACAAGTTGTATGAGACATGAGAGCCTCTGAGAGGGACTTGCCTTGCCCAGCCCTGATTAACCACTTAAGGACCGGAAATATTTGCCCACTTAAAGCGGTTGTATGGCTTTGTTTTTTTTGTTTTTTTAAATAACAAACATGTTATACTTACCTCCACTGTGCAGTGCGTTTGGAAAAGAGTGGCCCCGATTCTCTGGTCCCTCGGCGGCTGTCTTGGCTCCTCCCTGCATCAGCTAACCCCGTTCTGGGAAGCACTCTCCCAAGGGGGTTAGCTTGCGGGCGCGCTCCCTGTTATGCACGCTGCGTCCATAGACACAACGTGTATGACTCGTTCCCGCCCCCCCCAGGGCCCGGGTCATTGGATGTGATTGACAGCAGCGCGAGCCAATGGCTGCACTGCTATCAATCTAGCCAATTAACGGCCAGACTCCGTGGAGAAGAGGATGCCGGGGGACGTGCACAGCAAGTGAACGGGCTCAGGTAAGTAAAACAGGGGGGCTGGGGGGCAGTCATTGCCAGGTGTTTTTTCACCTTGATGCATTAAGGTGAAAAATCACGAACCTTTACAAACCCTTTAATAACCAGGCCATTTTTTGCGATACGGCACTGTGTCGCTTTAACTGACAATTGCGCGGTAATGCGACACTGTACCCAAATAAAATTGGCGTCCTTTTTTTCCCACAAATAGAGCTTTCTTTTGGTGATATTTGATCACCTCTGCGGTTTTTATTTATTGCACTATAAACAACAAACGAGCAACAATTAAAAAAAACAAACAAACAATATTTTTTACTTTTTGCTATAATAAATATCCAAAAAATGTATAAAAAAATAATTTCTTCATCAGTTTAGGCCAATATGTATTCTTCTACATATTTTTGGTACCAAAAAAAACATAATTAGCGTACATTGATTAGTTTGCGCAAAAGACATTGCGGCCGCCCGCCATGCACAGGTCCCTTTATACTCCTATATACATGTATAGAGCCCTGACAGGTCCTTTTATACACCTATATGCACGTATAGAGCCATGACAGGTCCTCTTTATACTCCTTTATACATGTATAGAGCCATGACAGGTCCTCTTTATACTCATTTATACATGTATAGAGCCACGACAGGTCCTCTTTATTATCCTTGTATAGAGCCATGACAGGTCCTCTTTATACTCCTTTATACATGTATAGAGCCACGACAGGTCCTCTTTATTATCCTTTATACATGTATAGAGCCATGACAGGTCCTCTTTATACATGTATAGAGCCACAACAGGTCCTCTTTTTACTCCTATACATGTATAGAGCCATAACGGGTCCCCCCTAGTTATCATGATATAAAATAATGAATGTGGGGGCCTTTTGGTGGGCGTGATTATTTTTTTTGGGGGGGGGGGCAGCATTTCATTCTTGGTCCCAGGCAGCACAATGTCTTGGGCCGGCCCTGCCTACAATCAATGTCTCAGAAGCAGATGCTCAGCTCCTTGATTCAGATCCGACTTTGAGCGCGTCGGTCATGAGGCTAGCCAAGAATACAGCCATCGATGTCCTGGGGTGCTCCCCCAGAGCCATGCTATACTTCATCACGACCAGAAGGGCATTTCGGCTAAAGCCATGATCAGTGGACCCATCTGCAATGCAATCCTGATGTTGCATATGATGGAAGGACCAATTCGGCGATATGAAAAAACATATATATATTTCTTCCCCAAGATAGGAGAAGAGATTTCGCCTCACGGTCAGTTACCAAACAAAGATCAAGAGAGAAGAGGCTGGTAAGGCTCACGAGCCACCTTTTCCAAATTGGACAATTCTTAAAGACCACGTCTTCATCGGTTGAGAGCCAGAAGTCCTTCTGACCCCCCTGATCCACAGGTCTGGCAGTAACATCAGGCCTTTCTTCTACGTTGGAGTGGGAAAACTGCAATGGTCCATGCAGCCTCCACGATCCTTCAAGGGCTTATTCTTTTTTGGAAGTTCAATCCATCCTCCACCCCCCTTCTCTCCGACCCACCAAATTCTGATCTCCAAGGGCGAGAAGGAAGCTCTCTTTCAGTGTATTCAAATACTGCTACACCAACAGGCAGTATTGCCAATACCAAACTTGGAGGAACACCCGGGGCTCTACTCCCCAGTCCTTTCTTTAGTTCCCAGGAAATCAGGGGCTGGAGACTCGTGTTGGATCCAGAGGGGTTGACGGATACGTTCGGGTAGAACATGTCATTCGGTATCCCTAGACACCGTAATTCTGTCAGTACAGCCAGATATTTGGATGGTCTCTATAAGTCTCCAGGATTTCTTTCCTTCACATTCTCATCCATCATCTTTCCAATATTTTTCCCGGGTTGAAAGTAGGCGATCTGCGCCTCCACTTCCAATATCTTCCCTTTGGGATTTCATCAATCCCCAAAACCTTCACCAAGGTCCTAGCAACCATCCTGGCTTCCTTCTGGGAAAGAGGTCAGGGTCCTGCATTTCTTCCAACTCGAGTGACTTATCTGCTCAGTCAATTGACGTCTACGGGCGCAGCTGCAAACTTTAGTCAACATCCTGGTGAAGGCGGTGTCACTTCCATCAGAGGATCCCTGAATTGGTATAGAAGGTGGAGGAAGTGAACAGTTGATGTTTACAATCACCGTTTTGGTCTTTCTGGCACAATGAAGAAAAGAGGCACCGAAGACAAATGAGAGTTATCAGTGGAAACCAGCCTTGGGGGTGGGCATGGCCTCCCAACCTCCTAGTTCACCGCTCCCTGACCCATTCTTGCCTCTGAAGCAAGTCAACTAGACTGGGGGGTGACACATCACCAAAGAACCAGTTAGTACAAGGAAGATGAGGTTTCAACTCGGAGAGTATGATTTCCGATATCCTAGAGCTAAGAGTCGCATGGACGGTGCATCTAGTCCCTCTTCTTGGGAGCAAGTCCATACTGGTTCAGATAAGACGACAAGGCGGCAGCGGCCTATGTTCAAAGCCTAGACGGGACGCACAGTGGGTCTCTGTCCAGCGACGTGGCCCCAATTAGTTCATGGGCGGAGGACAATTTGGTCAATCTTCAGGCGGCCTACATCCCAGCCCCTGAGAATCAGCTTACCAATCGCCTTTCAACAGCAACGAATAGTCACTAGGCCTGTGGATTGTCCGGTGGATATACCAACTGCCGGGTACTCCCCATTGAGAGCTTTGAGCTTCCCGCTCAAAGCGAAACTCCTCTGCTTTTTATGAGATTCCCTCAAGATTACTCTGATGCTGAGTTCCCTCCAGCTTCTATTGTCGGAGAAGGTCACTATCCTGGTAACCATACCATACTGGGAAAGGAGACAATGGTTTCCACTCTCAGTCAAAATGGCTCGGTGCAGCCCACTTCCAATTTCACACACGGTTTCCACTATTAGTCAAATAGCTCAGTACAGCTTCCACACATGGACAACCTCCTATATCAAGACGACTTCTTTCTCCCACATCCGGGGATCCTGGACTTGAAGCCCTGAAAGCTGAGCAGAGCAGACTGGGTAACCTAGGGTACTCGCATGGTGTCACACAAACATTGTTACAGCCAAGATAGTCATCCACCTATGCCACCTTATATTAAGGTTTCAAAAGGGATTCACAGAACTGGCAGAATCCAACCATTTCAATCCGCTAGACCCTGGGCTCCAAAGATTCTACTCTTTCTACTAACTGGTCTGAACTTAGGGTGAAGTCTAAAGAACTCTGAAGGTTCAGCCTGTAGCCTTGTCAGCTTTGACGGGCGCACGCTGGGCACTGAATCTCCTCGTAGAACGTTTCCTGAAAACAGTCAAAGTCCGTGTCCTCCCGGGAAGACTCATACCCCATATGGGTGTCTGACAGATGTCTTAACAGACCCTTCCTTTGCACCCACTATAGAGTGTGCATTGGGAGACATTACATTGGGAACCTACCTTGCTGTTTGCCATCATGTCAGGTCGTAAGGTGTCAGAAACACAGCCTCCAGGGGCACAGGAACCCTACGTCACCTTTTTCCCAGCATGTCTCTAAAGTGTCTGCACTCTACATTTTCAGCCGGATATGGCTCCTCCTGACTTTCGGAGAAGATCCAATCTCCTCAAACTACACGGTTTGGATATAGCCAGATCCCTGAGGCGTTACTTAGAACTAACACAACAGTTTCGCAAAGACCAATGTTCATTCGTTATTGCCAAGGGCGCAAAGAAAGCAATGACGCCCTCCTAGCTAGTCCAAGGACGTATCGGGCTAGTGGTCTCCCAGTCCGAAGTGCGCCGAATGCGCACTCATCACGGGGAAGGTCCTCTGCCTTGGCAACGTTTGGGCTAGGGCCTCTCCGGAGGCAATTTGCAGGACGGCTAGTTAGTCATCCTTCATCACCTTCATGTCGCACTATACCCTAGACGCGGCAATCCTTATCTCCCGAGATTTGGGAGGAGGTCTCTTGGAACTATCAGTTCTGTAAACTCATTTAATTGTATTATTGCAGTACCCTCCCTATAAGCGAGTTAGTAACCATTGGTATGCTGCCATGAAGGCACCAGGAAAACTGAAAATTGTATACTTACCTTTCCGTAATTTTCCTTTCCTGGTGCCTACCATGGCAGTATACACCCTCCCTTCTATAATCCTTAAAGTTCTGAAGACTAGTTACAAGAATACCTGAGGGGGAGTAACTCTTTCTTTTATAGAGTTACGTGGTCCTGTGGGTTAATCGGGGCGGAGCTATTAACCATTGTTATGCTGCCATGGTAGGCACCAGGAAAGGAAAATTACGGAAAGGTAAGTATACAATTTTCCGCTTTAAAATTGCGCACAAACGCGCAGTGGCGACAAACTACATACATATTTACATTCCCTGAGATGAAAATAAAAATGATAAAAACAAAAAAAATGGAAGGAACAGTTTAAAAATAAAATAAAAAAGCAAAATAAATAATAAAAAAAAAAGTACCCCTGTCCCCCCCTGCTCTCGCGCAAAGGCGAACGCAAGCGTCGGTCTGGCATCATATGTAAACAGCAATTGCACCATGCATGTGAGGTATCACCGCAAAGGTCAGATCGAGGGCAGTAATTTTAGCAGTAAACCTTCTCTGTAAATCTAAAGTGGTAACCTGTAAAGGCTTTTAAAAATGTATGTAGTTTGGCGCCACTGCGCGTTTGTGCACAATTTTAAAGCAAGTCGTGTTTGGTATCCATGTACTCGGCCTAAGATCATCTTTTTTATTTCATCAAACATTTGGGCAATATAGTGTGTTGTAGTGCATTAAAATAAAAAAAATAGTATTTTTTCCCCAAAAAATGCATTCGAAAAATCGCTGCGCCAATACATTTGTGTGGAAAAAAAAATGCAACACCCACCATTTTAATCTGTAGGCTGTAGGGCCTTTTATTTAAAAAATATATATAATGTTTGGGGGTTCAACGTAATTTTCTTGCAAAAAAAATAATATTTTTTCATGTAAACAAAAAGTGTCAGAAAGTGCTTTGTCTTCAAGTGGTTAGAAGAGTGGATTATGTGTGACATAAGCTTCTAAATGTTGTGCATAAAATGCCAGGACAGTTCAAACCCCCCCCCCCAAAATGACCCCATTTTGGAAAGTAGACACCCCAAGCTATTTGCTGAGAGGCATGTCGAGTCCATGGAAGATTTAATATTTTGCCACAAGTTGCGGGAAAAAGACAATTTTTTTTTTTTGCACAAAGTTGTCACCAAATGATATACAGTATTGCTCAAACATGCCATGGGCATATGTGGAACTACACAGTTTGGGGATACCACATGTGTGAGACTTTTTGGGAGCCTAGCCACGTACGGGACCCCAAAAACCAAGCACCGCCTTCAGGCTTTCTAAGGGTGTAAATTTTTGATTTCACTCCTCACTGCCTATCACAGTTTCGGAGGCCATGGAATGTCCAGATGGCACAAACCCCCCCAAATGACCCCATTTTGGAATGTAGATACCCCAAGCTATTTTCTGAGAGGTATGGTGAGTATTTTGCAGATCTCGCTTTTTGTCACAAAATTTTGAAAATTGAAAAAAAAAAAAAAAAAAGTTTTCCTATCTTTCTTCATTTTCAAAAACAAATGAGAGCTGTAAAATACTCACCATGCCTCTCAGCAAATAGCTTGGGGTGTCTACTTTCCAAAATTGGGTCATTTGAGGGGGTTATGTGCTATCTTAGTGTAGCGGGGTCTCCTTTAAGGCCTCAGGACTACGATACCCAGAACCCCGTTCAGCACCCAAGGTGCATTGTCACCCGCAGAGACTCATGGGGTGGGCTATAAAGGTGAAGGGGAGGCTAAGCTCGGCCTCTTTAGGACACCGCCCTTCTAGCAAGAGGATCCCCTGTGCGGACTTGCTGCTGGTGCAAGGCCTGAAGCCTGGGCCTTGCGCACTTCCAAAGAGCCTTCCACTCCACTGCGGAGCCTGTGTGGCGCCTGATCTCCATTTGTTTTTTTCACTGACATCAGGAGGATCGAAGACCCGGCTATCGCAGACCCTGTGTGCGGATACACAGCGGTGGAAATTACGGACGGGGACTAAGTCCGGTGTGGTGAGAGAGCACTTGCTCAAAGTTATAGCCAAGTACTTTGTTTAGGCCTACTGACTGCTTTGGCCCTTAGTGCTATATCAACTATCCTAGCAGGAGACTATTTCCAGAACTGAGTTTGATAGTCTCCTGGGAGTTGTTACTTTGCTGAGATACAGTCCCGTTGGATTACAAATTGTTGTTCCTGATTAGTGATGAGCCGAACACCCCCGGGTTCGGTTCGCACCAGAACCCGCGAACGGACCGAAAGTTCGAACGAACATTAGAACCCTATTAAATACAATGGATGCGAACGTTCGAATTTTAAAGTGCTAATTATAACAACTATTATGCATGTTATTGTCATAAATAGGGTTTGGGAACCCGGGTTCTGCACCAGGGGACATGTATCAATGCAAAAAGAAGTTTTAAAAACGGTCGTTTTTCGGGAGCAGTCATTTTAATGATGCATAAAGTGAAAAAAAAAAAGTCAAATATTCCTTTAAATATCGTACCTGGGGGGTGTCTAAAGTATGCCTGTGAAGTGCCACGTGTTTCCCGTGTTTAGAACTGTCCCTGCACAAAATGACACTTCTAAAGGAAAAAAAAGCCATTTAAAACTGCTTGCGGCTTTAATGTAATGTCTGGTCCCGGTAATATGGATGAAATTCTTTAAGAAAAATGGCATAGCTACCCCATGACCCCCCCCCCCCCCCTACCCCAGCCCATTACCAGCCCCTTTGGGTCTTGTATGGATATTAAGGGGAACCCCGCACATAAAATAAAAAAGGCCCTATATACTCTGAACAGCCGTATACAGGCGGTGCATACAAGACAGGGACTGTAGGTTTGTTCTTATGTAGAATCTGTTTGTAATTTTGAACAGGTACATTGTTGAAGTGTAGCTCCAGCCCAAAAATCTATTTTTAAACTTTTTGGGAAACATAGGTAAGGGTTATCACCCCTGTAACATTTGTTTTGCTGTCTGTGCCCCTGTTCAGAACATTTCACCTCACTTTCCGTCCCAATGACAACTGTTTTTGAAATGTGGTGTTTTTCTTGAAACAAGGATTGCTGATAAAGCATCAGTACAGATGAGACCCCTTTCTCCCATATTTATTCTTACAGGAGAGAATTTTCCTTTCTAGGGGTAGATTTCCTCTCACTTCCTGTTGTCTTCTTTCGTTTGCAAGTAGGAGTCGTTTGTAAGTTGGATGTTTGAAAGTAGGGACCTGCCGTATATACTCTGCAGAAATAGGCCCCTTAGTTGTTGGTGTTGGCACAACACTGTAAGCACTCAGTTACTCTTGGTTGGTGCTGGAACGCCCTGCTGTCAACTATTATATCAGGAATTTTAATTACATATAATTGTTGAACAGTGGTAGTAAAAATTGGGGCTTTGATGGTGGTGCTGGTGCCACAACACTGTAAGCCCTGACAGTTACTCTTGGTGGGTGCAGCAATGGGCCCTGCTGTGAATTATTAGATCAAGAATTGTAATTACATGCCCCTTTTGAACAGGGGCTGAAAAATTGGGCCTTTCGTGGTGGTGGTGGTGGTGGCGTTGCCACAAGACTGTAAGCCCTCAGAGTTACTCTTGGTGGGTGCAGCAATGGACCCTGCTGTGAATTATTAGATCAAGAATTGTAATTGCATGCCCCTGTTGAACAGGGGCTGAAAAATTGGGCCTTAGGCACTGGTGGCACAACACTACAACCCCTCACAGATACTGTACTTGGAGCACAGCAATGAGCCCTGTTGCAAAGTATTGCTTCAAAAATTGTAATGACACGCCCCTGTTAAACAGGGGCTGAAAAATTGGGCCTTAGGCACTGGTGCCACAACACTCCAACCCCTCACAGATACTGTACTTGGAGCACAGCAATGAGCCCTATGGCAAATTATTGCTAAAAAAATTGTAATTACACGCCCCTGTAAAACAGGGGCTGAAAAATTGGGCCTTAGCCACTGGTGGTGGCACCCATAAACAAAAATGATCTTCCAAGCTATCATCATCAATCGTATCATTGAGGACTCGGAGGAGGAGGATAGCCAGTCAACATAACAGCACAGGCACTCAGCATCAGCATCAGTCTTGAAGGGATGTGACATGTTAAAATCAATTAGTCTGTTATATCAGCATCAGGTGTGTGGTAGCTGGTGGTGATCCAAGACTGGTTCATCTTGATGAAAGTCAGTCGATCAACCGAGTCGGTGGACAGGCGCACCCTGTGATCCGTGACAAATCCTCCAGCAGCACTGAATGTGCGTTCCGAAAGAACGCTGGATGCAGGACAGGCCAGTAGCTCAATTGCATACTGTGCAAGCTCTGGCCAGTGATCCATCCTCAAGACCCAGTAAGCCAGAGGATTTTCGGTGGGGAAGGTGTCCAAGTCTGACCTTGCCCCTAGATATTCCTGCACCATGTTTATCAGACGCTGGCGATGGTTGCTGGAACCGATCATACTTTGGGGCTGCGGACTAAAGAATTGTCTGAACGCATCGGTCAGACGGCCACCTTCCCCACCGCTCCTTCTTTGACTGGCCGAAGCCTCAGCAACTCGTTGTCCAGGACCAGGAGTTTGTAACCTCCCAGTCTCTGGGAACGCGTTGCACAGACCTTTCTGCAAGGCCTCCCGGAGTTGTCTCATCCTCTGCTCCCTCTGCGACGGTAACATAAGGTCCGCAACCTTACCCTTGTACCGTGGATCAAGGAGAGTGGCCAGCCAGTAATGGTCCCTCTCCTTGATCCGAAGAATACGAGGATCCTTCCGCAGACTTTGCAGGATCAGGGAGGCCATGCAGCGTAGGTTTGCTGAGGCATTCGCTCCGGAGTCCTCTGGGTCACTAAGGACGACATGATCCGCAGCCACCTCCTCCCAGCCACGTACAAGTCCACTGGTTTCTTGGGACTGTAAATCATCCCTAAAAGACTGCTGCTGATGATGCTGAGTGCCAGCCTCCACCTCCATGCTGACACAATCCTCCTCCTCCTCCTCCTCCTCTTCCTGTGCGATGGGTGGGACAGAAGGAACACTGTCTGGGTAAAGGGGGCCTTGAGAGGCAAGGAAGTCCTCCTCTTCCTGCCTCTGTTCTGCCTCAAGTGCCCTGTCCATTATTCCACGCAGCGTGTGCTCCAACAGGTGGACAAGAGGTACAGTGTCACTGATGCATGCACTGTCACTGCTCACCATCCTCGTGGCCTCCTCAAATGGTGCCAGGACAGTGCATGCATCCCTGATCATGCCCCACTGGCGTGGAGAAAAAAAACCAAGCTCCCCTGACCCTGTCCTGGTGCCGTAGTCGCACAGGTACTCATTGATGGCCCTCTGCTGCGTGTGCAGCCGCTGCAGCATGGCCAACGTTGAGTTCCACCTGGTGGGCATGTCACATATAAGGCGGTTCTTGGGCAGGTTCAACTCCTTTTGCAGCTCAGCCAGGCGAGCACTGGCATTATAAGATCTGCGGAAATGCACACAGACTTTCCTGGCCTGCCTCAGGACATCCTGTAAGCCCGGGTACCTGCCCAAGAACCGCTGCACCACCAGGTTAAGGACGTGAGCCACACAGGGCACATGGGTCAGTTGTCCCTGTCGGAGGGCGGAGAGGAGGTTGGTGCCATTGTCGCAAACCACCATTCCTGGCTTAAGCTGGCGTGGCGTCAACCACCTCTCGGCCTGGCCCTGCAGAGCAGACAGGACCTCTGCCCCAGTGTGGCTTCTGTCCCCCAAACACACCAGCGCAAGCACGGCATGGCATCTTTTTGCCTGCGTACTTGCGTAGCCCCGTGAACGGCTACGGAGCACCGCTGGTTCATAGGACAAACCACAGGAAGAGGCCATGGAGGAAGAAGAAGAGGAGGGGGTGGAGGAGAGAGGTGTGTCACAACCAGTAGTAGCATTTTGGAGGCGTGGCGGTGGGACAACCTCCAACACTACTGCACCTTGTCCTGCATCCTTCCCAGCTGCCAAAAGAGTGACCCAATGGGCCGTGAAAGAAAGGTAACGTCCCTGTCCATGCCTGCTGGACCATGAGTCAGCGGTAATATGCACCTTACCGCTGACCGCCCTGTCCAGCGAGGCCAAGACATTGCCTTCCACATGCCGGTAGAGAGCCGGAATAGCCTTCCGTGAGAAAAAGTGGCGTTTGGGAACCTGCCACTGAGGAACCGCACATTGCACAAACTCACGGAAGGGGGCCGAGTCTACCAACTGAAAAGGCAGCAGTTGAAGCGCTAGCAATTTAGCCAAGCTAGCATTCAACCGCTGGGCATGTGGATGGCTGGGAGTGAACTTCTTTCGACGGTCCAGCAGCTGGGGCAGGGAAATTTGCCTGCTAGAATCGGACGTCGGTGTACTGCTAGCAGAGTGGCCGCAAGTACTTGGCTGTGACACACCTAATTCTACACCTTCATTCCTCTCAGTGCATGTTTCAGAGAGGACTGAAGTTATAGTGGGGTTGGAGATCCCAGCTGATGCGGTGCAAGGAGAGGTCCGCTTTGTTCTTTGGTGTGGGTCTTTGAGGTAGGCTTGCCAACGAGCTGCATGGCAGGTCAACATATGTCTGGTCAGGCATGTGGTACCCAAGCGGCTGATGTTTTGGCCACGCGATATACGCTTGAGACATATGTTGCAAACAGCAGCTGTGCGATCTGATGCACTAGCCTCAAAAAAGGCCCACACCAAAGAACTTTTTGAATGACGGGCAGAGGCAGCGCCCTGCACAGGCGGAGCTCTGCGGTGTGATTCCGTCGGTGTACTGCCCTTACGCTGGCCACCAAAGGGCATCCTGCCTCGTTGGAGATGTGCCTCCTCCTCATCCTCCTCCTCCTCCTCTCTCCTATTAGGCACCCACGTGGAGTCAGTGACCTCATCATCACCTCCCTCCTCATCACTGGAGCCAATCTGGCAGTATGCTGCAGCTGCTGGAACATGACTGCCAGATTGGTGTCCTTCTTGAGCATCCCCTCTGTCTGCTCTCACGCTACTGCCTTCCTCTAGCTGGGTTTCATCATCAGACCCTTCGAAACGCTGGGCATCCTCCTGGAGCATGTACCCAACACTGTGCTCAAACAGTTCGGGGGACTCCTCAGGAGGAGGACATGGTGGGTCTAGGGAAGGAGTGACTGATGATGAGTCTGACATTGATACCAGGGAAGAGGACGCTTTGGCAGCTGCTTTTCCAGTACCCTGAGCCTGGGTGAGAGAGGATGAGGAGGAGGAGGAGGGCTTGGTCATCCACTCTACCAAGTCTTCGGCATGATGTGGGTCAACATGTCCAGCTGCCGAAAAGAAGGACAAGCGTGTCCCATGGCCATGTGCTGATGACAATGCACCGCGTCCACGACCAGCACTGTTGCCCCCAGACACAGAGCCTGCTTGCCCTCTTTTATTGCCTCCTGACTGTCTGCCTCTCCTTGTTTGCCTTCCAGACATTCTAATAGATGGCCTGCAGGGAGATGGGAAAAAAGCAATAAGGGCTACCTTCAGGTGTCCTTCTCTGTCCCTTGAAACAAGGACTTTGACAGTGAAAGAAACTGACACACTCTCCCTACCTACAGTTTTCTGTCCCTAGAAAAAATGTTTTTTTTAAGCACAATTTAGCACAAGGAGAATTCACTCACTGTCCTTCCAGGTCCCTGGAAACAAGGACTTTGACAGTGAAAGAAACTGACACACTCTCCCTACCTACAGTTTTCTGTCCCTAGAAAAAATGTTTTTTTTAAGCACAATTTAGCACAAGGAGAATTCACTCACTGTCCTTCCAGGTCCCTGGAAACAAGGACTTTGACAGTGAAAGAAACTGACACACTCTCCCTACCTACAGTTTTCTGTCCCTAGAAAAAATGTTTTTTTTAAGCACAATTTAGCACAAGGAGAATTCACTCACTGTCCTTCCAGGTCCCTGGAAACAAGGACTTTGACAGTGAAAGAAACTGACACACTCTCCCTACCTACAGTTTTCTGTCCCTAGAAAAAATGTTTTTTTTAAGCACAATTTAGCACAAGGAGAATTCACTCACTGTCCTTCCAGGTCCCTGGAAACAAGGACTTTGACAGTGAAAGAAACTGACACACTCTCCCTACCTACAGTTTTCTGTCCCTAGAAAAAATGTTTTTTTTAAGCACAATTTAGCACAAGGAGAATTCACTCACTGTCCTTCCAGGTCCCTGGAAACAAGGACTTTGACAGTGAAAGAAACTGACACACTCTCCCTACCTACAGTTTTCTGTCCCTAGAAAAAATGTTTTTTTTAAGCACAATTTAGCACAAGGAGAATTCACTCACTGTCCTTCCAGGTCCCTGGAAACAAGGACTTTGACAGTGAAAGAAACTGACACACTCTCCCTACCTACAGTTTTCTGTCCCTAGAAAAAATGTTTTTTTTAAGCACAATTTAGCACAAGGAGAATTCACTCACTGTCCTTCCAGGTCCCTGGAAACAAGGACTTTGACAGTGAAAGAAACTGACACACTCTCCCTACCTACAGTTTTCTGTCCCTAGAAAAAATGTTTTTTTTAAGCACAATTTAGCACAAGGAGAATTCACTCACTGTCCTTCCAGGTCCCTGGAAACAAGGACTTTGACAGTGAAAGAAACTGACACACTCTCCCTACCTACAGTTTTCTGTCCCTAGAAAAAATGTTTTTTTTAAGCACAATATAGCACAAGGAGAATTCACTCACTGTCCTTCCAGGTCCCTGGAAACAAGGACTTTGACAGTGAAAGAAACTGACACACTCTCCCTACCTACAGTTTTCTGTCCCTAGAAAAAATGTTTTTTTTAAGCACAATTTAGCACAAGGAGAATTCACTCACTGTCCTTCCAGGTCCCTGGAAACAAGGACTTTGACAGTGAAAGAAACTGACACACTCTCCCTACCTACAGTTTTCTGTCCCTAGAAAAAATGTTTTTTTTAAGCACAATTTAGCACAAGGAGAATTCACTCACTGTCCTTCCAGGTCCCTGGAAACAAGGACTTTGACAGTGAAAGAAACTGACACACTCTCCCTACCTACAGTTTTCTGTCCCTAGAAAAAATGTTTTTTTTAAGCACAATTTAGCACAAGGAGAATTCACTCACTGTCCTTCCAGGTCCCTGGAAACAAGGACTTTGACAGTGAAAGAAACTGACACACTCTCCCTACCTACAGTTTTCTGTCCCTAGAAAAAATGTTTTTTTTAAGCACAATTTAGCACAAGGAGAATTCACTCACTGTCCTTCCAGGTCCCTGGAAACAAGGACTTTGACAGTGAAAGAAACTGACACACTCTCCCTACCTACAGTTTTCTGTCCCTAGAAAAAATGTTTTTTTTAAGCACAATTTAGCACAAGGAGAATTCACTCACTGTCCTTCCAGGTCCCTGGAAACAAGGACTTTGACAGTGAAAGAAACTGACACACTCTCCCTACCTACAGTTTTCTGTCCCTAGAAAAAATGTTTTTTTTAAGCACAATATAGCACAAGGAGAATTCACTCACTGTCCTTCCAGGTCCCTGGAAACAAGGACTTTGACAGTGAAAGAAACTGACACACTCTCCCTACCTACAGTTTTCTGTCCCTAGAAAAAATGTTTTTTTTAAGCACAATTTAGCACAAGGAGAATTCACTCACTGTCCTTCCAGGTCCCTGGAAACAAGGACTTTGACAGTGAAAGAAACTGACACACTCTCCCTACCTACAGTTTTCTGTCCCTAGAAAAAATGTTTTTTTTTAAGCACAATTTAGCACAAGGAGAATTCACTCACTGTCCTTCCAGGTCCCTGGAAACAAGGACTTTGACAGTGAAAGAAACTGACACACTCTCCCTACCTACAGTTTTCTGTCCCTAGAAAAAATGTTTTTTTTAAGCACAATTTAGCACAAGGAGAATTCACTCACTGTCCTTCCAGGTCCCTGGAAACAAGGACTTTGACAGTGAAAGAAACTGACACACTCTCCCTACCTACAGTTTTCTGTCCCTAGAAAAAATGTTTTTTTTAAGCACAATTTAGCACAAGGAGAATTCACTCACTGTCCTTCCAGGTCCCTGGAAACAAGGACTTTGACAGTGAAAGAAACTGACACACTCTCCCTACCTACAGTTTTCTGTCCCTAGAAAAAATGTTTTTTTTAAGCACAATTTAGCACAAGGAGAATTCACTCACTGTCCTTCCAGGTCCCTGGAAACAAGGACTTTGACAGTGAAAGAAACTGACACACTCTCCCTACCTACAGTTTTCTGTCCCTAGAAAAAATGTTTTTTTTTAAGCACAATTTAGCACAAGGAGAATTCACTCACTGTCCTTCCAGGTCCCTGGAAACAAGGACTTTGACAGTGAAAGAAACTGACACACTCTCCCTACCTACAGTTTTCTGTCCCTAGAAAAAATGTTTTTTTTAAGCACAATTTAGCACAAGGAGAATTCACTCACTGTCCTTCCAGGTCCCTGGAAACAAGGACTTTGACAGTGAAAGAAACTGACACACTCTCCCTACCTACAGTTTTCTGTCCCTAGAAAAAATGTTTTTTTTAAGCACAATATAGCACAAGGAGAATTCACTCACTGTCCTTCCAGGTCCCTGGAAACAAGGACTTTGACAGTGAAAGAAACTGACACACTCTCCCTACCTACAGTTTTCTGTCCCTAGAAAAAATGTTTTTTTTTAAGCACAATTTAGCACAAGGAGAATTCACTCACTGTCCTTCCAGGTCCCTGGAAACAAGGACTTTGACAGTGAAAGAAACTGACACACTCTCCCTACCTACAGTTTTCTGTCCCTAGAAAAAATGTTTTTTTTAAGCACAATTTAGCACAAGGAGAATTCACTCACTGTCCTTCCAGGTCCCTGGAAACAAGGACTTTGACAGTGAAAGAAACTGACACACTCTCCCTACCTACAGTTTTCTGTCCCTAGAAAAAATGTTTTTTTTAAGCACAATATAGCACAAGCACAAAACACACTGACACTCTCCCTACCTATCCTTCTCTTTCCCTAAACTAAAGGAATCCAGGTTAAGCAAGAAAGAAATAAAAGTCACTGTCCCTGCCTATGCTGCTCTATCCCTGCTCCGGAACACACTACACTAGGCCGCCGTGCTGGCGGCCTTTTATAGTGTGGGGCGTGTACTAAAATAATTGGCCACAGGCATCCTGCCTGTGGCCAATCATTGCTCTCCTCGCTGACGGCGCTGTGATTGGCCAAGCATGCGGGGTCACAGTGCATGCTTGGCCAATCACAGCGCCTGGATGACACTGCGATGGCGTAGTGCATTGTGGGCCGTTCGCGTCACTCGAATTTGGAGCGAACGGCCCAAATCGTTCGATCTTCGTCGAACGATCGAACAGCCGATGTTCGAGTCGAACGTATGTTCGACTCGAACACAAAGCTCATCCCTATTCCTGATGTGCACCACCGATTTCCTTGCATGCGAAGATTCTTCACCCTAAGACTGTACCTTACTTTAAGTCAGGCATGACTGGGTAGCGTAGAACATTATTGGACGCCATATT